>OY735226.1:7985459-8025459 GCA_963457665.1 Thysanoteuthis rhombus | reverse complement strand
AGAAGGTATATGTCCAACGACGGACATTAAAAGACTGATGATAATGATGATAATGATGATGATCACGAAAAACATATGAATTTTCAAAGGAAATAACAAAAAACAAACGAAAACAAACAAACAAAAAAAATACAAGCATGAACACTGCCGGATAAAAAACGATGGGTTCAATTTAGCATGAATTTACTCTATAAAATGAACCTTCCCCCAAAAAGCAATAATCATCATCAGCCTATTAGCGTCCGTCATTGGGCATATACCTTCTCAAGATTCACCAGATCTCTCTATCAGGGGCATCGCGGAGCCGGTACTTTCTGATCTTATCTAGCTCGTCACGCCATCTTACTTTCTGTCGACCACTGTTTTGGGGATCCACATTGTGATATGTGATGTCCATCGTTTGTCTGACATTCTTGCAACATTTCCATCCCGTTGCCATTTGTGTTTTCTAACTATTCCTTTGATATCTCGAACTCCTGTCTTTCCTCTATTATACTGTACTGTCTTGTGATCTCACCATGTGAGGTTGAACATGATCCTCTCATGTGCAGGTTGCATGCCCCTCAGATTGAGGGTCTGTCTTTTAGTTAGGTTCCATGTTTCAGCTTCATATCGGTCGGATGCATAGGTTGTATACCCTTCTTTTTAGGACTAATGGGATATTTTTATTTTTGAAGGCTGAGCTTCTTCTTCTTTTGATGACTTCACGGAGACTCATTGTCCAAGGTAGATGTAGTGGTCTACTTTCTTCAGCTGTGCATTTTCGATTTCGATCGTCGTGTCTTTGTCCTCAACATGTTCGTTGTCCATGACATTTGTTTTGCTGAAGTCCATGTGAAGGTCAACTTTTTTGCTTGCTTCCTTCAGTTTGTCGAACATTGGAGATCGTGAAGGTTGTGCCTGCAATTTCAGCTTCACTTTGCTGTGGTAGTATCACAGCTCGCAGTAGCAAAATCTTGCTAAAACAGGGGTTTTAACTACTTTGCAGTTGCTAAAAACGGGGTTCAACGGGACTTGAGAATGAGAATGGTTCGCATAAAATGAATAACAGAATCATCTTTTGGGGGCAATTTCTTTTGCATTCAAATTTTGCTGTCTTCGTCGATCAGATGCACCCTTGGGGCTTTTAATTTTGGCCTTTAAGGACCGTATCTTTGGCTCCACCTTTTATAGTCACAATTCAATTAACATCAAAGAGACGGAATCAACTGATTGCCAAAAATTTGATATTAGCGCCTATGATGAATTTCAAAAGGAATATATTTCAATTATCTCAATACGTTCAAGTATTTCAGCGGACTTGGGGCTGATTTAAATTGATTTAGAGTCACTTCACTTGAAATTGTAGGGGATCTGTTTTCTAAGCATGAACGGCAAAAGCCATGTAGCCAAGGTAAGAGTGATTTTTATAGTAAAATGTACTCGCGCCTTGGTCCAAGAGTCTTTAGTACTTAATTTCAGTTTCATCCGATTATCTATAAGGTAACTTCGTTGGAAGAATCTGTAAATGGTGCAGACTCCCTTCTGTGAGTTGATCTTCGCTTCGCTCTGATAAAACCGTTTTCCGAGACTTAATAAGGCGTAAATGTTTGAATTTTCAGCCCTCTTGCTCCGTTAATTTGGCCTGTACGCACGACATAGATCGACTCTGAGGAGCGTGAAGCAAATTTATTTTTTTAATAAATCCAGTAATCTATTTCAAATCTTTAGAGTCTCAACTCAACTCAAGCTGTTTAAAAGGGTGATCGGACATAAAGTCTTAAAACTTAATACACTGTACGAAAAGTCACGACTGATATCGTATGATACAAAAATAAAAATAAAATTATTTCATTGAAAGCTTATTTCGCTGCAAAAAACAAAACAAAACAAAAAACAAAAACAAAAACAAAACCCTCATTTCCTTTTACTTTAGTTTCAAATGATCGGCTTTTCTATGACGTATTCTTCATTGTAATGGTAAATACCTATCTCATTGTGGAACAATTTTATAGATTTATTAGTTCTATTCATGCATTTCACATAAACCAATCCATTATAACTTTCAGGTTATCACAAGACAAGACATTATAGACAATTATACAATCAAACATACTAATTTGCATACATGACTTCTGTATAGATAGATATGAGTGTTGCATGTCATATGATGGTGTTTTAATGTTGCCATATAGGGTAATATTAGGTTTTGTGATTTTTGCAATCTATATTTCAGCTGTCCTATGAGACTCTCGTTATTCTAAGCAGGATTTCATCTCATTAGAGTAAGGGAAGCTGACTCAATACTCACTTGACCTTTGAATTGAGTTAATCGGTGACAGATATCCATTGTAAATAAATGCTCTTTTCACTATATCTATAGTAAAAAAAAATTTTTTTTCAAAATCCAGTCAAGTAATCATTCAATCATCTAATCTTTGTCCAATCCCATATTTCTATAATGTTCTTTATTTGTGAAAGAATTTTGATTTGACAGTCTAAATTTTCAACAGTGAAATTCCTTATAATATTTTTCTCATTCCTGATATCATAAATCGAAAAAAAAAATAGCTCCTCTATTTTGGGGAGATTTTTAATTGAGAGGTTTGAATATTCAAGTGTAAAACTCCTAAAAATAGTTTTGGTTCCTCACACTGAAATTAAAAAAAAAACAGCAACTTTATTTTTGGAAGAATTTTAATTACAGAATTTTATTTTTCAAAAATAGAATACCTCATAATAATTTATAGTTCCAAATAGTGATATTCAAACATTGCTCGATTATTACGGAAATTGGGCCTTGATGGATCATTATTCATAGTTATTTGACTTGAGCGGCTTTTTATTTGGTAATCATATATATATATATATATATATATATATATATATATATATATATATATATATATATATATATTGACACGATTCCAACAATTAATCTCTTTTTCTTATCGGAACGTCTCGTGTGTTTATTTGTAAAACGCCAGAGGTTGTCCCCATAGTGTTTGATGACGTCAATAATTAGCCTTTTTGGTTGACCCGGACGTTGTTTTTGAAACCATAGCAAATCCGTCTGAGGTGTTGACTTAACAAGGAATGTATCGAGAAACTAAGAACAAGCCTGTTTAGTGTTTAGTGCGGGCTGAAACGCCACTCCTACTGCTATTCTGACCGATGATGAAACTTTTGTATAGTGTACATAACAAGTAAATTCGAATGTAAGACTTGTCAGTCTGGCTCAGTCGGTAAGAAAGCCACCTACAGGTCACTTGGTCATGATTTCAAATCACGGTAGAAAAACGTTAATTCTATTTGACTTAACATGACGTGACAGACATCAATGAAGAGTTTCGTCTGAATTAGGTGGAATTGTTGCTCTTTTTCTTCTTGTAACGGGAGAAAAACAAAGTGAACTCAAGTGTTCGACTTGTATATAAGTTTGACAAAAAATGAATGTCTTTTTTTCGCAAAAGCAGAGTCTTAAGAATAACTCAGATAAATCTAAATCATCAGGGATAGAAAATAGATTGATTGGGCAATTTTTGTCGTTAACTACTGGAATATGTAGACAAATATGGGGAAAAATAAATATATGTACCTGTAAAAAGCCTTAGTACAGCAAGCCGTAATATCACCAATAAAGAATGAAAGTAGTATGTTCTCCAGTAAGAAAAAACAAATATACATATACTTGTTATTACTGTGCTACGAAGGATGTCATTAAAACCATTTTTACACAATAAACTTGAGGAATTCTTTTAACAATTATGAACATATCTGTGTGATTATCTCGCCTTTGTTAAAGTTTTAAACTTGAAACGCCTTTTGTTTTTTTTCCGAATCATGAATTATCTAACATATTCTTGAAGTTATATACTGATTTTGTTATTAATATATAGACATATTTCTAATGTGAAAGGAGAGCGAGCCCCTTCTCTATCAACCTATCTAATCTTGGCCCAAATGAAGACAATGCCACTTACAATTAAAAACTGAAATCCATTGTATTTTCATATTTTGTCTCAGTGAGAAGCGAATCTAGCCGAGGTGTATTGAAGATAAACGTAGCAAAGTCATGCTATTTAGACGTCATAGTGGCATTATATCGTTTCTTTATTGTGATCGAATTTACCCTCCCGATAGTCATCTATGGAGCTAAAACGTGGAACATAACCAAAAGATTAGCTCTCAATCTAAAGACCGTACAAAATGCTCAATGTCACATGGAAAGATAAAAATATCAGCTCAGTATATTAAAGGATAAACATGAGTCAGAGATATCATAGAATCCATTAGAAAACTCAAATGGCAATGGGCAGGCCATGTTGCAAGACTTTCAGACAACCGCTGGATATCCTGGCTCACACTGCAGATCCTTCAGAGATCATCAACCAAACTGTGGTCGAAAGAACATAAAATAACGTAATGATTTAGACAGGTGATGTTTTGGCACCGCGACGCCCGCGACTGAGAGATCCAACGAATATTGGAGAAGGACCATATCCAATGACGGACGTTAGAAGGATGCTGCTTGCTACTGCTGCTGCTACTGCTGCTGCTACTGCTGCTGCTGCTGCTGCTGCTGATGATGATGACGATGAAAATGATTCCAAAGCTTGGCCAAAAATATCGTCCAGCAATAAATACTTTCATCATCATCATCATCATCGTCATCATCATCATCATCATCAGTCTTTTATCGTCCGTCGTTATACACAGACCTTCCCAGGGATTTGCAAGAACTCTCTATCATGGGCATCGCAGGGCCATACTTTCTGAACTTGTTTAGTTCGTCTTTCTATCTTGTATTCTGAAGATTCGAAAACGGAACAACATGAAATATCCACTTGTCTAGCTCTTACTTTCCTGGATAGAGGCTCCTTACAATTCTGCAGATAGTTGTGTTCCCAGCATTTATCAGTGGGAGATAACACTTGATCTGTGGAGACACTAATCCTTAACATCGCACTTGGGAAGAATTCTAAAGATATTAGTAAGTGTTCTACTCTCAAGGACTATTCAGGAGGGATGTGTGTGTGTGTGTGTGTGTGTGTGTGTGTGGGTATGTGTGTAGGTATGTGTGTAGGTATGTGTGTAGGTGGGAAAGATAGAGTCATCGTAGTAGTCTTTTGTGGCCCGAACTCTTCTGGGGAAAAGGTACACCGAGTAAATTTCAAATTTCCTCTAATGTAGCAGTACGCGTTGTAAACTATGTGAATCTCAGTTTGTAAAGAGTGTATGATCAAAAGAAAAAAATATATGAGTCACACAAATGAATTAGACAACAGAGAATAAAAATGAGTAGATAATTCTGAAAAACATGAAAGATTCACTGAAAACGAGCCGTGTACCGAAAGCCTAAGGTTCGCATAGTGGCATAGGTATGTGTGCCGCACATCGAGTAGCGCTGCTATAAGGAAATAATGTAAGCATCACTACAGCTGTAACATCTGGTACCAAGGCTGTCATCTTTGGTACATTCGTACAAAATTGGTATATTTGATTCTTAAAAAAAAAAAAAAGAAAAAAGGTACTTTACCCGGAAGATTTGGTATATTTTAGCAATTTCCTTAAAAATCTATCCTGGATATAGTAGTTTGGTGAGATATCAAATTATATTACATATGACTATGTGTAGGCAGAATGTCTAATTGTAGACAGCGACTGTACTAAGTTCTGGTTAGTCACTCAATAGAAACCAACATGCAACCAACGTCTTTTGGCAGCGAGCTGTGTTCCGGGTGATCAATTGAAAAATCAAAAATAAAGGTGATCAATGAATAAGTTACTTCCTGTGCCTTTTGTTGAGCAATGGTCATTGAAAAGTCTGAAAAGTTTTCGAAAATCAGGCGGGCTCAAACTAAGGAATCAATCTATCATTAACCTACATTACAAATAGAACCCCCACGAAGGACCCACTCTGCGATGGGGTGGGGAAGTAATAAAAAAATGCAAATGAAAGGGAATCAGTTTTTTTTTTGTATTTAGATTGAATTAGATTGATTTGTTTTAATCCATTGGTATTTCTTGACGTTTTCCTTCATTTAGTAGTTTTATGGACGATTCGGTACTTTTACCTCATCTTTTGGTACCTTTGCTGAAATCTCCGTGGAAGCCGTATCTAGTACATCTGTTTCTCTGGTAATGCTACTACTACTACTACTACTACTACTACTACTACTACTACTACTACTACTACCGTAGTAACTACTACTACTATAATTCCTGCAACTTGGAAAGATATTTTCCTCTCTCCACAGAACAAACAATCAATTACAACATTTCTTGAAAGCAGGACATACAATCGAGAAGAGGCTTACAGACAACACTAAAGCAATTACATTCGATTCACGTTACAATAAGCGTCGTAAATTATTGGTAATGGTGATTCTTGGTTTTACGAATGTAAAATATGGTAGTAGAACATTGCATACAAAGGCTCAAAGAGATCATAGAAAGACTCCAAAAAGTATAACTATACAAAGGATTGATCAGATATCAGCATAATAATGGAGTTGAAAGCCATTTATTTAGTCTTTATCAGGAACCAGTCGGTCGAAAATCTCTGGATGCACCTCAAAAAGAAATTAGGACGACATTTTGGTACATCGGATACCTCTTTCCGTCGTACCTAAACGAATTCCTGGCACAAAGATTCGGATTAAAAAAAAATTAAAGTTGTTAATATCTGATCAATACGTTGTATAGTCATACCTTTTGGAGCCTTTTTAAGACCCTTTTGAGCCTTCGTAAACTGTGTTTAACAAACATATTTTACATCCATAAGACCAAGGATTACTAGTACCTCCAATTTACGACGCCCCAAGTAATATGCCATTATATTCTTTGATCTCGTACATTGGTTATTTACTCAAACTTATCTGGAGGATAATTGGACTAATTAATGGTTCACGATGTAAATTCGTCTGTTGTTGGTTATGAGGTAAGTTATTTGCTGTACATGACCGGTCCTAGGTTTTTCGGTGACCTGGGTAAGATGATCTTGGGAGTCGTTTAATGCATAGTATTATCTTATTTATGTAGTTATGTTCCACAAAGAGAAAAATAATTGTATTGGAATAAAAAAGTTCATTACAACAATAAGGTAATCAAGTCAGACATTCATGAAAAAAAAAAATATTTAGACTGTTTTTATTCTATTCAATTCATCCATTTCCTCATTTGTATACGGAACCGTCATGTGACCAACGTCTTATGGCAGTATGCCGTGTTGGGGTGAGCAATTGAAAATTTGGAAAAAAGGGGTGATCAATAAACAAGTTACTTCTCTTGCCTTTTGTTGGGTCACTAAAAAGTCTGTATTTTCAAAAAAACCGAACAGCCGGGTACAAAACAGGGATCAATCTAGCAAAAGTTTATTTCGAACCCCTTCTAAGAAAAACTGCTGGGGGTAAGGTTGAGAGAAACAAAAGAAAACGTTTTTCATAGACATAATAAGGAATATATGTTAGAATTTTCAGTCCCCCAGATTCATTGGTGTGGCCAGTACGCGTGATACATATATGCATATATCGCCAGCCAACCAACTTGAAAACTGAAGAAATCTGTGTTGACATTTCTGGTGATAGTATGCTAAAGGTAACTGGCTGCTATATATTTCTGTCTTGTTTTTAGTGCTCCAATACTTTTTATTGTGATCCAGGATTGGATTGAACCAGCGCAGGGCCTGTAACAAATATTATAAAAGGGCCCTAAATTGAAAAAAAGAAGTTCTATCTACCATAAAGCCAGATAATACAACCAATAGATCTGAATTTTCAGTAGCGCTATTCGCTTTTATTTTGGTCTTTTGGTGCAGCGGCTATGATTCCGGTTTCAGATACCTTCGTATTTATGTAATACCTACTTTTTCTTTCCTAATTGTCTCTTCAATCTCATACTGTCAGTTGAATTGTAACCTACAGGCGCGTACTGGTCATTTGAAGGAGCTAAAAGTTTTGCAAAAAGATAATCGACTGCTGAACTCTAGCAGCAATTCATTCTTGGAAAATCAAAACAATTCGACCTTTCTCCAGAACGGTCAGTCTTGTGAATCATTTCCGTCGGGCTCCAGATCAGTCAAGTTGTCGGATTTTTGTAGATTTGCACTGAAAAGAATTTGGGAAGTTGGCCTACGACAATAACCGAAAAACAGGTAATTTCTGGATCACGCCTCTCCCATAACTTATAACCTATGGTTGTGTGCCGTATTAGGTCTTCTTATACTGTAAAGTCTCACTTTCTGTCGGATGAGAAGGCGAATAAATCCCGACACTCCCGCATTACACACCAAAGGAAGGTAACTTTAAGAGCACAGGGGTGCCAGGCCCTGGGTCGGGGGATAATCTCCAAAGCAAATACAATTCGATGATATCTCTATCTTTCCGGTCGTTACCAGTACCACACCCAGAGTTGTGCATTTGCTAATGTGCTAATCTCGTAGGCCATTGAGAGAGAGCTTCATCCCCGATGAGTACGCTCTATTTAAAGCCCTATGCAAAGGGACGTGGCTGAAGGAGTGATTGGGGTGATTCTTGAATCAACTCTTAGGTCCCCAGAGCTTTTTGAATCGTAGTTACCCTACTGTATTTCATACTATAAAACATCTCACTAGATGTTAGACGGGGCCCTTCAAGGAACCAAACCATTGCCCGGCTCTATCTACATTACTGCTTTTGAAAGGCCAACGTCACCTAGAAATAACTTTCTGAACCCGCTGGGGTTCGCAGTTCGCTGTCCCTAGGTTGGGAAAAATTCCATTAAATGTTGGCGGGTGAGATCTCTCAAGGAGCCAAGCCCCTCGGGCTCCCTAATCTCTTACTAGGCCCTAGTCATGCTGTAAGTGGTCTTGTCTATTTGCCTATAGCCTAAAAGTGTCCAATATGCTATCGATATTTAGTAAACTTAGAATGGCACAAGGCCAGGAATGCTGGGCACTCAAAGGGAACGACTCTCTACAATAATAATGGGGTAAGAAACTAGTTTGTTGCAAACTTCGATAATTGTTTGGCTGAGGTTCGCAAAAAATATTACTTATCAAACGACATACAAGAAAATCACGTACCGAGTCTTTAATTCTTACCTACCTTTGTTTTGCGAACCTCAGCCTGACTATTACTCAAACGGCTTCTCTACGATCGGGGCTAATTCAATAAGGTTTGCCAGACACTAGGCCCCACACGTTAGGGACCCAGGGAGGACTGTATTCACGATTGTCGCAATGGTCTACAAGACTTGCCTGTGAACCATTACTACACGACAAAGGTGAATTGTTAAATACTAAGATTAGATTGGTCAATCACAAAACCACGTGTTGGGTATCCTGGGGTGATCGAATACTTCAATAGTACGTTTTAAACTAAGACTAGGACTATTCATTGTATTACAGCGAAGTACCTATGAGTTAAGTGTTGTCGGAGGATTTCTCCACCACCAGGAAGAAAGAAAGAATAAATGAGAGAAAGATCGGATGAATGAAAGAACGAACAACAGAAATAACGAAGGAACGAATGAAAGAAAGAACGAATAAAGAAAGAATTAGCAAACGAATGAACGAATGAAGGGAAGAAAAAAAATGAGGGAACAAATTGAAGAAAGAACGAACGAGCAAAAGAAAGAAAGAAAAGTCTGTAACACAATGGTTCCCAAACTTTTCCGGACCATGGTGCCTTTAGTATACAAGGGTTGTTTCACGGCGCCCCAAGTCGGAGATTACTGAACAACTACTTTTAATATTGAAGTTTCCGAATGAACCACGGCGCCCCAGCGAGCTAACCGTGGCACACACTCTGGGAACATCTACTCAAGCACATCGGTAGACATAGAATACGTACCCCCTTCATTAGTGCCATAGTTCCCACCCAAAGAATCGCCTTGATCCCATCTTTTCTCAAAGACCGATCCCTTAGATTTACTTGAGCATACTCTTTTTTTTCGAGAGGGACATTGTTAAGAGCACCGGTTGTTGCGCGATAGACCACCGGTTAAAAAACCATGAAAAGTCCATGGAGGCGCAAGGTGCGTGAGGGGGTACCAGCACGATGAATGGACACGGTGATCCGAGTTCAGTTTCACTTCGCACTAATGCCTTTGGGAAAGGCATGAATCCATTTCTCCCCAGAACTAGGTGTAATATAGCGCAGGATGAAATGAGTGACGCCACCCCGGGTGCTTGTCACCTCTTAGTCTAATTTACGTGAATAGGTATTAATGTGGCACGTAGAGCCCAATTGGCAATGATTGCGTTTATATTTCGTAGTGGACCCCTCATTGAACTTTTGGTTCTTGTTCTATAAAAATTTGCATGTCGTCAGTTTTAGAGCTGAAAAGAGAGAAATGCCGGATCACATATTTCTTCCCCCTTTTTTTTTTTTTTTTGGTTTACGAAAAATAATCTTTACCAATAGGACCCCCCCCCCACTGCGCTCCCCTTGCTGAAAATCCTGGATCCATTCCCTGGATTAGGAGCTGAAAAATCATTTCTCCTGTACAGATATCCGAAAGCCACATATTGAGGCGCAATCCAAACAACACGTGGGATCCCAAAAATAAGAAGAGTTGAAGTTAGCAAACAGTATTAATCATTAGAGGACGTACAAGAAAATCACGTACAGCTTATATAATGGTTACTTCCTTCTTCTTAGCGAACCTCAGCCAAACAATTACCAAGCTTTCTTGGCTTTACTACTTTACAAAAATAATTGTTATCATGACCAGCGCTAGGTACTAGTATACTGGCAGTCGCCTAGTATAACAAATACTTAGGGCGCTCATCATGTGTCAGAGACGGTAGGATTTTCTAGAAATAGAAAAAGACAAATGGGAAAATGAATAAAAAAAAACAATAGAATAAAAATAGTCGAAATTCTGTGACATGAAGTCAGATTTTTCAGGAATATCTAACAGTTAGATACTTCCTGTTTCAATCGGCAAAAGAATTTTTCTTAATTATTTTGACTAGAATTTTTATTCCTTTATATATGTTTTCTCTCACTTTAAAACATAAATACAATAATACTACTATTTAAAGGGCATCGAAGTTCAGCTTGCCCAGGGCGCCAGAAACCCTAAGGCCTTCCTTGATTGTAATAATGAAAAGACTTACCTCTGGTTAACCGCTTCCTGTGCCTTGATTTCGTTTCATTATTGGCGGTCTGTATCCGCCGAACCGGTCCGAGGCATAAGTGAAGTAAACAGCTACTTAGGACCTCGTGGCCACTCGGGAGCCCCAAAGAGAGATAGGGACCCAAGAGGTACCGGGAGTCCAAAATCAAATTCTGCGAAGGGCCCCATAAAGTCTTGTGCCAGCCCTGTGTATCCGTGCAGTCCGTTGTAAATCTGAAGTAAACCTTCGTCAGCAGAACGTTCCTGTTTTCATATTAAACGACGAAGCGGATGTTGCATCACTATTTTTTTTGTTTTCACCCCGAAATCCGGGTGAACTTTGATTAATTTGACAAAACATCCAGCACCCACCACGATGAACTTCTATTCAGAAAAGTTGAGAGAGTTCCAAGAAGATTAAAGAAGAAAAAGAAAGTGAAACATTTTTTTATCTTTTAAATTTCACCGCATAACTAGCTTTTTTTTACCTCTATCAACGATACTGTGAGAGGTATACGTATTCACTCGTGTCTGACCGCCTGTTTCTCCACTCAATATCTCCTAAAGTTCTCCATGAATTTCAGTGAAATCTTGTTGAAGGTTTATGTATCCACTCATATCTGACAGTCTATTTTTCCACACGGTACTTCCAAGAGTCCTCCATGAATTTCAGTGACATTTTGTAGAAGGATGCTTTCGATTGAGAGATATTTTCATGTATCAAGAATAGGTAAACAATTGTCCGAACTGTGAAGTAAAAAAAAAAAGAAAACAAAAACAATAAACGAAACACGCTTACTTGCCTTGAATCGTAGCTATACATGAACTGATTTTCATTCAGTTTTTAGTTAGGTTATAGTGTTGGCAGAGGAATGCACTCTCTGAGTGCTTTCTAGCCTCCAATATATTCTACTTACATTTTTCTCAATTTTCGAGACTCTTTGGAAGGAAAGGGAGGGGAGATGAATGTATTGCGCCAAACATCCAAGTTGATAGTGTCTACTCACCTTGAAAATCAGCATCGAAAATCAGGCCTTTTGACTGGACTCGAACAACGACCACTAGCGCCGATGAGAGAGTGAGAGTGAGAGAGAGAGAGAGAGAGAGAGAGAGACAACTATCAAATCCAATTACCTGAGTGCAATGGTTAGCTACTTACTCAAAGGAGCTTGTATATGTGATTTTGATCCTCACTGAGTGCTCCATCGCCGTATCCTAAAACTAGTGTATAATTTTAACACCCATTTCCAGTTGATATGTATCATGCGCCGGCATTAATCCTCTGCTCCCCATCATATTTGAGGCCTTGGGAAAAAACAGTGTAATGGGCCCCAAACCCCAAACACTTTCTTGGGCAACTTCCCAGGGATCCATCAAACCCTGGTGGTGGTGTCTGAACAGGCTCACCAATGTCGAAGCGTGCTCGTTTCTGAACCGGGTCTCGGTATAGTTTCTCTACTGAGTTACACAGAAAGAGAATTACAACCATCGTCCCAAAATTACATTCCATGAGGCTTTACCAATAACGAGGCTGTGACTTGCAATGAGACAGCGTGCAGGAAAGTGGAGACTCATGCCTTTCTTGTAAGCGTGCGAAAAGAAAAGAAAAAAAAAAGAAAAGAAGATACCTGCAATTGACAACATGGGTTCGAAACCTGACACCCTTCAGCTGCCTGATACGTCAGGCTAATTCGCACTGTTTGTTTGGCTGTTGAGTTTTTAAAAAAAATCTTCTACGTGCGCTCGAGGTGTAGTAGAGAGATAAATACAGCAGTCGTGTTATTCTGGCCATTTATTTTTATTCTACTTTATTTTACTTGAACGATTCATTATAATCCATTTCTGGCTTGCTTGACCCGTCTAAGCTTCACCACACATTTTAGGAACATGATCCACACTCAGTCTGTTGTCCTTCCTATCAAAGACGGTGGGCGATGAGTAAGACATTCCCGGTTTGGAATCAGGGTTGTCTGTTTCGTAGACTGGTTACCAGCCAGGGCTGAAGAGCCCAGTTTGCCCTGCTATTTCATCGATAGTTGAGAGGAAACGGGATGGTTTCGTGCCCGTCCCAAAAGCATTAGTGTCTAAGCTGGAGTTGGAACTCGGTTCGCTGGTTCCATTTTCTGCTACGTTATCCGTCAGGCCGGGTGCAAGAGTTTTGCAAATGATATTAGGTGCTTAATTCCTGGGGGTCAGAATTAGCAGAGGTTAGATGGAAAATTTGCCACAACTTAATAAGCGGGGCTTGGGGTCGGAATAAGCAGTGGGGTTGGAAAACCTATTATACTTTAATAAACGGAGGGTTTGGAATGAGCCACAAGGGTGGTAAACTATGGCCACCGTCCCAATTTAGTAGGTTCTAAACAAAACGAAGTCATTAGAGAAAGATTAGCGTAATTTCTAAACATTATCATTTCAATCCAGTTCTCTCCCCTTGTTTATGATATTATGATTGCTGTCTCTTGAGGGGGGAATTTTGACAAATCTGTAGTTGCTCCTCCCCCTCCCTGGCAACTATTAGGGAGGAAAGAATAGAGATGGACTATCAAAAATCAGTCAACAGGGAAGGGGCATCAGGAGTATATATTTGAAGTAGGATCGAACGAGAGACTAAGGACTATTGCATTAGATTTGGCACATGGCCACGAGCATGGTGCAGGATCAAGCTCACTGCTCGATAGCAATGATCTGCGAGACCAGCTCGTTGATCATTACAACACGATTAGGTGCCATTGGACCACAATGAAATTGAGCAGCGGTTCTCAAACTTTACTATATGGCGGCACACAAAGGAATGTATTTGACTCACAGTAAAAAATGAATTGTATCAGACAAGGCAAAACCATTTCAGTAGTCAATGAACGAAAGTTTTTCAGAATTCTGATATACGTACAACCACTCCTATCTTAGTGACAGAGAGGTTGAGATTTTTTTCCACAAAATATAGTGACAAACCCACTGGATTGGTATGTCTGTGGTGAAAGCGGAACAGACATGATACATGTACGGAACACAATCAAGATCCGATATATTGTTTAAGTATTTGGAAAAGAAATACGCAGCATCCTTGGGAAATACTTGCTGTACACTATTGTGCCGGGGCACACAGTTTGACAACTGCTGGCTTGGACACTGGTTCGACCCTCAAATACTTCTCTTTGAGAAAAGGCATGAACCTCAAATTTCCATCGTGTTTTTATATTGATCTTTTTTCATCACACATACACTGATAGATATGGATAAAGGTTTATGTGTTGCAATGGTTCAACTTTTTTTTAAAAGGAAATATAACCAGGGAAACTTTTCGTATCAACTCAGAGACGGCAGAGGTTTAGTTAGAGATTTGGGGCCCGGAGGCGGGGGGGGGGGCTTATCACCTTTTGGGACCTCGTCCAATATTATGAGATCAGAGAAAATTTACAATAAATACACACACACACTATCACTAAATTGGTGAAAAGCAACCCTCAAATTATTATCTATGCAATTCATGTTTGTACAAATACAACATTATTATATGATGTCCGTAGAAAGGCAGCAGATGTACTAAAATTTATAAAGATTTTGTGGACCCTTTCCTTTGAGGGGCTGGAGCGTTTTCAAACAGCTCCGTCTCTCCTCTGCTAAGATGGCACAATATATTTCTATTGGGCCGCGGCTCACAGTTTGCGAACCCCTAGGACAGAGAAACTGCTAAATGCCTGCTGATTGCTTTCACGGAGAGAAACGTCTTGTCTGACTTCGTTCATTCATTCGTTCATTCATTAAAAAAAAAGAGAAACCAGTTGCCGTGCAGCAGCTGCTACTACGGATAGAGACTTCGAAGATGGAGAGAAGGAATTCTGGAACGAGGCAGACACCTCGATATCGATTCATTCATTAGTTTCTTGTCGCTCGCAGCCAGGCCAGTCGGAGGGTCCAGTTGGTACGAGATGGGGTGTGCTTTTCGTTAAAAAAAAATAAAAGGATCAAGATGGACGTTAATAGTATTGATATCATACTTTTAGGAGTATTAACATTATAACAATGGCTTGGACTCTAGAACTCTTTTCCCCTGTAGTTTTTCCTGTATTTTGAGTGTGGTGTAGAGATCGATCTCCCCCTTAGTAGGATTAACCACGATAAGCTCTCTAGATGATCGACAGCTGTTTACGGCATATGGTATTCCCAAACGGTCACTCATCTAGGAACTGACCAGGCTCGACAATCGTACGAGAACCGCTGTCTCCAACACGATTTGACTGTAATGCCTCAGATATCAGGGCAACTACCCTCGGAAAAATTGTACCCATTGGACAACGGCCCAGATAAATGACTTTTGATAATTGTCCCCAGGACAATTTCCTCGCGGGTGTGATAAAATACATGGTCAACTCCTTAATTCACACAAAATTTAACTTTGGCTTTGCAGTTGCTATGCAATTGTTAGGGGGCAATTAAATGAGGGGAATTTATCCGGGCACAATTATCCAGAGGGAAGTTGTCCCAGAACCAATTCCCTGGTATCGATCTGTTGGAATCTATAGAAAGAATATTGATTCTAGTGAGAGGAAGTGAGGAGATTCCATCGTGTGAAAAAAACCCAAAAACATTGATATCTTATTTACTCAGAATAGTCCTCATTGCAGGATGTTGGTGATAAAAATAGCTGTACCTATCAACATCTTTTTACTTGTGAATATTTATATACACAAGCAAAAAGACACACATGCGCTCACAGATATATCTGCATAGTATATACATGTATATTTGCAAATTATATATATATATATGTGTGTGTGTGTGTGTGTGTACGTGTGTGTGTGTGTGTGTGAATACACATATATGTATTTTATATTTGCTGTAGCTCTCTCGGTGTATCTATTACACAAAGATGTGAGCACTCAAACACACACAGAAACACACAGACACAGACACAGACACACACATATATATATATATATATATATATATATATATATATATATATATATATATATATATATATATATCATAATACGAATTGTGTTTGTCCCGTTGCCTCTTCAAAAATGAAGATTATGCGTTGAAATGGGTGAGGGTAGGGAGAGGTTCTGAGAATGGAATCGCGACACGAAGACAACGAAGAAGGGTGGGGGAGAAGCAGGATATGGGTACACAAAAAAAAAGGATAGGTGATGAAACAAAATGATTTTTGCTAAAGGGGAACGGCTAAACTCGGCTGTTAAGGAAAGAGGAAAGACGAGAAAGTTGAACGGTTGGGACTGAATTAGCATTTGAGTATCTGGGAGTAGAAGATGTGATTTCGTGCAGGGGATGGTTGCTTCAGGCAATTTCCATGAATTTTTTTCCTGAGATATTACAGTGCTTTATATTTCCACCCTTGGGTACTCTGTTTGCAGAGCAACGAGTATATATATATATATATATATATATATATATATATATATATATATATATATATATATATATATATATATGATCTGGGTTAATTGAAAATTTTCTGCCGGATCCAGAGATTAGTGTTCGAGCCCAGGTAAAGGCGAAGATGTCAAATGTTGATTTTCAAGGCAGGTAGGCAGTCTCCACTTCGAAGACAGGCGTACCACAGTCTTTCTCATACTTGTGATCCTGTGTCAAAGCTGTTTGACTTGAGTATGGTGCCAATTGTGTGTGTTCGAACTCAGGTAAAAAGCAGGGATTTCGAATGCTGATTTTTCAAGCCAGGGTAGCAGGGCATCCTCTCTTGAAACCTTGGCGCAGCACATTCTTTCTTTTTTCTCTTCATATAGTATTCTGCCAAATTGGACTGAGTTCAGTAAATAACGATCATGTGTGTGTGGGTGTGTGTGTATGTATGTGTTATCTATGTGTTTATACGTTGTTTTTTTTTTCCTGTTCGTTTTGCCGCACAGATCATTTGGGAAAATATAATTGAGAAATTTCATCGCCTACTTTCCTGGAAGCTGGAAAATGACTGAATGGAACATTTCGGAACTTCGGGACTTTTATACACAACACACTCAATTACTCATCTCCGTGCAATCACATACTTTACCCTCACGTGTGCGTACGAGTCTGCTATGATGTGTCGTTCCTGTTCGTCAGCGTGCGGTCTATGTGTGCATATGTTGGAGAATCTGAGATGACCCTTCCTCTGAAAATGACATCATCTTTTCCATCTAGTCATCTTCTTTGGGTGGGGACTGCGACGGACGAGGTGCCACTACGGGTGGGGTCTGCGGCGAGCGAGGTGCCACTATTTACCTTTTTTTTTTATTACCAACTTCATTCCCAGCGCACCAATCAATAGAATATAGTCATCTTACCAATCCTTTTTTTGTTGTTGTTCCTGAGGAATAAGAATTATTTTTCTGATTGTTTATATCTAAAAAGTATTGAATAAGTCAATTACTCATTTCAAAGTTTGCTTTAACGACCGGGACTGATAATTTAAAATATACTTTATAACGAGCAAATTTACTCATTTCTAATCACATAAGATGAGAAAAACAATTACAAATGAACATCACTGTCCAGATCACAGAAGCAAAGTTTAAAAGGAATATTTCTTTTATAATTTTTACACGCAAGGAATCAGAGTATAACGTGCACTAACCAGTGTTTTTTTTTCTAATTAATTTTTTTTTGTTTTTGTTTTCTTCGCCAACAAAGTTGGAAGAGGTACATGTATTTATTTGTGTTCGTGTATTTATCCAAATGATATCTCCAAGAGGTTTTTAATCAATTCCGATGACATTCTTTGGAAGGGTGGGCCAGAGGCCGAGGAAAAGTTTTTGAATTCTGGGGCGGAATTTTTACGAATTTATCCTCAGCATTATAGCTATACGGCTTTCCTTACAATGTCTCCAAAAGTTCTCAATAAAATTCAATGAAATTTTTCGGGAATAGTAAGCCATGGAGTAAGTAAGAATTGGTTAGATTTTCATGGGTGATCCAGGATTCTCCATGGAGGGATATGTTCTCATGCTTTTCATACATCTATGTATTTACTCGTGTTTTCCTTACAATGTCTCCAAAAGTTCTCATGGAATTCCAAAGAAATTTTGTGAAAGGGAGAGCCATGGCCTAAGGAAGAAGTGATTTAAATTTTGGGTCAGAGTCAGGATTTTTTGGCGTTTACCTCCCCTGCATCATAGCTATGAACAAACGGATTTTCATTCAGTTTTTAGCAACCATGGCATTGGCAGAGGTATGCGCTCTCTGGGTGCTTTCAAGTTTATGTCTGTATGTTTCTATCTTTAATTGTTATGTATCACTGTATTTCAAGCCGCCTGCAGTGAAGTGATGATTAACAAGCTAGTCTCATAGATCATTGTGTTGGGAATTCGATCCTCACAGGGTGCCTAAGAGTTGTTATTCTTTCCTACGCTGAAGCTAAGCTGTCTAATCATATACATACGCGATAAGTAGAAGTAGGAAGAAGTCAAGTGTTTTTCAGGTAAGTCCCCCTTACAATTAGTGCAATATATATATATATATATATATATATATATATATATATATATATATATATATATATATATATATATACATAATACTACATTTTTTGGAAAAAAATTATTTCAAGAATAATTATTTTATGATTCCATCTCTCTTTTATTATTATCTCTCTTGAAAAATAGTTTTACCATGGAACACGTGTAGAGTTTACCACTCTGTTAATATATATATATATATATATATATATATATGATGGGTTTAGTGTCCCATTTACAGCGTGAGTTCGGTTTGTTTCAGCCCGATGAAACAGATATAATAAACGATGTGTTCTCATTGAAAATATTATTAGTTAACTCGACATCAAAGCATGGAGCATTTGGAAAATTTAATATGTATATATATATACACGTAAGTACTTCAATAATTCAAATCAGCAACAAATATCTATGTTTTAGCAAAATCTCTTTCCTTACCAATACACTTAATACGGTTTTGGTTATTAATTACGTAGATCGAACATTTTACATTGAAATTTGTAGATCGAAATTCAGCTAAAAGTTACGCGTCGGGTTACTGAGTTATTCATTCACCTTTACATGAATGTGTGTACGATTTTAATGACAATTTGGAAATTACTTTAAATGATAATGTTTTTATTATAGACGCGTTTCCCTAGTTCATAGCTTCTTCGAATCCATTTCAAAAATGAAAAATACATTTTGCTGCGATTGCCATGGAAATGGTAGATGACAGTCATTGTTGTTATGGAGATGTTTTTTTCTATAATTTTGAATCTCAACCTCTGGCTATTTCATTGTTGCTGACCATTGATATTTTATTTTGTTTCAAAATCAGTCTCTCTAGTATGGGAGACTCATGGACACTTCAAGGGACCAAACAGAGCGAGGTGGCAATGCATTGAGTCGGCCTTGATCTGCAAGACGATAGAACAGAGACCTGGAAGAGTTCACGCGTCTCCGACGTTCATTTTCCACAGAGCTTTATTTCAAATATTATTTCATGCATGCATCGAAAGACTATACATGAATTCTCTCTATTACTAATATTATTTTATGTATCGTATCATTATCAATACTGATCAGTTGTACGTTTTGTTTCAGATGCTGTATTGGCGGAAACAAGTACTAAGATTCTGGCAATTTTGAAGCATTGTTTCGAAATGGGCTGCCGAAGCTACTACTGAATTTGGAAAGTGGAAAGAATATCTGACAGTACTGTCCAAAATTGGTTTAAGCGTTTTTAGGGAAGTGACTCGGAAATAAAGCCCAGAACATAAAGCCCAGAAGTGGACGATCATTAATTGTCGATTATGGTGGTTTACGTTGCAATTAGAGGAAAATCCAACAACCAGATCTCGAGAATATATACTGATTATTTATTGCGATGGTTTCGAAAACTCAAGGACTCCTTCTACAAATGAAATAATCTGGTTGAATCCTATTTTTGATATTTAGTTCTTAGACTAATCAATGGACTAAGATATCATATCTAATTAATGGATAACATTGATTCGAATTCTAAAATATATGTTATAAGTCTGTTTACAATAGTTATTAGTTTTGATAGCTGTGCGATTGATGAAGTTGTCTCTTAGTCACAAGACTCACCATGTCAGGTTCAAAGGGAAATATTGCTGCAGACCCCGAGCCTTATCTGTCAGTTTCGAAACCATTGATTTATTGAATTCTTTCTTTGTGCTTCTGATTTTATTAGCACGATGTTTTAGTTGATCCATTTATAACCCCCCCCCCCATGAGGTCTTCAGTTCTAAAATAAAAAGATGGCTTCCTTCTTTTGGATCTGTGTCGCACTGAGCCAAGCTTAGTAGATATCAATGACAAGGTCGATACCCAGAATCCGTGCCAAAAATGGTGATAACTTCTGTTAGCCTTAAAACGAACAAACGGTTATCTCCCCTGTTGAAAAATGACGCAAATGAAACGAATAAAATAAAAAATATTCAACACCCCAATCTTCTAAAAGGGACAACAACATTTCACACACTAGCTCACTCAATGTTAAAAACGGTGCACAAATTAAAAAAAACAACAAAAAACAATTCGACAATATACTTAACATGAGCTTTCGCTGAGGGTGCAAAAGGAGCATTTCATCTCTCCTTGATCAGGCTTTCTCACCAAGTTGGAACCTTATAGAAGCTCATTGAAGCCGAGTATCAATAGGGTCACTATGAACTGTGACAGATTCGAACGAGTCATTCCCTAGTCCCTTCCTTGGCAACCAACACTCGGATTTATCCTTCTGTCCCCCATATATCACCCCAGGATATAAGGAATATATCCTCTTTCCCCCCTCCCCACTGGAAAAAGTGTCAGCAGACATCCATATATTCAAAGCAATAAAAATCTGTTTTTCCCTCAAGGGGGAACAATTCACTTCAAGGTTGGCAGGGGTTATATCCATATTATGCGCACATTCTGGGAATCTACCCAGTGACAGTGCCCCATCTCAGAACTTGGGATACCTGTGGAAACGAGAGAGAGAGAGAGGAACAGCTCTTTCCTAACGAATTACCCAAATGGAGTAGACTGTAAAATGGATCGGTCGGGACAACAACATAAATAAGGATTTCTATTCTCCGAATAAAGCATGAAAGTATTTTTCCTTCCCAGTGAGGATTTTCATGGCCTTTAAATTAATACAAGTTTTACATCTTTAATCCAGCATTCGGTGGTCCGGTGCGTTTTGATTCTATTGTCATTAGTTTGTGAATCTGACACACAGGCGCAACTGTTAGCAGCGGTAAGGCACCGAACTTTGTTTACACTGTAGCCGAGTGTTTTAGTGACACAGTCTTATTGTTTTCACCTGAGCATCTTCAATTTAGCTCTTTAAGATGGCATCCAATGAAACCAAGAGATGGAAAAGATGGTGCTAGTGCTAAAAAACGTATACCTAAAACAGATATGCTTGACAATGTGGACTTACAGGAATCATTAGACGAGGGAACTTCCTAGAAGATTATCTGTGAATACTATGGGTTCGGATCGTTTACTGTGTATGATTCAAAGAAACAAAAGGAGTAAATCTTTTTTATTGAAAAATGGGCTTTAAAAGTCAATTTCTGTAGTTCAGCATTTTCTGTAGACCTGCAATGGCCGGGTCCCAAGTTGGTCGGATTAAAAAAGTTCAATCTATACAAAGAATCAATAGATTTCTCAAAAAATAGGAAGAAAGGAAATAATTGCAACACTTTAACCTTTACTCCAATCTGCCAGTATGTGTGTTTGATGAAACCAGATCGATATGACGAACGATGGGAAATTGAAGTTCATGCCTATTCTCAAAGAAAGGTATTTGAGGGTTGAACAAGTAATCAAGTCATTATTATTGATTTCTGACTTAATTTTTTAGATGTTTTTTCTTCACCACAACTCAGACTGTCAATCCACGTCACTGAGTAGCTCAGAACGAGAAATTAAGTATAAACTCTCGGTGAGACGCGAACTCTAATCCTTTGTCAGTGGTAAGTCGAGTTTAATGTAGCAGCAGCGGTATGATATCCAAATCCGACTTTCAAACCAACTATCTACCCTGATATGCCCCGGGCCATGTTTGTTTTGGTTTTCGTATTTGAAGCACCAGTATTATAATTATTTCAATATCATTTTTTGTTAGTTTCCTGATGCATGATTAACAACTTCTGATCATTATTTATCTTCATAACAATTGGAAACTGTCAGCTAAAACAGGTACGGAAAATGTCAGCGTATGTTTTATAAGCTTTTAAGTTGGCTGACTTTGTATCACGTGTACAGCCCGCACGAATGGAGCTAGGAAGCTGAAAGTTGGAATATTTATACCTCATTATGTTTAGAAGATTGTTTTTGTGTTTCAATTCCTCCCTTAAACAGATTTATAGTTGCTGTTCAACGTACAACGTAAGTTTATGCTAAAGTGATCGCTCTGTTTGCGTCCGTTTGTTTTTCTTTTTGAAAATTTCAGACTTTTCAGTGACCACTGCCCAATCAAAATGACAGTGGTTACGTGACGGTGTCTTTTGAGTGACTAACCAGACCTGTTTCTATTTTTTTAATTCATTTATTTTATCGCAACTTGAGTCAGGTCGTCAGTCTACAGTCGTGAGTGAACAGAATGGTTCAGAAATAAAGAATAAGCTGTCGGAGAGACTGGAACTAAGATGAAGATGGGGGTAAATAGTGAAAGATAATGAGGATGATTTTCAATACTCAATCTAATAAGAGAAATGATGAAAAAAAAAGGTTTGGTTTGCCACTCCATTGAAAGCGTCACGTGACCGATGTTTTTTTGGCAACATGTTGTGTTAGGGGTGATCAAATAAAAAATATTGAAAAAAGAGGTGATCAATTAATCATCCCAATTAAAAAAAAACAAAAAAACAAAACAAGCATATACACTGCTGGGCCCAATTTAAGGAACATATTTACCATAAACTTCCATTGTAAATCGCCCCATCGCCCAATACATATTTGAGGGTGGATTTAAAAAAAGTTTTTCTGGACCGAAGAGGTTATAAATGTTTAAATGTTCAACTAGTTTAGAAATTTCTTGTTCCATTAGTGCAGCCTGTGCGCGCAACATATATATATATATATATGTATATATTATTGTGTCATTCACAGACAGCTGTTTCGTTGTATTACAAATCAGTGTGGCTATAGACTATGCATTATCCAATCCAGTTCCACTCGGTAGGATCGAAACCTTAGCTACAGACCCGGAGGCAAGTATCCTCCTTCTACTCCACAGAACTGGACGGGCATTAGAGTTGAATGTTAAGCGATATATTTATTTACGCATATGTATTCCCTGTCCACTAGAGTGCTCCATTCCATGTTGGAAGAGCAATGCATGAGCTTACAATGGACGAATTACCTCACTTAGAGAGTGCTCAACTCTGAATTGCCAGCCAGCCAGCCAGCCAGCCAGATTTACTTGAAAACAGAAGAAACCCATGGTAACAGTTTTGCTTCTTGATAGTCTCTAAGCCGTCCACTTTGTTGTGTTTGTTGCCCTTTTTTACCGCTACGCCATTCACGAAGCTTGTCTGCGTGAGTAAATTATTGTCGGTGCTTATCTTTTGTTGGCGAATCCTCTAAACATGTGACTCTCCTGTCTAAATTGCAATCTCTCTCTCTCTCTCTCTCTCTCTCTCCGCTTCACGTTGTATGAATAATAAGCACCCCTATGTGTGACTGTTTGCGTCTCAGAGAGTGCATGCATTAATCTGTGTGTAAATATCACGTTTCTACATCTTTGTTCTTTGCTGGTATCAGGATGTAGACACGCGTGATTCAGTGCCTGAATTCGCCTTGATAATATTAAATGATTACTAATCAGGGTTGCCAGATTAAAACCTGATTGTGAAGCCAACCAACACACGAAGAAAAAAAGCCAAGAAAAAAGCCAAACGGTAAGCGATGAGGCTAGGGTTGGCAATTTAGCTCTTTTATGACTGGATTTAGCTCCTTTTTTTTGTATATTCAGCTCCTAAATCTGTATCTTTAGATCTTAGCTCGTAATTTAGTTCCCTCTCAAGTTTTTTGGAACCTTTTTTTCTGACAAATTTTTTTATGCATGAAATATTTAACAAATATAGGTGAATCGGTCTCAAGGTGTAAATATCATATAAGTATATGATCACTATCTGTGCCACGCATAAATGAATCACCATAGCCTGCACGTATACCAGAACTAATTATCTAAAATATATGTCTAAAATTATCTTATAAAGTAAATCTGTTATCTAAAATATTCTAAAAAAAAGATCTAAAATGATCTAAAAAAATACCACCGGAAGATTTGGGCATTGTTGGTCCAAAATGACGATAGAGACCCTTAATAGCACTTTTTTGGTGGTGCTTTGTGGTGTACTCACGCAATTCTTCAAGGTTGTAGCCCCCAAAATATGATTAGGAGTACTTACGGACACACACACACACACACACACAGACGAGCAAAGAGAGATGAGACTGTAGAATATGGTTGGCTGGGCGGGCCATTTGTGGGGCTATGTTATCTCAATATACATATCACACAAAAAAAAAAACAGTGTGTGATATCTGAAAGGACTTGTTTTTTGATATGCTGTATGATATTTTTTAAATAAAATAATATTTCAAAGGTGTACAACTGAAAAAATGTCAGGGAAAAGCCAAAAAGCAAAAACTGAGACTATAAAGCCAGCATAGTTGAAAAAAAGGCAAATTTGGCTAAAAATAAAAGCCAACCTGGCAACCCTGTTACTAATTCTGAATGAGCTAATATTGCCCGCATGGCATCAGCTGATGGAGAGCGTGCCAACCGCTCCCACCTTGATATTACTACTACTATCACTACTACCGCTGCTGCTCCTTCCTTACTGAATGTCTCATGTGACTCACACGCTATCGATTTTCCGGCACGAACAGTCCGAAGAAAATTGCCGGATTAATGATGTTACTGGACCAACCGTTTTCAAATTCGATACATATTTAAAAATACATTTCTGACTCACCATTCCGTCATATCTCGATTGTTCACGACTCTATTTTGATATTTTAGTGAGATTAGCTTGGTGTGGCACAAGGCCAGCGGCAGATTAACCATCAGGCCGAGTAGGCTGAAGCCTATGAGCATGAGATGGAAAAGTACCTGTTATCCAAAAACTACTTTTGGAAAATAAAATCACTCGATAGTTTTTTAGAATACAGATGTAAAGAAAACTCGCCACCACAAAGTGGACACATGTAAAGAAATAAAAGGAACTTGCCGTCACAGTCAATAATTGAACAGCCGTAGCGTAAAAATCTGAAAATCTTGTGGGGAAATTCTATCGAATATGGTCAGAATAAGTTCTATTCATAACATCACTGGCGTTTTCTACTGGAATACATCTAAACGAAATAGGGTAAACATTCCGGGAGAATCTAGATCATATTAATAAACCTGTCGGAATAAGACCAAGAGAGGGTCAAAAAAGCTTTTTTCCAAAAAGAAAAAAGGCATTTTTAGACGATGCGTAGTGGAGTACTGATGTCTATCTTCAAGTCTGTAGACAAAACAGTATAGCCAGGAACACTGGAACGCACAAACATACACACAAACTCACGAACATATGAAAATGATAGAACCCTTCTCCACCTTTGGTGGCTATGGTTGTTCAATAAAAAGCAGATCTGGCTAGTCCCTCAATAAAAATCGTTACATGACCGACATCTTTTGGCAGCATGTCGTGTTGGGAGTGATCAATTAAAAATTGGAAAAAGGTGTGACAAATGAATAAGTAAAGAAAATAAAAGAGACAAGTGAATAGAAGGGCTATCAATGGTTCATACCTAGACTGTGTACGTTTGGAAGAGGTCGGACTTAATGGTTATTATAGCAGCCTATTTTAATTATCATGTAGAATAATTTCCTATCCGTCGTACAAAACCACGGCTTCGAAATACTCCGGTCACTTATCTTCAGTGCTGCTAATCAATATATCCAATATCTAGATTTAGATAATTCTCAATCGTGAAAGTCAAGGAAGGTAATTTATAGGAACAGTGAAGAAAGATCTCTAATCTGTCATGTTTTATTCGTTTTTATTCGATTTTTCGAGAATCGCTGATTGAAAAAGAAGCTTCAAATTCAACCGCCTCGTGTGCTGACTAATTCATCCGCTGAAAGTCAACGTGCAATGGCCACTTGTCGATTAATCGTGGTACGTACATAAACACACAGGGATTTATTTAATTGTAGTTGGATAACTTTATTATATTAAACATGATGGATCGTTGCCAATCGATACGAGTATGGTGGCTCCTAGGAGTACACACTGTCATGTGTCCTTCACGGTGCAGCGCGCGCATGGGAAAGGACTGATTGCAGAGTCCACTTCTAGCTCGGCAAGATGCTCAAGCAATCGGTGACAGAACATAGGCTAAGACGGCTCTTGTCGTTCCATACAGTACCTGGTATTCCAAGACGGTCACCCACCGAGGTAATGACCATGCACGGCATCGCTTAACCTCTTAAAGTACCTACCAGTAAAGTATACATCGACAATGTCAATTTATTCTGTTCAAGGGAGGGTTGGCAGGGACAAGGCGTTCCGGATGCAAGGTTAGATAAAGCCTATCTAAAGCTCTGTTTAAGGGCCTAGGTGTTATGTAATTATTCACGACACCAGGCCAAAAGGTTGAGATAAACTTGAGTAGGAACATCGTGTTGTGCTAATTTTCGATGAAGTTGGGGGGGGGGCGCTTGTTTGCGATGCAAAAACAGCGTTTGAAATCCTGATTTTTACTTTGATCTGAACACCGACTACTACCGCCATTGGGAAATACGAAATTATATCACCTATCGGACAGACATGGACTATTATAAACTGTCAACCGAAATTGTCAACATAGGTTTCTTCAGTTTTTAAGTGGGTCCTACTGGCTGACTGGCTGTGTAATTTTCACGCGTACTGACCGAACCAATGGAGCTAGAAAGCTGAAAATCTAAAGAAATATTCACTCCTTATTGCGACTAGAAAATATTTTTTTTACCCTTTCCCATACATGGGGTTTTAGTGACAATTCATGTTGCAATTGAAATTAATGCTAAATTGGTGGCCAAGTTCGTGTCGGTAACATACGCACTTATTTTTCTGAAAATTCTGACTCTTTTAGTGATCACCTCTCAACCAAACGCAAGAGAAGTAACTTAATCATTGATCAGCACCTCCAATTTTTTAATTGATCATCCCAATACTGTCTCCTGCCAAAAATGAGTGCCGTTAAAACGAGAATTTACCACATCAATAATTTTTTACTAGTATTTTCTTTCATTTTACTACTACTAAGATGGTGCAGAAATAATTGCAGTTTTTGTTATCTTAAAACTTTGATGCTTATTTTGCAATAAATTCTGATTCAACTATCTTCATGGATTTCTCGGAATTTTTGAGATGAGGTATTATTATTATTTCTATTGATATTCAGACCTCATCTTGGTTGTTTTTCATACAACGTTTCGACAGTTGTACTCTACGGCCTTCGTCAGGTATCATCTGGTAGATTTGGGGAAGTAACGAACCGAACCCTTTATTTATCCGACGGGGGTATATTGACCGTACTCCCCTCTTAGCGTTAGTAGTATTGTTATAGTGTCTCACACTAGTATCGAACCTAGAACCATCATATTACTTTACAGTAATTTGTCTGATGCGCTATGTGTCCATGTGGACTACAGGTGCTAATTTTTAGGAGCCTTAAACGTCAGGTGACAGTTATGATGTTTTTGATGTTATTTGATGTTATTTTTTTCTGTCTTTTATTATTAGAGGTTCCCATATGGTATCCATTTCAATGCTAGGATTACTGAGGCAGTTTTGCTTGCCTAACATATGGGCCGACTCTTTCAATTTTCGAATTTTCCAGTGTTCATCCTGATCAATTGATGAATTATCTCAACCTTGTTCCAGAGGGGTAGGTGGTCTCCCTTTTCTTTCCATACATGGTCAGTTACTTCCCCAAATCTACCAGATGATACCTGGTGAAGGCTGAAGAGTGCAACGGCCGAAACGTTGTATGAAAAACAACCAAGATGAGGATGGTCCGAATATCAATAGAAATATCTTCATGGAGTTATACCATTTTCAAGCGTCAATTTCGCTCTATTTATACTTTTTACTGTTTTTTCTGGTTTATTAGGGGCTGTCAAATCAAAGATGTAAAATTCGAGCAATGTTGTTGCATGAGTTTCAAATGGGGAATTCTTGCATTACTAACCGTGTATTTTGCCAGAGGACTATCAACAAACGTTCAGCTCAACGTACGTTCCAAAGATTTCGAAACGGAGATGACATCCTTCGAGGAGTGGAAGTTTTTCTGTGATTACCGGCATCCAATTGAGGACTATTATTGGGGCGGGCCCACTCTAAACGACTCGAGGTATTGAATGAGAACTAAACGTTGCCTTTTTAACAATTAATCGGCATTTATACCTAATTGGAAAGGCAAAAAAGTTCAATACGTCGCGTGAATGACTCAGAATAGAAAGGCAAAAAAGCTCGATATGTCGCGCGAATGACCCTGCAGGAATTGAACCAATTAGGCTACGAAACTCTACCTCACCCAGTTTACTCCCCACATCTCTCTCCAACCGACAATCACTTTTTCAAGCATTTCGACCACTTCCTTCGAATTAAGGTCAAAATGCCTGTAAAGAATTCATTGGTTCAACGACCCCAGAAATCTTATGCTTCCGTAATAGAATGGACCCAATTCTATTCGGCAATAATGTGTAGACTCTGAATTTTCATTTCGATAAATAATAGATATAAAAGATATACTGCCTATAAGCTGAAGGAAAAAAACGCAATTACTCTTGCACCTACCTAATTGTGGATCATCATCGCAACTCCTCAAACCGTCAGCCACAGGCAGCGAGGAGAAGACATAGTTAAAGAATAAGCTCCGGCTTGGACTTGAACTCGCCTCCCATAATAATTGACAATGCTGCACCTTACAAAAATGAATCAAGATAATCTTATTGCTAAAATACCCTTGAATTTGATTCGAGTGAACAGAGATAGACAAGTCTTTTTTCTGTTGCTGGGATCCGTAAGAAAAGTTGAAAAATGAATATAAAATAAACAGATAACCGGATGAGCCATACATCCAAGGAAAGCTGGATAGCCAGTCGGTCGAAACGCAGTGATTGAAACAACGTACTTGAAAACAATAGTCCTAATAGTTTATATATAGTATAAACTAGCTGGCATACGCAGCGTTGCCCAAGAAAACCCATCTTATAGCACTGGGAAGCATATTATCATGAAATCTAATAAAATAACAAATTGGGCCTGCTCACACCTGGGCTGATCAGTGTGCAACTTGGGCTGCCTGTGTACACGCTTCTAAAACCTTGAAAGTTACTATTTTCTCAAACTGAGAGTTAATTTGATCGCCTTAGGCGTTTGCACTTAGCACGTCAAAGCGGACTATCGTATTTAAATTGTGCTCATATTTTATTGTTGTGTTAGGGTTTGCAATAGGCTTAGCAGTAGGCTTAAGGTTTTCGCTCTAAGAGGAACATTTTATTGTCAGTTTAGGGTTAGATTCCATAAACAATACTGCCAAATTGACGTAAGCACTGGGAGAAAGAGAAATGTACGTCCATGGTCACCTGTGACGTATGGGAAGGAAAGGTGCAGTAAAGCATTATAGAAACATTGTAAACAGTAAACCTTCTTATAAAAATTTCTTTTCTGGACACTGACGAATTAAAAAAAGGCTTGAAGGTTTAACAAATGGAGAGCACATGTTATTAAAGAAAAAAGGAAAATTTTGTCCGTTGCATTCTGAACTGGTCCGTATTTACCCTGTTCCTAAACACTGGTGTATTGCTGCTCTCATTGATTTTTCTTAGCAGTAAAATTGTTTTCCTTACAGAAAGCACAAATGCAGACCCAATAGAAACCGACCAATTTTTTCTTGTTACTTTTGACCGTAAAATGTATGCTGTGCGTAAATTGTACCAGATGGAGAATAACAAACAAACAAAAAAAACTTTTTAGACAGACTTCTTTCAGAGATCGCGATCGTAGACCCCAAAGATATTGACAATTTTCGGGGGCAAAATTCTACATGAAGATATGTGCTGTAAGTAATTTGAAACCTGCTGGTCTCGAGCATGCATTTGTTCGTGTTCTGTGATGCGTAGTACTCGACATCTTAGAATACAAAGATACTTTGATACTTTATGATATAGAAGAACTTACATCCGGCTCATGAGCAGTTGCTAAGATTACACAGAAATAAAAAAAAAGAAGAATATCTTACAAAACTGAAAGCATCTTTTGTTGCATCTATTAGACACCGTCAACCAAAACTGTTACCAAAAAATGTCAAAAATCTTTTCAGTCTTTATGTGGGTCTGGCTGACTGGTTATGAACGTGTTGCTTGTACAGCCCGCACCGACGAAGCTTATTATGTCTAAAAATGTTTTCATCCCCCTCAATAGGTTTTTAGTGTAGAGTCCAATTTAAAATGTAAATTTATGCTATCCCTAAGTTTCGGTTCCGCAGCATTGCACGGACAACTGGACTCCTTCTTTGTATTGTTGATGTTGTTTCGGCCGATTTCGGCCGATTCATTCTACAGCCCACTTCCGTCGGGTAATTCGTAAGGAAAAGAGCTCTCCGCCTGACTCTCTTTCCCTCTCATTCACACGCACTCACTCACAACATGTCGGACTCTCTCTCTCTCTCTCTCTCTCTCTCTCTCTCTCGCTCTCTCTTCCACAGAAATCCTAAGTAGCCTCTCGTATTTTGTCCTAACAAAAAGAGTTGCAGAACAATTTGGGACGAACAAATATTGTTTTCAGGTCTGTGACGAAGCATTGTCATTGATACCTACTAATCTTAGCTTAGCACGGCATTTCGTGCCAGTTTCCTACGACGACAAGTTTCATACGATGGTATTCGTGTGGATGATTGAATGTTTTCATGTTTTCATCAACTCATTAATTCATTATTCGAGAAAAAAAAATCAAATTGAAAATTTAAAGCTTCATGTTACAGAAATCTGAAAAAATGTTTGTTTTTTTCTGGAAAGGGTCAAATGGAATACTGATGCCAATTTTCAAGTTTTTAGACAAAACGATATGGCCAGAAGCACTGTAACACAAGCAATCATACAACCACTAAGTGATAGAAGCCGTCTTTGATGTCTGCAGTTGTTCAATTTTTTTTTTTTTTTTGTAAAATATGAACTTAAATTTGATATGAATGAAAGGTGTTAGAAAAGATCCATCAGCAATTTGAGCTATGAAACAGCTTATCGTTAGAACATGAACACACACACACACACACACACACACACACACACACACACATGCAAACCAGGACCGGATCAAAGTCATTTGCTGGTCCTACAGTACAGCCCTAAGAACGGTTCCCCGTATCTCGACTCCGAGTTTAACAGACAAGACTTTCAAAAATGAAACATTCCTGAAACAATGGAAGTTTTATCCATTCAAAAAACATCAAAATACATTAGAAGAGACACATTTTCCCACAAAATATATAAAACTTTATTGAACCAAATCTTTGCCAACGAAACTTGTGCTTGTATAAAGATCCGTTTTTTTTTTCAATAGTATTTGTGTGAACGATTGAATCATTTGAATGTCTTAATTAATTCCACGTATAAGAGAAAAAAAATGAATTTCAGGTTTAAATTTTCGTCTTTCGCCTGTCATGAAGCAATGGCCAGAAGGCTTTTATAGTGTATTGGATTCTCACTGGGTGCTATTTGGGCCTTGTGCCTGACTAAGCTAGTTTCAGTGAATAGGTATACCAGTGACAGCACAAGGTCCGACTGTGCCCCCACCCTACAATCATTTGAAAAAATTTTTTATAGATCATTATAAGATTTTTCAGGGTTCCTCATATATATCTCAGTTGTCTGCATGTTCCATGAGTTGCCTCTATGTATCAGACATTCACGTTCGAAATCCAGGACATTCACGGTCAAATGGACAACTAAACTCATGTTGTAGGCACGTATATAAATGTTCTCGTTTACATTTACACATGCATACGCACATTTTGGTTGGAAATAAGGAAAATAGTTAAGACTTGAATTAAACATGTTTTGCCTTTCGGCTTTATCAAATGAAGCAATATTGAAATGTTCGTTCATTTCAAGTAACAGCGTCTCGCATTGAGTGACAAACGCCTATTCTATTTTAAGATCGCGAAGAAACCGCTATTCTCGAACCAATCACCTGCAAACATACATTCTTAAATGTGATCAACACCTGCACCTATCTGAGACATTACATCAACGACTGGAAATAGAGTCTATAAAATAGATACCTTCCAGTATTTCTCACTTTTCTGATGATGTTAGTTTTAAACTGATGAAAGTTAAATGAAGAGATTGTTCGTACACTATTTTATGGACTTCCGAATTGCCTCTTTATTCTAATACTGTCGGATGAATTATAATCAACTTAGTCTAGTCTGACACAAGGATACAACAGTTGGGCATCTAGCAAGGATCAAAATCACTATACTGCAGTAATGCTATGCTAGACTTTCCCGTTAACCATTACAATCCTACTATTACAAATTGAAATGGGCTGGTCATATTGCAAGAATGGTAGACAATCGGTGGGCATCACAACCTACAACGTGGATCCCCAGAGATCGCATGCAAAACCGAGACCGGCAGAATACAAGATGGAGAGACGAACTAGACAAATTCAGAAAGTACTGACTCTGCGATGCCCATGATAGATCCCGGGGAAAGTCTCTGTCCAATGACAGACGATAAAAGACTGATGATGATGATGATGATGATGATGATTCGACACCTTGACTCAAGAAACACATCAACATGATATTTTCCGTGTGAACCAATGTAACCCCGGGCATATTTTAGCAAGTTGTTTTAGAGTGAAATGATGATGATGATGACGATGATGATGATGACGATGATGATGATGATGATGACGACGACGACGACGATGATGATGATGATGATGATGACAAGACTGGTTGATTCAGGGTCTCACTCCTCGACTTTGACAGAAGCTTAAAGGTTTTTAAAAATATTTCGACTTTTGTGAAGAAGATCTCTTTTAACTAAAAAAAAAGATCTCTAAATTTAGCTATGGAAAGGGACTAAAAAAGAAAATAGTATCTAGATGTTTTTCCTTGATAAACGGTATGAACATCACGATAATTCTAAACATGAGAATCGGTCTGTCTCTCTTCTCTCTCAATCCATAATTTTGAAATTTTCATTTTTTAAATTCTCAAACGGGACTCTGGAATCGTCATCGTGGTTGGGCGAGGAAAATTGAGTCAAAACTCCATAGGGGTTTGACAGCAACAACAACAACAACAACAACAATTCAGCTATGATCACCAGGAAACTAGTGTGACAATGAATAATAATAATAATAATAATAATAATAATAATAATAATAATAATAATAATAATAATAGTAATACTTGTAGTAGTAGTAGTAGTTGTGCGGGGTCTGCATTCGCACTCATCCCGGTAATAGTGATCTGATTTCACTCTATCTATCTATCTATCTATCTATCTATCTATCTATCTATCTATCTATCTAATACTAAAAGTCTGATTTAATTAATGCGTATTTGGCCTCTGGGTAGCCGAACTGATGCATTGTGGCCAGGGATATAGAATCAGGATACCCCCTAAAAAAATGATATCTTCTGTTGGGAGCAAAGAACCAGTTAAGGCTTTCCACAGGAACTAACCGAAAGCCCTTGTGCGTAGGGCAGGTTTTCAGCTAATACTTACAACCGAATAAACGTACAACTAGACAAACATACCCAATCATTCATAGAGTCAGACAAACTCCCACGGATAAAGTTTAAAATGCATATAAACACATGTATTTCAGTGGCGTATGGTGGTTTGTATCTTGGGTGTGCTGTAAGCTACGGATGCAAAAAAACACAAAGAATATTTTAGTGTTTGTAAAAAGTAATGGACGTTAAAAGTTGTAATTGTAAATTGTGAAGTTTCACACCCTCGCTCATTCAATGTTACAGACGGGGATTAAATTGAGAAAAGAAATAAGAGAATTAATGGGAGAAAAAACAGAACTTAGATCGGACATCATTTTCCGCTGATAATAGAGTGTAGTCCAAATTCTGTTTTCAATTAAATCCTCCAATTTCTACAATCGAGACCACCTTCTCTACAAAGTGCGAAAAGATTTTCCGACTACCCATTGCTTTTTAAGGACATTAATATGTTTTTTTTTCATTTTTGTGCATCCGTAGCACACAGCACACCCAAGATAGAAAGCAGTATGCACCACTGATGTATTCACGTATGCGTAATTATACATATATGCAGGCGATTACACATTCGAATATACATGCATTCGTGACACGTGTATGACTCGTGATACTTTTTTTTTCTTAAACAAAGACATAGATTTTCTTGAAAAGCTGCCATCTGATTCGCTGAGTGAATGATGACGTCACAACGGACCTGAATCGTTCACCACAGATTAGAATCATTAAAAAGGAAAAGAACAGAAAGAAAGAAAGAAAGAAAGAAAGGTGGGAGAATGGAGGAAGAAAGTAAAGGAAAGGTAAAGGAAAGATCGGAGAATGAAAAAAGTGAAAAGAAAGAAAGAAAGAAAGAAAGAAAGAAAGAAAGAAAGAAAGAAAGAAAGAAAGAAAGATCTGACAATAACGAGAAGGAGGAAGGAAAAGAAAGAAAGAAAGGAAGGAAGGATGGAAGGGAAGAAAGAGGACTTAGGGAATGAGAGGAAGGGAAGAAAGGAAGAAAGAAAGAGAGAAAAGAAGAAAAATGAGGGGAGAAAGAAAGAAAAAATAGGAGAGAGAAAAAAGAAAGAAAGAAAGAAAGAAAGGAGGATGCTCAACGATGACTTCTCTTCGTCAGGTTAGGCTGTGCTGTAAAACAAATTCGTAATTGTTAGCTCATTTGAACTGCACTGCCATCGCAGATTTTACAAGTATGTACAACGAGAGGTTAGGGCTATTGTGTCACGTTTGAAACCAATTTTCTTCTACGCGTGTCCGAAAGGAACGACATCTAACGTGACAATCACGCTAACCATAGCGAGTGAGTTTGTTCCTTGCCGGGTGCTCCGTAAATCAAGCCCTGTACCGGAGTTGGGTTTGTCTGACACATATTTAGGAGTGTTTGAATGAGCCGTTGCCCACCCCAGGGAATTGTGGCTCAGAGGTTAAACGCGTTGAATTCGGCTTCAAATTTAATCAAATGTGAGAAACTTCGGCTTTTTACTTCCGAGGCCGACGTAAGGCTTTCATGTGCTCTGGGCGAGTCAACCCCAGTTGTATACTAACGACTTTTTTTTTTGTTTTTTTTCAAGATTGAAGTGCGCCCCATAACGACAGACGTCAGTCTATTACTAAAGATATGTGTGAAAAATGTTGGCCTATGTATAAGCCGTTGAAGAACAACAAAATTTAAGATTAAGCGCGTGTATGTATTTATGTGATGAAGGTATGTGAAACAAGGTTGGCTGCTTCGGTGTAAAATTCCATTCCGAACGGTACTATTTCAGCCACTGAGCCGAATTAAAAGAAAAAATGTCTCCCTACTCATTGAGAGGAGTGTGTGTGCAAAATCTTAAGTTTCTATTATGTGCAGAGAACAGTATAAAAAATAAAAAAATACACATAAGATAAAAATCTCGTGTATAATAAGTAATGTAATATAAGTAATGAAATCTCACTGAAAGAACATGTTTAGCGACACTAGATAATTCTATCTTTGGTTGACATATATAGATTACGTGGAACTTCTGCGTTATGAACTTCGATGTGAAACTTTGCAGCCATATGACTTACCGACACGCTAAGGATACACTAATGACACAATGTGTGAATTTTAAGCAATAAGTATATCAGTCAGAATCCATATATTGAGGAAATGGGACAATACATTAAAGCAGATAACGGCCAAGACGAGCAGAATATATAAAAAAAGAAGACGGAAAGAGGAAAAAGAATAAAAACCGTTGTCATTTTTCCAACACGGTTACTCATATATATATATATATATATATATATATATATATATATATATATATATATAAAGCGAGAGAGAGAGAGAGAGAGTAGAATGTGGATTCGCTACACAAACTAGCTCATGTTTCTGCCCTCTCCGGGCCACATCAGACAAATTCGTAGGCCTCATCAGGTGAATTCGATTGAATTCGCCAGATGAGGCCCAGATTGGAAACAGAACCCTCAGCGAGATTCGAACTCACATGCTTCTGGTCGAAAAGCTTGTTTATTCGTGCCAGTTCTATCACTTGAGCTATTAGAACTCAATGGCTTTCAGGAGATCAAATCTCGCCACACATAGCTTCCCAAGATACACTTTCTTCAAGTATTGACACGTAGAGATGTTCGTTAAGATCCTCTTTTCGATATAGCTTTACGATTTCATTAAAAACCTTCAACCAAAACTGTCATTAAAACTGTTAACATCGGTCGCATCAGTTTTTAAGTGAGTCTGTCCGGCTGGCTGGCTATCTCTGTATGTGTCACGCGTACAGGCTACAGGCTGAAAATTTAAACATTGTATATGTCTATAACGTATTTTTTAAACCTTTCCCATGCCATAGGGTTTTTGTGGGGGGTCCAATTTACAATGTTGGTTTATGATGAATTGGCCTCTGTGTCCGATAACGTTCACGTTTGTTTTTTGGATATTCGAACTTTATTAATGATCACTGTCCAACGAAAGGAAAGGGAAGTAAATCATACATTGATCTTCCCTTTTTTCAATTTTTCAAAATTTATCCCCATTCCCTGACACGACATGCTGCCAAAAGACGTTGGTCACTTAATGGTTTCTATTGAATGACTATCCAGACCTCTTTTAATAGAGGCTTCGTATGTGATATGCCCCTTAGGGACGAGCTGCTTCCCTGTTTTGCGACAAGGCGTGGTACTTGTCAAGATTCCATTGAGGTTACAACCCCAACAAAAACCCTTTAAAATCTGTTTGTCACTTCCTTACCATTATAGATACAGTTACCCCCAACCACTTTTCCAAAGTTCGCTTAAGCCTACTTTCCCCCCTTTTACAAAAAAAAATGTTGAAAAGCAGAAAGAGCGTTCAGTGTTGTTTTGGCAACAAGCCGCTATAGACGTAGCACACACCCTCTTCCTCATCTTCCTTCGCCCCAGTCCCCTATATCTTCCAATGATTTACAATTCAACTCAACATACAATCATGATGAGGTCTGGGAACGCTCAAAAATGACCTTCAAATGTATAAATGGCTATTTCTTCTTCACTTAATGCTATTTTGGCATTCGTATTTAGGGAGCAACTGAAAGAATTTTTTTTGTATCTTTATTTTATATTCTGTTTCTTTGTTACCTAAAAACCTTATTTTGGACCCTTATCTTATAGCCAATTGATTTTCCTTGAACTTGAAGGCAACTTTTTTCCCCCAAACTGACTAATTCCGAGGAAAGAAAGGTTTTACAGGTCGAAAGCCCAAACAATTAGTAGCAAAATCTTTTAGAAAAATTGAAAACCATTTGGAAATAATGGGACCACACGAGTGTCCGAGATTTTGCAATTTTTGAAACCAATCGATAAAAGTAAATATTGTTATGTTGTAAAAGATGAACAATTCATTCAAAACAACAGAATGATTTTATACAAATTTTGATACGAAATCATTTGTTTTGTTACAAATACAAATGTGTATATACATATATTTTTGTGTCATTCACAGACACCTGTGTCGATGTATTACATCTCTTCAGTGTGGCTGTAGATTTTTTTTTATCCCATCCAGTACCGCGAGGCAGAATTGAAACCCTCGTATCGGACCCGGGGGCCGATATCCTACCTCTGAACTACGGAACTGGGTGATCAGTAAGGCTGAATTTAAGCGATATATTCATTTACGCAGAAACTCCTCATCCACCAGAGAGCTCTATTCCTATGGAAGAGCATTGCATAAGCTTACAATATATATATATATATATATATATATATATATATATGTATATGTATATATATATATATATATATATATATATATATATATATATATATATATATGTGTGTGTGTGTGTGTGTGTGTGTGTACATATATATATATATATATATATATATATATATATATATATATATATATAATGCCTATGTCGTGAAGAATGCAATAATTACTGTAAATGTTCCATTTACACTCCCAGGATAAAACCGGAAATCGATAAAAAGAATATTCGATAATCTTTAACGATAAATTGTATAGCTTTACAATGATGAATGATTATATTTAGAAAAAGGAAGTATTAGAATGTGCTTAATCATTTTGATTATCATAATATGTAATAACAAAAACTATTAGTAGTAATAGTAGTAATACTGTACTTGCTCGCATAACTCCGAGTTTTTGAAGGGCTAAAAGTTTACTTCTAAAACTTTTCTGCACACGCTTTGCACAATTTACGGTACACGAGGAAATTCAATATCTAGCCCCAACTTTCACACAACAATTCAGAGCGGCAAACAGCATCATAAAGATAGGCTTATTGTATAATTCGTTCCGTAAGCAAACACGGATCTTCTGCATTAGCTGGGACCAGAAATTGTTGGCCGTGACATCATAAGATCATCCCTGTTAAGGGACGTAAGTCATTTTGTACTTACCGTCTTTTTGTACAGGTGCTCTACCCATACGTGAGAATATATCAAGAAAGAAAAATTAGGAAATAATTCTTATCATCTAGTGCACGCCCCTTCGGAAAAGGGACTTTTTGGTTCCAGTTGAACTTCGAGACACAAATTTGACTAAAAAAAAGAAGCACGTATTGTTCTGGTTTAATGCATCTTGAAAAAATAAATGAATAGAAACCGTCAACCAAAACTGTCACCAAATATTGCCAAGATAGGTTTCTTCAGTTTTCAAGTTAGTCCGGCTGGCTGGCTATGTATGTACGTATCATACGTACGGGCTGCACCAATGAGGCTATTTATTGTCTAGGAAAACATTTTTTTGTTTTCGAAAAATTCCCACCCTGACACAATTTTCATCAGGGTTTCAATTTGCAATGTAAGTTTACGGTAAATTGTTACCTCAGTTTGCATCCATTTGTTTCATGAAAATCCAGATTTTTTTTTTTTTGCTCAACAAAATGCGAGACAAGTAACTTATTAATTGATCATTCCTTGTTCTAATGTTCTAATTGATCATCCCGACACGGTATGTAACCAGAAGACGTTGGTCACATGAAAGTTTCTATTTAGTGACTAACAAGACCTGTTTTTCTTTCATTTAGTCATTTATTTACGCCAAGATGGGTTAACAGTCGGAAGTATGAACGACCTTGAACAGAACATCGTTTTGAGATCCTGCTCAGGGCACTACTTTCAAATGGGTTGTGAATTCATTCGTGTGTTTCTTGGGGTGGGGAAGAATCAGGGATTGGTCTTCGAAAATGCAAGGGAAGATAACAAATAAGTACACCAATCCCGGTGGGGTGAGGCAAAAAGGATAGAAAATGTTAAAGAATTTCCTGTCACTGTATCTCTAACCAGATGGAAGGTTACTTGCTACGACAAACAAGATGGCGTCTCACAAAAGAAACAGTGATATATACAACCAATCCGAGCAGCGTTGCAATTTAGATTTTTTTTGTTTTTGATTTGCGGGTCCAGTGTTGCAAATTCAAATTTTCTCCTTTGAATTTTTCGAATTTAGGAATGACTTCCAAATTTGAAAAATTGGAAAAAGCAAGAACGGAATCCTAAAAGAAAGTGGGGTGGAGCTGTTTCATGCATAGTAGATTTTTACTTTACTTTTATATTTATTTATTTTTTTTTACAACTCCCAATTCGGGTAGTTGTTTTAACAAACTTCTAAACACTGTGCAATGCAATATCTTGAAAAAAATATCTTGGCTCATTCCTAAATA
>OY735226.1:7840459-7980459 GCA_963457665.1 Thysanoteuthis rhombus | reverse complement strand
ATATTTCTTTCTCGCAGTTGTCCACTTTAGCAACGATGAATTATCTAGTTACTGTGATGTTTGTGTTACACGGAGAGTCAAAATAACTCAAATATTTATCTGTGTTATAGTTGGACTATTTTTCTCGCCTATGCTAACATTTTTTTCACAACGTTTCGCCCGTGTATCCTCTGACCATCTTCAGCTACTCTTTGTTTTCTTCCTGTTTTCTTCCGGTTGATTCAAGGCTACTGTAGCGCCCCCGATTCTTTTAGTTGGGAATTACATACGAAACTCTTGTTTCGGCTGAATATCAAAAACGTCACTTTCTTCAACGACCCCTAGAAAAACCCTGGACTCACATCATCCAAGGTTCATTGGCGCCAGCATCCCTACTGGTTATGCCTATGGCCTTTGTGGCCGGAACTATTTCTCTCTCTTTCTTTCTTCCTGAGATTGTTATAATTCTGCCGACCCACTGGCTGACCCGATCTTAACTACTCTTCCTCCATGACCTATCTCTGTACTAACTTTGCCCATTTCACTTCACTGATATCGAGCCTCGTACAAACGCATAGCATCACAACTACGCCACCGTGTCTTCACCAGGTGCTACAAAAGCGTATCACCTCTCACTCTTGTGAATGAAATGGCAAAGCTTTTTTACTCTCTGATTGTCACGACAATCTTTCCAAAACATCTTTACTTCGGTAAACACGCATGGATGAAACTCCATGTTCTCTGTCTTTCATGGCCTCTTCGTCGAGAGTCTAACAGCGTCAGAGAATAGCCCCCAAGTTAACTCACTCATTTGGCAGTATGGTTCGCACACTGAACCCAGATTCTACGTATTATCTTGGATCGATCCAAGCCATATGGAAATCCACGCGTTCACACAACTCCACTCCAACTCTGACGCCAGCACTATCAAAACAAGAAAGCTCCAACTTTTCGCAATCTCTTCTCATAACACTACTTCTCACGATCGATCGTATTCATGTTATCCTTACTTGTACCTTAACTTCATTATTCAATTAAACGTATGTCTTTCCCCGGCCAAAAATATCTGAGTGTATTCATTCCACTTTGTTTCATCAATGCGCGTCCAACTTCAAATTTGGCGAGCGTTTTATTCTCTTCGTACAGCATCCTTCCTTCCACATCTACAGGGCTGCACGCACGCTACAGTCAAATCATGAGGGAAACAGAAGTTCTCGTCTCTCATCAATATCATCACACTCTCCATTTTACCCAACCTAAGAAGACATCCTATACTACTAAAGGATCGCTAGTGTCTTGCATGCGATGAAAACTGGATAAACTCTGCTCAAGAGGAGAAACAGTTGCAGTATATAAACTGTACAGATCAAGTCCGCGGGGAATGAACACTTGGGGAAGACTTTTAATGCCAACTCTGTGAATGAGACAATTTCTGAATTATAAACAATATTAATTTTTAACAGAAGACATTGTTATCAAGTTATTTTGTGAAACTTCTGAATGGATGGCAAAGATATCGAAATAGCCCTAAATAAGTATTCATTATTTTCAATAAATAATATCCAATGCCATATAACAACGTATCATCGTATACTAATACCTTTAACGATAATTTCTGTTACGTCCCGAGAATGAAGCAATGTGTGATTTTTTCTGCTTGGTGTTTATAAAAATAAACACAATGACCCTCTCACAATAGAAATGTCTTTAAGTTACCTATTGTATTTTTTTTTATGGAGGGATAAAAATAGTAAAATCTTTGCTACTAGGCCCTCTACCCCCTATTTGTATGACTTTTCTAACGCCCTTATAATTCTTGCTTTGTAAACGTTGGGTGTTGTGTCGATAAGGAGAGCTTCTTCTTTGTTTTATAGGATTTTCGAAGATGGTATTTTATTACGCTGTAATAGTACATTCTCTCTCCCTTGGGTAGAACCCGTTCATTGCTGAATATCGATGACTCCTCTTCTCAGCATAACTGAAATATACACTTCTGGTTAGTTATTCAATAGAAACTGTCTTTTGGCAGCATACCTTGTTAGGGATGATCAATAAAAGAATTGCACAAAAGGGGTGATTAATGAAAAAGTAAGTTCTCTCTCCAATCGTGGGGTGTTCAATTAAAAAAAGTCTGAAATTTCAAAATACAAAACAAAACAAAAATCAAAAAAAAAAGCGCAAATGCTACAGGGCATAAACTATGGGACCGATTTAGCATAAACTTATATTGAAAATTGATCCTCCGCGATGAAGGGTGAAATTTGAAGAAAAAAAGAACAAAAAAAACAACGTTTTTTTTTTTATATTAGACATAATGAGGAGTAAATGTTGGAATTTTCAGCCCTTTTGCTCTATTTGTGTGGAGCCAGCTGGACAAAATCGAACACTGAAGACAGTTTAGGTGACAGTTTCAGTTGACTGCTTCTACATACCGAGAACGATACAACAACACATTCGGAAATTGATTGCTTGTACACGTTTACACACGTAGGTAATGTATGAGAAGGAGCAAGTTGACCAAGAGATGTATATACACCACTAGAGAAAAGCGAATGGGGTGTCTGCCTAGCCCGTGTCACACCGGCATGTGGTCTTATCAAGACTAAGATACATAGCGAATATAAACTTAGTACCCACCTGGAAACAAAAAATGTTTTTTCACCCTTCACCCTCAAGTGGTAGTGGGCGCCCATTCATACACATCTTATCAGACATGATGGGTAATTGATTTAAACATAAATCTTTTAATATCTTATATTCAGTCCAATTTTTTAATTGGAACATTCATAGAACATAATGAGATTATAAGATTGTATGAAAATTTATCTCTTTCTATCGGTAGTTCGAACATAAACCCAACACAAAAGTAAGATCAAAGCCAAGAAGAACTAGAATGTTTGTCAGTCATCTTTTCGAATCAGAGCCTAAATAAATCATTCCGCCCAATCGGGAACAGATAAATATTGCTGTCCAATAAACAAGCACTTCATCACATAAGTACTAGGGCAGGGCCCGTTCAAAAAGTTCGTGTTTCGAGGGGGCTGGACTTTATAATGCGTGGGGCAGGTTACCATTATCAACATGTGAAATAGTTTTCTGTCCGTTGTACCAAAACAGTCTCGAGGTATTTTGGCGAATTCTCTTCAGTGTTGTCAATTCAGATTTGTTGTCTTCTCAGTTTAGATAATTCTATAGATTGGATGTCAACGGAGTTAATTCATAGAAGCATATAATTTTTAATTTCTAATTTATTTTGTACCAGATTTCTCGAGAGCCGCTGACCCAAACAACTCTAAAGTCGACACTGGACTGTATTGACTAATATATCTGGCTAATTTCAATTTAGAATGATTACTAGATGACGAGTAATCATGGTGCATACACACAGAGAAACAATTTTATTCAATTGCAGTTAGATAAGGATTCACCTTCTTTTTTCAGTATGCATATAATACAGCATGTATTTGTTGAAATGTCGTTTTTTGAATGGTAAGATGAAGTATGATGAGAACAACAAAAACGGTAGATATTTAATAAAAATGTTACTGATTTGAATCAATAAACTTTTCCCTGAAATTCTCCGAAGATCATATGCCATCTCCATAAAATTCTCCAAGTTTAGTGGTCACAAATTCAATAAGAGTAAGAATTATGGCTTCTCTATTACTGAACGTTTTCTTGTTGATATGAAGTTTAAAATACTTGAAAAGACGATAATCTACAGGAAAAATGTCCGGACGATGCCACAACTCTTCATAACTCAATGTTCTAAGCTCAGACATAGTCGGCTGAGAAATGTGGGGTTTCGTACTGTCAGGGAGCATTTCCACGTGGGACCAATTTTCCCGACTTTTTATCTTTCCAATAGCCCCGAGATGACGTCATATGTTCACAGTCCTGAAGACCTAAATTTTCTAGCTGCAGATAATTTTTTATCGTTAGAAACAGGTGTGCACCCCCAACACACGGTTTATTATGGGTATCTGCATTTCAAGAACTAAAACTATTGAACCAACGCTGACTAGTTTGCACTGTAGTAGTTTTCGCTGAAGATGCTTCATAGATGTTATCAGCTGCTTGAGCAACATTATGTCGTATTTTTTAAATTATGTATGGCTGAATAAGGTGGAAAAATTGGTCCCACGTGAACTGAATGAAATACTCCATGACAGTTCCAAACCTCACACCTCCCAGCAGACTGCGTCTACATTAGGAGAATTAGGATATGAAGTCTTTCAATATCATTTTTAATCACCTGTCATTTCTCCTACTGATTCTCATCTATCTAAGCATCTTGAAGTTCATGTCCGTAGTAAAATATTCGATGGTAGGAAAGCCATAATTCGTGATTTTGTGACCATCAAGCCTAAACAATTTTACAGAGATGACTTATTGTCATTCGAAGAGGTTGGATTCTCAACCCGACTTCCACATTCCCAGCCTCGATTATTCCAAAAGTTGATTGGCCGACTTCATTTATTCGACTCTTTATCTGCTTAAAAAAAAAAACAAAACAAGGAAAACAATTCGAGTAACTGAACAGGCCTTTCTTTCATAGTTAATTATTTACAAAAACACCGGTTAATTTTATTTTCCTAAAAACAGTGCAATGGGGCTATGTTTACAATTTATGAAAAAGAAGCATTTACTTGTGATAAGATTTGGTATTTACTATATGTTTATCGTGTATAAGATTTATAAAGAAAAAAGGCTTTTATGTACGATTGTACGTGTCTGCACGATTTATGAAATGTGTATGTACAATGAAATGGATTCTATTTTCATTTTATTTCAGGTATTCCGATTAGCATAAATAGGTGATTGTAAGGTTTACCTGTTCAAATCAGCTTTCATTTGACACCTGTGGATAAACTGCCCGACTGCCAAGTAAATAATAAGTTCACGGCGAGAATAATGAATTATAACGTTTTATCAGATAAAAAGAAAACAGGTCCGGTTAGTCACTCAAAGGAAACCGTCGCGTGACCTGGGTCTTTTTGGTAACATGCCGTGAGGGTGATCAATTGGAAAATTTGGAAAAGGGGTGATCAATAAATAAGTTGCTTCTCCCGCTTTTGGTTGAGTAGAGATCACTAGAAAAGAAGTCAGGATTCTAAGAAAAATAAGCGTGAGCACTGCCGATACAAACTAACACCTTTTGTTGGACAGTAATCACTGAAAAAAAGTTTGAATTTTCAAAAAAACAAAAATACAAACGTGAAACTAATGGATTACATCAGCATAAATTTACATTGTAAATCGAACTATCTCCCTAAAAATGTATTCTGGGGTGGGGCGTTTTTTTTTTGGAGACATGATAAGGAGTAAATGTTGAAATTTTCGATCATCTGGCTCGATTGGTGCGGCTTGTATGCCTGGTATACACACATATAGTCCATCAGTTAGACCAACTTGAAAACTGAAGAGACGTGGACAGTTTTAGTGACAGTCTTAGTTGACGGTTTCAAATGATGAAAGAATTGCTTTGCCTTCTGGGTAATCAAGCGAATGTACAACAACGCAGTTAACCCATTCCCACTCAGTTCCCCGGCCCTGGACTACTGATTCCTCGAAAGAGTGCGTAGAGGGAAAATAGGTTGATTTGCTGTTTATCTGTTACTGTAATAAGCATTTCTTTACAAGTTCTGGCTGGGTTGACGAAGGTCGGTCCGGTGTGGGTTGTGGCACAGGTCATTGCGAGTTGACAAGTCACACCAAATCCACTTGGAATTCACACTGACGACGCCATTGGAAAATAACTGACTCCGCGGCACAAGCACACCACTGTCTGATGTCAGATCACAGAGAAATCAAATTTGATTTGAAGAAATTGCCATACCGATCAAATAAGAGCGCGCAACCAGTGTTGCCAATTCTAAACATTGCTAGACCAAAAGTGTAAAAAAACGCAAAAACGCCCTAAATATTTTTTAGCAATCTTAAGGCCGTTTTTCAGAGCTGGAAATGGCTAGATTTGACTAATATCGCTATTGTCTAATAGTCGCATTGAAAATAAGTACGTTTCAAGTTATCACCGACGTGGTTACAAAAGCAATGTTCAAAGGAATCATTAACATTTTCTGTACTTTTTTTTCTAAAGGAAATAATCAATCCGAAAACAACTCTTTTTTAAAAAAAAAGTTGCTCTGAGTGATTCTAAAATATGTAAGATGGAAACAACTCAAGCAATAAATTTGCAAAGACCAAACAGAAAAAGGAAGTGTAGTTGTTGCTTTTTTTTTATTTATTGTATGTTGTTTTGGTTGTTATAATCACAACGTTTTATCCGTGATACCCTCCGGTCTTCATCAGGAGCTTGTCATATTCGGTAACGTTCTCAGAATTGCACATTGAACCCTTTCCCTTAAATCTACTGGGTTAGATTGTTCTCATCCTGCTGTCCATGCTAGGAAGTATTTTATATTAAAACCTGTCTACCATAACTGTCAACAAAGGTTTTTTTCAGTTTTCAAGTTGGTCCGGCTGTCTGACTGGCTGGTTATGTGTGTATATGTGTACATATCACGCATAGTTTGAGCTAGAGTGCTTAAACTTCCAACATTCACTCTTTATCGTGTCTAGAAAAGATATTCTTTTTGTTTTCTTTAAATCCCTTAAAGAGTTTTTAGTTGAGGTCCAGTTGATCCCTCACTTTGTGCCCGACAGCACTCACGTTTGTTTTTCGAAAATTCAGACTTTTTAGTGATCACTGTCCAACAAGAGGCGAGAGGAGTAATTAATCCATCGATGGCGTTTTTTTTCCAACTTTTTAATTGATCACCTCCAACACAGCATGCCATCATAAGACATTGGCCACAAGGCAGTTTCTATTGAGTGTTAGTTTATTAATCTGTTTATTCACCCGAGCAAGATCCACTGCCTGTCCCAGGGATTGAACCAGTAAACTGCAACACTAGACCCTGTTGATTCAGTCAATGAATAAACACTTATCTGTGTCATTTTTTTCTGTCAAGATTTTTTTTTTCAACTGATTCTATACGGTTCTAACGTGCTGAATTCAAATCTTTGATAATTTCTTTTGTGATCAGGTCACGTTTCTCAGCCATTGCTCTATTCAAAACGTGACTTGCCCGATGGAAAAACATAATGGTAAATCATTGAAAAGACATTTTCTTCCATACCAATGTACATTTCTGTTGATTTTCAATGTTTACTGAAACAATTTTACAAGGTTTACTCAAAATCAAAACGTTTCATACATGCATTACTCTTTTATCCTTCTTCATCATCATCATCATCATCATCATCATCATCATTTTAGAGTCCGTCGTTGGACATTAACTTTCCCAAAGATTCTCCGGATCACTCTATCGTAGGCGTGATGGAGTCTGTACTTACGGAACTTACCTAGTTCGTCACGCTATCATATATTTAGTCGGCTCCGGTTTCGCGGGGGATCCACGTTGGCAATGGACTGGTCATGTTACAAGAATGGCACACAACTGCTGGACATCATGACTTACTAAAATAGCAGCAGTTAAAACAAACTTGACCTGATTAAGTTGGCCAAATTACATTTATTCATTTGAAAAACTTCCGACAATAGACAAAAAAAAAATCAAAAACAGACGACACGTCTCATCTTTAAAAGGGTATCCAAGATTTGTTTCAAATCTCCAAGTTGTCGAATCAGTTAAAAGACCATACCTATTGGAAACAGTCAATCAAAATAATCACCAAAACGGTCAATATAGTTTCCTCAGTTTCCAAGTGAGTCTGTCTAACTGGCTACCTATGTACGTATCGTGTGTACCGGCTGCATCGAAGGGGCTAAGGAATTTCAACATTTACTCATTATGTCTTGAAATAACGTTTTTTTCTTCGTTTTTTTTATCAATCACCTGAAAAGGTTTTTTTTAGCATAAACTTATTGTAAATTAAACCGATTTACATTGTAGGTTTATGCTAAATTGGCCCCTTAGATTGTAAATGGTGGCATCCACGCTTATATTTTGGAAATTTGAACTTTTTAGTTATCACGGCCTCGAAAGACGTAACTTATTCGTTGATCACCCTTTTTTTTTCAAAATTTGAATAGTTTTGTTCAATTTAATTCGTTAGTTTAGCTTTGTAATCTTCAGAAAAAAGTCTTTATATCTAGCAATTTTTCATGACTTGGTGGAAAAATAAAGTTTCCCAGAAAAAATTATTTTCGAAAATACATATTAAAATAAGTTGAATTATACAAAAGTTATTACAAAATAGAAATCGTCACTTTGTGTGAAAACTCAACTCTATGTCTGTAATGGACTGGACTTGGTTAGTTTGTTGAGCAGCCTGCCATAATAGACATGTAAAATAATTTATTACTCGTCGTACGAAATTATGGCTTCGAAGCGTTTCAGTTACTTCTCTTTGTCAGTGTTGTCAATTTAGATATTTTATATCTAAATTTATATCTATTTCCAATTGGATATTTTACATCATAATTTAGATATATTTCCAATTCAGATATTTTACATCTGAATTCATATGTATTTCGAATTTAGATATCTCATATCTAAATTTAGATATAATGCCAATTTAGATATATTTGGATTTAGATCTATTTACGATTTAGATATTTTTTTAATCTTCAATTGCTTATTTAGATATTTTATACCTCCATTTAGATTTATAATTTTCAATTCGTAGTTTAAAAAAAAAATTCATTATTAGATTACTCAAAAACCGCTGATCCAAACAACTTCCAACACTGTAATACCCGATGTGCTGAATAATATATATGGTAAATATCAACTTCATACAAAGACCACTTCTGGAATTACATCGGTACACACGCACGCACATGCACAGATTAGATTATTAGATTATCTTAAACCGCCAACCAAAAGGGTGAACACAGGTTTCTTCAGTTGTTCTGGCTGGTTGGCTAGATGGCTGTCTATGAATGCATGTACATACGAACGTGCGTATTTATCTCACTTACAGACTGTAGAAACGGAGCTAGATGGATGAAAATTTGGACATTTATCTATTTGTTTTTGTTTTTTTAAATTCCTCTCGTAAAAAAGGTTTTAGTAGTAGATTCGATTCGTCATGTAAGTTTATGCTAGAATGATCACTTTGTTTGTGTCTGCTTTTTTTTGTAAAATATTGATTAATCACCCCCAAAACGGCATGCTGCCAAAAGACGTTTGTTACGTGACGGTTTCTATTGAGCAACTGAGCAGATTTGTAGTTAAATTATAGTTAGATAGACTGTCCTTGCGTTTTATCAATTCTTTAATATACCTTCCTTATCTCCAATTCTGATCAGTAACCTGTCATCAATATTTCATGGCATTTTCTTTCATTTTATCCAATGTTTTTTTTTCGTTTCCTTTACAGTCGAGCTACATAAGTGTATTCAAATCATATTGCTCTGAACGTTTTAGCAAATAAACTGCATTTTCTTGTTTGTCAATCGAATATTAATTATCAACGCGTATATTTTTCAATTCCCGTGGGAAATCTTTTTTCCAAACAGTTGGATCTCACTTTATTTGATTGGTGTTATTCAGGCGAGCTCATGAATAGGTTTTCATCTCGAATCTGATTCTTCAATCGAAATGACGACCTATTGGATCTATTAACCGTCGCATTCTAAACAGTCGCTGTTTTCGAATTTATATAGCGAGCTAAAAACCGCCCTAAAGGAGGGATTTTCAGCCAGCTCCCGTAGAAGGCATAAATGGGATCTTTGGCTTTAACGAGAAATCAAAACCTTTGTTTTCAGAGTATCTTGATTGGATACTTGGCTACAATTCACTGTTTTGGTTACTTTGAGTCACGCACAGATAAATGTGATCATTTTGATAGAATCAGATAGATAGATAGATAGATAGATAGATAGATAGATAGATAGATAGATAGAAAGCTGGTCAATATTGAGAGATATTGAGTTGCCTAGGACTTTTTTCTTTCCCTTTTTGTTTCCCCACACAAAAGGACACAGTCTTCCTGAATCACAGGACTGAGCGACAAAGTTCTGCACGAATAGTGGTAATGTGAAAACATATGAAATCGGAGGAGATACTTCTATTCTTTTGTTGTGTACTGCCAACGCAATATACTTTGTTTAATATTGGTTGGTTGTTAGCAAGTCTGACGTAAGATAGAATTTCAACAGTACGACACAAAGTCACGTTTTTACCAGAGTACGATACAAAGTCGAGAGAGTTCAACAGTTTCAAACCTCAAGCGAACGGTGCTATGATTTGGAATAAAATCCCCCCCCCTCACTGTTTTATGAATGTTATTTATATACCACATAGATACGAGGTCAGAGCCAAACTGAGAATAGGGGGTGATACCAAACACCTTACCAAAAAAATTCCAAGCTGCTGATCCCTGTTACACGGGGCGTTAAAGGGTTCATAATACCATTGTCAAATATATTGTCCATAATTAGAAAATAGCCACTAAAACAGTCAAAATAGGTCTCTTTGCTTTGCTTTGGCTGTCTGGCTATGTACGTATCACGCGTACACGTCGCACTGATTGAGCTAGAGGGCTAAATGTACTTCTTAATGTGTTAAAAAAATCTTTGATCCACCCGTCAAGGTTTTATGATAGGGCGTCAATTTGTAACGAACTTTTCTACTAAAGTGATCGCAAGTTTATGTCCAGCAACATTCGTGTTTGTTTTTTTTTTTTAATCAAACTTTTTTGTTATCACTGCCCCACGATATACACGAGAAGGCGCTTATTTGTTGATCAGCGCTTTTACCAATGTTTGAATTGATCACCCCAACACGGCGTGACATTGCGTGACGATTTCTATTGAAAAACTATCCAGATATGTTTTGGAAAGAATCATTAGAATTCAGAGTTTTTTTTGTTTTTTTTAAACAATTGAATTCATTCTATTAGTTAATTCTGTTATTCATGCAACCCGGCGGGTCCATTCCCAGGCGTACGATCCATATGTGAAGAGAAAGTCTCTTAATTCAAAACATATGCAACCTATGCTGAAAGCAATGCTACTGACAACGAAAACCTTTTTCTCTTCACTTGTCTTAACCAGAAAAGCGTTTCCTCCCTTTAATTACGGACAGTACCCTTGATGAAGGCCGTAGAGTGGATCGATCCGAACGCTGTGGGAACAACGAAAACAAAACAAAAATACTGAGATCAATTATCCGAAAAACTCTTTGAATCAAACCAATCGACCAAAGATTTTTTTCCAGATAGATTTGTGTTGATTTGATGTCCGTCATGAATACTTCCCCAAAGCACTACTAAAAATCTACACTTGGTTAGCTTATCGTGACCAGTGAATTGATCGTGGTTAATTTCATCGCCAGTAATTTCATCGCAACGTAATTCTATCGCGATGGAATACATCGCCAAAAATTATATATTATATCTTGAACTGGCTTAGGATTAGGGAACAGAATGCAGTACTAGTATTAACCCGCGAAAAAGTATGGAGGAGTACGCTGTAATGGTATTTACAGACAGAAAGTACTCAGTACTAGGATTTACAGACGAAAAAATACGGAAAAGTACGCAAGACTAGTATTCACCAACTAGAAAATATGCATTACTTGTATTTGCTGACAATGTATTAACTTGTTTTTATCCGTCATACTATCTTATTTTCTGTCGGTTACAGTTTTGTATATGATCTCTGGTGATGCACATTGCGATGTCCAGTGGTTGTCCGACATTCTTGTGACATGACCAGCCCATTGCCATTTGAGTTTTCTAGTGGATTCTATGATATCTCTAATATGTTTCTCTTATGAACTGTGCCCTCTTGTGATTCCTCCATGTAATATTGAGTATCATTATCTCTTGTGCACGTTGCATGGTTCTCAGTTTGAGGGCCAATATTTTGGTTAGGTTCCATATTTCAGCTCCATAGGTGACTTTCTGGAGGATGCATTGGTCGTAGAACCTTCTTTTTAGGACTAATGGAATGTTCTCGAAGGTTGAGGTTGCTCTACCGAAAGCTTGCCAATCGAACACAGTAATAATGGACAGTGGGAATAGTTTGCAAACCAAACATTTGTCTGGTATAAGGCGACAGCTGTTGGGTGCTCAGCAAGAATATCCTTCAGTGAACTTGTGTTCCCCCCCCCCCGAGATGAGCTTCTTAATCATCGTGCCACAGTAGGTGCATCGGTATTTCTTAGCTTGGGTACCAGGCCATAAATATGGGACATTCGGTGAGGATCCCACTCACTGAATAGTTTCAACAGTCTGCGAGACTGGCTTGCTAAACATTGTCCCATGGCGAGGTTCCCAAATCGAACAGAGATATAGGAACAACATTCTATCTTGACTTCTATTTACCGTCCACTTATTTTTTACAGAAGTAGGGCAAACAGCGTGGATCAGAAATAAAGGGTGGTGAAAACAACTATGAATCGAGGTGAAGTAAATACAATTCAAAATGAATATTCAGTTGTTTGGGAAATAATGCTCGTTTCTAGAAAACAACTTTTAGTAGTGTCTCACAACATTACTATAGTCTATTGTAACATATATATATATATATATATATATATATATATATATATATATATATATATATATATATAATCAAAGTACTAATCAGAAAAAATAACCGATATGTGATAGGTCTATTTCATAAAATGCTTTATACATTCAATATTAAGTCAAGTTTGAGTAGACCTTGAAAGATGATGAAATAGAGGATTCACTACACAAACACGTTCACGTTTCTGCTCTATTTGGGCTTCTTCAGTTGAATGATTCGGATTATTTAGATCCCCATTTAGGACGTTGTTGGGGGTTTATTTTCTTTTTTCCTTGTTTCGTTGTTGGTCACTGCTTGTTTTTTCCCTCATAGATTACTGTCTGGTTTTTATAAATAAATTGGGGATGTTGCAGGCAGTTTCTTTATCAGTGAGTTTTTGATTCATCAGGTCTTTGTGTTATGTTTCTGGTCAGGAAGTATTGTTTCGTTTATCTGCCATCAAGTGTTGGGGTTCACTTTTACATAACCTTGGTTGTTCATGTTCAATTTTTTTTGTATTCTAGATTGGGTATACTTCTATATATTTAAAATAATCATGAAAAGGTGATTAGGTTGTTGTGGCTGGGGATAATATAACAATAATAATGATGCTCCTATTATCATGTTAGTTGTTTTTCGTATACCTGTATGTGGATTGTCAAGTTATGACTATCAATAGAAATTTCGAGCGGCGCCGGCATGTTAAGGCCACTCCATTTTTTCTATTCAATAATCCTGTTTTTTTTTGTTTTATTGGTAAAGGTGAAGATTTCTAATTTTTCATTTAGGCATAGGTAACAAGGGGTTTCAATGTTCTGACATATGTGTGTTTATTTTCATATCTTCTATTTTACTGCGGGTGTAAGCTGGCTGTCTTTTAGTTTCCAGTAATGTGGGTAGTGATGTATTGTTTTTATAAAGGTTAATGTATGGTTCGATAATCTTAATTTCAAGGGGTATTTTATATATTCCTATATGATATATCGCTTCTAAGGGTTTCTCTTGAGTTGATATTTCAGCTTGATATACAATATTCGATTTGTGACATTTTTTTTGCAAAGGGCATCCGTTGCTGTTTGTACAATTGCAATCTGGTTTATTCATATTTTCTTATTACTCTATCGTTATGCTTTGTTATGAATCTATGGAAGTTATCCATACGACCATAACTAAATTTCAATTTGTTTTTGCTAAGTATTTTACAGAGAACCCCCGTCCCGAGCAACCTACGATTAGTCCGGGGAATATTTTCCCTATGTTGGTTTGTACTTTTAGATTGAATGGCAGTGTATACTCGATGATTTTCGTAACTCCACTTTTTTGTTGTTGCTAAATCTTATTTTATTGAATTTTAATTTTTCATCGTGCTTAAAGCAACCTTCAGTAAAACCGTTGCCCTTTAGGGCATTAGTATATTTTTTCTAACATAGTTGAATATCATCTCGTTCGAGAAATTGTACATTAGCCTAGTTTCTATTGATTTAGGAATCTTTTCGATAATTTTGTAAGGGTGATTAGATTTTGTGTTAATATATGTAATTTCAGAATTTTCTTTCCTATGTGGCTTGTGGTAGTTTTCATTAAGATTAAAAGTAACATCTAAACAATGTAAAATTTTTATGTTGACCTTAATATCAACTTATCCAGCAAACTGGGTCAGCAAGTTGAATTTTTAAATCTTGCTGTATTTTCATATGCTGCTATTTTCTCCAATCAGAAGGCCATCATCCCGGTAGAGTCCTATATTTTTGGATTCGATTTCCATGTAAAATTGTATGAAATGTACAGACCAATCAGGTCTGACATTTCAGCTGAATCATGACGACCCATTGAAACATCAAAGCCGTAGATTTTGGGTTATTTTAGTACATGGTTCTTGAGCAGTATAGTCTGACTATAGAGTTTGATTATTTCTATCTTTTTTGTTGATGTAGATCTCTGCAAACTCCATGAAGAATACTTATATATATATATATATATATATATATATATATATATATATATATATATATATATATATATATATTAGTTCGTTTCAATGATTAAAATGCGCTCTTTTCACTCATGTTCATCGTTTATTTTCATGGTTACCAGTAGATTATGTGAACCCTTAAACCTGCAGATGAAAAAAAGAGTTGTGTACAGTCATCATGGAGGAATCATCTCCGATGGTGCAGTGTAGCGTAGTGGAGATTAGAGTCTCAGAGTCACGAGGACAGAGGATGTCCAAATGAACAACTGAAATGGTCGTCGAACAAAACCCACGTCAAACTGTCACAGAAATATCACCGATACTGGGTGTTGCCATTGCGACGATATCAGATCATCTAAAGCTAATCGGTTAAATGTAGAAGGTCGATAAGCTGGTTGGTTCTTCATGAACCATCACCAATTAAAACGGTCATTATATTCCGAACAACCTGATACAATGGGTTAAATTAATCCATATTATTAGAAATAAAGAAACGACATTGTTGGCACAAAACGTTTATTTCTCAATTTCGCATTTACAGCAGAAATGACAAATATAGAATTGAACAAAATAAACTAATCCAACAGTTGGAATAAGCTTACCCTTGCCTAACATGTACGACACGCAGCAACCTCTAGAGGCGAGTACTTTGCAGAAAGTGCAAAGGTCACTATTTCAAAAATGGCGCAATCAGCTCTTTTTTTAAGCGAATTTCTATCCACTGGTGTTGAAATCAAAACCTTCTCGGTGCCACTATGCTAAAGCCACTGACATATGATGGTTCATCAGAGACTGGGGCATAGGGCTTCGAGAAAATTCAAGTATACACAAGTGAAACTGCTATGCAAATTTGTTTTCATTTTTTTTTTTTCCTGAAATCAGAAAACAAATATAAATAAACAAAATACGTATTTAATCAATTCAAACAGACAAAAAATAATGGTAATAGGCCGAACCTGACACGTGAGTAACGTCTACTGGAAGCAAGCTGTACTGGGCTGAGCCATTGAATATTGGAGAAAAGGGGTCATCAGTGAATACTCTCACCTTTTGTTGGGCAGTTGTCTCGAAAAAAAAAAAAAAGTCTGAATTGAAAAAAAAAGCGTGTATGCTGCCAAACAGACTACGGGACCATATAAACATAAAATTATATTGCAAATTAAACCCCATTTGAGAACCTATTCAGGGGGATTTTAAAAAAACAAAACAAAAAAAAACGAAAAAAACGAAGAGGTTTTTCTAGACATAATAAGGAGTCCCTAATTGTTCAAATTGTCAACCCTCGAGCTTGATTGGTTCGAACTGAACGAGTGATACATACTTAGCCAGCCAGCTAGCTTGGCCAACTTAAAAACTGCCGAAATCTATGTCGACTGTTCTTGTTACGGTTGGAAAAAAGTCAATTCCAGACTTCGTACTGGAGTTCGACGAGAGAGTTGTGAGAGAATAAACGAGAGGAAGAAACTAAAAGAGATACAGAGAAGAAAAGAGTAAGAGTGTGTGTGTGTGTGACAGATAGAGAGGGGGGCGAATCTGTGGATGTGCAGGGGTCCCGGACAAACCGTTTGAGCAGATCACAATTGGAAGTTTAATTAAACATACCAAGATGAAAAAACAATATAAATATAAAAACCCAAATAATCTCTAAAAAAGTCAGGCATGAGTACTTTGAAAGGCTGACAAGAGGAAGACTTAATCGAAACTTTCAAGGTGATGAACGGTTTTACTAATTACGGGATTCTGATATCAGATAGGGTCGGAAATTTACTGGATCATTCACAAAAAACAAAGTCGCAAAAACAAATTGATTTTCTTCTCAAAAAGATTTTAAAATGCTGGAGCAGTTTAATAGCTTAGGAACGAATAATTTTAAAAAATTGACAGATTCTAACTGGGATAGAAAATAAATTAGTAGAGTCGTTAGTTGAAATATACAGAAGAAATTAAGATAAATGAATTGATAGATAAAATGTGCCGGGTGAACTTTTCTATGTACTGATAAGCTTGTAGTTAAAAAAAAAAATTTTTATCAAGTTTCACATATTTTATCACTTGAATACTTGTGAATACATGTGCATTTTAATGTTGAATGCGTATTTTTAATGTAAATTGCATATGGAGATGCCCATTTTGAATCTACTCATATAGAAGATGTAGAATTAATATGTTAATATTAATATGTTCAATTGTATAGTCATATGGCTGTATATCTCTCAGTTTTTTTCGGATTCCCGTTATAGCCTAAAAGTTATAATGGATTGATCCATGAGAAATAGATTAACATAACTAAAAGAAACAATTAAGGGGTTGTATTAAAATGATTTAGACTGTAATAACAAAACAATGAAACGCCACAGAATCGCTGGACATTTGAAACTAAAAGAAAAGAAAAAAGTGTGTAAATGAATGAAAGAAAAGATATGTTTAATGTTGGGCTGAGAATCGAAAAAAAGCTTAAAATTTACAATATTTTGATTATCAAATATGAAAAAAAAACAAACTTGATGTTTTATTTAGTGGTTCTCTGGTGTTTTTCTTTGATTATTTCTCAGTACATTTTTAATCAAGTCTAGTAAAAAGCTACGATTCAAATGTTAGTGAAACATGTTTACTGGGTCAACCAATAGAAACTGCCAGTTAATCAAAGACCTTAGTCTGCATAATGTGTCAAGGGTATTCAATTTAAAAAAAAATGGAGAAAGGTGTGAAAAATGAATGAGTTACTTTTCGGAATAAAAAAACAAAAACAAAAACAAAAAAAAAAACAAGCGTGAACGCTAGTCACAAACTAGTTTCCAAGTTAACATAAATTTACATTGTAAATCGACCTTCCCCACTGAAATCCTATTTATGGGGAGAACTTTTGAGAAAAAAAAAACACATAGAAAACGTTTTGTTTTTTCTGAGCATGATAAGGAGTATATGTTAAAATTCTCAACACTCTTGGGGCAGCCTATACGCATTATAAATATATATATATATATATATATATATATATATATATATATATATATATATATATATATATATACGTGGCTAGAGAGCCAGACTAGCTTAAGAACTGAAAAAAAGTACGTTGACAGATTTGGTTGACGGTTTCTAAAAAAATACCAGATTATGTTTTTATTGGTTTTTTATGATCGAAATCCTGGATCCGGTCCTGAGAGAAAGAGAAAGAGAGAGGGAGAGAGGGAGGGAGAATGAGTGGGGATACCTGATAAAACGAAGATTCGATCATATTAAATGCGCAGATTGGTAATCACGTGGGTCGTTGCGAGCTGGCAATAAATGGGTCGCCGTGTTTCCCCGGCTTTCCTCCTCGTCCTCTTCCCCCTCCTCCTCAGTCCGGTGGCTCGCCCCAGACAATGAGGCGTCAGGTGGGAACTATCTTCACTGCTATAACCGACTATCCATTGCGGTCAGGATGGCCGGTCAGGATGGCCAGTCACAGACTGAGGACATAGCGAAGGCGGGTGTAGACGGTTGGGCCTTCCAGGAAATCTTTCTGCGTGAGAAAGAGAATTACGTTGATTTTTTTTTTTTTGCAGGAGTGTTACATTTCCTCATTTGAGTGCTTAGTCCTGAGTGATTATAAATCGAAATATCAACATTACTAGTTCGGCCTAAATAGGGCCTTTGGTTCCAGTGAAGTATCATGGATTTGAACTATCTATTTATCGCCATCATGGATTCTTAGATCACATTCAATTTGAATATCTGGTGGGATCAAAAAACGATTGTGAATTTTCAGTAACCAATTTGCTAAGAATATGCTCTAAGATCCTATTAGTAATCACGAATATGTCTTGGCCATAGCTCTAGTCGGCCTTAAGCGATGACAGACAGATATTTGGTGAATCACAGTGAGACTATTGGTTAGCTTACAAATGTGTTTGTCATGTGTTAGTAACATCGCATATGTCTTTTAGTGGTATGCGTTATTCGAGTGAGTTGTTTACAACGCCATTGCTTTTGAAAGGACTACCTGCCCAACAAACTCAAGGGCCCCGGCTCTCGTAGAGTCTGTCAACGAACACGTTTGTAAGAAGGTGTAGGTGAGCTTATTCATTTATTTTCTCCATGACTGCAAGTGTAACACAAAGTCGAAACAAGTAGTTGAGTTTAAGGGAGATGGGTGGTACCCTGCACAAACGTGCAGACTCAGGGCACAAGACACTCGAGGGCCCTACGACTGATGTCAAGATAATATTAGGGCATGCTGGATAGCACGATCCCTGTGCAAGGTCTCCGGACAAATCCCGAGCATGCTGGACTAATCACGGGCAATGCTGATCGACTTCTCAGTCTAAAGGTTTCGAAGCACAGATACCACACTTACGCGAGAAGGAAGTGCGTGTGGGGGGGGGGTAAAAAGGACGAATGGAACAGGGTTGCTACTTGGTAATTTTCAAGTTTGGACTTGGGCAAATTTGGTACTGATCGAAGCTATTTGAATCTGAATATGAAGATTTGGTGCTGAAAGAAAATTTACAAAAAGATAATCCTTTACATCTTATATGATCATGGGCGTCCGCTGGAGGGGATAAACGGGGCATACCCTTATATCAGGCATTCTCAGTTTTGAAAATTTGAACATTTTAGTCCACAAAGGTAAATCTTCATCATCGTCATCATCATCATCATCAGCAGCAGCAGCCTTTTAGCATCCGTCGTTGGAGAGACCTTCCCCAAGATTTGACAGAGCTCTCTATCACTGGTGTCGCAGATTATAAAAATGGCGCAGTACGATCGTTTTATGTAAGCCTTACTTGATATTCCAACATGAAAAAAGACTGCATTATTATTCATTGATAATAGAGTTGACACTAATTCATTCTCTGAGTATTCTCTTCCACGCGTCCCTGTGAATATATTCTTATGCCCCCCCCCCCTAGCGAATGTCCTCGTATATGATACGATATGAATATACACGAACACAAGGATAACAAGAACCGACAGTTCAATGAGGCGTCCACCGTTCAGTTTAAACACCATTATTGCTAGATCACATGGCCCCGAATAAAAGATAATTTTAGGTAAGACGCATTCTGTCAAGGAAACACCGATCTTGTTTTCAAGTGAATATGAATGAGAAAATCGATTCGAAAACATGAAATTTAAACGCCATTATCGCCAGATCACATCACCCTGAGTGGAAGCATTTTCTAGGTAAGAAGTGTCTTATCAGGGGGCACCTTTCTACCAAGTTTCAAGAAAATCTGGCTAGAAATGATTTGAGGACAGACCGACTAACGGACGAACAGACTTCATTTGATCGCAAGGCCATAAAAAACTTTGTTTTGTGCGGAAAAGACATCCGACAACACAGGAATGAAAACGAAGAATCTATAGGATGGTTAGTCATTCAATAGAAATCGTCACATCACCAACGTCTTCTAGCAGCATGCTGTGTTCGGGGTGAGCAATTAGAAAAATTGGAAAAGGGGATGATCAATGGAAAGGTTAGCTTTCTCACCTTTTGTTTGGCAGTGATCACTAAAAAAAATGTCCGACTTATCAAAAGACAAGCGTGGTTGCAGCCGGGCATAAAGAAAGGGATAAATTAAGCATAAAGTTACACTGAAAATTGAAGCTCTTCTAAAAACAACTTTATGGGGGAATTTTGAAAAAAAAAAGGTTTTTATTCTTGACACAATAAGGAGTAAATGCTCATATCTTCAGCCCTCTCGCTCAATGGGAGCGGTCTGCACGAATGCTGCGTACATTGATACGGCACATGCCACATACATAGAGCCACTCAGTCACTCAGAATCACTTAAAAACCGAGGAAACCTACGTTGACTGTTTCTAATTGATGGGTGAAATAAGAAGAAAAAAAAAAAGATCCGAAGTTTACTCACTACCGGAGGTCGGGATGTTATTCGCGACAGATAGACAGACCGAGATCGATATGAACGAATTCAGTGAGTTGTTAAAAAACTGATCAGAGCCAAGGACAGACTGAGATAGAAACAGATTTAGAAGGAACCTGGGGTAAACGTTTCTCACTTATTCACAAAACTAGAATATCAAAGAGGGCGTAACAAATAACGTTGAGCTGCTGCTACTAACGTCTCAAGGAATAAATGTAAGCAGAAAACTTGGCCACTTAAAATTGTATTTTATCAAATTTAATTATAAAAGATATGATTAAGTTTTGGGGTTAGGGTAACTTCTTGGGTTAGTATTGCAAGTAAGAACAAAAATGATTTCATAATTATAAAACTAAAAAGAAAATACACCAGCAACTAATGAAATTATTGCACAACCCTGAAGCTAACCCTTACCCCTAAAACTAACGCTAAAATTGAATTATATCCTTTATGATTAAAATCATTAAAATAAAGTTTCAGGTTGTCAAGTTTTCCGCTTTCATTTGTTCTCTAATACGTTGGTAGCATCAGCAGTCAGCATTATTTGTTACCAACCAAAGAAGAGTGTACAACCAATGCATTCTCCCAATAGTCACTTATGGAGCTGAAACATGGAACCTAACAAAGAGACAGACCTACAAACTGAGAATTATGCTACGTGCGCATGAGAGAATCATGCTCAACCTCACATGGAGAGATCACAAGACATCACTGTATATAAGGAAGAAAACGGGTGTCCGTGACATGATAGAAACTATCAAAAAATTCAAATGGCAATAGGCAGGCCATTTTGCAAGAATGAAAGACAACCGATGGACATCACGACTCACAACATGGATCCCCAGAGATCACATAAGAAACGGAGGTCGACAGAACACAATTTGGAGAGACGAACTAGACAGATTCAGGAAATACTGGCTCCGCGACGCCCATGATAGAGAATTGTGGAGAATCCTGGGGAAGGTCTATGTCCAACGACGGACGTTAAAAGACTGATGATGATGAATGTTTTAGTTCACGAACCTGTAACAAACCTTAACAGGAACTTGGATCGATAGATTCATGGTATACTCATAACAGAATACTGATTAGCACAAGTCGTTGAAATATCAAGTTACCAAGAGATTCCGAATTGAGAGACACTAAATGCTTATACGACGAACTGTTATTAGAAACCATCAACCAAAACTGTCACCATAGGTTTCTTTAGTTTTTAGGCTGGTCTGGCTATGTGTTATGTATGACGTGTATAGGCTGCATTAATGGAGCTAAAGAACTGAAAATCTCAACATTTACTCCTTATTATGTCTAGAAAAAAAAGTCTCTCTTGTTTTTACCCCCAACCCCCAGCCTAGGTTTTTTTGAGGGGGACGGGGGTTCAATTTTGGATGTAAGTTTATGCGAGAGTAATCCCTTAGTTTGTGTCTGACAGCATTCACGGTTGTTTTTTTTTTTGTTTGTTTGTTTTTAAAAAATCTTTTTCAGCGATCACGGACCAATAAAAGGCAAGAGACGTAGCTTGTTCATTGATCATCTCCCCTCCCATTTTTTGAATTGATCACCCCTAACATAACATGCTGTTGGAATTTGTTGGTCACGTGATGGTTTCTATTGAGTGACTAACCAGAGCTGTTGAACACACCATTCGTTGTGTCACAAATGTGTCAGAATCATCAGCAGACGACATATTTCAGTGAGTCATCTCAAGTTGGGCTTCATATGTTTTACGAGTCAACTAATTCGTCTATGGCGATATAAACTATCTGTTTACATTTGCAACTTTTTTTACATCCTTAATCGGTGATAAAAATGAAAACTACGAATTGAGTAGAAAGCATACCACTGCCAACGCCGTGCAGTATCTCAACAGAAAAAAAAATTCTGGATCCGCCCCAAAATTTGAACACTTCCTCTCAAGCCTATCTATAGTCCACTCTTTCATGCAGTTTCATTCAAAATAATCGAGAACTTTTGGAGATATCGTGTAGACGGTCATGAGCGTGAACACGATCGTATAAAAAAAAAATAATAGGAAAATATCTCTCGAACCAAAAGATATTCCTGGATCCTACCCAAAATTTAATCACTTCCTCTGTAGCCTATAATCTGCCATTTCAAATAATTTCATTGAAAATCAGAGAACCTTTGGAGATATTGTGTGGACAGTCATGGGTGTAAACATGATGGTATGAAAAGAAAATAGAAAAATATCCCTCAATATAAAAAGATTCCTGGATCCGGCCGAAAATGTAATCACCTCCCCCATAATCTACGGTCCAACCTTTCATGCAATTTCATTGAAAATCATAGAGAACCTTATGAGATATCGTGTGGACAGACATGAGCGTAAACATGAGCGTATGAAGAAAAAAATTAAAAAAAAAACGAAAAGTATCTCTCGATCTAAAAAATATTCCTGGATCCGACCCCAAATTAAATTAATTCACTCTTTCCTTATTGCCTTTCCTTCCACAAAAATTCACTGAAATTCAAAGAGAACATTTGTAAATATCGTGTAGACAGACGGAAATACAGAAAGACAGATGTGCTCGAACATTTTAACCTCGCCAACTTCGTTGAATGAGGTAAACGTCAGAATGTCAGCATGAAAATAATCTTGAACGAAGAGGGTTTAATCGCTTCGAAACATTAGAAATAATCTGTGAGAAAAAAGAAGGCCCAAAGTGTAGACAGGCATCAACTTTTGCTGATATTATGTGGAGTATGTGAATTATTCCAGAGTCCATTGTCGACCCTTCAACGAAATTTCATTGAAATTCACTGAGAACTTTTGGAGATATCATGAGGACAGTCAGAGAGACGGGCGGGAAGTTATACCTCTCTTCATTTGCAGAGATAAACTATCATGTAGCACTCGTTTCATTTCGATTAACATCCTGTCTAAGTTTAAATGATTGTAAAAAGTGTTTCTCTTATCTTGCGGTCTCCATTTGTCAGTCTAAATCAGGCATATCCATTGGACATAAATGATAATGTCTGCACCTCGCATAAATAAATCACTGTTGCCCCCTGCGTATACCAGAAGTAATTATCTAAAAGATTATTTAAAAACTACCGGTAAAAGATTTGGGTATTGTAGATCAACGACGGTCGTGAAGACCCGAAAGAAAACAAAAAAGTAGTTTTTAGATGGTATCTAGTGATATACTTGGTCGATTTCACGAGGTTATTGCCGCCAAAATGTGACTAGGGACAACCGGAGACTCACGCACACATGAGCAAAGAGAGAAGAATCTGTAGTCCACTTTGTTGAATTAGCTCACTTGATAAGATATCCGGCTACCAATCCCCGGTCGTGATAACAAATCACTGTAGGGAAGAGTTAATTTTACAGATGTATTTATTTGTTAGAATGAAGTAAGCCCTTGTGCATTTCTAACACAAACATTCGCAGGTATGTAAAACTAGTCAATCATTAAGTCATCGAGGATAAAATAGACCCCTAATGAACTGTGGAAAGTGCAAGGAGACTATCGACCATATCATCTCATTCTGTGCGGAACTGATTTGCCCGAAATTCAACGTGACTTTGGTCACCACACCCTAGCCTGACTCGTTCACTTATGGAGGTTTACCTGAACTGGAAGAACTGCAGGTGTTACAAGATGAACTCGACTCTGAAATTGTGTGAACATCAGCCGAACACGTTTACTGAGGAGAAAGAAGTCACCATCCCCTGAGACATACCCATCTGCTCTGAGAGATGAAATCCGACGGGCCTGACGCCTTTATCAATTAGAGGTAAGAAAAGAGGGGCATACCCCGTGAAACTTACCGAGAAGCTGTCTAAGTGCAGAGACCCAGAGATCAAGTTCATCAAACGGATTCCAGGCATATACACAGTCCAATAGATCATCCATCTCAGATACAGACGACATACTACAGAAAGTATTGTCATATGAAAACTCCTCTACATTGCCTTGATACCATAGATTGAACCCGGTTCTATAGGATGTAAAACGGGGAGAACGAAGTAAATATAACAACTGGTCTGGTTAGGCAATTCATCAGAAACTGTAACGTGACCAACATCTTTTGGCAGCATGTCTTACTGGGGTGATCAGTTAAAATTGGAAAAACGGATGATCAATGAATAAGTTTCTTTTCTTGCTTTTTGTTGCATCACTAGAAAGGTTCAAATTCACGGAAGACAAGCCTGAATGCTATCAAAAACAAAGTAAAGAACAAATCCAGCATTAAATTACATCGAAAATTGACCCTCTCTAAAAAAAAAATTATTTTGAGGATAATATTCGGAAAGAAAAGATATGGTGAGTACATTTTCAGCCCTTTAGCCCCATTGGTGCGGCCTGTAAGTGTGACACATATATAGCCAGTCGGCCAGAATAACTTGAAATCAAAGAAGCGTACGTTGACAATTTTGGTAGACGGCTTCTAACAATTAGAAGAAGACGACATTTTATCTGTCTCTTGATCATACAGAAAATTCTTTCAAACAATATTGAATTCGATTTTAGAAATATTTGAAAGATGTAAACATATGAATAATTGAAAATATTATGTACAGAACCGCATATCCGGGAAGAAATTTTCCCCAATGAATCAAATCTCCACCAAAATATTTCAAAATTAAGCCGAACTATTGGAAGTATTATTTTTTGGTACGTTCAGGGTTTATAATTGATTGGATCAAATTTCTATACAAGTGCAGATCCAAATACGAAAAGCAAAACCCCTTTTCAAGATAACCTATTTCATTGGTGGACACATCGTATCAACTTGGGAGTTTGATTTTGGGCCATCTTTGCCCCCTTCCCTGGCTCCGGCACAGTCCCCTCTTAGAGGTCATGCTCACAATTACGATGATGCACTATCAGTGTATGTCATTGAATGTTTGTGTTGTCATACTTTAAATAAGTTTCAAGTTCTTTTTCTTATCAATTACGTCAATGATATAAATTGTCAGATGAGTAATGGAATAATGGAGAGTTCTATATATTGTCAAACTTCTATCGTGTTTTGACTTTATTTTCTAACCTAACAACAATGACAATTTAAGAAGTTTGAAAAGATAGATAGAGAGAGAGGGGGATAAGAGAGAAACATATTGTATTCATACGTCACCAATCAACGAAAGAAAGAAAGAAAGAAATAGAGAAAGGAAAAGAGAGATAAAGAGAGAAGAAATGACATGAGAAGAGAGAAAGAGAAAATGATAAGCCATGGACGCTAGTTTTCATTTTATATCAATTTATATCTAGAATCATCTAGATTTTCACGTCGTTTATCAAGAAAAATATCTAGATACTATCAAGTCCCCTTCTATGGCCAAATTTAAAGATTTTTTTTCAGTAAATGGAAAACTACTATTTCAAAAGTCGAAATATTTTTAAAACGCATAAATTTCTATCACAGTGGAGTTTGACCCTGAGGCAGCCAGTTTTGTTTTATTTTGTAGAATAAGTGAATGTTCGGTTATAAGCGGTCATGCCGAACACAACGGACTCGTCCAGGAGTCCCCCTTCCATATGAATAGCTGTACTGTGAGTTCGATTCTTAGTGGGTCTCGCACTATTTTCGTCCCGTATTAGACTAAGGTAAATGTCGCACAGAACAACAAAAAAACCTGGCAACTGCAGACTCAAACTCCACTCAAACTTTTATTTTAGAAAATTATAACATTAATTCTCTTGTTGGTTTGGCTCAATCGGTAAGAGAGTTACCTAACGATCAATTGCTCGTGATTTTATATAGGTTAATTCTGTATATCGTTTTGATTCAACATAACAAAAAAAAAAGGAAAAAATGGCGAAGAGTTTTTACTATTGTAAAATTACTTCCGAAAGCTAGTTTTCTATACCTTCAATTCTTACTCAGCAAACTTTTTCCTGATAGTGCTCATACCAAATCATGGGACAAATTTGAAGAGAAACTTCTGAAATCTAGTTTTGAACTATTAAAAAATGAAACAGCAAATTAACAAGTTGAATTCTTTTCTCCCTGAAAATATTTTCCAATGTAATGGAAATTTCAAAGGTGTAAATACCCTTTCTAGTCAACTTATTCAGAAATTGTTTTCTCATATAAACCTGTGACTTAATCAATACTTGAATAAACTTTTATATCGTCCAAGTTATTTACTGAAAGCTCATTCAGTAAGCAACATTTAACATTTTCAAGATTTTTAAAATTTTTATTTAAAAAGTTAAGCCCACCTCAGTTATATTGTCTTAAAAATGCTTAAATGTCACATTTGAAGAGTTATTAATTGGATGAGGATTGATTTTCTTGTTCTTGTTACACTGGAAAAACCACGTCGGTTCCAGCCTCCGACTTGAACTGGAGTTTGAAAGTTTTAGAGCAAGGATTGAACTGGCGATGGTGGTCAGCGAAAGGAGCTGAAAAATACTACCACACGACGTGATTATTAAATAAATGATTATTGATAATTATTTACAAAGCTTTGAATTAAAATATTATGATATTTGGGAATAATCATTTTACTTGTTTCGCCTAATCGACTTCATCGGGAATAATGTTGAAAAACGAAAATTGAAAAAAAAAAAAATAAAAAAAATAGCCTTCAGCACACGGTCTACCTTCATACTATTATGGACAAGGCAAATATTTTTTTTAATATTGTCGGATTCTGTAATACTTATTCTGTGGACGTATAAAGCTTATGACACAAGGCCATAAGTGTGAGGTACCCGGTGAAGCTGGGTTTAAGCCGATTGGACCGATTGCTTCCACTTAGAACCCCACGCTTGATGGGTCCCCGACTTGAGTTATTCTACAGTTGTCAATCAAATCTCTCTTATCAATAAGCACATCGCAAAATACAACTGACGCCACATCGCAGTTTTTAAGGGAAAACAGCAACGACTTGAATTTTCTTGGAGTCTGTAGAGTTTGTTCACAGACTTAGTATACCTTAATTCTTTTTTTTAAAGCTGTACTTGAATCAAATAATATGTTAATCAATTAATTATTAAACTGCGTAAGATTTTTTCTCTGAAATTTTTAACCGAGATATATAAAAGAACAAAATTGACTGTTATTATTTACCGTAAAACTCGGTATATAAGCCGAGAATTATTTTTTAGAACATAGCATACTCGATGTCCCTTCAAAGCCCTGGGATCCCTTCCAGCCTGAGACCTGAGCCTCTAGGGCCCTATGGTTAAAAAACACAGGCGAAAAGTGAGAGAGAGAAAAAAAACAAATAAAAGAGATATAAAACTACTTACTGATCTTGTTCATCAATGAAGAGCTCTTCTGACAAAGGAGGAGAAAAACAACGCTAATGTTAAAATTGATGTGAAAAAAAAAAGTCCTGATTGTCGCTGAAGTGGACCGGGAAAGGCGGGTGTTGAGGCCGGCAAAATCTTCAAAGGTTAATGGGTGCGTGAGCAAAAAACGCGTGTGTGGTCGAGAAGCTGTAAAGACGATATGTACGTAATGGAAAAATCAACAACAACAAATACATAGATATTATTGTTTCCATCAGGGCCAGTCCTTGGTATGTGAAACACGAGCAGTCGCCCAGAGCGCCAAGGCTTAGGAACGCCTGTCCCGTGTCTTAGATATTCAGATTTTCCAAATACAAATGAGAAAACGAATAAATCAAACAGAATTGAACAGTCGAAATTCCCTGATGTTCAATCATGTTTTCCAAGGATATCTGACAGTTAAATACTTTCTGTTGCGGTGAAAACAAGAGGAACAGTTGGTAAAAGAATTTCGCCGCAAGCACAATCAGGCTTAGGGGGGGGGATAGAGTGCTCCCAATAGCTGGGGCCAGGAGGGAGTAAGTTGAGTGAGGCGACGTAGCAAGTAAATTATTATACTAACAAATTAATACTATACTTTGAACGGCACCGAACTTCAACTTTCCCAGAGCGCCATGAACCCAAGGGTCGGCCCTGGTGTCTTTATAACTTCCTCGATGTGCACATACGTAATGTCTTTACACTGGCTATGACTTCAGTTGTCCCCGCTAGAGCTTCACTTTTCAAGTTTTTTGTCTCTGATTGCGATATGTGAAATAGAATCAATAAGCACCCAAATTGGCGTCACTCACTTCGCCTCACCTCCAGCACCTGGTAGTCCGAATCGGCCAGCCACTAAAGTAGTGACTAGGCTCGACCTCGCTTAACTTCGGTGATCACACGAGAACTGGTGTATTCAATGCGATTTGGCCCGTAAGCTAGTTTCTATGTGTAGATATAGTTATAGTAAATATTTACTCCTTACGTTGGCTTGGCTTCCATGAATGTTGATGAACTCAATCGGGGTAGGATTGTAAAACCTTGATCAAAGTTCAAACACCTGCGAGAAGGAACGGGCTGTAACCGAATGGTTTAAAAATCAATGCTTCAAGCATGGGCGTCCGCTCACACTTTCTCGGGGTGGCGTGACAGGATATGATCTGGGGGTTGGGGCAACAAAAAGATATATCCGAATCTTGGTTGTCAGGTAAGGGACTAGGGAGTGTTTAAAATGGTGTAGCTGCTCCGTTCATTGTGACCTCTCGATACATGGCTTCCATCAGGTTCCAACTTTGAAACCGAATCGCCCTTCGGTGAGAAAGCCTGATCCAAGGGACGGATAATGTCCCTTCTGCACCAACCTGCAGATGCTCATGGCTTCAAAGCATTTAGATTGAGATTTTTTTTTTGCTCTTTTCGTTTTTGGATAAAAAGTGGTTTTTCTCATTGATTATGTCTAAAAAGTATAGAAAATGCCAATTATTCTTTTATGACCAGTACAGTGATAATTTGAAATCTACTCATTCCCAATTAGACAACAGGCAAATTTGAAAATAAAATAAAATAAAACTGTTACCTTTGAATCTCACTAACCTGACTACAAAGGTGAAGTTTGAAAGGACTAATTGACATTTTCTATATGTTTTACGTATAAGAAATTAGAGAACAACACTAACAAACCAGGAACAAAATTACTTTACACGATGTTATATGAGCCTATTTCGAGCGATAGGTTTAAATTTAGCACAAAAGGAGGAATTTCTACCTATTGTTTTTGCTTTTAACGAAGTTCCGAAATATATTTTTGTTATTGAGAAAGACAGACGAAAGGGAGCGAGAAAGAAAAAGAAAGAAAGGAACAAAAAAGAGAGAAAGACATAGAAAGGAAGGAATAAATAACCAAAGAGAGAAGAGGAAAAAAGACAGAAAGAAAACATCTAATGAAAGAAGTAAATAAAGGGAAAAAAAGAACAAAGAAAGAAAACAGAAAGAATAAAAGAATGAAGGAACGAACAAAGAAAGTATGGAAGAAAGAAGGAAACAAAGGAATAATAAAAGAATGAAAGAACAGATGAAAGAAAGGAATAAAAAAAAAAGAAAGAATAAAATGAATAGAGAAATAAATGAATGATTATAAGAGTTATTTAAGAAGGTAATTTGAGAGAGAAATGGCAGCCAAGTCCTCCAAGTGAAAGGTTGGTCACAAAAAGGAGTCTTGTGTTCCTTACTGGAAAGAAGGGTCCTCCTTATGACATTGTATGTCAATTCACTTCCGTTTTTCTCCCACCTTTTGTTGACGAATCACAACTTCAGAGACTGAAAGGCAAGAAAGAATGAATAGAGCTTTTATCGCTTTTGCAATGGGATTTCAAGTAATAAATCTTCATGCTAAGAGTCGGATTACTACTCTGACTCACAACCTTACCTCCCTCACTCTATATCTCTCTCTGTATATGTGTGTGTGTGTGAGAGAGAGAGAGAGAGAGACAGACAGACAGACAGATAGACAGACAGACAGAGTACACACACACACACACACACACACATATATATATATATATATATATATATATATATATATATATATATATATATCCGAGAGATCACACATGATAAGTGCCCAACAAACCATTTTTTTGAAAAGTTGATATTTTAGTCATTTCCAGAGCTACGATCCTTAGTGTTTATTTCATCTTCAAGTTTGGAAACTCTATGAATCATAATACAGAGTAATCAACGTTGAATCAAAAAGAAAATGAGCACTGTAGCTCTGAAAATAACGAAAATATCAACTTGGAAAAAAAAAATGTTCCGTTGGGCACTTATCATCTGCACCTGCTCATATACACTGTGTGTATGTGTACATATGTGTCTTTCTTTATGAAGGATTATCTCACTGTTTCTCTCTCGCAATAACACACTTTCTCTCTATCTATTTTTCTCATTATCTCTTTCTCTCTCTCTCTCACTCTACATATGTACACACGCACACATGCATACACATACCCATATACAGCGAAACGGTTATCGGTGTAGGCAATGAAATCAGCGAACCAAATTCAAAATCTGGCTGAAGCTGTCAGTGTTTACTCCGTACTGATACTCTTTGTAAAGGCATGAATCCATCTCACCATTCTCATTCAAAGTATGATTTATGAAATATAATGAATGTTATTATTAATCTAGATTAGTTTTTACTTTCATCCTATCTTTTTCAGTTGCTCTTTATCACAACTTTGACTCCAGCTGTAATTCTACGGCAACGATTAAATAGCATAATCAGAAATGAAGAGGAAGCCCACAGTGAGAATCGAACCTACACCCCAGAGCCAGAGGGAATACAATATATGCCTGGCCGCTTTCACTGTTCGGTCACAGTGGCTTCATGATTATGCAGAAGACAAAGTTGTGATAAAAAGTTACTAAAAATCAAGATGAAAGTAAAAGCTTGTAAAAATTAATCATAATGTTGCAATACATCATTTAATAGTGAACCATAATTTCAACGATACGTCCACCGTTCGTGGTAGTAGTAGCAAAAGAAGGAGGAAGAGCAAGTAGTTTTTCTTTGGAATCAATTGATACTTACACTAGTGAAATTATTGTGATATGGAAATATTCCGTGAGGATCAATTTTAATGAAATCGTAAATTGTCATTTCGGGGCGGGGGTTTGTTTTCGGCCATTTTGGGCTATTTTGAAGCACAAAAATGCCGAACTTGTACATTCTATCACAACATCATAACAGCTGGTATCTCTAGGTCACATCTTTTACATCTCTTTCTACATTTGTATTTGTATTATCTAACGTAACCGGGACCGATTGACAGACCGACTGATCGATTGGAAAGCTCCTGTAAGAAAGGAGTAGACACATCTATAAATTGAAATTTGCAATGGATTGAAGATCGTTATAATGAATATTGTTTTACTGCTATGCATAGAATAATCTGTGTGAACGCCTCTTAATAGTGCAAACGATTCAAGGAATCGAAGTTTTCCGTCTGACTGATGCGAGGAGTGGATTCAACACAAAGCTGTCAGCACAAAAACTTCACGAAACATTTGATGTTGGTTAGTGGCGATAAAATAAGGGGAAATAACTCTGTTGGTTTTGATATCCTGCCGCAGTAAGCAAGTTTGGACAGGTATACCTTGAACCACGCACTTTTGATTAGTGCGGGTTTTAATGTGGTGTATGGTTAAGGTGTTGTATAGATGGATGTGACCGAGTACAAACTCAGAAAAAAACAATATTACGAGACCTAAGGAAAATTTCGGGAATGTATCAACTGTACTGTATTTTCTGGGTGAGTTCTCTCACACACAGACACAGTCACAGACATACAGATAGATAGATAGATAGATATGTTTTTGAATGATTGTATCATTCGTCTGATGAGGCCCAGAGAGGGCAGAAACATAAACTTGTTTGTGTAGCGAATCCATATGTTATTTTATATTTTTCCAGCTCTACTCTCAACTTGACTTTCGAAGTATAAAGTTGAATTATCGAGCACTCTATGAAATAAATCCATCACACATTGCTTTATATCATGGTATATTACTAACCTGATCTGTACTATATATATATATATATATATAAGAGAGAGAGAGAGAAAGATATTTTTCCTTGCAAACTGAAAGTAAATAGTTCCTTGAAATATTTTTTAAAGACTGGCTACTGTCGGGTCAGAATCTAGTCCTACTTCAATTCCGGCTTTAGATGATTTTTGCAACTTTTCTATTGTACATATATGAAACATTAAAAAAAAGAAATCACAAATAATACGTCTTTTATAGTATGAATGTATTCATCTATCAGAACAGAAAAAAGTCCGTGTATATCTATTTGATAAATTTTCAAGACTTGTTAATTTAGTTCAGTCTGTAGGAGATCAGCCCCCCAACCAGTTGTTCGTGATTTTGAATCGCAGCAAGGAAATGCTAATTTTAAATACCCTGAAAAATTTGGAGAGGGTTGTTCTTGATGTTATTGTTAGAATAGAAAAACAAAGTCAACTCCTGACTTGGACTGGAGTTTGACAACACAGAAGCTTGGCCCAACATAATCTCCATATAAACCATTTGGTTTTGTGAGAGTCTAAACTCGGCCAAGTGAATTATATACAGATACTCCCCCAGTTTTCTTCAAGTTCAATTTACGCCTCCTTTTCACTTTTACGAAAAAAAAAAGAAAGAAAAGACAAAAAGCGAAAATAGCGTTCAGTATCTTTTCGCAACGATCCGTTATGGAGGCAGCATGCACCCCTCTCCTCTCTGTCAGACAATCCAGTTTCCAGTACTTCCCATCACCCTAATCTCCGACAACTCAAGCTAACTTACAATCATCATCATTTTTCGGGTCTGGTATCGCTCAAGAGTCCTCGTATTGATTAATGGTAATTGCCTCTTTGCTTGACACCGTTTTGGCTTAAGAATAATGGGGGAAACTTTTATTTATATTAGATAAATACACGAAAGTAACAAGAACCATAGGTTCAACGATACGTCCACCATCCGTGGTAGTAGTAGCAGGAAGAAGAGTGAGTAGTCTTCCTTTAGTAAATTGATCCTCATATTTGTAAAATATTGTGATATGGGAATGTATTCAAGTACAAAAATGCCGTGCTTGTTATTTCTATTATGAAATCATAGCAGTTGGTTTCTTGGTGATATAACACCTTTAAAAACATCAAACCTTCTCTATTTCCGTTGCTTGACATAACTGGGACCAACCGACCGAAAAGCGTTTTATTGAGATGTGTGGGCACATCTAAAAAAAATATGGGTGTCTGTAGACGTAGCTGACAGGTGGCTATTTGAAAATCCCCCTCCCGATGGAGGGGTAAGGGGGAAAATATTGAACAAATAGTAGCACACCCACTACATTTCTACTGACAAATCTCATTTAATGTTGAAAGGGGTACCTCGATGAACCAAGCCCCCAGGGTTCCAAACCCCCAGCTACGCCTCTGTAAACGAGGCTTTTAGAGCAAGGATTCTCAAGGTAGTATTTCAAACTAATGTTGGTGTAGTGATAGAGTGGGGTTCTTATAAATCACCATTATTTTTGCTTTGCGCTAGATTTTGAAATCTTGGCACTTGCTTTCGAGTACTGATTTGCAAGGTAATTTCGTTGTCCAAAGATATAGAGTTCGATCCTGACTGATGGCCCCACTATCAAGGGTCTGTGTCAAACACGGTCAGGCTCAGTAAATAGATATCTTCCTCTCAAGTGGTCAACTGCACAGAGAGTGGAATCGGTGAGCCAGGTTCTAACTCTGACTGAGTCAGTTTGCCTTCACTACACGCTAATACACTTGGAAAAGGCATGAATCTATCGGTCCCGTCCCCATCAACACATTATGGTCCAGGGGGTAAGGCCCATGCCCTCCATGTCTTACATTAACTTGGGGGCGCCTGTCAAATGTCTGAGAGAGCAGGATTTACCAAATACAAATAGAAAACTATGGAAAATAGATTAATCAAACAGAAGAGTAGTCAAAATAAGAAAATCCCCTGATGTGAAGTCAGATTTTTCAAGAATATCTAACAGTGAAATATTACTGTTATAGTGAAACCAAGAGAAACATTTGACAAAGAAAAACCAAATGAATAAGAAAACAGGTCTGATTAGTAGATAAAACCGATGCTGGGACTATTCAATTGAAAAATTGGGGTGATCGATAGATAAGTTACTTCTCTCGCCCTTTGTTGGGTAGTGATCACTAAACAGAGTCTGAATTTTCGAAAAACGAATGTGAAAGCTGCTGGACACGAATAAAGGGATCAATTTGGCACAAAGTTACTTTGCAAATTTAGCCCTCCACCAAAAATCTATCTAGGAGGAAATTAAAAAACAACAATAAAAAAACAAACAAACTTTTTTTTTCTAGCTGGCTGGCTATCTGTGTTTCGCACGCACAGGCCACACCAATGTAGTGAGAGGGCAGACATTTTGGATCATTACTCCTCATTCTGTCTAAAAAAAAACATTTCATTTTTTAACCACCCCTCGCCCCACCAAATGAAAGTTTCTACTAAATTGGTCTCTTAGTTTGTGTCCGGCAGCATTCATGTTTTCTTTTGGAAAATTCGAACATCTTCAGTGATCACTACCCAACAAAAAGCAAGAGGAGTAACTCCTTTTCAATTTAAAAAAAAAAAAAAATTATCATCCTCAACACTGTAAAAAGACGTTGGTCATGTGACGGATATTGAAAGAGTGGGTGATCTGTGAATAAGTTAATTTTCTCGCCTTTTGGTGGACAGTGATCACTAAAAATCTGAATTAAAAAAGGAAAAACAAGTAGACGTGTGCTGGATTTTCAAATAAAAAAAAAGTTATAAAAAAATATATATAATAAAGAGTAAACGCTTCATTGATACATCTTGCCGGCGTAATACATACATACAGATATATTTAGCCAGCCAGCCAAACGACATGAAAACTGAAAGAAACCTATGTTGACAGTTTTCGTTGACGGCTTCTAGTTGAGAGAAATAAGTAAAAATCTTAAACCTCCATCATCAGTAACTTCTGATTGGTAATTTCTTTCTTTCTTATTTTTTAAGATAGCTTTTTATTACAAGCTCACTCGGGCTGTCAATATACGACAGTAAGTAAAGAGCACAGATCTGAAATAAAGGATCTGCCCCAGATGGGTCTCGAACTCACGTCCCAGTTGGACCCAGAGAAGCCTGGATCAATCGTACCAGTAGGTCTCACCAACTGGGCTACTAAAGCTTAAAGTAAATACTGATCAAGAATCAACACTAATGGTTGAAAATACTTCATCGGGTGTGAACAAATACGGTAACACTCCTGTTAGCGTTGAACATCTTCGGTTGTTGTTAACAAAAATTTCAATTATCAGAAACTCTGGAAAAACAAGAACAGAATTCCAATGATGTGCCCACGCACCACTGAAAGGGGAAATCGCGGATACGGGGACCACTGGAAAAGTAAACTGCGGATGAAAGGGGGTCTGAAAGGTAAACCGTGGATAAGGTCCGGGCCCCTGAAAAGGAAAGGGCGGATAAATTGAACGATAAATTAAATGAATTATAACAAAAAAAAAAAAAAAAAAGAAAGAAAAACTAATCGGTAATCCCATGTCTCTGAATGTTGATGGCGAACTTTCTATCACGAGAATTGATAAAAAAAAAATTGTTTTTTTTTTTTATGACGTCAGTTAATTGGGTACGGATAAACCTCACAGAGGTGTGTGTGAAAACACGTACAGTTAAAACAGTCATAAAACCTGAGTAAAGATAACATAGAAGTTGCTATATTAAAAACCTTCAACCAAACTGTCAACATAGTTTCCTTCATGTTAGCTGGCTGACTGGCTGGCTATGTATGTATGTATGTATCACATATACAGGCCACATCAGTGGAGCTAGAGGGCTGAAAATTTTCAACATTTACTCCTTATCGTATTTACAGAAAATGTTGTTTTCCGAAAATTGCTCATTAAATAGTTTCAGCCCTTTTTCCAATTTTTTTTTTCAACAGATCACACCCAATGCGACATGCTGCCAAGAGACGTTAGTCTCATAGCGGTTTCTATAGATTGACAAACCGGACCTGTTTTATTTGGATTTATTTATTTACGAGAGTAAGTGTACCCATGATGTCAAAAATGACGACATATATATATATGAAATGGATATTTTGTCAAGTGCTTATGGTTTTAACATGCAACAGATGACAGGAAAAAGGGCGGGGGGGTGATGAGTACATATATTGGTATGCTGATAAAAGTTCCGTTCATTGGTAGCTGAAAGATTTTTGTCTTATTCATTAGACATAGGTCACAATATATGATTCTCGCTGTGCCGGCAAACAATAAACTATGGGGTATTACAGACAAAAAATAAATATACAAATACACACTGAGTATTATTTAGTAGACTTTTTTCTCAGAGTTCATGTTCTATACAACAATTTGAATTTTATCGACAAAAATCGCTTGAAAAAAAATGGCTGAAATCGGCCAATTCTCTCCCACATTCTGCTAACTTTATGGCTGATAATGTTATGAACTCATTCAAATGAACAAAGTATCTACGAAGACTCAAGGAGAAATTATCTATAAAATTTGTACATTTACTTTCATTGAAATTACCAAATGTTTAGTAGATTTACAAAAAAACAAAAAAAAAAAGAAAAAGAAAATTAGTATCTGACTCAAAAAATGTTCTCAAAGCAAAAGTTTCTCTCAAAATTCGGTGTATCGATCTCAAGAAAAAAAATATGAAAAAATATTTTCTTCCATTGTTGTTTGATTTGGTTCGACTGATCCTGGCCTCCGTTTTTTTACTAAAATTTTCCGTTCGTATAAAGTGACTTTTTTTTAGGGGAAGGCGAGTGAATTGGCTCAAAAGTAGGTGACAGATTTACAATGTACGTATTATGTTAAACTTGACCCTTACTTTGATTTTTTTTCTGCTAAAACTTCTTCAAAAAAAAAAAAAAAATTCCACGTTCGGACTATGTTCATAACAATGGCTAAAAATATTGTATAAGCCTGTTTTGAGTCAACTATAAAATAAAATTCAATCGGTTCATGATTTTTTTAAGGCTAGATTTTCGGCTATCTGTTAAAATAGATTTGTACGGGCAAAATATGAAAAAGAAATTGGCTAGATCTAGCCGAAAATGGCTTAATCGGTATCTCTGGTTTTATATAAATGTTTCTTTCCTACCTCCTGTTAACGGAAGATTCTTTTCAAGTAACTTAAACACGCCGATAGGAAACAATGAACAATTTTTGAGAGAAAGGAAAAAAAATCGCACAAACAAAGAAATGGTACACAAACAAATCAAAGAAAAGGACAAAACTTACGAAAAAAAGGGTCTTTGAAAAGAGAATTAAAACAAAAAGTCTCTCGATAGCGTAGACATTTGAGAAGTTGATGACGAGCTAAGCTGTGAGTGAGTAAGCGTGCCAGAGGAGTTGTGCCTACAACGCCAATGTGACTAAACTATAAGTTATATAAGTACAACTGGTTGTTGAGTATTAGTAGTAAGAGTACTACTGCTGATTCTTTACTTAGTCCATACATATAGACACCGCGCGATCGTTTTGTGCGTAGTAGGTTTTTTTTTATTTATAGAGATATTTATTTATTAATTTTGGGATAGTCCAGCCCAAGGCCAAAGGGGGGTTGAGTAATGGGGGTGGGGCGAGAGGCGTACCTAGATATTTGGGGTTGATTCGTGGGCTCGAGGAGCTTGGCTCCTTAAAGGCCCTCCTTTAATGTTTTGAAAGAGATTTGTCAGTTAAAATGTAGTAGGTGAGCTACTATTAATAAAGCCTTTGAAGCCCTCCTTCACTAGAGGCCGGGGGATGGCATTTTCAAGTAGCCCCCACCCCTCAGCTACGCCTTTGGGGTGGTTGAAAAGTTTGTTGTGCCAAAATTTCACCTAGGCTAGGACTTTACAAGCTTGTTTCAGTGTTATGGGAACCGCGTTTCAAAATCCCGACTTTTGATATTTACAATAGGATCGCACAAGGCTATTTTGTGCTGAGGATAGAAAGATTGTGTTGCGCCAGTTTTCCAAATGGAAATGTCTGCTTGTGATTAAAACCAGTGGTCAAGATTTTGGATTTTCACCTGAGTTCGAATATCAACTGCTGACGCTGCAGTTTCTTTGTGTATATATATTCATATACTAGCTGGGATGCTCTGCGTTGCTCGGGGAAAAAAAACTTTAAATGTAACTACATTAGAAAACAAATGATATTTTATAAAGATTTCACAAAATTATACACACGTTTCCTGCCAGGAATAGAGATTTCATAAAATTAGATATGTTGAGGTGGGTGCAAACTCACGCATGCCCCTCTGATCGGGCTTGTATGAATTTATCGTCAGAAATAGATACTTCATAAAATTAAATAGGAGAATGTGCGCTCGCCCAAGAAGGAATAAATATCTATGTAATATAAAAGCTTTTTTCATAATTAAGGTACTGACTGACTAATGTTAATATACCTGTATACACTCAGATTCTGTGTAAAACATATAAAAAAAAACAAAAAAAAAAAAAAAGAAACACCGGAGAAAATTACATTAATTACATTAACTGATCCAGAGAAATAATTTACTGAAATGACATGAATTTTTAAAAAAAAATCTTCTTATATATATATATATATATATATATATATATATATATATATATATATATATTACAAGTCATATATATTAATCCTAAAAATCTTTATTTCAACAGCGCTCAATACTTGGAGTAGAGATAATATATCGATCAAATACATATGTCTCTGTCTGTGACAATGGTATATAATCGCTCCGCTCTATTCAGCTCGTTAGATAGACGATGTAACTGGGCCTTAGACTTGTGTGAATACTCAGAAGATAACTTCCACTCTGATTTGAAATGTGACGGTTGACAGAATGAGTCGTAATTATTTACCTTGTAAGCATTGTATGATATTGTTTGATCAAGATTTGTTAACTCAAGTTACATTACAATTACAATTAGTTGCCTTTGCTTTCAATTGTTCTATGATGTTTGCTTTTTACCTTTTGTGGATACATTGTTTTATTTGTTCTTAGAATTAAAAGGTATCATTTGCTGAGGTATTTTTCGCCTTCAATTCACATTATTTACCTGTTTTCAAGCATGCTTGTAATTGTTTTGTTATTTCGTTTTGTTTTTACAAAAGAAAACACTTTCTCTGGTTGCTTTTTTTTTTCTTATTTAGTTTGGTTGAGGTTTGTCACTTCATTGTTTCATTTTATTTCATTTTAATCTGCTTTAAAGTAATTCTTTGTCGTTTTTTAGCAAAGTTCATTATTTAGTTAGGCTATTTTATGGTTTTTTTAAAAATTTACATTAATTTTTTTATTTAGAATTATTTCCTTTTTGATTTTTTATGGTTTTACATTTTTTTGCCTGAGCTATACAGGGTTGTTCAGTACTTTTTTCCTTTTTTTTTTTTCGAGTAAATCTCTCCCTATGTTGACATTTGACCCCAATCTCTGATTCTGAATTGAGTGATTTGTTTTATCCTTAAATTTTGAAAAATTGTTGTTGATCTTCGAGGTACAGATTTCACGTTGAATCAAATTTTCTTAACAAGTTGTTCCCCGTTTGAAAAAAAAAAAGTTTCCGTTCTATCGTTGGGTTTTTCCTCTATCATTGAATTTCTAGTCAAGTTAATCAACTAGGTTAACTCCATCGAACCTCCCACGGAAAATATTTCAACACGGTACAAAAAAGGAAAAAAAGACAAAAAATGGAAAAAATATCCATTCACAAATATCCTAAAATAACAAATGAATTCTAAATCAGTGACCGAGAGGCAGCAATGCACACTCACACAAAAAATGCAGACATAGTTCTGAAAGATCACGAAAGACTCTATCAACAAACTAACAGCTGGATTCATTAATCCAGCTAAACATGAGACAGGAAAAATAAGCAAAATTATACTAGAAAGGATTAACACAGAGATGAAAAAAAAAAAACTACTGCAAATCCAACTAATGCATTAATACCCAACGAGCAATAGACTGGTTCGAAAAAATTGATGGTAAAAATGAGGCAACTTTCATATAATTTGATATTATTGATTTTTATCCATCTATAACTGAAGAAATCCTGGATAACGCCAGGAGAATGGTGAAGACATGTACCAACATTATTGACTATGGTATCGATATAATCAAGGAGGGTAGAAAACCAATCCTATTTAATATCGATGAACTGTGGATTGAAAAAGGAACAAAACAAATCAAACTTCGACGTTGCAATGAGCACATATGATTCAGCCCAGACATCGGACTTAATTGGAATATACTTTTTAGATAACTTATTATTATACTTTTGAGCATGAATAACGACTAAATTCTTGGATACATCTGAAATAGGCTTATATAGTGACGACAGTCTTATTATACCTATTAACAGCAATAGCCAAAAATGTGACAAAATCAGAAAATTAACTAAAGAATTCAGGAAAATGAGTTTAGATTTAGAAGTAAAAGCAAACGTCAAAACTGTCAACTGTCTTACCTTCTATCTTAATCCTAAAACCATAGAACCATATAATAAACCTAACAGCTCTCAAATTCATATAAACAGAAAATCAAACCACCAACTAGCCACTCTGAAACAGGTCCTAAATCCAGTAAATAATAGATTAACATTAAATTCATCAAATAAAATAATCGTTAAAAAAATACCAAATATACCAAAAAGCACTTGAAGATAGTTGATTTGTAAAATATAAACAAGAATTCAACAATGGAATAAAAAATAAACACAAAATACAAAAATTAACATAAGATGTAGAAAAAAAATAATTTGGTTTACCCCACCCTTCAATAAACAGATGATAACAAACGTTGGTAAAATCTTCTTGGATCTATCTAGAAAATATTTCCCACCAAACAACAGATTACACCGAATTTTCAACTCAAACAAATTAAAATTGTCATACAGCTTCAGGAATAACATGGGAAGAATAAACTGTAACCACAATCGTAAAATTTTAAATTAGATAAATAATAAAAAAAAATTGAATAGAAATTAACAGAACAATCGTTAGAAATTGTATACAGAGCACATATACACTGATAAACATGATTCTCAATTCTTCATGGAATCTCTAAATTAAATTTCAAGAATAGATCAGTTGACCCCAATATATTCTTTGATCTTGAAAAGTACAAAAATTACACCCCACCATCTGTCCACTTCTGGAAATATAAATTGCGATAGAGGAAAAATTTCAACGATAAAATGGAAAATTAAAAAAAAGAAAAAACCCAAAAAACCCAATGTGTTAAGGAAACTTAATTCAGGGTACGAACTACAGATTTTAAAATTTGGAGATAAAAACAAATTACTTAATTCGGAATCGGAGATCGGGGTTAAATGTTGACACAGGAAGTGATTTACTCGAAAAAAAAAAACAAACTTTGAAAACTAAGAAAACAAAAATGTACCTAATACCCCAGTATAGTTTACAAAATTAAATAAAATACACTCTAAAACCATAAGGAATAAAAAAGGAAATTATATAAATTCAATATAACTAATGATAGGAATTATAATGATACCCTAACTAAATCATGAACTTTGCTCAAAAACTATAAAGAAAAATTTTAAAGCAGATCAAAATGGAATAAAGTAGGACAATGAAGTAATTAACCTTTGAAAAAAAGAACTTTCTTTTTATAAAAAGAAAACTAAATAGTAAATAATTAAAAGCATGCTTGAAAATAGGTAAATAATGTGAATTAAAAATGAAAATCACTTGAACAAATAATACCTTTGAAAGCCACTAATTGTAATGTAATCTGAGTTAAAAAAAACCCTTGATTACCATATAATGCTTGCAAGGTAAATAATTGCAACTCACTCCATCTGTCACATTTCAAATCATAATGGAAGTCATCTTCTGAACTTATATACCACTGTAAACCCCATTTACATTGTCTATTTGAGGAGCTAAATAAAGCAAAATGAGGATATACAATTGTCATAAACAAAATGTATGTATTTGATCGATACATACATAGGATCCTATTGCTGTGAGGGATCTTACTCCGCAGAGCCAAATCATCACACACGTATATATGTGTACATATCAAAGGCTGAATAACTGCTTTCACCTCAGCCTTTTTTATCTCTTTCAACGCGACGGTATGCAATTTAAGAAATGGACATATTTGGTCCGAGAGAATGAATCATAAATTCTGTTATATTATACACAAACTTATCTGAAATGATTCTTGTCGTTACATGTTTGATATATCATTCAAATTAGACAACGTGAATAGAATGAACAACTAGAGAAAATGGGGTTGCTGCAGGAAACGAAAATGCCACCGATAGGATAGCCGCTTTCACGTAGCAATGCACTTACCTTTGTGCGAAGTATCCTACCGATAATACAAAGGACAAATAAATGCTTTCAACCCACATAAAGAAGACACATAAACATGAGGGTGCGTAAAAAAATGATGAGCTTATTTCATTTTTTATCTTATCTTTTTTTTAAATAGATATTTCCAAATCGATTTCGACTGTATAGTGATCATGGGCGGATGGTTGAGTGAAGGAATGAGGGTTGGTGGTATTGACTTCAAATTAAAGTGTTTATTTCCCTGGTTTTCTTCAGTTGACCTCTTGTGTTTTATCTCTCCATAACTGGACAATTTAAGAAAACGATTAAATTACGATTTTTTCACGCATTCTTTTTTCATTCTCGATTATGCATCTGTAGCGTAATAAAATGCATAATCAGAAAAAAAAATTATGTATGAAAATTATAATTTAATTGTTTTTCCGAATCGTTAAATCAATAACTTCACACACACACACATACACACACATATATATATATTATTGTGTCATCCACAGACAGCTGTTTCGTTGTAGTACAACTCTTCAGTGTGGCTACAAACTATCCATTATCCATCCAGTACCACGAGGTAGGATCGAAACCTTCGCTTCAGACCCAGAGGCTGGCATCTTATCTCTGCCCCACGCACAACTTGACGGCAAGTAAGGTTGAATTTGAGCGATATATTTACTCATGCATGAATTCCCCATCCACCAGAGTGATGAGTAACCGAAATGACATAAAAATTCTATTGAAAAAGTTTGTCAATCTTTAAAACCGTAAAGCTTTCTAGGATATACATATACATGTAAGACTTTATGACTTCAACAGCGACCATAGATCGGGAAATGGATCCATCATGAACTGAATGGAATGCTTCCTGTCAATGACCGATTCCACATTTCTCAGCTGACTGCATCTAAGCTTAGAGAATTCGGATATGAAGTACAACGGCATCCTTTATGTCCGTTTAGTGTTCCTCCTACAAATTATCATCCTTTCCGGCATCTTGAACTTCATGTCAAAACATATAATAAGCATTTATGCTAATCTCTTCTCTGATTGTTTGCACTCTCGCATCTCATTGGTTAATTCCCCTTCCTATTACGTCATAACAATGAAGATTATCTTCATCAGAGAAACTCTTGAGATTTCATATCTTATCGCGCATTAAAGTTGCCTGAGTTGAGTTGAGACCTGAAATTACAAAAAAAAAAAACTTATGTTAGGATACTTGAATAATTAAAAAGTAAATTACTCAATAAAATAGCTCTGGGCTCTTTAATGCCGATATATAAACAACACCTTCGTCTTTTTATGGGTCTATACTAGTCTATAATGAAGCGTACAATGATAGAGAAGCCATAATTTGTGATTTTACTGAATGTGTAACAAATAATTTTATTGAGGTGGCTTAATATATTCAAGGATCGTTATAAAGAGATAATTGTTTTAGATGAGTCATATTTTGATCAAACGATCATCAATTTCTTTTATTTGTATCATCCTTATCTTTCTATCAAAAGAATGACATTTCATATGTAACAAACAAAAGCAAATACCATTAGGTATTTTCACTGGCACGTGTTGGACCAGGGCTTGAAGGCCAAATGGAGTCATAAGAGATTTGTAGAGCTACCGACAATTGAACTTGACTCGATACGATGCTATTGTGTTGATACGATGTGTCTATTAATAAAATAGATTGACTATTGTTTACCGTCGAGCCAATGTAGAATGACGTGGTATAAGGGTTACAATGTTGCCAATTTAACGCTTTTCGTTCTGAATTTAGCGCGTTTCTTATTTTGTCAGCACAAAAATTCAACGTGTAGCGCTATTCTTATACCAGTCTTAGTGCTATATTTCAGCAGTTTTAGCCAATATTTAGCAATTTCCTAGCCACTCTGATGGCATAGCCATTTTAGCAACTAAATAGCCATAAAATTACTAAAAGTGTTTGTTTTGTGTTTTTCAGAGCGTTTTGGCTTTTTGATGCTTTTCGAGGTCGATTTAACAGGAATTTTCCTTTGAGTCGGCAACACTGGTTATATAGTAGATGAAAAGAGGATGGCCAAAGGAAAAAGGTGTTGGTACAGTGTGTGTGTGTGTGGGAGGGGAGTCAAAACAGCCTCGCCTCGTAAATTTCCCAAGTGGGACTGCATATACGTAGATGTGCACACACAAGCGAATACATTCATGTACGCTGACAAAAGCTGAGACATCTCTCTGTGCAGCTGTTGTTAACTACACGCTACAACTAACCTTACTTGTGCGATGTGTTCACGTGACTGCAAGATCCGTAACTGCGCATGCGTTCAATTTGGTATGCTCAGAAGTCCGAGACTGAATGGACGCATTCCTCTGTTCTTGGGAAATTAATTTGTCAATCAATCGCCCCCCTTGTACTGACGACGGTCTCGCTGGTTTGTTTTACTTAGGCACTTTATGATAAACCACTTCCGGTTTGCTAGGCCCTTGGAAGCTTCGCCCGAGCCCCGTTAACCGAACCTTTCAGAATACGTTCCATACTCTTCCTCACTGGTTGACAATTGAATAAGTTTTTTTTTTCCGTAGCGGTGACTAATAACAAAGCATTTTGTAGGGGTTTTTTTTTTTCGTCGAGGAAAAAAAAATACTGTTTGGTTTTCATAGGGTAGGGTCGTGCTTTCAAACTATGTATCATATCTTTTGGTGAGGATTAGCTAAACAAAAAGCCCATGAATTTATTAGGAGACGTTTCGTTTCAACTAATTCAATACAAAAATTAACATTTGCAGCGAGAGGTATTTTTTAATTCGCAAGTCTTTGGTTCTTAGATGCGTCAACCATCTCTAAGTCAGTTTGTCAGTTCCCTGTTAACTGACGTTATTTATTCCTTTTTTAATTCTACTCACGTGATAGAAAAATATCTGCGGTTTCACTTTCCTTGGTATGTTCATTTTTTTTTGTTTTTTTTGTGATCAAAGGACAATAACTCATCCTTCTTCTTCATCAATTCTCGTGATAGATATGAATATTACATCACCAGCTTTTACAAGCACGAGATTATAGATTAAAATTGTTGATTTTTTTGAATTTTTTTTTTTAGATATGATTTATAATTTCCCTTTTAGAGGTCCTAGGCATTCACGGTTTTCCCAGTGTTTTTGCTTATCCAGTGTCCATTTGTGTGGTTTCACTTATCCGCTGTTTCTTTTTCCAGTCTCTTCTTATCCGCGGTTTCTGTTTAAGTAGTATGTAGACACATCATTTGGATTTAGCTCGTGCTGTTTGCTCACTCTATTGTTTTCCAATTTGCTCGGGAATAGGTATAGATTTTGCAAGGAAGCTGAAAGTTTCATTTTTCCACTTGTACTGGAACAGATGCTCATTCTTAGCCTCATCTGGGCTCTACCCGTCTGGCAACGGGTGAGTGAGGTGCTTAATTGCCGGGGGGTCGGAATGAACTGGGTGGTGGAAAATCTGTCACTATATAATAAGCAGGGGAGGTTTGGGTTAAGAAGAAACTATCCACCGACACAATTTAGTACACGTATAACATAGACAGGAATAAGAAAATTCCTTTGTTGAGCAGTCAAACCAAATTATCCTTCCTTGCATTATTCTATAGCTGTCTTTCGGTGGGAACATTTTGACAAATCTATACTCACCCCCTTCATGATTAGATGGACTTCCGAAAATCAATTAGCGGATGAGGGGGTCTCATAAGAGTAGGGGGTTGGAGGTTTTTCGAAATTGATAAACGACGGTGGGGCGGCAATTAGGCACCAAAGAGTTCATAATCGCTATAATTAAATCTTATATCATACTTCGAGTTATATAAACACGCAATGCAATCCTAACCCACTTACAAGATCGAACAAGCGTGCCTCGTCTGTGTTGATCTAACATAGTTCCGGTTGGACGGCTAATCAGAGGAAGTCTACTGCCTGACGTAGTTCCTCCGGACAACCAATCAGGAGAGAGATGCAACATTTGAATGGATCGATATGACTGAGTAAATAACGAAAAAGGAACCGTACAAGGCAAGTGACGCATCTGGCAAATCTTGATCGGTCATCGACCTCACTCACCCCTTTTTATTCAATCGCAGATCCGGGAGGGGGGGGTCCAAGGGTCCACAGATCGCCCCCCCCCTCCAAACATAGCGCAATTGGAAATTTCTCTTCAATATCTAGATAAAGGAAATTGTTTATAAAAAAGGCCAAATAAATGAAAGTAATATATTGACTTTGAAAACAAAAATGAAAATCATCAATTTGTATTTCATCTAATAAAAGTAAGTTTTATTCTTAAAGATTTTTTTCGTTAATTCTGTGGTAATTCTATCTTATCAATTTTTTTTTTTTTACTATACCCTTTTGACAATTTTAGTGTCAAAAGCTACGACTCAAATGTTAATGAAAAATGCCAGATCACATTTTAGAAACCGTCAACCAAAACTGTCAACATAAGTTTCTTCAGTTTTCATGTTGGTGTGGCAGGCTGTATCACGTATACATAAGCTCGAGGGTTGAAAAATTGAACATTTACTCCTTATGTCTAGGTAGAACGTTATTCATTTATTTTTTTGAAAATCCCCTCCCCTAAATAGTTTCTTAGTAGGTTTCGATCTGCAAAGTAATTTTATGCTAAATTGGTCCCTATTTTTGTGCTCGCTTTTCAAAAGAAAAATTCGTATTTTTTAGTTATCAACAAAACCCAAGAGAAATAACTTCTTCGTTGATCACCTCTTTTCCCAGTGCTTTAATTGATCACCCCAATACGGCATGCTGCTAAAAGAGACATTATCCAGCGACAGTTTCTATTAGGTGACTAACCAGACCTCTTACTTTCTTGATTTTGATGTTTGAAATCATTTGAAACCGCCCCTGTCGTTCAATTTTTTTTCACTCACGTCTGTCAGTCTCTGTTTACACGATATCTCTAGAAGTTCTCCTCAAACTTCTATGATATTCTGTAAAAGGCTGAAAGGCTGGGGAATGGGCTACAAAAGAAATGATTGAATAGGGGGATGGATCCAGGGATTCGTTGTCGATTGAGATAAATTTTTATTATTATGCTGGGAAAGAGGATTAAAACGAATAGTTAATAAAAAAAAGGTGGATTGTAATCTCAAGAGAAGTAACTCAATATTTGTACGTTCGAATTTCTCTCCTTTGCTTCTTACCTTTTCAAACATTGATTAAGGTTATTAGTCAATGTTCAGCGTTGGCAGAGATGTGTACTCCCTGGGTACTTCTTATATATGATTTATTGTCTTCACACCATTTAGATTCTCACTCTTTCCAATGTGTTCATCCGATACATAATACCAGCTCTGGCTTACAGTGGCCAAACATGGGAATTAACAAAACAAAATGAGAACCAATCTAGAATCGCAGAGAGAGCCATAGTAAGAGCAATGCTAGGGATAGAAAAAGATCAACATGGAAGGAGGGTAGGGCGAGAGTGAAGGATACTGTACAAATAATTGAGCAACAAAAATTGGACACTTAGCAGATGACAACAGATGGAGCGAAAGAGTAACCGATGGGACAATAAACGCAGTAGGGAAAGACCAGAAACAAGATGGAGGGATGAGATAGAAAGGATTGCCGGTAAGACATACCAAAGGTTAACACAATCGTGGTCATCATGGAAGGAGATAAGAAAGGCCTCTGCGCAACAGCAGCCTTTTAATGGCTGCTGCTTGTGATTTACATTCTTCTCTATTCCAGTCAGTGTGAAGGATTTTATCTAACAGGGTAGCGGATTCAGGACGGCTCCTCAGTCAAAATGAGATTAAAAACTGACAACTTCGAAAAACAGGTCTGGTTAGTCACTCAATAGAAACCGTCACGTAGCCAACATCTTTTGGCAGCATACTGTATCAATTAAAACAATGATCAATGAATAAACTACTTTTATCACCATTTTTTGGGCGTTGATCACTAAAAAAAAAAAACACTTCCGGAAACAAACTAAGGAATTAATTTAGCATAAACCTACATTGTAACTTGAACCCCCCCCCCACTAAAAACCTATATGGGCGTTGATCACTAAAAAAAGTCTGAAACAAGTGTAAACACTTCCGGGAACAAACTAAGGAATCGGTTTAGCGTAAACCTACATTGTAACTTGAACACTCCCACTAAAAACCTATACTACAGAAGCAAAAATAAACGTTGTGCAGGATATATCAGGACAATGGGTTCAGTTGAATTTGTGCATCTGCAAGCCATCGAAGCTCGCGTAGCCAGGACGACATAGCTGCTGGTACGTTTAAAAGTCTTACCTCTGGTAAGAGGGATGTGAATTCGAGTCTCATCGGGAGCTTATTCCTCATTTCAGATTCACGCTATTTACTCACAGCCATAGATTGACGGCCTGAGTTGAGTTGTGGAAAGAAAAGACTGGCTATTTCATGGCCAAACTTCACTCTTAGCGCAACTATTTCAGCCACTGGGCTTAATTTTCAGAAAACAAAATGTTTTCCCACTCATTTGAGTATGTGTGCAAAAGTTTCTACAATTGGTGATTAGGACTGAGGACAGTAGAGAAAAAAGAAATAGTGATGATATTTTAAAAAAGAAAAAAATTCTAATTAAATGAATATGCTTAGTGACACCAGATAATTCAAATGTTTTCTGTTTCTCTCTTTATTTCCCTCTCTCTTTTACACTCCTTTATCTCTCCACTTTTTCTTTTCTCTCTCTCTCTTTCTTTCTTTATTTCGACTGAAGACGTTGAAATAGAATCTATCTCTTTCTCTTCCCTTCTCTCTCAAGCCATCATTTCAATCTTTTCACTTTTGGGTGTTGACCGGAAGTTTGAACTCATCGTTGTTAAGTCAGGAAAATAAAAATAAAATCAACTCTCTAGGAGTTTAACAAGAATAGAACCATCCAGATGAAGGTAAATAGTAGTCAAAGTATATATTCTATCAATTGTGATCGTAAGTCCGATTATCATATCTCTTGTATTAGTTGTCAGCACATCAAGTGCCGGAATCACGACTATCCTTGTTCCAATGCTATCAAGATGAATTTATTTAGGTGCGTATTAGCAGAGAAAATGAATAGTTACCGCAGACCCTGCTATTTCGTCGTAGGGTGTGCCAGAGCCCTAGGGGCTAAATATATCTGAGGAAACCTGAAAAATCTTTTTAAAAAAATCATTTGCAAGGGGTGCAGTCGTACCTGAGTCTATCACTGATATCAGATTGTAAAAAACGGGTATTATACGGTTATATTATATATATATATATAGTTTATCAAGATGAAATATCGAAGCAGTTGCATATTAAATCGTTTAGTGTCGTAAAATTGGAAATTCTACTATTGTTTTAAACTGAACCACATAAAGTGTTGGGTTCACGAGGATTTATGCTTTGATGGTGTCAACAAGACGAATTTCCAGAATTGTGTATCATGCCGTTTAGGGAGACCAAACGGGCTCCGTTACGGAGAATGGAATCGGTAAAGCGTTTTCAAACTCAGACTGGGGCAGTTTGCTTTCACTTCAAACTAATACCCTTGGGAAAAGCATGAATCCACTTTTCACCGCAGTTTTAAGTGAATAGCAGGGCAATTGGAGCTCTTTGGCCTTGTAAGGGAGTTTACCTTTGAGGATTAGGCTAGCATCCTAGACCTGTAAAAAGGGTTCCTCTTTATACTTTGTGCGCATAAAATTGAAAAAAAGATGATTTCATCGTCGGAATCTTTATCCCATTTGTAAGAATACTGATTGTATAAAAATGTAAGAAAGAACGATGTGTGTAAAATCAGAAGATATTTAGAAAAAATGCCTTGGCTAAAATTTCGTGAAAATATGATAATAATAAACAAAGCGTCTGCTCTTGCAGTAATTTTGCATGAGGAAAATTTTAGAAAATTCTAACGCACAAACACACCTAGATTTTTCTAAATTACAAAATATCAACTATTTAAAGGATTTTAGTAAAATTTTCGCTACTTATCGAATGAAGTACAGAATCTTCTGGGCTGTTCAAATCAGCAGTTTAACTAATATTCCCACAATGCAACGCGCGCAAACCAACAAAAAAAGGAAACATTCTATTGCTACAGAAACAATAATTGGGTCTTTTTAAATTGCTAGAGAAATGGGGATAACTATTGCCTCCCGTGTCTTGCGATTAGGGAGCAAATGAATATGAGAATTATATTGAATTATTTTATACTATCTATCCGGCCAAATCGCTTCGGATACACTGATTATTATGCAATCACTGAAGTTAAGCGAGGTCGAGCCTTGTCATTACCGTCTGGGAATGCCTAGTGCGGTATGCAGCAACAAGATTGTTCTGCAACCATCTCATTTTTTTGTTCTGCAACCAGCCAATGATACGCCGCCGATCAACAGAGCTTCTAGGACCGGACTATGCAGCCGGCCCTTCCTCAAGCTGACGCTGCTCCATGGAGAACACGTGATAGAGAGTACTTCCGGGAGCCTCCATATCCGTATCGAGTGATGATGATCATTGTCCATAGGTTTAGAGAAGAGTCATTTAGATTCAAAGAGTTTTTTTTTCCAGACGATTGATCTCCAATTTGTTGTTCGTGCTGTTTACACGGTCGATGTACTCTACAGCCTTCTCCAGACGTATAATTCCGAAAGTGATGGTAGTGAATGGATTTTTTCTCTCCAATGGTGGCAGCGCTTATAACGAAGGAGGCAAAGGAAAACATCCGAATCTAACGTTACAAGCGTTGCTATCATTGGAGTAAAAATGAATATGCTAACCACGATCGCGTACGAATAGTAAGAAGGCCATAGAATAGATCGGCCGAAATATCATGAGAGGAAGTACAGTGTAGTCAAGTGGATAACGGCATGGAGAACAGATTATATACCCTAGGGAAGGGTATGAATCCATCTCTCCTACTCGCTATGGGTAAAATGACTCAGAGTTTAAATGATTGACGCCACTAAAGTACTTGCTACCTCCCAGTTTATTTCACATATCGTAAACGGGCTGAGTAAGTAGTGATGTGGCGTGTGACTCTCAATTAGGGACAGCTGAAGCCATAGTCAGAGTAAGGGCACTACTTACTATTTTACATTTTATATTGTAAATCTGACTTTTGTTGTACATCACTTTTCAGGAGGCATGTTCACAATAAGCTTTATTTGGAAACGTCAACCAAAATTGTCACCAATGCTGTGAAAATAGGTTTCTTTAGTTTTCAACTTGGTCCAGCTGGCTGGCAAAGCATGCATATATCACGCGAATAGGCTGTACCAAAGGAGGTAGATGGCTGATATTATAGAACGTTTACTCCTTATTATGTCTAAAACAATCTTCTTTCACCCCCCCATTAAATAGGATGTTTAAAGAGTTTAATTTGAAGTTTAAGTTTATGCTAAACTGAATCTGAGTTAGTGCCACCATTCATATTATTTTTTTTTAAATCCAGATATTTCCTAGTGATCACTGCCCAACAAAGGGTGGGAGAAGTAACTTAACTATTGATCACCCCTAATACGGCATGCTGCCAAAAGACATTACTCACATGACGGTTGCTATTGAGTGACTAAGCAGACCTGTTCACAAATCATGTTGTCTGGGAAGTAAGCGCGACTTCATAATTTCATGAATTCATATCCTAACACAATCTCAAGCAGGGAGAATATCAAATTAGCATTTAGAGGGAGTGAGTGAGATGTTAATGAACGAAGTGCTGGTGACAAAGCGGTTATCAGCACATAAAATGGAATAAGAGAGCCAAGTTCAAACTTTGGCCATGTCAATCCGTGTTCACTTCGCACTTTCCACGGGAAAGGCATGAATCCATTTCTATTCTCCCCCCCTTTGAATGAAATAATGAAATCCAGAAAGTCCAAGCCCTGTCGTCAAGGGTCGTGAGAGGCCATCAACGAATGGATTTGGGAATGTGTTCCTGAAAGTTGCAGTCAACGGAACTCTGGTGAAGATTCGACGGGTTTAGCAAGCCGGTTTATAGTGGATTTTGATTGATGCTCGCATGAAATAACCCTGCGATACCTTCGAGGATACCAGCAAATGGTTGATTTACTTATCCTTTACTCACTCGTTAACTGTTAACAGACAAATAAACGAACAATAGAAAATATGGTTACAGAGGTTTCGCTTCGGAAATGAGAATATTCAAAACGGGGACCAATGAACGTCACCGACGATGACTAATCAAGAAAAACTTCAGAAGATAAGTCTGGAACAACAATAGAAGTAATTAGTACCCTTGTACTAGCTATGATCTCAGCCATCCTTGCCCGGGCTTCACGTATTACATATCACAGGTTTTCTTGTTTCTGAACAATTTCCAGCTATTTTCTATTTTTGAGCCATCTATCCATGAAATGCATATTATCAATCTTTGATACTATTTACTTTTGGTACAATTAACTTTTGGTACTATTGATTTTTTTTTACAATTGATTTTTTTTTTATTATTGTATATTTCAGCTTTAGAGGTCGTTGCCTCTTAATTGCAAAACTTAGTTTGCAAGCTGCGACCGAAAAATGTCAGCATGTTGCATACACGTATGTGTTTCTTGTGAATAATCGAACTAAATACTTAAAACTTCAAAGTGCCAAATATCTATTTACCTTTCAGTCATTATTTAATGAATTACTCTACATTAGATCTTTCAATTTTCATTGGTTTCTTTTTTCAAATGATATTAACACTGTAAAAGCAAAGTGATACAAACTAAGGAGAGAAAGATTAAACAGCCAAGTGACTGAGATTTCATTATTTTTTCAGAATGTGGTTGAGGGCTGAGTCTCTCCAAAGACAAATTTATTTAAACAGGGTTACTCTTCTGGAATTTGTGAATCATCAATGTTTACTGTCTCTTTTGTTTGTTTACTTCACTTTGATTATGCATGTTTTTTCTTTTTTTTATACTTTATACAATTGTGTATTGAATTAAACGAGTGTCTCATTCCAGAAGTTTCTCTCTCTCTCTCGGCTACTTCTTGGAGGTTTGCGATGTGTGAAATAGAGGCGACAATCACGCAGGGTGTCGTCACTCACTTCACCATAAGCTATTTTAACCATAGCCGGGTGAAGAGGAGGTGGATTCATGCCTCTCCCAAGCGCATAAGTGCCAAAGTCAGTCTCAGTCGGAGTTTGGACTCGACTGGTCGAGTCCATTTTCCGCACTTCCAATTGGCACTTCCTCTCTGGGACAACAATTCATACTATTTCGGACATTCTCGGCGTTTCTTTAATCATCGTTACTAATCATTTGGCTGCTATATGAAAAGTAGACAATTTGAATAAACATGTTTGGTTAGTCACTCAATAGGAGTCGTCACGTGACCAACGTCATTTGGCATGCCATGTTCGGCGAAAGGGTGATCAATGAAGAAGTTACTTCTTTCGCTTTCATAGAATTACCAAAAGGAAGAAGTCCGAATTATTCACAAATAAAACAGGTGTGAATGCTACGGGACACAGATAAAGGTACCAGTTTAGCATAAATGTGCACTTCAAATTGAATCCCCTAAAAACCTATTGATGTTGGGAAAGGGGGTTTAAAAAGCCTTTTTATTGACATAATGTGTAAATGTGCAATTTGGCACTTCATTGGTGAGATCTGAACACACAAAACATGGATAGATACTATTATTACATTTAAGAAAAAACATTTAAATGTAACGCCGTTGCTGCTTCGTCAGAAATAATGAAGCCGAAACGGCGAAACTTGTAAAATTAATTCCTGGATTTCTATATCCAAATAATGCACGTACATAGATATAGAGCAAGCCAAATAGATCCACTTAAAAACTGACGAAACCTACGCTAACAGTTTGGGGGACAGTTTTGGTTGATGGTTTCTTATGGATTCTGCATGAATTGACAGAAAATCAGAAACTGCGTTGCTTTGAGATGCACGATAACCATTGTTTCATTGCTGGGTTTCATTGTGTTGCCAGTTGTTTTTTCGACCAGTTCTGTCTCAGCTCCACTCTATATCCTCTTTACATTTCAACATTTGTTCTTTATTAAGTCAACGAAAACCATTTTTTCAACTCTCTCTAAATAAGATTTTAGTGCAGGGTTCAGTTTGCAGTTTATGCTCAATTGGTTCCTAGTTTGTATCTGCTTGCTTTTATTGATTAATACCCAACGAAAGGCGAGAGAAATCACTCCTTCATTAATCAACCTTTCTTCCAATGTTTTAATTGCTCACCCCAATACAACATGCTGCTAAAAGATGTTGGTAACTTGACAGTTTCTATTGAGTAACTAACCAGACCTTTTTGTATCGTTGTATCGTTGTCTCGAATCACACAAGGTAATCGGTTTTATGGACCGTGACTCCACGAACGTTCCCCATTGCCCTTCACGGATGAATAGCTTCTTCACTCCTTGCCACAATTTGAGACACTGTCATCAAAAATGTGCTTCTTGCAAAGACGAGAATAACGCTCCAGCGAGACTTGGTACTCCACAGAATAAGTAAAGGCCGAAGACGATGCAACAGTAGTAGTGAGAGTACCCAACAATCGCCCACTTTTGAAACGTATCATTAGGATTTGTGATAATGGAAAACGCCCATTTTAATTAAAAGAATGTCCTTTTTTCTTTGAAATGTATTTTGTCCCATGTATAATCTAGCCGGTCATTTGGTACAATTTTTTAGCATAAGTGGCATATCGGTTGATTTTGACGTCCTTCCAGTAGCCGAGAAGATGCCAAGAACATTGCACTTTGCCTCCCTTTGAACTTCATAAGCCAGGCAGAAAGGGTGATACGTTTCGCCCACGTTTGCACCCTGGGGAGTTCACTTCAGTATCCTGTCATTTTCCATTGAGATAGAAGGAGGCCCCTCTATTCGTGTGATCGAGCTAATATTAATACAAAAGAGTGAAAGATAACGCATATCTAAGTCCTAACCTATTGTTGGGGTCTCTTCATCAAATGACATTAAAAATTGACAACATGTCCATCCACCTTTTCATTAATTCCTCACTGGTGTCTCTGTGTTTACGAAACCATATCTGCGTTATCAATCCATCCATATTAATATTGTATAGATCTCATTGGCAAGCAAAGATCAATAAAGCAAATGATATACCAGGAAGTCTGAAAAACATCTTTCGGAACATGAGCAAAGACATTTCCCTTTTACTTTACAAAGCAATGATTTGGTCTCGTCCAGAATGCGCCAACTGTATATAGTCACCACAGCTAAAGAAGGATCACGCGATAGTGAAGAGAAAAGTTACGAGTTTGGTGCCTGGTATGAGTCATGTATCCTATTTCAGGCGACCCCAACTGTTAGAACTACCTACGTTGAAATACAGCAGACATAAAGTGGATATGATTGAAACTTTCAGTATCCTAAAACAACAAGAAGAGATCAACACTGATTGTGTCCTCGATGTCCCAACAAACAAATGCTTCTGTCAAGTGTTATCACGTGCACTCGTGAGCATAGATGCAAACTGAAGGTTAACACAGATACTGGAGTACGAGGTCATTTCTCCTCTAGTAGAGTTATCTCAGACTGGAATGGACTATTGGAGTCTACAATATCAGCTGGGAAAGTAGCTCAGTTTATGCGAAGACTGTGGATTGGCTGGTGAGGAGAACCAAATTGACCCTGTGCCTACAGATTCTCTTCCCAGAAAACGACCCTTTTATCTTTAACTTCTAAAATAAGAATTAAAGAAAAAATAAATAGCTCGGTGAAATCGAAAGGCTAACTCACTAATGACCGAAATGGACTGGAGCCAAACGTCATGCGGTCTCAATACTCCGTCAAGAGGTAATTACTGGCCGGATAATTGAGATATCAATCGATATATATAGCTATTAACTGCAGCAGGTGGAAAAGTAATAGTAATCTATTGCTGGATAAAAGCCCTCGTACATTGCGTAATCGTCCATCGATGAGAGATAAAAGCCCTGACTTACAGATAGAACTGAATAACTATTAATATCAATAATACGAAAATTTTACCGAGTTAGTTATATAACTGCCATGAGGGAAATTCCCGTCATTCGCAATAATTGGCAAATGTAAACAAAATGTTTTCCGTCCCTAACGAAGTTCACCCAAGTTAAGTTCTTTCCAATAATTAAAATTAAAACAATTAGTGCAGTGCATGTTCGGAAGAGGTCGGACTTTCTTATGTGTGTGGGACAGCCTGCCATAATTGTCATATAGACTAATTTTAAATGAGATACTTGTGAGTAACCGTCATCATCTACATCATCATCATCATCGTCACGTCCGTCGTCGGACATAGATCTTCCCCAGGATTCGCCACAATTCTCCATCATGGGCGTCGCGGAGCCAGTATTTGAATTTGTCTGATTCATCTAGTTCATCTCTCCATCTTGTGTTCTGTCGGCCTCGGTTTCTTAGGTGATCTCTGAGAATCCTTGTCGTGAGTCGTGATGTCCATCGCTTGTCTTTTATTCTTGCAACATGGCCTGCCCATTGCTATGTGAGTTTTCTGATAGTTTGTATGATGTCACGGACACCCGTTTTCTTCCTTATATACTGTGCTGTCTTGTGATCTCTCCATGTAAGGTTGAGCATGATTCTCTCATACGCACGTCGCGTGCTTCTTAGTTTGCAAGTCTGTCTCTTGGTTAGGTTCCATGCTTCAGCTCCATAAGTGACAATCGGGGGAATGCATTGGTTGTATAATTATTGATTAATAAGTAGCAAAAATCGAGGGATTTGATTAATAGGAACTATGAACCGAATCATTTAATATCCAAACTGAAGCCATCGTTTTAGGGACGTGTTATTGTTGTGACGCTAAAAGAGGTTGACTATCGTAGTGTTTTCGTTTAATGGTCGAAATGAAGCTTGCATTGTTGAGAAATCTTTTATTTTTATCTAATTTCTCGAGAACCGCTATATATATATATATATATATATATATATATATATATACATATATATACATATATATATACATATATATATATATATACATATATATATATATATATATATATATATATATACATATATATATACATATATATATATATATATATATACATATATACATATATATACATATATATATATACATATATATATACATATATATATATACATATATACATATATATACATATATATATATACATATATATATACATATATATACATATATATATATATATACATATATATATATACATATATATATATGCATATATATATCTGTATATACATATATATATATATATATATATATATATATATATATATATGACAGCTTTTCTTTGCAAAACCCCCTCGTCTATTTTAGTGATTATAATCAGTGCTGCCGTCTCAAATCTGATTTTTCCGGTTAAAACCACTCCAAAACTTTCCCACTTTCGGCTAACTTTATAGCTAAAATGTTTTATATTCATTTAAAAAAACTATCTTCAAATAAAATACCTATATACTCTCAATACCTATATAGTCTCAAGAACAAATAATTAATAAAAATTGAGCTTTTACTTCTACTAAACTTGACAAGTTTTAAGTGAATTTGCTAAAAATAAAATTAGGTATCTGACTCCAAAAATATTCTAAGAGCAGATGTTTCGGTTAAGATTCGGTTTATCGATCTTGGGAAAAGAAAATGATGAATAATAATTTCCTATGTAGTTTGATTTGCTTCAACTGACCTTAAAAAATTCCAGCGAACTTAATGGCTAAAAATATTAAACATATATGTTTTGTGTTGGCTCTAAAATGAAATTAAATCGATTGATTATTTTTTCCATTGGCCAGATTTTCAGCTATCTGCTGTTGCAGATTTTAATCAGCTCAATAGGTGAAAATCAGCTAGATCTAGCAGAAACAAGACTGATTTGGCATTCATGATTAAAATCTAGTACAAATTCGAGCATCGTGTTCACAACCAAGCCTTATTTGTATTCTTATCTTGTTGTGTCAATGCTATAATGTTTATTGAAGAAAAAACAAATTCAGAGCACAGAATGGTAACCCGGATGTGAGCAATGTCCCACTCCTTTGGTTTGATATTAGGACGTACCAGATGACACATTGGATTTTCACAGAAAGACAAAAAAAAAAACAATTTCAAAAAACAAGGACATCCCTTTATTCGAAATACAGAGGAAACCATTGATTATAATCGCGGATAATGTTATCAGACGGTTGTTTTATTAGAAACAGTTAGTCCCATACTATCGTTTGCCACCACCGGAGTATACTGGGTTTAATATTGATTGGGTGTTAACAAGTCCAACCTAAGATAGAGTGTTGACTATGTTCAACACAAAGTAGCGTTTTCACAAGTCTCGTTTTAACACTAGTACGACACGAAGTCACGTTTTCACACAAGTACGACACCAAGTCGAGTTTTCACAAGAGTACGGCACAAAATCACATTTTACAAGTCGCGTTTTCACACAAGTACGACACAAAGTTGTGTTTTCACAAGAGTACGACTCAAAGTCGCGTTTTTACACGAGTACGACAAGATGTTGTGTTTCCACAAGAGTACGATGAGAAAGTCTCGTTTTCGAAAAAAGTACAACACGAAATATCGATTTGACGAGAATATCACACCAAGTCGCGTTTTCACAAGAGAAAAACACAATGTCACTTTTCACTAATTGACATACAGTTTATAGAATTCACCAATTTCACATCCCAAGGGACCAGTGTCCACTTCGTTAGGGATTTAGAAAGGAATCTCCCTGTCATTGTGTTACACCGGTTATTCATAGCCCACGTATTTACACGACTTCTCAGGCTGATCCAATACTTTTTTTTGTTTTTCAAAGTAAACGCCTGTTACTATGTTCACGGTATATCTAAACCTGTGTTCTGTGTCGGGATAGTTACACCAACATTGAAAAGTTCAACGTAAAATATTGTTAACTGAAATTCTTGTATTCATTTTGGGTACCCCCTAGAATGGACGCATCAGCATCAGTAGTAGCAGTAGTTGTAGCCATATTATCAGCAGCCAGCAAACGGATACACGTGCACACACAAAAGAACAGCATTTAGTTTGGGTTTTTAGCATTATCCCTCCCTTCTGTTCTGTTTGTTATGTCACAGGGAGACTTACAACTCGCAAGTTATAACAAAGATCAAACATTCAAAAATGTATTAGTTTGTTCAGAAAGCAATGTCGTTTTTCAAGAATCAATGATTAAAATGAAAAATAATCAGGTCGACTAAGTCACTCAATAGAAACCGTCTCGTAACCAACGTCTTTTGGAGCATAATATCATGTTGGGGGTGATCAGTATCAAAATTTTAAAAAAGGGCAGATCAAAGAACAAATTATTTCTCTCATCTTCGTGTGTGTGTGTGTGGGGGGGGGGGTAGTTGTCACTAAAAAGTCTGAATTTTCAACAAAAAAAATTGAAATGTTCAGCTTTCTAGCTCAATCGGTGCGGCTTGTATGCGTGATACACACATACATAGCCAGCCAGACCAACTCAAAAACTGAAGAAACACACGTTGTCAGTTTTAGTTGATGGTTTCCAACAGGGGATTCATAACAGGTTTAATCAAAGTAGTTTCCAAGTGATTGAATATATCTTTTGCCAACGTTTAAAAATGGTCATTCATTTCCTTAGAGTAAAAATCAATAACCCTAGACTGAATAAACTCCTCGAAAGCCTCTTCTACAGTTGCTTGGTTTGGGACTGTTTATTCCTTTATAAACTTGTCATAATGTTTGTAAAAAATTGAAGTCTGTTAGAGAAAGGTCAGGAGAGTAAGGCGGATGAGACAGAACTTCGATTCGTTCAATATCATGTCTTTTTTTGACAGGATTGGCCATAAATCTGTCTGGTCTTTCTGCATTTCCTCTCCTGCAACCCAACCCATTGCGCACTTCACGGGCTTGTTCCTTTTATACGTCGATGGACATAGCATTGATGATTGGTGATTCGATTTTGATGGAAAATAAAGACAAGAGACGCACGTATATTCAGTAAAAGGATGAATTTAATACTGCATCATGGAAACGCAAGTGACGTCACAGTAAAGGTGTGTAATTGACTTCCAATGTTGGTATTATTTAATGTTTGATAGCAGGGGCAGAAGGTTAGTTGGAATATTAGTATGGTTAAATAACGGTGCCCACTATTCCTTGGGGCTTGTCGACAGATGATTAAGTGTCTGCCTCTGATTCTTCCGTTGGTGTGTCGACATCAAAGGATAGCTCTCTTCTTTGGTGTTCGAGGCCATTAAAACACTCATCTCCTCGCCGTAATCCCTGGGGCCAGCAATCGAACCGATCCTTGGCCAAATGCTTGGCTGATGATTCCTACATTTTCAAATTCTTTCTACCCAAGTCTGTATCCATGAAGAAAGATCATACGAAAGTCTTTCTTGTCCATGCTATCGTTAGGGGCTGATAATTTCAACTTGTGAAGCGAAGAGCAATAACAAAATATGAAAACTCGTAAATGAACATTTGCTCTATGTAAAATGTCATGTTACGCTCTATTTGTATCATGCAAATTGCTTTGTTTGTCGACTAAAGATTAGAAAACAAGAACCATAAGTTCAACGATGCATCCACCGTCTGTGGCAGTAGTTGTAGCAGAGGAAGGAAGAAGAGCAAGAAGTCTATCTTTAAGTCGATTGATTCTTATACTTGTATAGTATTGCGATATGGAAATATTTTGTGTGTATCATGTTCAATAAGAATTGCAAATTGCTATCTTTGGCGTTTTGTGGCAATCTTTGACCTTTTTAAAATACAAAAATATGGACCTCAAACATTTTATTATGACATCATAGCAGTTGGTAAAAAAAAAAAGATTGGAATAGATATTCTTCAACTGACAAACCATTTCTTCCTTCCTCGGAGTTCGTGAGCGCGTTTGATATTTTTCAAAAACAGAGAGTGTACAAGAAGTTTTGTTTCTTTTGAGGAAAACTGCAGCTGAGACTGCGAGAAGCTTTTAAGGACGAAGTTTTATGGTGAAGCACAAGCGTACGAGAAGTGTTTGCGTTTCAAAAGTGGCGAAATGCCACTTGAAGACCAATAACAATCTGGTGGACACTCAACAAGCCGAAATGACGGAAATCTTTTAAAAAGTTTGCTGCGAAATCAAAGGAGATTATTGTCGGACCATTGATAAGATATCTGAGGGGACTGGTTAGTCTAGGAGTTGATGCTAACAAATATTGACAGGAGATTTTAAAATAAAACGCCTTTCTGTAAAATCTGTGCCTCGTTTGTCCGTAGAGGTTTAAAAAATTGTTTTTAGGGAATAAGTTCAGAATGACCCACGATTTCTGTCCAAAATGGTGACTGGAGATGAGTGTGTAATTCCGATTTGTAGGAACCGTCATCGAAAACTGACATCAAAAGTGTCAACGTTGGTTTCTCCAGTTTCCAAGAAGGAAAAAGAACATTTAGTCTTTTTTATTTTAAAAAAAAACCCACAAAAACTTTAAAAGTTGTTCAAACAAAAAATAAATTAGAATTTTGACGGATGAGTTCCAAATCATTTTTGCTTGCTTCCTTTGAGTAACAAATATAGAGCAGCTGTCCAGTTATCCAACCATATAATGAGCTTATATGAACGTTTTTCAGCTTATTTGTTTGTTTGCGCTCAAACTTTTCACCGGACCTACAAATCTCTTCTCCCCATCTTTATGTTGTCAACACAACGTTTCGGCTGATCAATCCTTCAGTGTATAATTCAAGAAATTTTCATATCGTTCTGGTTGGCATATTAACAGCCACGATTCTATTCAAAAGGGTTTCCCAATTTATTCATGCAGGAAAAAAAATTACCTCTTTTCTTGAATTACACACCTGATGAGAGCTGGAGGATGGATCAGTCGAAACGTTGTCTTGATAGCGACAAAAATGGGAAGAAGAGATTCGATTGTACGAGCAAATGTTGGAACAACTAGCTCTTGTCTAAAAAATGAAAGAAGGCCAGCTCAAATATAATCAGCTGACTGGTCTGGCTAGTCACACAATGGAAACAGTCAGGCTACCAATGTATTTTGGCAGCATGCTTTGTCGGGAGTGATCAATTAAAAAATTGGGAAAAGGGGTGATCAATGAACAAGTTACTTTTTTCGCCTTCTGCTGAACAGTGAAAGCAAAAAACGTTCGAATTTTCAAAAACAATAACAAAAAATAAAACAAGTGTGAATGCTACCGATATCAAATTTAGCATAAAATTACATTGAAAATTAAACGCCCCCCCCCAAACTTTTTTTAGAGAATTTTGAAAAAAAAACAACATTTTTTCCAGGCATAATAAGGTGTAAATGTTGTAATGTTCAGCCCTCTAGCTCTATTGGTGCAGTTTTACGCGTGATACATGCATACATAGCCAACCAGACAGTCAGCCAGCCAGCCAGCCAGCCAAATTCGAAAACAAAAAAAACAAACTTAGTTTTGATGACAGTTTTAAGTTTAGAGTCTCTAATCTGTTATTTCCTTTAAAGTTATTTGACCGGTTCACAAGACATTTCTATGAATTAGAAGTTATGCAGAGTAACCGAATTTGACACACGTTTGAGAAATATCTTCTTGAAAGTTGTTAGCCACTTATGCCAATCCCACTTCGTCGTTTTGGGCATTGAAACTTGACTTCCTTAAGAATTTACTTTGTTTAGCTTAGAAATGTGGATTAGAAGTTTGGGACACAAACTGATGTTCAATCACACCACAGCAGTAATAAAAGGTGACAATAAAAGCAACTATATACATCTGATTCAACAAGGTAAGTCACCCAGCACACACACACACGCGCGTATGCGTGCATAAATACTGTGAGTAATGTGTTGTTTTTTATCGATAAAGTCCACGGCTTGTTTTTTTTCTCTAATGTAACTAGTATAATGAAACTACAGAAAATGGAACAAAAAAAAAGTGAAACTAAAAAATTAGAATTCTCATTGAGGAAAAAACATGAGTAATTTTTAAAAACACAATCACACCCGAAGATCGACAAATTGTGAAACAGATACGTCGTGGCTATCCATCAGTATAAAAGCTATATATATATATATATATATATATATATATATATATATATATATATATGTATCAAAGTACAAATCAGTAATTCAATATAGGATGTGTGATGGGTTTATTTCATAAAGTGCTGTATACACGAACATTTATTCAGAGTAAAGCTTTGATAAACGTACACATCGATGGCTAGACGCACGTACTTGCATATATCGATACGCAAATACACATATTGCTACGCACACGTACACTTACTGATACACTGGACCATGTACAGATGCATCCATATGTATATACACATGCCAATCGGTACACACAATCACATATACCCACAAACTCTGTTCCCCTCTGTCTCTCCCCCTCTCTCTCTCTCACCCCACACATAATTTACATTATTCAAACAGCGTATATATATACACGTTTCAACGCTTGCACCAGCATTAAAATCGGAGTCATCTTGAAGCACTTATTTATCTGTGTATATCCATTTAGATATGCTCTATCCCTGATATCAATCACTCCTCGCGCATAGATAACGCAACCTTGAAAAATAATAACGATATATATTCATTAGGATATTCTGAAAGTAATTAGGTATTTTTCGAATCACACTTGTTTTCGAAACCACTTAAATTCCAGCTGGCACTTACGAGACTTCGTTGTATCAGGATACAGTTTCTTATTACCTGTGTAGCAGTGCTACATCTACGAAATTCATACAGTAGGCTATAGTGAATATGTTGCTCTTTATCGTTCATGTGTTTAAACTTTCATTTACACTATAAACGATACACTACCGGATGGAAGAGATGATGAATTGAATCCAGACTTCGTTTCGTACCATTTAACCCGGGTCTTGCCTTTGTTGGTGGGCTTATAATTTATAGCAGTGAAATACGTAATTACTTTTCGGACACCCTTTATTTATTTATTCAATTGTATGGCCTCTTTCATATTTACATATAACTCTGTTTCATGAATATTGAGCACTACATTTTTTAACAAAGCAAATTTTCCTTCATTATATATATATATATATATATATATATATATATATATATATATATATGTATATATATATAGTAGAATGTGGATTCGCTGCACAAACTAGCTCATGTTTCTGATGAGGCCCGAAGAGGGCAGAAACATGAGCTAGTTTGTGTAGCGAATCCACATTCTACTATTTATTTCCAGCCCTACTCTAAAATAACTTAACTTCATGAGTAAAATGTTGTATGTATCGAGCACTCTATGAGATAAATCCATTACATTTCAGAAGTGGCTTTATATTATTGATATATCATTATATTATGTTATACTGCTAGCCTGATTTGTACCACATAAACTGTGTGTGTGTACACACACACACTCACACCCACATACACACACACATATATATATATAATGGGGTAAGGATTCGCTACACAAACATGTTTATGTTTCTGTCATGTTTAGGCTATTTCAGGCGAATCGAATCGCCTGAAGAAGCCCAAACAAGGCAGAAACATAAACATGCTTGTGCTGGGAGTCCTTACTCTGTTATATTATATTATATTATATTATATTATAAGCTCTGCTCTAGATCCACTTAATGTTTAATGTTGAATGTATTGAGCACTTTATGAAATATATATATATATATATATATATATATATATATATATATATATATATATATATATATATCCTTTCTCCTCACTATTTGAAAAAAAAACTGTATCGCAGAATTTCATTCTTATTTTTACAGTGTTCAAATCTTTTCATTGAAAGTCACTCTACCCAACAAATATCGCTGGCGTGCCTCTGGAGCAAGGAGTGCTATATATCGAAACAGAGAACAAAGAAATTAAAAATGAAACAATGTAATCAATCAAAGACTTAAAAAACCTATAATACTGATAAGATAGAGTCAGGTCATAGAAAACATAGTATATTAATAAATGTAAAGAATCAATCAAACCAATGATACAACTGATCTGGTTAGTCATTGAATAGAAACTATCACATGATCAATATCTTTTGGCAGCATATGTCGATTACGGGGTGATCAATTAAAAAATTGGAAAAAGGATGATCGATGGATAAATTGTTTTTCTTGGCTTCCGTTGGACAGAGGTCACTAAAAATGTCCGAATTCAAAAAAAAAAGCAAAAAAAAAAACCAAAACAAACAAAAACAAAAACAAAAAAATAAAGCAAAACAGACACGAACTAATTTAGTATACATTTACATTGTAAATTGAAGCCTCACAAAAAACTATTTAGGATTTTGAAAGAACAAAAAAAAAAGTTATTTTCTGTATATAGGGAATTTTCAGCCCTCTAGCTCTATCGTTCCGACCTGAACACATGATAAAGATATACATATATAGCCAGTCAGCCAGACCAACTTGAAAACTGATGCTGACAGTTTTGGTTAACGGTTTGTAATTTGCAAGCTGTCAATCTATCTGTGACATAACGAAGAACAAAGAGATGAAGATTGTATGCGAACACACGAACACAAAATAGCTACTCTGCTGTGTGTGTAGCAGCTGATAATATAACTAAATCAACTATAACTATTACTGCAGCAGCTGATACTGATTGGTTAACAATACCTTGCGTTAGTCTTTCGAATTACTATGTCAACATACTGACACACGACACAGCTTTACGTATACGGTTAGCAAGGCAACGGGCATTTACTAATACTTATAAAATCTATATAACACTGACAATGCAGAGTATTAACGTAATCAGATACATATAGCATAAATGGGCTCTGAGTCATCTAAAATGCACTGAACGCACTAACCTAGCAACAAGTAACTCCATTTCAGAGCAGATTAATCCGTTTTGTAGACCATAAATGAAAACAAAGAACATTGTATCATACCGGAATTATTCCTTCTCACGATAATTACACCAATTCGTCTATTAGAAACCATCAACGAAAACTGTCACCAAAACTCTTGACATAGGTTTCTTCAGTTCTAAATTTGTTCAGGTTGGTTGGCTATTCATGTATCGCACGTACAGACCGTTCCAATGAAGCTAGAGGACTGAAGATTTAAACATTTACTCCTACTTATGCCCAGAAAAAATTTTTTTTTATTTTCTATATCATCCATACATAAGTTTTTAGTGTGTATGTGTTTGGGGGGTTCAATTTGCAATCAAAATTTATGCTAAGTTGGTTCCTTATAATGTGTCCGGCAGCATTTATGTTTGTTTGAATTGATCACATTTAAAAAAAAAATTACAATCGATCATCCTCAACGCAGTACGCTGCCAAAAGACATTAGTCACCTGATGGTTTCTATTGAATGACTAACCAGACCTGTTTATTTATTCAATACTTCTCGTCCCGGTTGAGACACAAGGCCGGTATCATCACGAAATCGAACTCTGTTTTGTGCTTTGGTTTGTGTTTCGCTCTATGTGAGACTCATCTTTCAGTGTTGCAAATTTAGCGCTTTTCGCGATAAAATCAGCACGTTTCTAGATTTGGTACAGCAAAAAGCGCTATTTTAGCGCGGGCGTGCTCAAACATCTTGGCTATTTTTTGTGTGTTTTTGACCATTGAGCAACTTGAGACATGAGCAACATATTTCAATCCACTTGCTAGGCCCGTCGCTAAAGCCCCGTTAACCGTACATATTGGGAACACGTTCCCTACGTTGTCCATTGCGAGCATATGTAAACTTGGAATTGTTACAATATCTTTAATAGAAGTATGAACTAAAATGAAAAAAAAACAAACAAACTTGAAGTTAACTACATCCAACATGTTTTATCCTTAGGGTATTTTCTAAACATCGGCTTGTCAGGCTATGATCAACGTCCAGTCGACAAATACGCCCAGATTTTTATAAATCAGTTTGAAATTGTTTAGAAACACGATGACATTACATGCAAGTCTTGGGACAACAACCAAAGCTGTTGTAAATGAGATCAATGACGTAATATTCAGCACTCAAAATCCAATAACCTCTGGTAAAATCATTTGAACAATATTCATAGAAGACTTTATCAAACTGAAACATGGAACCTAACCGAGAAACAGATGTGCAAATTGAGAACCATGCAACGTGCACATGAAAGAATTATGCAGGGCCTCACATGAAGGGACCACAAGACAGCACAGAACACCCAGGAAAAGACAAGAGTCAGAGACTTCATAGAATCCATTTAAAATCGCAAATGGCAGTGGGCTGGCCATAATGCAAGAATGGTGGACAACCAATCGATATCGTGACTCCCGACATGGATCCCCTGAAATCACATGCGCAACCGAGGCCGGCAGAATATTAGATGGAGAGACGAGCTAGACGAATTCAGAAAGTACTGGCTCCGCAACGCACATGATAGAGAAGTGTGGCGAATCCTGGGGAAGGTCTATGTCCAATGACGGACGTTGAAAGACTGATGATGATAATGATGATTAGAGGATCCCAGCTTGACCTTCAAGTATCTTCCGAAAACTACACTGGGAGAATAGAGGAATCAGAAGAGACGGTGAATACCTTAGCAACCTCAGATTGGCAGACGACATCGCCTTTTTTGTAGAGAATCTACGCGACCTCCAACAAATGCTAAATGAACTGAACGATGAAAGCGAGAAGGGTCGCTTTCAGATGAACTTCAGCAAAACAAAGGTCATGTTCAACAAACATGTCGGAGATAGACACACAACAATCAAAATCGAAAACGCAAAACTGGAGAAAGTAGACCATTACATCTACCTAGGACAACGAATCTCCATGAGATTCTCAAAAGAAGAAGGAATCAAGTAAAGAATCACTTTAGGACTGCGAGCCTTTGGTAGAACAAAAGAAAAAGAGAAAGATCGCATTAGTCCTAAAAAGGAGAGTATACAGCCAATGCATCCCGAAATGGAACTGAAACATTAACCTAACCGGGAGACTGACTCACAAACTGAAAACTATGCAACGCGTGCATGAAAGAATCATGTTCTCCCTAACACGGAGAGATCATAAGACAGCACAATATATTGGGGGGAAAAATAAGAGTCTGAGACATCATAGAATCCATTAGAAAATCCAAATGGCAATGGGCCGGTCGTGTTGCAAGAATGACAGACAATCGATGGGCATCACAACTCACAACATGGAACCCCTGAGATTTCATGTGAAACTGAAGCCGACAGAATACAAGATGAAGAAACAAACGAGGCAAGTTCAGAAATTATTTGCTCAGCAAAGGAAGGGTTTGGCAAACCTGGGGGAAGGTCTATGTCCAATGACGGACGATAAAAGACTGATGATGATGATGATGGTGATAAATATCCTTGATAAGTATGATTGTATTCAATAAAGTACTACATTAAGCTGATATTTCATTTTATACTTTAAACTACTTCGTTGTTCTATTAAATAAAACATCAATGAGTATTTCTTATATTCATATAATATACGTCGAAATGAATTCATAACAATATCATCCCTTCAATTTATAGAAAGAGAAAGTTAGAAAGTTAGAAGACAAATTTTCATTAATTATAATAATTTACTATTATACTTATACTCGTATGTATAATTGTTTGCTACATTATTTTAGGTAATTGAACTTTTTGTGCACATTTATTTTCTTTGTGCACTGTTTGCAAAACCTGTGTATCCACACACAGCTTAAAATGAATCGTGGTGAAAGGTCCATCCCATGCTACTATTTACCCTAAAATACCTGTGAACTGAGCGTAATATGCATGTTGCCACTTCCCTTTGTGAGCAGTACCCTTTGCGAGCATAGCGGACTACTAGGAAAGAGACGGCGGAAAATCAGGTGGTGGGATGAGTAAGTGGAATCCCGTGGTCAAAATTCTCCGAACTTTTGTGAAGTACCTTAAAAACAGGGTGGCACTGGCGTTAGCAGTGAACTCAAGCGACCTCTTGTTAGTTTACCCAGACTACAAGGCGTTTCGGATTAGTTGCTAGAATATTGTTCGTGTATCTGCTTAAATAACTCTTAATTACTAATTATTGTGTTGCATGCGAATGCAACGCAACAAGTGGTACTCTTGTAATAGTGGGGTCCAGGGCGTAATATGCATGAATGACTAAAAGTCATAGTTTAGTGTAAAATTGACCAAGAGGGCGATTTTTCCTTGGTCCATTTTGTAATTTTGTACTGATCTGAAGGAGGTGCTCGTAGCTAGAGATACGGAAGATGGATTGGCGAGGGTTCAAACTTTGGCTGAGACAGTATATGTTCAGTTCACACTAATGCCCCCAGAAATGGCATGAACCGATTTATTCCCCTGCCTGCCATGGGCAAAATAGCAAAACCGGGAAAATCCTACCCTACACCAAGCACCGTGAATGGCTAAAGAACAGACGGATAGGGGAATGTGTTCCCTAACAGTACTGTTAATGGGGCCTGGTGAAGCTCTGACGAGTCTAGCAAGCCGGGATTGGGTTATAACAAAGATGATCCCGTGAAATAACCCACGACATCCTCGATATCACAAATGTATGACTGACTGACTGACATAGCTGAACCACCGTACAATGACAAAAGCGGGTAATGCCCATTTTCTACGAAAATTGAGTTAAGACTATGTATTCATTAGTACATTTATTTGTTTTTGTCAAATGTCTTCAAGGTGTCGAGATATTAGTTTTATAGAATCAGGTAAATCCCAATGACGAAAAGTCCATTCATTGTGGTGGATTTTCCCCGTCTTCGTCATTGGAAGTCTGTGTTATTGACGCACCTTACAACATAATTCGTCATAACTTGCTTTAATCAAAGCACGTATAGTTTCTGAAGGCAGTCAGAAATATAGTATTGCTGTTTTTCTCATTTTCACATTTCATGGACACACTTGCTTTTTTCTCAGTGGACGACAGTGACGAGGTACATTCGATGCTAATAGATGTGTTTGCTTTGTTACGCACTCAGTGCAACTGCAGTTGCTTGGTTACATGCCAATAACTATTTGACAGAGCGGTCTTATTTTTCTCTATTTGCTCGCCTCTTCTATATTTACAGCACCTAAAACGTGTAAATGCAGCTGGACGTGTCTTTGAAGAGAAAAGAACGAAATATCCATTTGCCGGTGGGTGTGTAGATTTGGAAGTTGCAGATGTAAATATTTGTGAAATCTTTTGTTTTATGTCTCTAAAAGGTCAGGTCACTCCGACATGGTGAAATAGTCGACCTCAAACAATTACGGATGGTTGGAAAGCATACAATGGGCTACAGAATCACGCTGTAGTCGATCAGAATATTAGGTTCGTTGATTCAAATTATGGTATTAAGGATACGAATACCATTGAAGGCAACTAGTCTCATGCTTTTTTTGTAATCACACTCATTTCTCCACGTTCATTTTTTTGCCGTTCTTTTGTCCTAGGTCCATTTGTTGCCCCACGGTTTGGTGGGTGTCAAACAGAATTTTTTTATATAACAAATTACTGGAACCCGGATAATTGAGTCGTTGAACAGTGACGGTTTATCTAGATTTGAGTGACGCATTGAAAAGAGAATACACTTTTCTTGACAAGGAAGACGGTCGGTTATTTTCCTGCATGATAACGCCCATGCTCCTATTTTAAATATGACGCAATAAACGCTACTCGTGTAATTGTAAGGTCTACGGCGTGAAAGACTAAAAGTTATTCGAGAAACAAGGATTTTTGGGGGGTTTGGAAGTCCCGGCATACACATAAATCCCTTACAGGACCAACATTGATTATCTTAAAAAAAAAACAAAAAAAAAAAAAACAGCAAAAAACAAAAACAAACCCAATTCATTTTAATACAAAACAATTTAGTAACAATTTGATACACAATTTTACACAAGATTATCGAATATATTTTAATACTTTATTTTAGAACAATAATGAAAGGAGACAACTTTAATCATTTTATGCGTATCATGCCCTGAACTCTACTATTACAAGAGTACCCAACAAACAATCATAGAGCTGGGATGGGAAGTTCTCCCACCATACAGTATTTTCTCCTGACCTGTCACCTTCAAAGTACAACTTGTTTCGAACCATACCACGCCTTTTCTGGTCAGCAGTTCCAACTAATTCCGTAACCGATAGTTCCGTATCTCAGGACAGGGTTTCCAGTCCCCTGGTGGCATTACGAAGGTGTCTTGGGCGAGATACTCTCTTATTCTTTTTTCATTCATTAAAAACTGTCTCTTGAACTGTGACCAGAGGTTTCTCCAGTTTTAGGGTTAGTCTGGATGGCTTGCTATGTATGTATGACGTGTACTGGCTGCACCAATGGAGCTAGAGGGCTGAAAACTTGAACGTTTTTTATACCTAAAGGAAAATGTATTTTTTAATTCCGCCCTAAATAGGTTTTTAAAGGGGGGTTAATTTGAAATGTAATTTCATGCAGGCTTTGGTCTCTCAAGTTGTATCTGGCAACATTCACGCTTGTTTTTTTTATTTTGAAAATTCTGACCTGTATGATTCATTTATCTTTATCCTCTAACGGTAGAGATGGAAAAGTATGTAGATAATTACTTAACTTAGTTTTGTCTAGGACAAGACTATTGTAGTGGGGCGCATAGTGAGAAACGAATTCACAAGGAACAACCTGCAAGAATTTGCACCCCATCGCCTCTCATAACTCCATCTAATGATAATGTGTGGAAAACTTTAAAGAATCTGATTTGCGACACCAGATTATTCTCTCTCTCCTTTCATGTCTCTTTTTCTTCCTCTCTTTACTTTTGTCTCTCCCTTCCTTGGTTGATGACTAGGAATAGAATCTGTCTCTCTCTCTCTCTCTTCTTTCTGCATCTATTACTTTAAACTTTTTTTATCTCAACCGGGTGTCTGAACACGTCATTGGTTTTAGGCAAGGATAATAAAATCAACTCAGTAAGAGTTTGACAATGAAAGAAATGGTATTTTTAAAAAAATACTAATCGATGCGATAATGTTTTTCTGCGATTTTGAACGTACTTGCCAAACCTTTCTGGTCGCCGTTCAGCTGCTAAAGGTTCATTTAGATTCACCTGTTCTTTCACAACCATAGATTTGGGTACACAAATTGAAATAGCATTCAAGTCGACTTCGGTTCAATAGCAAAATTTAAGCCTACACCTGTCATAAAGAGATAGGCATTCGTACCAGACAGTTTACCTAAAAGTTACAGAGCATCATTTTCCATATCCAAATTGCGTGCTTATACAATAAACGATGGGAGGACGAGTAACCAACTGGTTAGCAGAACGGAAAATGAAGTTCAAATTCCCGCAAAGACAATCTGCGTTCACGATAATCTCTTTTCCCTTCCCGAGAAAAGAATCCAAACCCTCACCCAGTGTCGAGAGAGGCGACGGTGGAGTTAGGAACATGGTCCCGTAAAACATGCTTAGCGTGACTCTGGTGAAGCTTCCAAGGTCCTAGCGAGCCAGAAGTGGATTATTATGAATGCTTAAGCAGAGGCTGGCAACAGACATGATAAAAGACATGTTCCCAGAAATTACGGTTAACAGGGTTCTAGCAAAATTTCAAAGGTCCTGGCAAGCTGGAAGTAGATTATTACTATATTATTTTGCTCTAGTAGAAATAACCTCGGGGCACCTTCAATGGTTCAAGCGGGTGGTTATTGAAAGTTCAATGAAATAAGATTGATCCTGTAGCCGGAAGTCATGTGATCTCAGTCTATTCCGTTTTCGTAAAATTGTGCAGATGACATTGAAGTTGTCTGTCTGGCTGCCTGGTTTTAATGACGTTTTGACCGACTGTTTACGACGCATCAGCTGTTAAGAACAATGTCTGGTGTAGTGTTCATCTATTATATTCTGCAGTTTTCAAAAATTGTTTTATAATAATCACTTCGTTGGATTAGTCACTCGATAGAGACCATCACATCATCAACGTCTTTCGGCAGCATCACCGTGTTGGGAGTGATCAACTGAAAAAAGGAAATCAGAAAAAGGGGTGATCAATTAATAAGTTACTTACCTCGCCTTCTGTTGGACAGTGATCACTAAAACGTCTAAATTTAAAAAACAAAAAACAAGTGGGTACAAACTAAGGACCAATTTAGCATAATCTTACATTACCAATTGAACCCCAAACCATACTAAAAACCTATTTGGGGGATTAAAAAAACAAAAACCGTTTTTGTAGACTTAAGGAGTAAATGTTGAAATTTTTCAGCCCTTTAGCGCCATTGGTACGGCCTGTACGCGGGATTTACGCATATAGAGCCAACAAGCAACCAGGTCAATTTGAAAAATGAGAGAAACCTATGTCGACAGTTTTGGTTGACGGCTTCTAATATGTTAGAACCATTCCACTGAAATATGAGTTTTACTTGGAAATCATAATGACGGTCTGTAAGAGTGGTTAGTGGTGCGTGGCAATTTTTTTTTTCAAGCTGTTGTACATTTTTACATCATCATCAGCGGTTGCAATTAAAAGTCTGTTGTCGGATGTTGACCTTCATCATGGCCAGCGTCACGGTACCAACTGATTCTGAGTTTGTCCAGTCGGGGGTGGAGATCCTTTCAATGCTTAGAGGCCACATTGAAATCTATTGTCTTCCAATGAGACCGCGCCCAAGAAATATTTAATACGTTAAGAGCAAACAGCGAACAATCGGTTAATAACTTACGTCCCAATTAAATTAATATATATTACTTTAAAGAAATGTAAAAATGTACTAACCTTTTAATGACTCTTTTGAGATGGCTTTTTGCGAAAAAGCATTAGGGTATCAAGGCCATAGAGGGCCACACGTGATAGTCTAAAAGTCTGTAGGTACCCGATCCCTGGCCCAGAACATCAGCCATCTTATTTTTTGTCGGCCACGATTTCGCCCATGGCCTAGAGGAATCCCTGTTGTGGGTCATAATGTCCAGGAGTTGGTTGACACACTTGAAACATTTATTAAATAATGCCGGTAAAAAGAAAGATTCTTATTTGATACCGGCTGTTTAGATTAACCCTGGTTTCAGAGAAATTATTTTCCAAGATTAAGATTCCCACTTGTACACCACAATTTGTTGTAAAGTCAATCATTTGAAGACACTAATAATGGAACTTCGCAGATGAACCTATTTTCATGTTCGGAAAGTGATTATGTATTCTCTGCTATAAATTATAAGCCAACCAACTAAGGCAAGACCAGTGTTGTTAAATGGTACAAAACGAAGTCTGGATTCAATTCATCATTTTCTCTATCCAACAGTGTGTCGTTTATAGATTATAGTAAAGTTAACCCAATGGCGGATAGAGGATTTAAAGAACAACATATTCGCCTTTGCTTACTGTATAAATTTCAAAAGACTAGCACTGCTTGGCAGACAATGAGAAACATTTGTGAAGTGTTTCCTGGTGCAGTTGAGGCTCGTAAATGCCAGCTGGGGTTTAAAAGGTTTTAAAACGGCGATTGTGATTTGAAAACATGTAATCACTTTCCAAACACTCTAAGATATGCCAGGAATGAAGATGAAAAGAGAACATCATTTTTGTTTATAATTTACAGTGAGTCATTTTTTTTTGTTCAAATCTTAAAGCCAATGAGCCAGTTGGTATGTTTTGTCATACTTCAGTATGGCAGCATACTCTTGTACTGTACGGACTATTTGTTCATGACTACCGTCTTTTGACAGAGTATGTTTTTCCACGATGGTTTTAATAAAGACGAAAGAAATGAATACAGGTCTGGTTTGTCACTCAATAGAAACCGACACATGGCAGCATGTCGTGTTAGGAGGGGATCAATTAAAAAAAAAGAGGAAATAAATAAATAAGTTACTTCTCTCACCTTTTGTCATCCATGATCAATAGAAAGTCTAAATTTTCAATAATCAGCACAGACACAAACCAAGGGATCACTTTAGCATAAACTTGCATTGTAATTGAACCTCCTAGACCTATGGGGAGTGAATAAACATTTTTCCTACACATAAGAACGAAATGTTGAAAATTTCCGCCCTTTAGCTCCATTGGTGCAGCTTTTACACGTGTTACGTATATAGCCAGCTGGACCAACTAGAAAACTGAAGACACCTTTGGTGAAAGTTCTGGTTCACGGTTCCTAATAAATAGATTTTGCCGTGCTGCGAGGGTCGGTTGAAATGAGGCCTTGTTTGCTAGGATGGTACAAGGTTGTATAAATTGGGTACTCAGTGAGTATAAAGCTATATCAGTAGATAAGCCGACAACGGAATCGGTGGACCAGATTCAAGTTTCAGCCAAGACTGTTGACTTTCATTTTGCACTGACGGCCTTGAGAGAGGCATGGGCCCAATTCTTTCCTTCTTTTAGATAAGCTTAGCAGTTGAACATATAAGAAAAAGTTACCCTGTCAACCCCCCCCCCAAAAAAAAACGAACTAGTTTGGCGGAAACTATAGCTGGCCCTAAGCCTAAGTAAATGAGGACAGTTGGGCTAGAAACTCGACCCCGTAAAATGTATTTGCTACTGAAACCGCAGCAGAGTTAGTCCACAGAAATGAACAAAAAAAGAAAGCAATACCAGTAGGATTTCGTAATGCGCAATAAACTAAATCTATTGGTTAAAAGGTTTGGCTGACCAATCCTTATTTTTTACTCAGTGTGGAACTATCTTGATATACCAAGAGGAAAACCATTGGACCAGCGTCTGGGGCAGTGTTGCCAACTATTCTTTGTTATTAACTACTAAAACTGTCTTTTAAAACGGCTAAAATCGGCTAATTTTGTCTATTTCCAGCTAATTTTTTTTTTGCTCAAAATGTTTATACGTACTCATTTTAAGTACATTTTGATAAAACAACTATACACCAATAACACAGATCAGATTATCAATGAAGATTGTAATTCCCTTTTATCAAGTTACTGTTACTATCAATTAAAAAAAAAGGCCTGATTTTCGGCTATCGCAGATTCTCATCGGCTGACTTTAGAAGAAAATCATTCAGATTTAGCCGATAAATGGTTAATTTGGCAACGAAAGGTAGACTTCACTCCCTGTATGAGTCAAAAGAATGAGAGTCAGCTGACCATGACAAGTATTTTTGACCAATCACAGGTGACGTGGCTTGTGATTCATTCAGTTGTCTCGAACTCAATTTAGGTTGGGTCAAACAAGTCTGTCGTCTGATATGTAAATATTAGGCAGACCTACCAAGCGTTCGGCAATTTTTTGTTGCGATTCCAGCATTTTAAAGCCAAGTGCAGCCCCCAACCGGCATGTAATGAATTTGTACAAATTACAAGATATTCTAGTAAAAATTGTTTCCCTCCTATTAGCAAACCTACCAAGTCTCCAAAGTTTCATGGTTTAAAATTATCTCAACATAGAACTAGAGTTGAAAATTTTCTTCGCCCATCCCTCCATGGTTGGGGCATTTTTTGTTTTTTTTTAGGAAATCTCCCTCTGGAGAATACCATGGATCTTTGCAGGTCTGATTAGACGAAGTTTGATCGGAAATGTTCACTGTATAATTGATATTCACCATTGAATTAAGTGCATTGCCAAGGAAGGAAAATATGTTGAGAAATAAGTGCTTTTTTTTCACCATCAGGTTGTGGACTTATTGATGCAGCTACATAGATCGACTAAATTCGATGTTAACAAATATTAATATGAATTTATCAATCAATCAATAAATGTCTCTATTATACTTCATACACAGTGTGGCAAAAATATACGTCTCCCTTCAAAAGTATAGCTTGTTTCTGATTGGTAGATCTATCTGAAATGTACCGTTCGATTAACTTCCAAAATTATATTCAGTCAATAATTGAACAACCGCAGCGTTAAAATTAGGAGTCATGTAAAAAAAATCCACTGAAGAATAAATATGGTCAGAATGAATTTTGATTATGACATCACTGCCGTTTTCCACTGAAAAAACAGCTAAATAGAGTAAATAAACAAACATCTAGAGACATCTACCCTGACAAGAAGAATCGATATTCTGAAGATCTGGCAAAGTTCAACAGTTCACGAAATAATATGTCATGACTCAGCTGAACTTTGCCGGGGAACATTTATCAAACACGAAGAATATCTTAGCAATATACTTCGGTCAAATGAGACTGAAGTAGAATTATTTGCTGTCAATTCTGTCAAATGAAACCTAAAAGCTGGATAACACAGTTCCAAAAATAAAGCATTTTCGGTGGTGTATCATAATATAGGATTGTTTTTTTGTCTAGAGGCACGAAGAGGAGAAGATCGATGAAGCTAAATACCGATAGATTTTGGGAAAACACTTTCTTCAAGGAGCTGAAAATGAAATGTGGGTGAATTTTCCAACATGATCAAGATCCCCTGCACATTGGTAGGGAAACCAAAAATTGCCTGAAGAGGAAACATTAATGTTCTTCACTGGCCTAGTCGACCTCTGAATGTAAATCCAACTGAAAAATATGTCGTTGGAATTGAGGATTCGGATAGGAAAATTGCAATTTTTTTTTAGAAATCTGAAAATATCCGTACCTCGTACAAATGAATCACCATAGCACGCACATGTACCTGGAGTAATCGTATATAAAACTATCTGAAATCAATTGAAAAATATCTAAAATCATCTTAAAGAATAGAACTTTTACCTAAAATTTAAACCAAAACAATAGATCTTTTATCTAAAATTGCCCAAGAAAAGAAAGTCCAAAATGACCACAGAGAGACCCACAAAGCATTTAGATGGTGCCTAGTGGCGTGCTCATGAAAATTTCCAAGGTTATATCCCTAAAAATGTGACCAGGAGTGCCGGGAGACTTCCACGGACACTCAAAGAAGAAGGTCTGTAGCCCGTGTCTAGTACTTGGGGCCCACGCTTTTACACAATACTCAAAACACGGTCGAAAAATTGCTTATAAATTTTTAGCATAACAAATGGATCTCTTGACAAAATATTTCAGCTCAGCCAACCGATTAAGGAAATGGCATTAACTGAAGAGATGTTATTCAAAATTGAATAGTTGATTAAATTCAACACCTCTGTGATGGGTAAATTCCCAATGTGTGATTATAACTTCTGATTTGACTTTCCAGTTTTTATTCTCGTTTATTCCTTTTCCTTCTCAATCATTTTCTTTTTATTGCTGAATAAAGATGAAGTATATCTCATACAATGTTTTGTTTCCATAATATTTTCCGCGTGAATCGAAATCACTGCACAAGCTAACGATCTGTGAGATTAGATCGCTAATCATAAGTGTACGCTGCCGGAAGAAGGAAACTCCTGTCAACCCTACGACCTAGGTTCCTTGTTCCTATTTGTGTCACCTCGATAGACCATAACGTGCAAACTTTCGGTTCGAAAGATGGGGTCGACCATTTGTGGAACTGCGATGTTTTGATGTGTGAAATAGAGTGTCCAAGAATCTCTCTCCTGTTGCCTATGCAAGTCTGGTGACCGACTAAAAGAAAAGTCTAGAGGCTGTTTTAGCTAACAAAGGCTATACGACAAAAGATGAATCACCTTTACTAGAATGTTTGAATACTTTTTTGGCTTCAATAACCCATATTAATGAATTTACATTTTTATGAATTAATATCTTTCAATTTTGTTTATACATTATAGCTAGTGCTGTTGGAAGTTTGTTGTTTACTAAATTGGAAAAAAAAAGATCAGAGAATTAAAAATATGGCTAAGTAAATCATCGTGATGAATTGTGTGTTGTTGATTAGAATTTTCCAACGTTACTTCCACTTACCCCTTTCAATCAATTATCGCTGCGCACCAACCCCTTTAACAGCACGGCATCCCCCAACCCACCCAATGTAAATAGGCGAGAAGCAGGGCTACTTGAAAGAGATTATTTCGTTTGTTGAAAAGTAAAACTATTAATTAATTCTTTATAAGTAATAAAACGGCTGTCATTTTAAACAACACGGTTACTAGTTTCTCTATAATATATTTATGAAAAGCGTTGAAAACTTATTTGCCCCACATTAAATTATACAGTTTTATCTTCAGTATATTCTATGTGATTGACATATTATCAAATAATCGACCAAATCAAGTTGCACTTCACCTTAAAACTTCATAGCGAAGGCTGAGGGCTATTCTACGACACATGCCCTGTCATCTAAGGTCCTATAGTCGTTGAAAGCCCTCCCAAAATCTTCATTCGTTTAACCAAGCCATTAATTCATGGACGGTTTTCCACGACTATATGACCCTGGTCAGCGGGGTCTGTATTTGGAGTATCCCTCAAGCCTGTGTGATGGAGTTTTACGGTGTAGTGGGCCGTGCGCATGACCGATACCATCCTTTAAACCAGAGGTACTTAATCTTTTTACCAACACGTCTCCCTTGATTAGTTGGACCTTGCCTCTACACCCCCATCACATTCTTCTGCCAAATGATTAGTTCGAAAAAGGGAAAAATGAATTTTGATGTATGGTCATCACAATATTTTACACCTCTGAAGAGAATGCACAAAATAATATTAGAAATTCTTACTTTTTCTTACGGACTCGCACCTCTTTTTTTTAATTATTTACCCCAACCCCGAGGTGCATGCTTCCCTGATTAAGAACAACTGTTTTAATTCAAAAGTTTGCACGTTATGGTCCACCGAGCTGTCATGAATAGTAATAAGGACCCTAGGTCGTAGGTTTGACAGGAGTTTCCTTCTTCTGGTAGCGTACACTTATGATTAGTAAGCTGATCTCACAGATCGTTAGCTGGTGTAATGATTTTGATTCACACTGCACGCTTTAGATGTGATGAAAAGATAAAAAATGAATGATACATACATCGTCTTAAAAATCAGCAAAAAAATGGGATTTAAGAAGTAAAAAAAAAGAAAAGTGATTCAGAGAGAAAGAAAGAAAATGAATAAGACTAATAACGGGAAAGTCAAATCAGAAGTTACAATTGCACATGAGGAACTTTCAGAGTGTTGAATCAGATGAACAATTTAGTCCTGAAAAACATATCTATCCCTTCAGCCATAGCTGATGCCATCCCCAAAATTGTTTAGCTTCACAAAAATATTTCATCAAGAGTTACTTACGTTATGCTAAGAATTTATAAAGCAATAATTCGACCACATTTAGAGTATTGTGAAAAGGCTTGGGCCCCATGCGCTAGACATGGTATCTGGAATTAATTTTGAAATTGGAGACAGTACAGAGACAATTTACTAGAATGATAAATTGCAAGAGAGAATCAAGTTATAAGGATACACAAGATAAAGTTAGGCATTTCTACTTTGTTTGAGAAGAGGGCCAGAGAAGACTCAATTGAAACTTTCAAGATAATAAATAGTTTTACAAATTACGGAATTCTAATATTTGATAAGTAGGATCGGATAGGGAATTTACTAGCTAGATCTGTTGCAAAACAAATTGATTTTTCCTCCCAAAGAATTTCGAGACACTGGAATAGTTTACCATCTATGTAAAAAAAAATAGTACAAGTATAAATGATTTCTAGAATAATTTAGATAAACTTAAATAATCTAGGATAGAAAATAATTTGATAAGGCAATTATGCTAACAGCAGGAATATATAGAATTTGAGGGAAAAAATATGCCTGGAAATTGTTTCTCTGTACTTATAAGCTTTTAAGTTTTTATTATGTTCCATACTTTTTTATAACTTGAATGTATTTCAAAGTTGAATAAATAAGTATTTTTAATGTAAATAAATTATTTGCGGAGATGTCCATAGAAGCATTTTTATTTAATAAATAAATGAGTAAGTAAGAAGCAGAAAAGAAAAGCAGATCATTTACTTGAAATTAACAAAAAAAATGCCTGTTTCTTTTTTTTTTAGTTCACAAGTCGTAAGCCCTGAAAAATAAGTTGAAGCCAAAACTAAGAAGCTGTCGAAGAGAGAACGTACCTCTGCCAACCCCATTTGATACCAAAACTTGAATGAAAATCAGTTAATACCTAGCTACGATGCAGGGGTTTCAGGAGCCGAAAAAATTCGAATTCTTCCACAAAATGTCGTCGAAATTCATTGAGAACTTTTGGGGATATTGTGTGGACGAACATGAGTGAATGTATGAAAAATATCCCTCAATCGGGAGAGAATCCCGGTATCCGCACAATAATTTAACCAATTATGCCTCATGGGCTACCTTTCCAGAAAATTTGATTGAAATTCATCGAGAACTTTTGGAGATATTGAGTGAACAAACATGACATGAATTGTATTTTCAAAAGAAGTCATACAAAATATTCCCCAATCAAAAAGAATTCCTCGATCATCCCTCAAACAGCCTCTCGTTTTAAAACCCTTCAATTGTTTTCATTCGCTGTGTTAATCTATTTCACATGGACCAATCCATTATAAATCTTAGGTCAGGAGAGGAATCGGACAAACATACAAATTAAACATACTTCTTAGAATACACGGCGTTCATACTGCTTCGCATGAGTTGAATAAGTTCTTTGATTTATCTGAGCGCCATTTTCTAACATTGAGTGTGCGAGGGTGTGAAACTTTTAAAACCTCGTGTAACCGCGATGACTAAAAATTATCACGACGACCACGACGATGACAGCTTGAAAAAGAAAAATGCCAGGTGTCTCCTTTTCTATCAGTAACTGATGTCGCTTATATGAAGAGGACAAGTTGGGCGCGCTTTCACTTGCTCGCTGAGGTCTGATGTCGCTGTTATGCCTTTCCTTTCCGCCTATTCCGACAACACAGCTACTTTCATTTAGTCAGGGTTGCCAAATCGGTAATGTTTCGGCTAGATCTGGCGGATTTTCTCTTCCCGATTCAGTCGATAAAAATCTACGATAGCCAATTAAATCCGATTATTTTTATAAGGAATTTTTTTTTATTGAAATTTTAGTAAATAGTTTGATTTGATAAGTGGGTTTTACTTAACGCTCGGTTTTAAAATCACACGAGGGCTCCAGAAATGTTGAAATGTTTGAACTTTAATAAATATATTATTTCGAAACATTTTAATGAATAATCTAAAAATCATATGGTTGTTTATATAAACTAAAAATCGATATATTTATAAGATTGCGAAAATGTAAAAATTGAGCCATTTCTAGCGATTTTGAAGAGAGTTTTAGCTATAAATAACTAAATAATACTTAGCAACATCGTTAACAGACTGGGACCAAGGAAGCACTCGCGGGAATGACTGTGTTATTAGCGCGCAAGTTTTTCTCTTATGTACTGTCTGCGCTCATACAGGAAGCAGCGCAAAATCCATTTCAGTGTATGTCTTACCAATAAATATAATACGTATTGATTTGTCATTTTAATAAATAAAATAAATAAATCGCATCTTGATAAAAATACTTCCTAAATTGCCAGAAGACAACATCGGGGTAAATTTCAAACCGTCGTCATTGCAAAAACATTGTCTATTTTTTTTTTGAAAATTCTTATTTCTTATGGTTATAGCAACTGTTTCAATGTTTCCTAATCTAAAGACCATGGTTACAAAATTTGTATGTTTGTTTGTTTACGTCACGTTGACGGCGTTAGTTTTAACCTCTTCCTCTCTTCAAAGCTGATTAAAGGGCGGAAGACTAATGTGACTGAATGCAGCCAGCAGCTGAAGTGTGACCAATTGCTGTAGCGTTGACAGGGCGTAGATTTGCTGTCTCTGTGTAAGTTTGGCAGTAAAGTTTTGCTCTCTTCGTCTCTTCAAAGTTGATTAAAACTCGTTATACAAGCGAATTCAGAATTGTCTTGGTGACTTGTATACGAAACGCTCTAAGAGAAAGATGGTTCACCCAAAGGTTTGGGCCAAATTCCGTATCGATCTAACATGATATAGAATTACCACTTGTGGTAGTAGTTGCAGGATGAGGCGGAAGATGAGGATAGTCCATCTGGAGGTCTTGCCCAAGTCTTATATCAATCCAATATGATACGGCTGAGAAAGTTTATACTTATCATTAATAGTTGTGGTTGGAGTAGCAGGAGGAAACTGAGGATGGTTCATACGAAGGTCTGGACCAAGTTTGATTTCAAATTCATATCAAAAGGATACGGCTAAGAAAATCGAAAGGGACCGACTGACCGAAAAGTGTCTTGTAGAGATGTGAAGACGTACCTGGGGTAAGTGAAATGACTGAGCATCCTATTGGATTTGAAATCATAAAGGATCAATTGCAAAGATAAATAGTCGCAGGAACTGAACAAAAATAATAAAAATAGTAAGCGTTCCCACACCGGGAATCGAACCCGGGCCGCCTGGGTGAAAGCCAGGAATCCTAACCACTAGACCATATGGGAGAAGCTGAAACAGTTTCCAGTTTCTGCAACTATATTCCGTGCATTTGATGCTTCCGATGAACGAATAGATTCGATCGATTGAGATGGAGAGACAGAACAAATCTGATACGATTAGAAATTGGTATCACAAATCTCCGTATTTTAGACTATGCATTCAACATTCAACATTCATTAGAATCTTAGTGAGAAAGAAATGAATACAACTCGTATATTAAAAAATGCACACATCAAAATTATCATATTATTTACACTAAAAGACCGAAAAGTCATTAAACGCGAGCTGCGGTGTAATAAGACATCATAATTCTTTTTAAACTCATTTTGCATCTGTTGATAGAATTACACATTTCGCTAATCTATTCCATATAATACTACCACTACTCTATTGCCAATCAGAAACATTTGTCTGATATCAAATCTAATGCTATTTAATCTTTTTACCGTTTCCTCAGTACCTTCTGGTGCTACCTTTGAATAGAAGTAAAATTACTTCAGGGTCTCTACACTAATAATTCCCAAACCACCTATGATCTTAAACATTACTATTAAGTCTCCCCGATCTCTCTTCTTTTTTTCTGGCGATGTTAAACCCAACTTCTTCTACCTAGAGTTGCCAATCTAACACGTTTCTTGCTTTTGGCAGCACCTTTTAGCACTTTTTAAAGCGATTTTAGCCATTTTGAACCTCTTCCCTAGCTATTTTGAGCTATTGAAAATAGCCATGTAATGGCAAACGATGTTTTTAGCACGTTTTGGAGTTTTTCTGTCGGTTTTCTCGAGGTCGAATCAGCGCGATTTCAGTACCATTTTTCAGGGATTTTAGCCGATTTCAATCTTTTCGTGAGTTATTTTAAGCAAATCTAGCCATTTTAGACTATTAGAAATGGCCATGTAATGACTAAAGGTGATTTGGCGTTTTTTGACGGTTTTTCGCGGTCGAATTAGCGCGAAAAACAGTCCGAGTTAGCAATACTGCTGCTAAGTCATACTATTGAATTCGGATACTTACTTGCTTACCTCTGGACCTTTTATTAAAGAGTTTTTTTTTATCTTCTTCTCCAATACAAAACAAATACGGTGATAACTAACAAAGGTATTTTATACACTAGTTCATTATACATTGCATATTTAAATTAAACAAAAACAAATTTGACTTGATTGAAAAAAAAAGAAAAAGGTCTCCTTTTCCAGCTATAACGGATAACGTCGATTGTTTTAATTAAACATCTAAAAAAGAAAAGAAGGAAAAAAGAAAAGAAAGAAAAAAGAAAAGAAAGAAAAGAAAATAAAGAAAAAAGATAAGAAAGAAAAAAGAAAAGAAAGCACAGTGTAAAGTGGGTGGTCCCGGTTTCGTAAATTGTAAAGTTTCACACACTCGCTCGCTTGATGATCTTGAAAACGGCACAAAACTTTTCTGCGCCGTTTTCAACATCGAGTGTGTGAAAAATTAATGGAAGAAAAACAGAAGTTGATATTCGAAATTACATTTTTATTTCCTTGAATAAATCAAATTGTTTATCTATGCCAAGAAATTGCAAAAACGTCATCTGCTGTACCTTGAGACACCTTTTGAAAGGACTTGAATTCGGGTCCAATAAATTACTTGAATGCCCCAAAAGGTTAATTTCAAGGGTGATACTAAATGCACCATTATCTTGATGATATTGCGGTTTTAATTATTGCACGTTTTGATGTAGTTAAGTTCAAGTATTGCAGTATAAATAAATGTAATTAAGTATAAGCTGGAAAAAAAAAAAAAATTATTATAAGATTTGGAACAGTACAGAAAATTTTAAAACGAATTAACCGCACTAATCAAGGTATTCCCATAATTTGAATCGGCGAGCTTTTGTTTTGGTTCCTAGAAAGGGGGACCACTCTAAGTTGGTGAAACGATCGCCTTAGAATAATTACGGGTGGATGGAAAGCATAAAATGAGCGAGCACAATTTAGCGAAGGTGGTTCGAATGGGAATGCTGCTGTCGTCACAAAGCAGGTGTGAGTGTAGAAATTTCACAACCGCGCACACTTGAGGTTACAAATGGTGCATGAATAAAGAGAAATAAGAGAATTCATGAGAGAGAAAACCAGATGTAAATACATATCGATATTGCTGCTTTTCTTCATAAATTTTTGACGGCTTGCACATGATGTCACATGACGTCGAATCAGAGCCACCATCACTAAATTGTACTCAATGGACAGCAGAATCAGGTCATAGTAAATCATGATATCAACTTTGTTGATTGAAATTATACCACTGTACATACAAATATCATTGGAGGTAATCCACTAAAAAACTTTAATGGCAATGGACAGGCCATGTGGCAAGAATGTCAGATTATTGCTAGATCTGCAGAGATCATGTGCAAAACTGTAGCCGGCAAAAAAAAGGATGGCCTGACAAACTAGAGAGGTTGAAAAGGCATTGGCTCTGCAACACCCACTATAGGGAGGTCTCGCAAATTTTGGGGGGAGGTCTATGCCCAACAGAGGATTTTATTGTACACTGATTTTAAAAAAATCAGTGGGGACAGGTCTGGTTGGTCACTCAATAGATACTGTTACATGACCAACTTTTTGACAGCATACTGTGTTGGGGATGATCAATTGAAAAATTGGAAAAAGAGGTGATCAATTAATAAGTTACTCAACATGAATACTACCAGACACTAACTAATGGGCAAATTTAGAATAAACTTGCATTGCAAATCGAACCCCTACTAAAAGCCTATTTCAGAGGTGTTTTGAAAAATTGACCCCCCCCCCCCAAAAAAAACAAAACAGTTTTTTCTAATCATAATAAGAAGTAAATGTTCACATTTTCAGTGCTATAGCTTCATTGGTCCGACCTGTACACACAATATATACACACATAGCCAACAAACCAGACCAACTTGAAAACTGAAGAAACCCATGTTGCCATTTTTAGCTGATGGTTCCTAATACTTCTGCTCAGATGATTGTTATAGTAGATTGGATAAGCCAAACATTGTGAACTTTGGGTTAAAAGAATGAAACTCTATTCACATATTTAGTTGCTCCTGCTGATTACTTTTAGATATGGGGACAGTTTTGGTTGACAGTCTCTAATATTAATGTACAATCATTGTTTCAAAGTCTGGCAGAGTTGAATTTCATTTCTGGAGCTCTGATGCACTAGAACATTACGAAAATCTGACCTCTATCAAAGTCCAGATTAAACTAGTAAATTCCGAGCGTAGGATTTTAAAACAAAACTAAAAAGCACACAGAGAGCACATGCCAACGTCATTGTCTCAGAAAAATGAATGAAAATCAGTTATCAGTCTATACATATAAATACCGGTGTCACCAAATTGTTTTGTAAGTATGTTTATCAGTTCATGTTGAAGAGTCACTGAGGAAACGTAAGTTTAACTTGCTTACTCTTCAATCAGCTTTAAGGAGAAGAGAGAAAAATATCTATGCCTGACTGCTGAAGCTTTGTGAAATATTCTAAAATATTTATCAATCCATAGATAACACTAAAAATTCTATCATTTTTGACGGGTACTATGCTAGTCTTTCCATTAAAAAGCCATTTGTATAATTGTAAGGTTGTATGTCAATTTTGCCTAATAACTGTTATAACCTAGAAGTTATAATGAATTGGTCCATGTGAAAAAGATTAACATAGCTAATAAAAGCAATTACAGGGTTGTGATAAAATGAGATCAGCTATTGTAACCTAACAATAAAGATTGCATCACAGAAACACATTAAAACTTGAGTTGAGTAGTGACTTGAAGAAATTTACAATTTGGATACGTGAATCATTAAAAAAAACAAAAACCTAATAAAATTGCTTTAGGCTCCTTGGTGTTGATACATACATAATCAGCACTATATATATATATATATATATATATATATATATACCTATGGAAGTAACTACTAAAAATACTTCAATCAGCCTAAAAATTTAACCAATTCCATCCAGATAATTTTATTGAAATTCATGGAGATCTTTTGGAGATATTGTGTAGATATATAGCTATAATGTAGGGAGTGACTGTAAAAATATTCAAATCAATTTTTTCTCAGCTATTGGCCCCCACTCCACAAAATTTCATTGAAATTCATTGAGAACCCTTGGAAACATTGTGTGGACAGACAAACATGAGTATTGTACATACCTCTTCAAACTTTGGTGACGTAGATAATGTTCAAAAGGACTGAAAATATGAACACTTATTTCTTGTTATGTCTGGAAAAAACATTTTTTTGTCCTTTAAAAATACCCCCCCCCCCGCCAAATCATATTTGGTGGGGGTGGGTTCAATTTTCAATGTAAGTTTATGCTAAATTTATCCCTTTGTTTGTGCCCGGCAGCATTCATGCTTGTTAGCTGTTTTTATTAAAATTCAGACTTAAGTGATCATTATCCAACAAAAGGTGAAAAAATAGCATTCATTGATCACCCATTGTTCCAATTTTTAATTGATCACCATTAATGCTGCATGCTGTGTGACTGACAAGATCTGTTAATTTTGTCAAACTCCTAGAGAGTTGACTTTATTATTGTAGCTAGTCAGACATAAAAGAGAGAGAGGGGGAAAAGAAAGAGTGATTCAGGATGTCATATAGTGTCAATACATGTTTTACTTTTTCATCTTTACTTTTTTTCTCTCTTCTCTGTCCCAAATGTCAAAAGAAGAAACTTGAAATGTTACACACACACACACACACACACACACACACACTCCCCTCAGTGGGTAGGGAAACTTTTTTTTTTCAAGTTTGGCTCAGTGGCTGAAATAGTTGCGTATAGATTGGAGTTTGACCCAGAAGCAGTCAGACTTGTTTTTAATGTATTGTTTCTGCATATGACCAGAGAGGGGTCGGAGAGAGAGAGAGAGAGAGAGAGAAAGAGAGGGCTCGGAGAGAGAGAGAGAAAAAGAGGGTTGGAGAGAGAGAGAGAGGTTGGAGAGAGAGAGAGAAAGAGAGGGTTGGAGAGAGAGAGAGAGAAAGAGAGGGTTGGAGAGAGAGAGAGAGAGAAAGAGAGGGTTGGAGAGAGAATGAAAAGGCAAAAAGAGAGATGGAGGCTGTAAAAGAAAAAGTAATGGCAGAATAAGAGTAGGAGAGAAAAACTGAGGAGGGGGAGGGAAAGAAGTGTAAAAGTGAGACAGTCTCAGAAAGGGGGAGAGTGTCAGAAAGAGGAAGATAGAGATAGAAGTAGGAGAGAGTGGTAGAGAGAGACAGAAGTAGGAAGGAGTGGTAGAGAGAGATAGAAGTAAGAAGGAGTGGTAGAGAGAGATAGAAGTAGGAAGAAGTGGTAGAGAGAGATAGAAGTAGGAAGAAGTGGTAGAGAGAGAAAGACTAGCAGGAAGGGAGATGCAGAAAGAGAAAAAAAAGAGATAGTCCATAAGGAAGTGTGAGGATGACAGAGAAGGAAAAATAGAAAGAGGGAGAGTATGTGTGTGTTAGAGAGAGAGAGAGAATGGAGTACACAGTTATTACTCAGAGACCTTATTAGTCTAGCATGAGTAACTACTTGGTCAAATAGTGTGTCAATAATTATAACAGGTCGAAAGAAACAATGGAAATATTTCATCAGGAACTTTTTCTTTTCAAAGGTGTGGCTGTGAATAATCTCATATACACTATATATATATATATATGTATATATGTACATATATATGTGTGTGTCTGGAAAGCTTTGCAGCTTTAAGCACTAGAGATGTTGATGAAAATTTTTTTTTCATTTATTTGAATAGAAAGCTTTTCCATCTTAAAGCACTTGAGATGTTACTATGGAAAATCTAATTAGAGATCTTACAGATTTCTTTAAAATTTCTGTTTATTCATTCATTTCATTATGTCATGTGTGTGTGTATATATATATATATATATATATATATATATATATATATATATAAACACATGTAAATATATATATATGTTTTTAATGAAACCGTGAAATTATTCCACAGAATGTTGATCTTGACTCCACATACACGAACCCCTCTCCTCCTAGCAAACCACACAGAAATATCCTCATTTCTTTCCTTGACCTCAAATATGTAAATAACAACATTTTCTGTGAACTGCTGATGATTTTCTGCTGAAAAAGATAGCTGGCACCTATTGAAATGCAATGGAATAATAGAAAACAAATTTGAGATATAACACCTGCTTTCTCTGAAGTTTTCCTCTCACCTTCCAACTGTCACTTTCATCAATACATATACATATATATACATATATATATATATATATATATATATATGCACTGATGGGATGTCAAGGTAATGGTATCTGGAGGAGCAGTATGTTTTTACTTCATTCTGTTTATATCTATCAATCTATCTTTGTTCATATCTGTATATTTATGTTCATATCTATAAATCTATTTACATTTATACCTGTATATTTATCTATCTGAACACCAAAAGGATAAAAAAAAAAAGACACATAAACTTCATTATGGACACATACTGAGGCACTTGATAAATGTTGTAGAGGTGCACTCTCTATACAGGTCTACTTGTGGCTACCACCATTGAAAATACAGAGATAAGTCTCAAAAACATACAATATTCTATAAATTTTCAGTAAATAGGTCATAGCTAAACTAGTGAAACCTACTTCCTTGACTCATACCGATGGTATGAGACAGCTTTATTCCTCTGAATACATTCATTGTCTTTCTCTCATCTTTTTTTTTTCCATCTGGAGAAATGTTTTTTTTTCTGGAAGAACGATAATCTATACATTTAGATATCAGTGTCACAAAATTTTTTGGTATGTTTGTCTGGAAACCGGAGAATGATATTTACACCAGTTTTAAATCGCCCCCAATTTTTTTTTGTGTGTGTTCTTTTCTGCCTCTTTAGCTGGATACTGTTGGGTGATGTTCCTTTTTGTATATTGGGTGGGTTAAGGGTGACCGTGCTGATGGAAAGAGGATGGTTTGTAGTAATGGTTGGCTGGAGAAAGGGGCACAAACAAAGGAAGAAAATTGAAAGAAAAGTGTTTGCTTGGAAAGTAAAACTAATTTGTTATCACTTTATCCAGTCAAAAATCTGAATAGAAAAGAACTTTCGACAAGTGCAAAATCTCAATCACAAACCACTTGAAATTATTGCATTAAAATAGACAGGGTCATTTATGTATGGATAACTTATAAAAATACATCATCATCATCATCATCAGTCTTTTAATGTCCATCGTTGAACATAGACCTTCCCCATGATTCGCCACACTTCTCTATTGTGGGCGTCGCGGAGCCAGTACTTTCGGAATTTGTCTAGTTCGTCTCTCCATCTAATATTCTGCCGGCCTTGGTTTCGCATATGATCTCAGGGGATCCATGTTGTGAGTCCACCATTCTTGCAACATGGCCAGCCCACTGCCATTTGAGATTTATAATAGAATCTATGATGTTCCTGACTCCTGTCTTTTTACGGATTAACTGTGCCGTCTTGTGGTCTCTCCATGTGAGGTTGAGCATTATTCTTTCATGTGCATGTTGCATAATTCTCAATTTGTGGATCTATCTCTTGGTTAGGTTCCATGTTTCAGCTCCATAAGTGACTATTGGGAGGATGCATTGGTAATACACCTTTCTCTTTAGGATTAATGGGATCTTCTTATTTTTGGAAGTTGAGCTGACTCTGCCAAAGACTTGCCACCCTAGTGTGATTCTTTCCTTGATTTCTTCTTCTTTTGAGGGTCTCATGGAGATTTGCTGTCCTAGGTAGATATAGTGATCTACTTTCTCCAGTTCTGTGTCCTCGATTTTGATCTCAGTGTTTTTATCTCCGTGGTTGTTGCACATGATCTTCGTTCATCTATCATTAGTTGGAGGTTGTGTAGGCTCTTTGCGAAAAGGGCAATGTCATCTGCAAATCTGAGGTGGCTCAGATACTCGCTGTCTATTCTGATTCCTGTACTCTCCCAGTCCAGTCTTATGAAGGTAGTTTTGAGTAGAACAAGGAATCGGACTTGAACTCTTGGAATCACATTTCTTTATAAAGAAATGTCTTCTTCAAAGGATTCTGCAATAGATAAATTCATACTAAAATATACATTTGTATAGTTTATCCAAGCTCCAATGATTCTGTCATTCTTTATGGGTACTGTGTAGGTCCTTGATATAATTTGAAAACTGTTGAAAAAAAGTTAGATAGGATAGGGTATTGCAAACACAGTGTTCACTGGCTGATAATATTGCAACTACAACTGCTGCTTTATCAACGTTGTTTTCTAAATGAATACAAGGATTTCAATTGACATTATCTTGTGTACAACTTTCAAATAATTGTGTAAACATACTGACATAGAACACAGCCTTAGGTATATCATTAGCAAAGTACTGGGAATTAACTTGTAATTTATTAGATTTGACAATGTTGTAAAGTAGAGGAATAATTTTTACTGCATTTTTTTCCAGATGAGAGCATTTACAAAAATATACTGATTTGGTTTTTATCATTTCAATTTTTTTCTTTTGTTACATAGAACTTGCAATAAAAATGAGATATACCACCCCTTTTCTGGCCTTTTCTTTGGGATCAAAATGTAGTATCTGTTCCAAGGCAGAGCCCGAGGTGCAGGTATTGACACTTGCCCATCGAATGGGCCTGAGATCGGGTTGTGGGTGGTGTCAAGACCGAGTGCGCTGGTGCAGTGCGTCAGCCAATGAGGTTTTACTGAGGCTGCCACTGCTAAAGGCATCGGGAAGCCTTTGGATTCGTCCTTGGGCCCTCCTATTATTACTCGGCTCAGCTGCGAGAGATCCGTTGCCCCAGGGCAGTACTGCTCCATTGCACTTAGAGGAGCATGTCCCTGAGGGACCCTTTTGTGGCGGAGGTTGTTTTAGTTTCTACGGTTGCTTGGCAACCAAAGTTGCGTTGACTGGAGCCATTTTTTGACGGATGGTTCCTATTCTTTCCACGTTAAGCCTCGACCTTGTGTCACATTTTGCTGTAGTAGGACAGCGAATAAAATGTATGGTATCAAGAGAAGTTTTCAAAAACAGAGAAAAATAATCAATGTATTTTGTAACCAACTTTGGCAATTGTGACCTTTCCTGTTTTAAAATGGCTTTTTGTAGGGCAGTGATCATATAAGAAGTCTGAATTTTTCAAAAAATAGATGTTAACACTGTCGAACACAAACTATACATCAATTTAGCATAAACTTGAAATGAAAACTGAATACCCCCCCCCCCCGCACAAAAACACGAAAATCCTATTTAAGGGATGAATTTTCAAAATAAAAAATATGTTTTTTGCATGCATAACCAGGAGTTAACGTTAAAATTTTCAGCCAGCTAGCTCCATCGGCGCATCCTGTATGAGCCATACACACACATATATAAAAAACTGAAGATAACTATGTTGACAGTTTTTTAATTTGCAAGCTATCAGTCTGCCTGTGATACAAAAAAAAAACAGAAAAAGAGGAAGGGGGTAATTTGAACAAACGAGCACAAAATAACTGTTCAGTTGTGTGTGTAACCGCTGATAATATAACTACTACTTTGGCTACCGATGCTGAAATGTCAATTTTGTTTTTAACACAAAATGAATACAGTGGTACACTTTAATCCAGCAACTTTAGGATCTGATCATTGATGAACAACAGAAAACACTGGAAAATAGAAATTCTTCTAAAAATGAAACATTATATTTTGAATATAATTCATATAATATAAATGAGTATTAGTGTCAACTTATACTTTTTAATTGGTCGAATCATTAAAGATAATTCAGATTCAGGAAAAATCAATACATAGCATTAGATCAGAAGGTGTTGAATTGATGGTACTTTGATTCAGTTTCAAACTGGTTAGGTTTTCACGAGCGGTTCAACTAGACAGTTTATAAGTCAATAAATTTGGATAAGAATTAAAACTGAATACGTGATGAATATTCACCTTTGAATTAAGTACATCTACGAGAAAAATAGATGCTTTTTTCACCATAAGACTATGGACTAATTGGCTGGCATTGAGTGCATGTATATACATATATATATATTTACACATAAATTTTTATGTATAAAAAATGATATTGATTCTCTAATTAATCCAACTTCATATATATATATATATATATATATATATATATATATATAATTATAGATCGCATTATATTATATAGAAACTTATTTGGTATCCCATCATTACACAAATAATGTATCACTCACCCTAGACAACGTAAATAGAATAAATAATTAAAAAAAATAGGGCTGCTGTAAGAATCAAACCCACCACTTTATTCTACTTACGTCGTCTAGGGCGAGTGATATATTAACTGTGTAATGACAGGAGATTATTTCAAATAAGTTTCTATATAATATAACTCAATTTATTATCATTCTGTTGGATCATATAAATCCATTTCTTTCTATATATATATATATATATATATATATATATATATATATATATATGTATATATATATTCACACATGTATAAACTTCAATTCTGTAACTGTAATTTCTATCTTAGAAACCCAATGCAATTTTTAGAATATTTATTGAAAAAGCTATCTGATTATCATCATCAAATTATAAAACTTGATGAAACTCAAAATTATTAATTTAATATTGATAATTAAATCTTGAACATCTTGAAGGTGTGGATACAATTATTTTGAAAAGTAGCTTTTCATAAAACAGCAAATAGAAAATCAGAGGAAATTCTTTTATCAATAAAAATAAAGAGATTCTAAAATTCCTTTCTTATTAACTGTTGTGACTTTTAACCTTTGGGTACTTGTTTGCCGAAACAAGGGAGGTAACTTCAGTAGACATGAATATTTAAGCTGCTGCTTACCCAATAGAAACCATCATATGTTTGGGGTGATCAATCAATAAATTGGAGTAAGATGTGATAAATAGATAAGTTACTTCTCTTGCCTTTGGTTGGATCACTAGGAAATTTGAATTTTCAAAGAACAAGCAGGGCAAACTATTGACCAATTCAGCATAAACTTACATTGTAAGTCAAACCTCCAAGTAAAAACCTATAGGTGGGGGATTTTGGAACAAAAAAACCCCGAAAACAAAACACAAGGAATAAATGTTGAATTTTAAGCCCTGAAGTTTCATTGGTATGGCCTATAAGTGTAGTACATACATACATACATACATACATACATACATACATACATACATATATATATATATATATATACATAACTAACAAACCATAACTAAAAAACTGAAGAAACCTTTTTTTGATACTTTTAATTTATGGTTTGTAATATGATTTAGGGTTAGTGCTTGTATAGTGTAATGGTTAGCACGTCTGCCTCACAAGCAGAAGGTCTGGGGTTAGATCATGGGTATGAAGGGGGTTGAAAACTCTTCATTAGTACAAATTTGCCTGTGTGCTAAACAGCTAATTAAATACACTTTAGGTGATTAGGATGGAAGTATCCCTTCAGTGGACTTATATCTTGCTCAGGGTATAGTCATAAAAGATTGTAGTAACAGAGCCCTGGTCTCAGACTTGACACCTTCAAGGATAAGCTGAAGCATACAACAAAAACCAGGACTTCTTCACTGGCCTCCATACTCAATTGACAGTAGTCTCTTAGAAGGGACACTTTTGGTTCGGAGGAGTTGTGTTTAGGGCTAATGTTAGCGTTGTAATTAATAGAGAAAAAGAAAAACTATTTTTTCATATTTGTAACACTAAAATGAATATACCGTTAAAATCAATACCATAAAATGAATACATTTTCTGTCATTTTTAACAGTATTTCTCCATACAAACACATGTAATTAAAAAATGAAGTCTCCTCTTTCTTCCAATGTTATACTAGTTACCTCCCTTGTTTTAACGAAGTTATCAAAATATTTTGTAGAAAACTCAGGAGTACATTAATTGTACTGTTCAGTTTTAGTTTTGACCAATTCTACATCGGTAAGAATATTTTTACATTGAAGGGAAAGTTGGATATAGTGAGTAACTTCCTAGAATCTTGCAAATATATATAATTACATGAAAGGCTTCAAGTTTCAATAGATATTTGACAAAATGTATCTTTAAAAGATTTAGTGATTTAATTAATTTCTTGACGGATGCAAAATCATTCGAGGGGAAATAACTCAATTTAAATTGATTCGATTACTTCCCTTTGATCCAATAATATTTTGGTCAATTTTTTGCAGATATCTTTTATTTATCATTAGATTAATTGATAATCTATTCATCTAAAACTTTAAATTCTAGTCACGTTATACTTTTTATTCCCTTCGGCCCTTCGAAAGTTACCTTCGGCTGAGATAACATCAGTTGGTCAAATTATATTTCTCATTCAATTTTATTCGATGTGTTATAGATCATTATTATTAGTTTTTTTTTAATGATTTCTTATAAATTTCATCTCATTTTTTTCTCTATACTCAATTATTTATTTTTTCATTCTTTTTAACCAGCCTGAAGGAAAAAAGGATGCGATAGAACCACTTCCCTTCCCTTTGAGGACGAAGGGAAGTTTCGAAAAAGTAAATAAATCAACTATTTTTTTTAATTTTCAGATTTCCATCTTCCGTACTTGAAAATAAAAACAAAAACATTACCTTAAGTAGATTTTGCGAGCTTTGAACGGAGTAACGGAAGGAAAAAAAAAAACAACAAACTTTTAACGAGCTAAAATAAAACTCACGATAGAACCATTTCTCTTTCGATGGCGGTGCCTGACGCATCAGTGCAAGGATTGCCTCATAAATGTATCTAAAAAAACGATCATCCGTAGATAAATCTGTGACATGCAATATTAGCAAAAGGTTCAGAAATTTGGTAGTTTCTTTTGATATTGTTTTTAAACAAGTTAATTGGAAAAGATAGAGGAACGTTTTATCTGAAACACTGGATTACCTACCTTACTTTTTCTCAAAAGTTTTTTTTTCGCATTTTAGAGCATTTCAGACGCTATTTTTCGTATTTTATTTCTGATGTAATAATTATTTATTTCGTTTCGGACTACAATTAACACGTGTCTCCCTAACCGGACCGGATACGTTTAGACCGGAAGTAATAATCGAGTCTAGTCTGGTATGAATAAAAAATGTCTCTAATATTATCTTGTTTTATATCCTCTCATCGAAGAAAATTTGAAAAAAAAAAAATTTATAAACAAATTGTACAGTTATATGAATACTTATTGAATGATATAATTTCGAATTATACTATTCAATAGAATACTGAAGATCTCGTTTGGTGCGGAGTTACTTCCTCTTGAAATTACGTAGCGAGGAAAACGGGTGAACGTTTTTCGCTTTTGCAAAAATGAGGATCGAAAAATGTTACTTTTGCTCGGGAAATATTTATCCTGGACGAGGAATGATGTTTGTTAGGAACGATTGTAAAGTAAGATATATTTTGATCGCTTTAATTTGACTTCAATTTAGTTATTGAACTTGTTGATGTATGTGTGTGCGATGAAAAATTTGAAGTAATCTTTGGTTTGACGTACATAAACTCATTGCGATATTTACAAGTCAATCAAAGTTTCCGATAATTTATTTTATATATATATATATATATATATATATATTGATTAATAAGTATAAATAAACTATATATTTTACAATATTTTTTACTAAAAGGAAGGAAAGTCTCTCTTGTTTTCAATTAAAAATGTTTCGTTCATGATTTTCTCAACTTTATAATACATGTTTTACCCTGTTAAAAGAAGAAAAAGGCTCACTATTTATATCTGTTTTCCTTCTTTGAAAGAAATTCAATTAGAGTTAGTTATAAGCTTGGAATAATTGTGTAAAACTTCCTTCCAGAAATAGATTTCATAAATCCAAGTAGAAATAACACCGAAAGAATCCCCTGAGAATTCTTTGAGTGTAAATTGTTTAATAAATGAATTACCAACTAAATTGTCATTAAGGTTTGTTTTAAGAAATATTGTAAGTTTAACAATTTTTAAAAAATGGGCAGATTATTTGTTTATCTATTTTCTCTTTGTATTTTCATTTTTATTTTTTTTTAAATTTGAAATGTTTATAAAATTGAATAAATGACGAAAGTATAATGTAAATTAAAATATATAGGTGGGTACTGCATATAAGGCTTTAAACATTATTTGTACCCGCCTCATTAAATGTACTAATTAAGAAAATATATAATTAATTTGTTATTGTGTACTCCTGGGTGAAATGAAATTTATTGTATTTAGTACGTCAGGTGTACTTGTTATTATTTCTCACCTTTGCCTACCTTGTGAGGATTTCATGGATTGAAATATATCTAAGAGCAAATGACATGCTTTTAACTTTGTTATTCATTTATAGTGTTACTTTGTGATGAATATGTTAGTTTAATTATACTCTTTAATGACACTTTTAGAGGCTATATATGACAACTAGGGACATCTTTTTTGAGTTTCTCTCTGCTGGTTGAACATAGTCATTGGTTTATGTACGTCAAACCAAAGGTTATCAGATAGAAAAATAATGGACGTTTCGATTATCATTCATTTCATTTTGTGATTTAAACTCCGTTTTATTTATTTATCTACAGTTTACATTCAAGAGATAAGAATATGTTGCTTTCTTTAATATTTACATGGTAGCTTGGTTATGTAGTAACGAGTCTCTCCAACCTGGCAGTCCTTTTTATCTTCAACTCTACACAAGGCTTAGAACTCCACGTGGTCGATTTTGAACAATTTACAGCTTTTGTTTGTTTACGTAACTGAACGGTTTAGGTCCTGATCTAATCATTGTTCAATTTTTCATGTGGTATTATGTATAGATATAGATATTTAAACCCTTTTCTCACGATTACTGTTCAGTCTCTTATTTGAAACATTTATTTCTCTAAATATGAATGGGGAAAAAATTGACGATCTTGTGGTCGGGGAGGGGGGCAAAAAGGGAGTTAACTCTCGTTTGATATATTGAACTACTGTTACTAATATGACACGAATGGTCACGGCTGGAGGGAAAGAAAGAATAATGGTTGTGATAAATCATAATTATTAACTATTTTGTTAGTCTGAATGATGTCCCTTACCGTACTGACACCATTGAGGGCTACTGAATAATTGTAGCAGACTTTGTATTTAATCAATTTATTTCTCAACTATTTTGAAGCAGCAACGGAAGAGTTATTTTTTCCTTGTATAAATTGTTACTCTTTCATTCCGACTTGAAGCAAATGTTTTTCATTTTAAGTAAGAAGTTTTCTAGATATTCAGTATTTATCTAAATGATTTACTCAAAATGACTGACATTTGCTTCAAGTCAATAAGGTTTGTGATTCTGGCTGAGGCTGTTTGTATCCATCTTGGACTGTCACCTTAGGAAAGGTATGAATCTATCCTCTCTTCCTCCAACTGTGGGTGAGATGACAGGTCAGAGTGGGTTCTATAGCCTAGTTCGGCAACAAGTCTTGGAGGACAACTCTGATTTCAAAACTAGGAGTGGGAACCACTCTTACCTCCAGCTATATGGGTAAAAATAGTCGAAAGGTGGGTTGAACTTACTTATTTGGTACTAAAGTCGACCAGCCTAAATTTGGCAGAAAACCCTCCCTCTTAGCTAAAAATGACTTAATTGCTGAAAATGTTGAATGCGTTTGAAAATTCATGCAAAGGTACCTGAAATGTTGAATACCCTATTAATGATTGTTTGAATTTTATTTCAATGAAAGTACTATTTAAGATTCAAAATTTTGTTTAATTTCACTGTTTATATGATCTATAAGTTGATATTTTCTCTGATTTTGTTATCCTAACTTACTGTGACCACTACTTGACAATTTTAGCTGGAAATGAAATGTAGAAGTATAGCCAGTTTTAACCATCCAGAACTAGTCAGTTCAAGTTCTGAATATACAATTTTAAACCCCACAGGATGATCATTTGTAAGCTGGAGATCTAGAATGGTCCAGGATATTTATATGATTGTGATTTCCTTGGTTCCGTCCATAACCATGGACTTTTTGTTCCACTTGAGAGTAGCAATTTTGCTGTTAAAAAAAATCTACCATTTCAAACAAAGGACTCCTCCACAGAATCCAAGTTTTTTATTATTCCTAAAAAAAAAAATCGGATAGAGTTTAAACACAATAGGTTCCCACTTTCAGAAAAATAGATGAGGAGTGAAAATAGCATCTAAGCTTTTGTTTTGCAGCGAGCCATTTTAGAAGCAGCACACACCCACTTCTTTTTTTCAACCTGTATTTCCTATCGCCACAACCTCTTATTACTGGGACCGAACATGCCATCCTAACTAATTTTTTGAGTTTGTGACACCCAAGAATTTTTCTGATATGAATTGAAGATGATTGCCTCTTTGCTTTACGTTTTGGCGCACGGAAAGCTTTGATAGAAATGCTGTACTTTCGGATGGAGGAATCCTATACTAGTTGTTTTTTGTTTTCAACTAGATCTTATGCTTCTTGTATGAAGATCTGTCCATTTATGACCTGCATGTTACATAAAACAATCAAACTGATCCAGTCCACCATTATTGGGTTTTCAAAAACCTGGGTGTAGTGTATCCTAAGTTACAAAAAATGCTGACTGCCTAAAGATAGTAGCATTGCTCCGAGACTGGATTTTCTTGTCAATTGATGGAAAATATATTTTTTTTCATGTAGGTTTATTTCTTTTTCTGTCTGCAGGTTTTCCGTTTTTGTCGATCAAAATGTCACCAATCCTACAAAAAGAAGCGGAACCCCCGTAAGGTTAGATGGACCAAAGCATTCCGTAAAGCTGCTGGCAAAGACCTTGCAGTTGATCCTGTGTTTGAGTTTGAAAAACGACGAAATGTTCCCGTCAAATACAGCCGAGAATTATGGACACAGACCTGTGAGTATTACGTCTTATTATATTTATTTATTTATTTTTCTATTGTAGATGGGGAATTATCATTGCCATACTGTGGAGCTATTTGGCACTTTTTGCAATAAGTCTCGGTTGTACATCAGACTAAATCACTATAACATAAGGCTCTCCAATTATGAAGAAGAAAAAATTGGAGAAATTTTCCTGATGGAAAAAGGCTGACTAAAATCAATGCCAAATAGTTCCACTATGTGGCACCATACCCAAAAACTGATTAAATTGCACCTGTGTTCTTACTCGGAGTGGGGGTGGATGAAGATTTTAGGGCCACTAATATTCTTGAAACTTTGTGGAGTGGACTCCATCGTTTAGACCATAGAAAATGATTGATTACAAATGAAACTAAAAAAAAATGGAATAGAAGTGTAGAAGTGAATTATCAAGATAACCATGCCTAACAATAATATTGAAAATGATAGTTTCATGTAGACTAGTTTCTACTAAATTTGCTCTAAATACTCCCTAGAAGTATGGCTTATCAAAATTATGAATGTTTAGGGCCAGTAGTTTTACTTCTTCATGGACCTTAGCTGGAGGGAAGCAAAAGAAAAATAATTTTCTCTGATATCAATTGCAATTAAATGCAATAATTAGCACACAAAATATAATCGGAGGCTTGTGAAGATTGTAATTTTTCGTTTTTGACTTTCTTAAAAAATTTCAAGTGATTAGAAGAAAAAAAATGAGTGTCCCACAGTACAGTATATGGGTAAAAAATTTCATTTGAAAAGCCCAGATTACCAACTCGGAGGGAGAGAAATGAAGATGGCTCAGCTGAAGGTCTGGACCTAGTTACATTTCAATCCAACATTAGGCAGTCAAGAAAATTGATTCATTAACATTTCTAATCGTGTAGGTAGAAGCAGGAAGATCTCACAACCCACTTTGCCTATGGCGAGTGTGAGTTCAGATAAAACCCTTAAACTCATTCCCTATCCTGATCTCTTTTGCACCATGTTTGTTATTAACTGGTTGTTCAGTATTGGTAATCCAATTTTATCAGATAAAGTATTGTGAATCATAATAATCATTATCATTATGCGGGAAGGTTGGCTTGCTTTGACAGTTTGTCATTGGTAAGAGAGTGGTTGTCCTTACAAGTGAGCCACTCTCTGGCATAGAGAGTTGAGAGTTTGATTCTCACGTAGAACTTGTTTTGATCTGTGCTGTTAATTCATTCAGTCGTTGCTGAAAGAAACCCAGCCTGAGTCAAGTTGTGATTAAGAGCAACAACAATCAAAAAGGATGGGGAAAGGTATTGAAAAAAATGAATTTACAATACCCCATGCAATAGAATAAAATTGGATTGGGAAGTTTATTTGCCACCCCTCTTCTTTGCTTCCCCCTCCCCGCACCTCATCTACCACTTGCCAGGTGGAGTGGGGGTGGGGGGCACTCCAGTTCCAGAACCTATTATGAATAAATTGGGTTATTTAAGAAAGATTCTAATTTCTGACAATTTTGTTTTGTAATAATCATTCTTTTCTCAGTTGTGTTTATATATATATATATATATATATTTTTTTTTTTTTCTTTTTGTCCAACTCTGGAAATGAGTTTCTTTTTTTCTTTCCCTTCATGACAATGACGTTCACCAAAATCAAATCCTTTCTGGGCTGAAGTATGACATTCAACCTTATTTCAACCCCACTAGATAATTTATTGGGTTCACCTAATCTCACTTCACCAACAGGCCACTCAAATATTTTCATTTTTCATTTATTTTTTTCTGTTGATATCTGAATGGTTTCAAATTTTATCCAGTGAAATATCTAGATACTGTTTTATTGAGTCCCATGGCCAAATTATTGATCTTTTTCAGTTATAGGACCTTACAAAAGTTTGAGTGTTCTCACGACTTAAAAGTTTTAAGTCAATTAATCTTCAGAGTAGAATTTGATCCAGCAGCAACCAATGTTGCTTTGCTTTGAAATTCCTTATCATTTTGTATATTTTTTCTTTCAGTGACTGCCATGGAGAAAATAGCTGAAATCCGACAGAGAAGAGAGAGTCATCATATAAATTGCAGGTAAGTGCTTTGGTATTTCTAGAAAAATGTTCATTATAATTCATCATGGTTTCTGCTTGGCCATCAAACTCAAGTAGTGGTGGTTTCAAAACTTGTGGTCAACCAACTCCTTGGACACCATCGGATAGCGATTGGAGTCCAAGTTCCGTAGATATGGAATAAAGAAAACTAACATCCAAAATACCGCCACCGAGTTCAATCCTTGGTAAAGGCGCCAAAATAGATTATAGTCATATGTTGACTTATGCCTGACCGACAATTGCAGATACGCCCACATAAAAGCTTAAAATCCATTATTGCGGATGGGAGGAATTTCAGTTATTTGAGTCCCGTGAATCAACAAAAATTTTTGACATGTTATTTTTAGCTTGCTCAAGAGAACGCAGTTGAAAGAAAAATATTTAGTACCATTCAGAGGTTGAAGAATGAGAGAAAAACAACGGAAATTTCATGAAAATAATTTTATTTTACGTCTTAAATAACATTGGTAGAACAAGATGAAACTATTTTTTTCATGGATTTTTGTGAATGATCAGAAAAATATTTTAGCCGACATCAACACCTTATTTTTAAAAAAAAAGTAATTAAAATCTAAAATATTAGTTCTTGGGTTTTTTCTTTAGGTTTGTTTGAAGGGAAAAAAGTCTAAATTCCAGTCAAATGAAATAGGAATTTTCATAAAATGAGTTTTGTATCACAATATTACGAAGTAATTTTTCTTATTTACTCTCATTTTCGGTAACATTTCAAACACAGAAGTTTTTTTCATTATGTTCTCATTCTCATCAAGTGAAACATTTTCCGTTGAAGAAAATTCTTTTATCATTCCTCTGAGTTATATTAGCATAGATTAATTAACCCTATTTGTAAAGCAAGTTTTTACATTTTTTTTGTCAATGGTTTAATGCAGGCACCTATGTACCAAGTGTAATTTTCAATATATTATGAGTTTTTTTTCTAAATCCAGTCAGTTAATCATTAGATAAACTAATTTTCTTTGAATAAATTTTCAGAGGCTTACTATATTTTTGAAAGATTTCTTATTAAACATGGACAGAGCACTTTAATTTTTCTGTTGAGGAGAAACACGCGTCCCTCAAGGAAGTGATTCATTGTTGACTTGTTAGTGATAAAAATGTAAAAAACCTGCTTTACGAATAAACTTGATTAATCCATGCGTAGGAGTAATAAGAGAATTTTTCTTTACAGAAAATTGTCACCTGTTGAGAGAAAAACTTGCATGAAGGATTTTTATTTGTTAACAACCTCTCAAAAAATGGACTAAGGTGTATTTGTGTTGATTATTGCTGATGAGAGAAGTAAATAATTGAAAAGAAAATTACTTGGTGATATCTTGCTTAATTGATGAAAATTTGTTTTTCCGTTCCTTTAGATTGAAATTTTGTTCCAGTTTTAATTTCTTTTCAAATGGGTTGCTGATGTCTGCTAGAATTTTATTCTGATTATTTGCAAAAATTTGTTCAAAAATGATTTACCGATGTTGTCATTTAAGATAAAAAATGAAATTTCACTCTTTTCTCTTTGTTTTTCAACCTCTAAATGGTTAAATAAAAAAAACACTTGACGAAATGGCAGTCAGTGAATAGCCAAGTCAATAAGACATCACTTCATCAAAAAGGTCTATGAATCGGTGAAAGTGCTGTCGGCAATGAGACATTTGCTGAAATGACCGGTCGCAGATATGTTTTGTTATTTCATTGGGGAATTATTGCTATTTGATGAAATACCCATCAGAATTGGTGGTTGTAAATTGATGTTGAAAAGGGTTAATCCTTCAGGTAAATGTGTGTGTGGGAGGTAAATTGGCAATTTCCATTTGAATGGCTGAAATTATTTTTCCTATATCTTAATCCTATGGAGGTGACATAAATTTAAGTGGTCTATTTGAAGAACATAAATTTCTTTTGATATATCTCTATTCAATAGGCAACAAATTTGCGAGTTCTGTTTGAATGACATAAATTCTTTTTCGTTATCTCGGTCCTATAGAAAGATGACATGAATTAGGGTGGTCTGTTTGTAGAACATAAATTGTTTGGAGACATTGGCCTTAAAAACTTTAGACTTTTGGTGTTTGTTTCTCTGCATTTATAGATTCACCTGTATGCTAGGTAAAAGCTTCCAGGTATAACACCCCTTTTAACAAGCAATGAAACTAGCTCTATGGTATATAGGTATAAAGTAGATGGAAATCAGTTTCAGATATCAAGTCTGAAATGAATTATCAAACCTTTCAATGGAGTGTTCTAACTAACATGTTCTATTGTATGAACTTGCACAACGATACAACAATTTATATAATCAACAGTGTGTCTTCTATTTTTTTTCTTAGTCTATGACATATAATGAAAAAAAATGAAATGGAATTACTTGTATATATTTCACTATAATTTGAAATATCTATGTGCATCAAAATGACTCGACAACTGGCTATCATATGTTGTTGCTTTTTGCCAGATATATTGGTCCATGTTCTGGACATGATAGTGTCAAGATTGAATTTGTTTGGATTTATGGTTCTCAATGTGAGGCTAGTGCCTGATTTGAAAATGAAAATTAATCTTGAAATGGATGTTTTTTTTTTGTTTTTTTTTTTTTTTTTCACCAACTATATATAATATACATATAATGTTATATAATCCTTTTTCACGAGTGCAATTTTATAAATTTAAAATGTTTCGTGAATGAATCAGTGTTTTCTCTGCTGAATTTTTCCATAGTACGAGATTAAATCAAATTATAGTTGTCGTAACAGCAGTTGAAAAAAATAAGTTCTGTTATTACTATTAATGACAATGTTTTGATTGTTGCTATTAACAACATGAAGAACAACATCTCACCATTTTGACACTCGACCTCTCACTTGCATAAAAAATTTGCTTATGAAAAGAGAAATGGACAGACCTTTTACTTATATTAGAAGGTTATCAAAAGAATAAAATTTTGATTTTAAGGTTGATTTAGGATTACTTGGCATTATAAGGAGGGTTTATTAATAAAATTTCTTCAACTCAGGTGTTTCATGCCTCTGTTAGCGACTCTATCCATCTTTCTGTCCCCATATTTTTTCTCTGCTGTTTGGAGTCAGATATACATGATCTGGCATTAATGGAAAATCAACGTTTTGAAAATCGACTATTCTCGGCTGCTTTGTGTCAGATTTACTTGAAACTTGATACAAAGGTATTTTTGATAAGATACCTCAACTAGCCATTGTATAAAGTTGATAATTGCCATGTGTATCAGTCAGTACGCAAGGCATTTCAGTGCCGAGTTTGAAATTGTTTTCATCAACATTTCTCAAGAAATTCAATAGAAATAAATAAAACTACAGATTTTAGATCTTTTATCTGAAAATAATAAATCTAAATATGAGGTATCTAAATTGGCATCATTATAGAGAAGTAACTGGAATACTATGGAGCCATAGTTTTGTATGATGGATGGAAAATTATTGTACATGATCATTATGACAGACTGCCTCACCAAAGTCTCGTCCCTTTCACACATGCACTTTTGGGAGAGGCACTGCCTATTTTGAGGGAATTATATACAAAAAAAAATTATTGTATACTGGTAGCTAGATGTGTGGAAATTCCATGGATGTTCACTTCTAAGATTATCGTTTTTTTTTTTTTTTGTTTTTTTTTTCAAACCTCTTCTCTTCTCTTCTCTCACCCTTTGCCTGTATCCTCTAATTCTTTCCCTTATCCCTTCCAATCTTCTTTGCTAGTCTATGGTTTCATCTGAATGTTATGCTGCAGACATGAATTAGTTTCATTTGTGAAACTTTTCTTACCCACTCAGTAAACTACCTAACTTCTTTCCCCCCTCCTATCTCTCTTCTTACCTTGCCTGTAAAATAATTCCTTTTACTTCTCTCTTTCTAACTCTCCCCTAAATTATTCAACTCTTTTTTTTTTCTCCCCTCTTTCTCTCTAAATAAGTATAAGCAATATTTTAATCTATAGTAATAAAATATCATGTTAAAACGAGTAATGTTTTTACTCATTCAATAGATAATGGGGATGGGTTAAAAAAAAAGTCTGCTAAAGTGTATCTTGTCCCAGATTTTTTACAAACAGATGATTACATAACGTAAATAAGAAACAAACATTCCCTGTCATTTGCTTTATTCAAATTTCTGTATTCAAAAATTCTCTTTGATTAGTCAGTTTTTAAAAAAAAAATTTCCTTCATCAATTGACCAATTAGAGCTTACCGGATTTAGACTGTTACAAAGAGAATTATGATATAGATACTAGGAATGTCAGACTAATGGATGAGTCCTATATAATAAATTAAGATCCACAAGACACAAACAAATTTTCAACATTATTATTCTATAACTTATATAGATTTTCCTTGCTTGAAAAAAATGTACAAAGCTGTTTTTCAGGTCTATAAAAAAAACTTGATTAGTTCCAACTAACATCTAACTATAGATCTCCGTGAGCTTGTATATGGTTGTACCAAGATAACTTGACAACTGGCCATTGTAGGAAGTTGATAGTCTATAGATATGTAAGTCCATGCACCAGATATTGCAGTGTCATGTTTCTCAAGGTGTGGTGGTGGGGGGTGTTTGATTGACATTAAACATGTAAACGGAAATAAACATATATTTTGTGACCATAGAGACTTTTTTTTTTATACATGACGCAATGTGGGTCTCTAAGTTTTACCAAAGTAATTTAAGAATAGAATGAAGATAGGGAATTGTTTTGTTTTGTATTTTTTTTTTTTCTCTGCCAAATGTATCCATAGAAGGAGATTGAATCAAATTATAGTTAGATGACGTAACAGCATTTTGATAAGTTTTGATTTCTGTTATGGTTAACAGTTTCTGCTTTGTTGCTATTAATAATATCATAAATAAAGAACGGCGTCTAATTATTTGAAGTGTAAACCTGAAGATTTTCATGAAGCCAGATGCACCTTTTGAATGGCTGTGCCATAGTATATACATCTAAAAAAAAAAAAAATGATTTTGAAAAAAAAAAAAACTTTTTGAGTTGGATATCTGTCTATATGATAATGATCAGATTTCTGTACTTTTATTACTGTAAGCCTGCAAAAAGAGCAAATCATAGCAAGATTTTTGTCAGCAGTTCCAAAATACAATGTTTTTTGCATGTTGACATATGGTTCTTTACACATAAATTGTAAGGGAAAAAAAAACAACCATATTTTTCAATTGCTTGGGTTATGTTAACATCATTGTCAAATTTCAGTAAATTGTTAAGATTGGAGAAATTATCCAGGTTGTATACAAAAATGTTTCTGCTTATAAAATGTAAACCAATAATCCATCTAAAACTCACCTTCCCTAAGGTAGAACCTCTCGACAGGCTTACTTACAAAATTTCATTGAAATACATTCAGGAATATCAAAGTTATCCAATTGAGAATAGGGACATGACACCTGACACTCATAGCAATTGATAGTCCCCAGCTTTCTTTTTTTTTTTTTTTCTTTCAACCAAGAGACGAAGAGTCTTATTTCATATCTTAGTAAATGGCTGCGGCTTTGCTAACAGTATACCTGAAGTTCTGAACTGTGTCAGTATGTTTCCAGTATGGAAGGTTGACACAAGATATTGTTATCTAAAAATCTTGTATTCATTCTACGCAAAAAAAAAAAAAATGAAATTGACACTGTAGCAGTTATATCATCGGCAGCCAGCAAACGAACACATGTATACACACTCATCAGAACAGCCAATTTTGTGTTTGTGATCACATAACACACTTCCTCTCTTCAGCTAGCAAATCAAAAAAGAGATTACTCCAATCAATAGTTGTTACAAACTGTCACCAAAACTTTCTTCAGTTTCTAAGCTGAGCTGGCTATGTATCATGTATACAAGTTGCACTAATTGAGCTAGAAGGCTGGAAATTCAATCATTTACCCTTCAATATGTCTAAAAAAAAAATTTTTTTGAACCCCTCCTACCACTGTGATAAATTTTGATGGCAAGGGTTCAATTTCCAATGTAGATTTGTGCTAAATTGGTCACTTGGTTTGTGTCGGGCAGCATTTATGCTTTCTTTTTTTCTTTGATGCTTACTTTTTTAGTGTTCACTGCCCAACAATAGGTGGGAGAAGTAACTTATTTATTGACCCTCCCCATTCCCCAATTTTTCTTAATTTTGCTAAAATATATCGGTCACATTTATGGTTGCCATTGAGTGACTAACCAGACCTGGTTTTTTTTTTTTTTTTTTGCAGTTGCTTCATGTAAAGAAAAAAACTGAATTTTTTTTTTGTCTTTTATTTTCTCCTAACAGATTACAGAAGGGCAAAGAATTACGAAAGGAAGCTGATATCCGTGAGGTGAAACAGCACATCCACTTGATGAAGTCTCCGTGTGCAAGTAAGTGTTGTCTGAACTATTATAAGCAATATCCGTCTGAGTTGGGGGGGGGGCGTCAGCATAATTATGGCATTGAAATCAGTCAACAATATTTTGACCTTAGAATTGCTTTCGCCTGAAATTAGATGGGAGACATTCTGTCATTACATTTCAATGGCACCCCTGCCTCAGCCTTCCAGAACACCTCCAGTTTATGAGACCCACTTGAAGAAGGCTGTAGAGTACAGTGACTTTAAAAGTGTCAAATGGGGAAACATTCTGCTAGTTTCCCCCTGGGACAATGGTAGTGCTTAGATCGGTGGTTCTCAAACTTTGACACACCGAGAAATGCATTTAACTTGTATGGCAGACCAACTGTAAAAATGAAATGAATTAGACAGAAACATTTCAGTTATCAACGAACAAAACTTTTATATCGGCATACTTGTGTACGTACCTCCCCCCATCCATTTCATTTGTGGATAAAAAAAGTTGAGATCTCACACAATCTAGTGCGTTTCAGCACTAAATTGGAGCTGAGCTGATATCAAAAACCAAAGCTTGAAATACATGTTCGTATACTTACTTCGATGCTAGTAAATGTATTTAGAAATGTAAAATGAAAACTTGGTACTTCAAAAACCAATTCCTGTTATTTGTGACCTTATTAGATGCTCACAATGATACATTTTCAATCATCTTAGATAAATCTCTGTACGCGTGTGTGTGCACCATGATAACTTGGCAGCTAGCCAATGTATAAAGTTGATGTTCACCGTATATATTAGTCTGCACACGAGGCATTGCAGGGTTGAGTTGCATCGATGCTTCTCGAAAAATCTAATGAAAATGAATTGATAGAACTATAGATTACCGATTGTTTATCTAGAATTATAGATCTAAATTTGAATATAAAATATCTCAATTGGCTTCACTGTAGAGAAGTAACTTGAATAATACGAAGTCATAATTTCTTGCGATGGTCGAAATCTCATTTTACGTGACTGTTATGACAGATTGCTCCACAAAAGTCCGGTCCTTTCCAAACGTGCACCTGTGGAATGAGCCCTGTCCTCGTCACTAAAAATAAATTTTTCCCCCAATCTTCATTATCTCAATTACCACTAGTTATTATTCAATCAAGAAACTTGACATTGTATTGTGTGTGTATCATCATCATCAGTCTTTTAACGTCCGTCGTTCGACATAGACCTTCCCCAGGATCCGCCACATTTCTCTATCGTGGGCGTTGCAGGGCCAGTATTTTCTGAAATTCGTCTTGTTCATCTCTCCATCTTGTGTTCTGTCGGCCTCGGTTTCGCATGTGATCTCTTGGGATCCATGTTGTGAGTCATGGTGTCCATTGGTTGTCTGTCATTCTTGCAACATGTCCAGTCCATTGCCATTTGAGTTTTCTTATAGATTCTATGATGTGTCAAACCCCCATTTTCTTCCTTATATACTGTACTGTCTTGTGATCTTTCCATGTAAGGTAGCACATGATTCTCTCATGTGCGCGTTGCATGCTTCTCACCTTGTAAACTCTGTGTGTGTGTGTATATGTTATCGTAATGTTTCATAAAATCCTGAGTTTCACAATCAGTGTAGTATTGGTTAACTCAGTTGTGCTAACCATCACTAGTTTTGAGTCTGATCTTCACTGGGTGCCCCACTACTGTGGCATTGTTACACTGAGCTAGAGTGAGTAAATATAAAGTATATCCTGCTTGAGTATTTACCGTGTGTGTTCAGCCCAGTTTGACACAAGACCCCAGTAGTGGGGCATCTACCGAAGATCGAACTCATCACACTAGTAATAGTCAGCGTCTGCACTGATTGTGAAACGAGGGATTTCACCAAATCAATAGTTTCGCCATCTTACTGTAATGGCTTGGCCTTGTGAACAGAGATTTTGGAAGAAGTTTGTTGTACCTTGCAAGTGCGTTGGTATTAGGATTCACACTGACTACACTTCTGATTGGTCATTGAAAAGGCATCCTAAACAGCCTTTTATCAGTGTGAGAAAATAGCCAGGAACGAGTAACAAAATGCGTTTTTTCAAATGAACGCATGGGGGGGGATTCTCTACTACCAGACTGTTCTCATGGTTATGGTAACGGATTAAAATATCTTGGCCCAAATACGTAGCTAATTGGAATATTTATAGCTACACTCACAGGTGTGCTCATCTAGAAGCGTTTTCATGGGAATAAAATTATTTTATTGCTTGACCCCTTTCTTTTCTTTGTTTAGTCAAGAATATCAATTCATCTGAACAAGATTGAGGTCTCTAGGTTAATGGTTGATTCGTCTTTGTATCTCTCTTTTGAATGATTTCAATTTGGCTGGTCAGTTTTCCAGCCTTCATTTGTTGAATACCAGATTCTGTAGCATTGATCTAGTGGTTCTCAAACTTTAGTGTATGATGGCACATTTAGAAATATATTAGACTTTTCGTGCCAAACCAACTTGGAAAATAAAACAGGCTAGGTAGAAACATTTCAGTCGTCCATGAACAAAACTTCATTTTCAGTCTAATGATATACGCACACATTTTACCTTTTTTTTTTTCCCCTTTCATCTGTTGCTTAAAAGATTTGAATCTTCAAAAATCTTGTGACTAAACCAGTGATGTACTGTGATATCTATCTGAGTAGATTGATATTCCAATACATTACTAAGTTGGTTACTCTGTGGCAAAAATGAGACACATATGACACCTGTCCTAGATTTGTTCAAGTCTCAGAAGTGATCCACTGCTGTAGCATTAAGCTGTCTTATGTTGAAGTGTTTACTAATAAAATTATGTCTTTGATGACTTTTCTTTCGAAAAGCTTGCGATTTATCAGTCTATACCAATAGTCAATGACTTTTTGCTTGAAAGTTTGTTTTTACGTAAGATCTACTTTAGTACAGCTTTCTCCACTCTCAAAAATGGACGAAGCAATACCAATAATTTATGCAGGAAAAAAATCTGAGCCTTCCCAGACCAAGAAAATAGCCTTCTCTGTCTGCCTGCCTTAATATTGAGGTTTATCTAAGCGGCTGATATGAAATGCTTGATATACAACAATATACTTGTCTGCTTTCTTCATTTTTCTATCGTCCAGTTCTTTTGTGGGCACTCGAGGCATCCTGCAAACGGGCCCTAAGACTGAGTGCCCTCGAATTTCTGTAAACATTACAGCATTATTAAATGAATCCAAAATCTCATGTCAGGTTAATTTGTAGTCTGGGAGCACTCAAAAAATATTCTTTATAATGCTGATTGCTTTTTTGCTTTTACACCATTTTGTCTTCCAAAAGGTTTCTCATAAACACCATTTTGGATAGTGGTGGGGGGCCTGTATCTATCTTTTTGAATTGCATTCTGCCTGTTTTTCAAATTTTAAAAGGTCTTTTCTTTTTTCTTTTTGCAGACAAACTCAGCAAAATGGAGAAGAAACTTGTCGAAGTTACAGCAACCAAAGAAGAAAAGATGCAGGTGGAATAATTCCGGACACTCATGCTCTCGCCCTCTCTCTGTATATCTCTAATAAACGATATTTCCTATTGATCACTCATTATACAAAATGGCTGGACTCTTGTATTCAAGCTTTCTTTTCTTTTCTTTCTCTCAAACCATTCAGTTACTCAAGACCAAATTTAGTGCAAAAAACATCTATCAATGGCACGATATTGGTTTATCAGTATCCAACTATGATCTGTCTAAAAGATTTATTTTTTTTGAAAATTTTTTCCTCCAGTGATTACACAATCCTTGTTTGAATTGAATTTTTTTAGTTCCTTCACAATATTCAATCTCTGTTGATAAAGGGATCTGAATTCTATATTTCATCCTAATTTTGATTGGGGCATCCTCGTCTGACTAAATAGAATTAATTTTTGGGTTAAGTAGGAGCTTAGGTAAATTTGCAGTTTGAACAGAATGGCATAAATTATTCTTGATGTACCTCCCAAGCGATCTTATTTAGTCACGTTTTGTTTGGTTTTTGATTTTGAAATCAAACTAACTGATCTTTCGTTTCCCATATGAATTTTAATTTATTTTTCATTCTGAAATTTGCCTATGGAAATAAGTTTGACCTTACCAACGTAATATTGTTCTGATACACAAAAAGAAAGAAACATCTGCAGTTGTAAACTTACATCATTCCACGGCTTTGATTATTTGTGAGATGGTGAAAGTATACGATTATAGCAGCTGTAGGGGGGGGGAGAAAACTCATTACCGTACGTATTTTTCAGAAAAGAAAATTGATTAAAATTCATATGGAAAATGAAAGCCTGGTTAGTCTATTCAATTCCAAAATCAAAATCTAGACATAAGTTAAATTGTTTGTATCAGAAAATAATTTACACCGCTCTATTCAAACCACAAATTTTATGCCCCCCCTTTAAAATTTCTTAAATTTTATGAAACGTTTTTTTTCTTTTCTTTCTTTCTTTTCTCCAACTATGTTTATTTGAGACTCTTTATTTTCATAACAAAATTATGTAAATCAAGTTGATAGGTTCACTTGCCAAACTTTCTTCTGTATATATATATTCCAATATAAAACTTGAATTAAAATTTGTATAGGGAAATAGTTCGGTTTGTTTATTCAATTGATATTCGGACCATCCTCATCTTTGTTGTTTTTCATACAACATTTCGGCCGCTGCACTCTGCGGCCTTCGTCAGGTATCATCTGGGAGATTTGGGAAGTAGAGTGCAACGGCTGAAACGTTGTATGAAACACAACAAAGATGAGGATGGTCCAAATATCAATAGAAATAATAATGATATCTCATCTCAAAAATTCTGAGATATATTGTTTATTCAATTTCAATAACTAAACAATTGAAATTGTTCGGTGTTGAGATCTATGATAGATATTTTGAAATAAAAATCATGAATTTTACGCCACATCTATTTTGTCAAAACAAGGATTTTATAATTGAATTAATAAGTTAACTTCCAGATGATTAAAATCTGTTCTTTCATAATGATAGAGAACCTTTTGAAAGTACGGCACTCCCTATTTACTGAAAGGAGAGTGACCTTTGGGTAGTATAATGGACTTCTAGCTATAATGACCCCTCCCCTCTCCAATTAGTTAATAAGATTCGTCCTGTGATCTTGAAAAAGTATATGTCGCAGAGGGTCTGACCCTCCGGCAACACCCTTCCTTCGGACGGAAAGGAGAGAGAGTGCGTCACTTGATATGGTACAAGGCCAGACTTGTTGGGTGCAGAGGAAAGATTGAACTCACTACAGTCCTGATAAGCAAGCTAGAGATACCCAGTTTACCATTATCCCAATCTGGTTCCTTCAAAGCGATAAAGAGCCCTATAAATGATCTGAAAGTTTGTGATGGTGAATCTAAGACATGCGTGTCAGTAGCAACTTGTTTTTAGGTAACGTGATGGACTTTTGGGGAAAAAAAAGTCTTTCCTCAATGGTATGATATATTGGTGATCTTAAGATTCTTGCAAAAGCACTTCTGACCCTAAATGATGTTACCACAGGCAAGATAAATGGAAAGAGTGCTACTTGTTTAGCCTTGAAATGTACACGTTATATCCTTCCCATAATGCAACTGCCTTCGGGAACTCTGCCAGAAATGAATCATCAAAGTTAGGTGACGTTCCGGATTTCGTTTTATAATCCTTATTAACGTACTAATTGAGGGGACAGGTGTCTCTTTATGTTGATCATCTAGTACGTGTATTGAAAAAAAAAAAAGAAAAATCAAAATACCCCCCCCCCCAAAAAAAAAACAACAACGAAATCATGCACACCTAAAGATAGCATGAATGCATATAGTGTATGCAGCTGCTAACATAACTCAGCGTTATTTGTTACCTCCCTTGGATAATTTGGTTTGTGCACCAGTAACGAACAATTACTCATTTTTTCCCCCCATGTGCCAATCTTGTGTATCTGTTATGTTGTTGAATCCTGTTCTGAGAGAACATGTACTTTTCTCCTGTACGTAATATCTGGTGCCTACGTCTGTATCGTATCGAGACTTTTCTTTTTACCTTGCGCCTAACCCGATTCCTGCGAGGGGGTCTGGAAATAACAATCTGGATAATCAGCAGCTGCAGTAACATCATCATTATTATTATTATTTTTTTTCTTTCGGACATCCGTCGTTGGACATAGACCTTCCCCAAGATCCGACACACTTCTCTATCATGGGTGTCGCGGAGCCAGTACTTCCTGAACTTGTCTAGCTCGTCTCTCCATCTGATATTCTGTCGGCCTCGGTTCCGCATGTGATCTCGGGGGATCCATGTCGTGAGTCGCGATGTCCATCTGTTGTCCGCCATTCTTGCAACATGACGAGCCCACTGCCATTAGAGCTTTTTAATGGATTCTATGATATCCTTGACTCTTGTCTTTTCCCGGATGTACTGTGGTCTTGTGGTCTCTCCATGTGAATCCCAGCAGAGCAACCTCAGATTAGCAGACAACATTGCCCTTATCTGAGCAACCGGATGTTACATGTACAAATGAAGGGCGGGTGCAAGCTCTCCCAGAACATCCCTCGACACCCCTCCCAAAAGGTTGCAGGATTCACAACCGAAACATTGTGGGGAAAAGAGCCAGTAAAAAAGACGAAAAAAATAAGTCCAAACAGTCGACCTACAATGACACGAGATCAGATTTTAGATATCTAATAAATTCTAACAGTACCCAAAACAACGTTTTTCTATTTTTTCAAGTTTTATAAATTGTTAGTTAACTACAATTGAAGAAATGTATGGGTGCGTCCGCTGCGATTACTCAACTGGCCGAAACGTTGACTTCTACCAGATGTATTAGTCAGTACAAAGCATTGCATTCCAACAGATCGTAGATCTTTTATGTAGATTTATAGATCTAAATCTAGATATTTTATATCTAAATTTGCAACGCCGAGAGGAGTAACCGAAATGATTCAAAGCTGTAGTTTTGTATCAGGGCCGAAAAAATTATTTTCCATTACTATTATGACATGCTGGTTCACACTGACCATCAAGTCCTGACCCTCGAAAACACGCACCGTTGGAAGAGATATTACCCTAGCGTTGAGAAAAAAAACCCCCAAGGATCACGCAAAGATCATTTCTAGCAATAACCCTAAGACGTAGAAAGAGGTTAATGTGGATCAGAGAGCAGTTCAAGGTAAAAGATGTCGTAGAAATGATCAAATGACAAAAATGGAGGTGGACAGGAATCTTAGCAAGAGGAGAAGATAACAGATGGTTTAAAAAAGGTGAGGAGAAACTTTTGTTATGCGAAGCCCGGGTAGGGACGGCTGTTGCCGTAGCCAGCGTAAGGGCACATGCCACTCCTTAAATGTTGAAAATCTTCGCCCTCTCCTCAAAATGGAAAAAGTTTTCATAAAACATTAAGAAGCCTGGAACAAGTGATGATCCATCACGACCCCGGTTGGAAGCACATGCAATTATAAATGCAATTGGTCAATATTTTCTGAATGCATGCACTGCAGGCGCCGTGATTTGGAAAAGGTTGGGAAAACTTTAATTCAACCCATTAACTACGGCTGGTGGTTAGTGTAATAGTTCTCCGTCGCAAGATTAAAGCTCTGACTCACAGATAGAAGTGAGTTGCCATCGATCACAAAAAAAAAAAGGAAATCTTTATTGAGTAAGCCTTGGAAATGCAATGATCGAAATTTTCGCCATACGCGGCCAATGGGTTTCTGCATACCCGTGTACCCCAGGGATATCAAGGGCTTCTCGGAGTAAATCGGTTGTTTCGAAAACTAAGGACCTCTTCTTTTAGGGATTAGAGAGAAAGGAAACTTTCCCTTCTGGGGTCAAAAGTGATGGGATTTCCCTCCTTAAGTAATCAAAAGTGAAGAGACCCCCACTTCAACGAGTGAAACCTAAAGGGAGACCTTTTTCTCCTCATAAGGAGGTCAAGAAGAGAGACTTTTTCCTTTCTTTCATGGGTTAAATATGAACGTAAACTATTTTCACCTCTAAGGGGATCAAAAGTGAAGGGGCGTAAACGGGTTCTCCAGCAAGTTTATGTATATTGAACGGAAAGTATGGGCCCTGTTTAGCGTTAGAGTTATATTGTAAATTGAACCCTACTTCTGTAACACTATAAAAAAATTCTCAAAACTTTTTTTACTTTGAAATATCTCCTTAGGTCCGTTGAGTATGCATGCCGAATTTAGTTGGGCTGCGCCCATGTTTAGGTGGTCTCCATAACGTGACAGACAGTGTGACATTTCTCACCTACATATACTGCATATAGATATAAATCTTGCCTTAGGGTGTTGGTATTTATAAGCCGCTCCACGCACTTCAATGGCAATTTATGTCTTCATTCACGCAGTTCAGTCATGTGACATTCTGCTAACCCGGAAGGCATACATTTCTGTCAGTGTGTAGCGCGTTTGGTCCATTATCAGTCGGCTCAGATTGTCATCATGATCGGACGGTCTAGTAGTGTTCTGTTTCAGTGGTGGGCCTCATTGTTGCTATTGCTGGTGTTGTACTTTACCCCAGGTAAGCTTGAATACCTTGTTTTTTTGTTTGTTTTTTAAAATGAAACTCCACACCAAAGTATTCGCAAAAAATCAAGAAAAAAAAAAAAGTGATGAAAAAGTAATTGTAGCTAAATCTGACGTGTTTATTCTTTGTTTATTTTACTCATCTGAAAAAGTTGCTATTAGATATTATATATATAAAAAAATGAAAACCGCCCGTGTCAGATTAATCCTGTTTTCGCTCTAACTGTGGACCAGACTCGTTCACTTGTGGAATGAATATTCACATGAAACTATTTTAGAACATTCCTTCTCACTCCTTGCAGCGTGAGTCAGTTTACAATAAAACAACCTTTTGGTCACAGTTCAGTAACTTCTACCGACGTTCGTATCTTAGTTTTGTTATTCACGCCTGTTGCGACGAGAATAATGTCTTTAAAATTTTACATATTGGAAAATAGAGAGTTAATCTTTGCTTTGACGTAGCAAAATCTGTGGCGATGTTTAAACACAAAACAACACACGAAGGCTCAATCATACAATAATTCAAAAAAAGTATAATTTTTTTCATTTTTAAAAAGTATAATTAAACAACATTTTCATTACGAAATTAAAAGTCTGCCTTTTGTTCTCTAGTAAAATGCCAATTCAGCATGTCGGGTGCAATATTTCTGTCGTACCCCGACGACCGCGAAATCTGATCAAGAACGGATGAAAGGCTTTTGATTTAATTATTTCTCTAATATCTAATGAACGTGATGTTTAATCATAATTTTTGATGAAAATTAACGTTTGGGGCCACTGGCTTTCCGTAGTTTTTACGCTGGTTAAACTTTGCCATGGGTTTAGGCGAGTCAAACCTAAGATTATCATTGGTTTTGCTGATCACGTCTGTTGCATCCAGAAAAAAAATCTCGTTGAATTTTTTACTCTTAGTATGTTCTTTACAATCCTCCACGATATGTCTTGGGGCACCTCGCCGTAGAGCAATCAGGGTCGAATATAGCATTGATGGAACCAAGGGTATAGCATTGTTCTGGGACCTTCCATTCTTATGTCTATTATTTTCAAGCAAATCAAAACAAAATTGAAATATTAATAAGATTAATATGTTTAATTTAATGTGAAGTCCTTTATGGATCAATAATCTCTCTTCTTCTCTGTTCCCTCTTATTCTTCTTCTCCTCTCTCTCCCCTTTGCTTCTTCTTCTCCTCTCTCTCCCCTCTTATTCTTCTTGCCCTCTCTCCTCTTATTCTTCTTGCCCTCTCTCTCTCCACTTATTCTTCTTGCCCCTCTCTCTCCACTTATTCTTCTTGCCCTCTCTCTCTCCTCTTATTCTTCTTGCCCCCTCTCTCTCCTCTTATTCTTCTTGCCCCCTCTCTCTCTCCACTTATTCTCCTTACCCTCTCTCTCTCCACTTATTCTTCTTACCCCCTCTCTCTCTCCACTTATTCTTCTTACCCTCTCTCTCTCTCCACTTATTCTTCTTACCCTCTCTCTCTCTCCACTTATTCTTCTTACCCTCTCTCTCTCCACTTATTCTTCTTACCCTCTCTCTCTCTCCACTTATTCTCCTTACCCTCTCTCTCTCCACTTATTCTCCTTACCCTCTCTCTCTCTCTCCACTTATTCTTCTTACCCCCTCTCTTTCTTATTCTTCTCGTTAACCCCACTCTCGCTTCTTCTTCTCCCCCTCTCTAGTATAATCCTCAAACAAATTGAAACCGTGAAAAACTTTGAGATTAGAAAAATATTTTTTAGACATTATTTTTTTGATGTCTTTAAAATCTTGGGATTCTGAGCAACTGCACCGTTTGCATTGCCCAAGATGTGATCCAGATCTTTTGCGCAGTATCAGCAGCACTTAGCAGCCTCTTTAGCTGATAGACTCAATATATGTCAATATACAGATTTGTTGAGCCCCATCCCCACCCACACGGCTCCGTAATTCTATAGATTAGAATATGAACATAAATTGTAAACTGTTTTTAGGTGGTAGTACTGATTCCAATTCTCTAGATCCCACATTCAAAGAAAAATGACCAATAGTACGACTCTTTTGATTGAAGATTGGGAGTATCCCGGCCAGTTACTTCTACATCGGCTATCTAAAGTTTTAAGAGTTTAAGGACTTGTAATATTTAAGGTTACTTTTTTTTTTAAAGCTTCTAATAGAGGGATCTTATTTAACGGAAGTATTGTGATATTTATGTTCGAAACGATTCATAGTAGGTATTTTTGCCGATTTTGTCGACATGCCGTTAATTTTATCGTCACAATCTTGGTGTGATTAGTAAGGAGAAAAAGGTAAAAATTATTTGTGTATCTCTCAAAGGACCGGAGATATGTTGGAAAATAGATTGCATAAATGCCGTGACAAAGTAACCAACATGTTTAGAATAGCAGTTTTGACTTGCAAAAAACAGCTACATTTAAAAAAAATCTCAAAGTAATTACTTGAATTTTAATGAAATCTCTAGTGCCTAGATAATTAAGGACGAGACGGAAAAAAACTAACTAACAAAAACTGAAGAATAAAATGAAAGTATTTCTCTTCTCAGTAACATCTTATTACATAAAAGTTTGAATTTATGGTTATTATCTGTAAAAAAAAAAAATCTTGACCTTTCGATTTTTTTTTTTTTTTTAAGAGAATTTTTCAATCGACTTTTTTAAATTTTCGTTTTATTTTTTCACTTAGTCACCGCTTGAGATTTAGTGATAATAAAACGAAAGATGAAAATAACTGGAAGTACTCAAGAAGAAATATTTTCATTTTAATTGACTGAGGAAAAAACATAACAGTGTATAAGTGCCATATTTGTATAATAACAAAAATACTCTTTTCGCTGGTATAACAATTTGAAACAATTGTGATGACAATTCGTTGGGTACCTCAGTGTAAATACGTCGAAAGGAATAGAGTCCTAATAAAAACGAAGCAAAAAACATGCTAGAATTGAAAAATAAAAATGGATGGCTCAAAAGGTTCGTAAGTGTACTGCTTTGTGTACTAGTCACTTATCATCGCAACTACTTCTTGACAAATTCATTTCTCACTTCATTGACAGACCAAAGATTATCCCCCTCCCTCAACGCAAAAAAGGCGTTTGTCGTTGTTTATTCATAAAAAAAGTCGTTCATATCTGCAGTTCAGTAATGATCAAAATGATTATTTCTAATTTTTGGTGAATCATAAGAATAATATTTTGATTGTGTAATTTTTTTTCCCGATAACAGACTTTGAAATACCCAAAATAGCGTTGAAATGGGTTTTTTTTGCAATTCAAAACTCAATATTGACTTTTTTGTTTCTGATAGAGAAATATTTGGACTTTATTCTTTTTGGCAGAAACACGAAAAAAGCAAACCTAAAGAACGAAATTCTTTGAATTTTAATTGCGTTACTAAAATGGAGTAACAGCAAGCTGCAGAAATGCCTGATTTACAGGAATCGCTTGCGTAGTGTTAATCATCTCTAATCACCACACAGTAACATCTCCCCTCTTTGAAATAAGTGCTGCAGTATTATAAAGCGTGACTTCAGAATTTGTATTCATTGACTCAAATAAAGTATATGGTCCTAATTTGTGTCATTTTTTCAGAGCTTTTACTGAAATTCATGAAATCGCCCTTTAAAGAATATTTAAGGTTCTGATATAATCTCAACTAAATTATCCCAATATTAGGGTCACTCAATTTCATGTGTTTGGGTGAAAGCTCACAAGAAAAAATATCAAAATAAACCCAGTGCATGAGTATTAATTTGTCAATTAAGTCATGCGTTGTAAAACAGCAACATTCAAAATTGAAAAGAGGAAATGTTACTGATTTGAAAAAAGTGATTCTGAACAAGCCATTGCCGCAAATATAACAAATCCCTTTAAATGAATCCCTGAAGAAGCATCTTGGATAAATCAATCCTATTTAAATGTTTCAAATCCTGTTGATGCAGTTGTTGATGTTTCTTTTCTTCTTTTTTACTTCGTCTCTTCTTCTCCTTTTTGTTTCTTCTTCTCCTTTTTGTCTCTTCTTCTCCTTTTTGTTTTTTTTCTCCTTTTTGTTTTCTCTTCTCCTTTTTGTCTCTTCTCCTTTTTGTTTTATCTTCTCTTTTTTGTTTTTCCTTCTCTTTTTTGTTTTTTTTCTCCTCTTTGTTTTCTCTTCTCCTTTTTTTCTCTTCTTCTCCTTTTTGTTTCTTCTTCTCCTTTTTGTTTCTTCTTCTCCTTTTTGTCTCTTCTTCTCCTTTTTGTTTCTTCTTCTCCTTTTTGTTTCTTCTTCTCCTTTTTGTTTCTTCTTCTCCTTTTTGTTTTTTTTCTCCTTTTTGTTTTTTCTTCTTCTTTTTGTTTTTTCTTCTTCTTTTTGTTTTTTCTTCTTCTTTTTGTCTCTTCTTCTCCTTTTTGTCTCTTCTTCTCCTTTTTGTTTCTTCTTCTCCTTTTTGTTTTTTTTCTCCTTTTTGTTTTTCTTCTTCTTTTTGTTTTTTCTTCTTCTTTTTGTTTTTTCTTCTTCTTTTTGTTTTTTCTTCTTCTTTTTGTTTCTTCTTCTCCTTTTTGTCTCTTCTTCTCCTTTTTGTTTCTTCTTCTCCTTTTTGTTTCTTCTTCTCCTTTTTGTCTCTTCTTCTCCTTTTTGTTTTTTCTTCTCCTTTTTGTTTCTTCTCCTTTTTGTTTTATCTTCTCCTTTTTGTTTTTCCTTCTCTTTTTTGTTTTTTTTCTCCTTTTTGTTTTCTCTTCTCCTTTTTTTTCTCTTCTTCTCCTTTTTGTTTCTTCTTCTCCTTTTTGTTTCTTCTTCTCCTTTTTGTTTCTTCTTCTCCTTTTTGTTTTTTCTTCTTCTTTTTGTTTTTTCTTTTCCTTTTTGTTCTTTTCCATTTCGTTTTTTCTTTTTCCTTTTTGTTTTTTCTTCTCCTTTTTGTTTTTTTCTTCTCCTTTTTGTTGTTTCTCCTCTTTTTTTGTTTTCTCTTCTCCTTTTTGTTTTTTTTCTCCTTTTTGTTTTTTTTCTCCTTTTTGTTTTTCTTCTCCTTTTTGTTTGTTCTCTTCCTTTTTGTTTCTTCATCTCCTTTTTGTTTCTTCCCCTTTCTTATTGTTTTTCATTTCATTTTTGTTTTCTTTCTTCTCCTATTTTCTAATTCTCCTTTTCGTTTCTTTTTTTCCTTTTTGTTTTATCTTTTCTTTGTTGTTTTTTCTCCATCTTTTTCTACTTTTGTTTCTTTCACTTTCTCTTCTTTTTTTTTCATACTTTTGTGCCTTCAACTCCTTATTTTCTTTTTGTTTCTTCTATTTTTGTTTCTTATTTTTTAGTTCTCCGATTTTTCCCCCGTTTGTACGTTTTAATTCTTCTTTTCTTTTTGTTTTTCCTTCTCTCTTTGTGTATTTTCTCCTCCTGTTCTTGGACTTCCCCTCTCTTTATTTTTTTTATTACTTTTTCTTTTATTTCTGTTTCTTCTCCTTTTGTTTCTTCTTTTAGTTTTGTTTTTTCTGCATTTTTTATTTTTTTGTCGTCTACTTCTTCATCTCTATTTGTTAATCTCTTTCTCTTAGTTTGTCTCTATTTTTTCCTCCTTTTCTTTCTTCTTCTCGTTTTGCTTCTTCGACTTTTGTTCCTTTTTCTCGTTTTGTTCCTTTTACTTTTTCTCCTCCTTTTTTTTTCTTCTACTTTTGTGTTCTTGCATTTCTTATTTCCCCTTTATTTCTTCTACTACTTTTTGTTTTTCAATTTTTTCCCCCGTTTGTTTCTTTTTCGTTTTCTTCTTCTTTCGTTTCTTTTACTTCTTTTTCCTTTTGTTTCTTCTGCTTTTTTCTACTTCTTTTCTTTTTTTCTTCTACTTTTTACTCTTTTAGTTTCTTCGTTTACTATTGTTTTTACTGCTTCTTCTTCTACTTTTGTGTCTTCTATTCCTTCTTTTCTTTTTGTTTCTTTTTCTTCTGTTGTTTTTTTGAACTTTTTCTTTCCCCTTGTTCCTTTTAATTCTTTTCTTCTTTTGTTCCTTGTTCTACCTTTTTTTCTCCTTCTTCTTCTTCTCATTTTGTTTCTTTTTGTACTTTTGTTTCTTTACTTTTTCTACTTTAGGTTTTTTAATTTTTTTTTCTACTTTTCCCCCTTTTGTCTCTTTTTTTTTCTCCTTTTGTTTCTCTTACTTCTTCTTCATCTGTTTATAATATGTTGAGACATTTTTCAACTGAAAATATATGTAATGTGGACACCGACAACTGTTATGAAAAGTCATTGACGAATCTCAAATAGTTTAAATATTCTTCGGAACGGTTATGAAACATGTCTACTGATCTAAATAGATAGAGAGAGAGAGAGTAGCAAAAAAACTGGCTTAATGATGGACAGAACAAAGACAAAAGTAATGTTCAATCATTAAATCCCCAAAACGACCATAATGGAGAGCTAGGCTCTAAAAGAGGTTGACAGATAAGCTTACCTACGACAACTGATTAAGTTAAAGACCAATATAAATAAAACGACTCATAACGATAGGCTGGAAATCATTTGGTATGAATAAAGACATTGAAGAACACCTTGCCAAGCTGTTTATAGCGTAAAGTATACAATGAATGCACAATATCAGCTATGACTAACGGATATCATAAACAGAAATTACCAAAACAAATTGAACATCAATCGCAGAGAGAGAGAGAGAGAGAGAGAGAGAGAGAGAGAGAGAGAGAGAGAGAGAGAGAGAGAGAGAGAGAGAACAATGTTAGGGATAACTCTAAATGATAGAAAAGGATCAAAATGGATAAGAGAGTGAAGGATATCATACAAATAATCAAGCAATAAAAGTGGAGATGAGATAGACACTTAGCAAGAAGAGATGGCAATAGATGGAGCAATAGGCAAATTGATTGGTGTCCATGATAAATGAATATGATAATGAATCGTCAAGTTGATAATTCAATTACTGATTTATTTTAGCAAAGCAAACAAAGGAATCACTGAGAACTCCAGGCATTAATTTATTTAGTTGACGGAAAATGATTTGACTTGAATCATTTATTTGACAAACATTAATGACAACATCAAGAAATTTATGTATTTAGTTGACGGAAAATAGACAACTTAAGGTATTTTTTTTTATTTCCTAGAGTTTTTTCCTGTAACTTTTACCCTACAATATGCTAAAAATCGTTAAACATGGCTCTCAGACATTCACTCCTTCGTTGACTTTAATAAATACTTGAAAGGTAGCGTAGTATCTTTTTTGCTTAAATTTGTCGCATTTGACCTCATAGGTCGGGTGACGAGATATTTCGTTATCTTTGGTCTTCTTACTCTGGTAGTGATTCGTATATTGATTCAAGACAATTGGTAGATTCTGATGGATGTAGTAAAAACAAGGATTGTCCTGGAACGACTGACGAGATATTCCGTCAGCGTGACGTCACACACTGACAATAATAATATGTGTCAATCTCAGGGTTTGAAGTTTGATTTTTTAAGATTAGAATTAAAAGATAAAAACGTTTTTCGAAAAGAGCGTTCGGCGTTTGTTGTACTGCGATCCGTTATAGAGACAGCGTGCCCTCTATCCGCAGTCCTCTGTACCTCGTATCGACTCAAGCTCCGACAACTGAGCATCATCATCATCATCATCATCATCATTCTTTTAACGTCCGTCGACACACTTCTCTATCATAGGCATCGCGGAGCCAGTACTTTCTGAATTTGTCTAGCTCGTCTCTCCATCTAATATTCTGCCGGCCTCGGTTCCGCATGTGATCTCGGGGGATCCATGTCGTGAGTCGTGATGTCCATCGGTTGTCCGCCGTTCTTGCAACATGGCCAGCCCATTGCCATTTGAGCTTTTTAATGGATTCTACAATGTTCCTAACTCTTGTTTTTTTCCTGGATGTACTGTCTTGTGGTCTCTCCATGTTAGGCCCAGCATAATTCTTTCATGTGCACGTTGCATGGTTCTCAATTTGCAGATCTGTCTCTTGGTTAGGTTCCACGTTTCAGCTCCATAAGTGACTATTAGGAGGATGCATTGGTTATACACCCTTCTCTTTAGGATTAATGGGATCTTCTTATTTTTGAAGGTTGAGCTAGCTCTACCAAAGGCTTGCAATCCTAGAGTGATTCTTCGCTTGATTTCTTCTTCCTTTGTGGGTCTTATGGAGATTCGTTGTCCTAGGTAGATGTAGCGATCTACTTTCTCCAGTTCTGTCTCTCCGATTTTGATCTCAGTGTTTTTGGGGTTTGATATACCATAATCAGAGTTTTATGCTTACTGAGCAAAAATAGAAACCATGTCAGATTCGTGTTGTGTTTTCTAATTTTGCTGTGATAAGAGGATAAAATATTTTACTGATTTTTAGCAACAAGAAGTCAAGCGCTTGCATTGTCCTCGATTAAATACGGTAATAAATATTAAACTAGCGAAATTAAATTAATGAATATTTTGTGTTCGTAGTCCATTCATAAGATTTTTCAAACCGACCGTAATTTGCTTGTTATAGTGATGTACGATTTCCGACTACGTATTTTCGTCTCCCACTGCTCATTTAACTGACTGGCAACACTTCAGGGTTGAAATCCCGATTTAAGGTTCGTCGTTAACCAGCCCGGGCGAGACAGAGCACCGGGAAGAGACCGTAAAGACTTATAAGCGACATCAGTTTCTAAAATGTTTGTTTTCACAACGCGCCCAGCCGTTAAATGAGACAAATTGGGATGCCATTTGTCCCTAAATGAATGTATCAGAAAAAAACCCTCTAGCTCTGTTTATTTGTTGGATGGTTTGGAAACGCCCTCCCATATAATTGCTGTTATTCGCCCGGAGGCACCTGTCAAGATCCTTGTCCCAGAAGAAAGAAGCCGGAGACGACTTACTTTTCGTAGCTTTTTGCTATATTTTATGGGCATCCTGAACATTTTTGTAGCAGGACGTTTTTTCTTTCTTTTTAAAAACACATCCAAGTGCGTACATGTTTTTAATTTTTTTAAAGAATCAAATTGTGAAATTCAAGTCACAACATGGATCCCCCAGAGAGCATGGGCGAAAACGTGGTCGCCAAAACCTCAGATGCGTGATTAACTAAAAAAATTCAGAGAGCACCGCCCATGGTCGAGGGATCTGACAAATCTTAGGGAAGGTCGACGATGATAATGACCCAACCTCAAAACAATCCAGCTGAACACCTGCATTGCTGCTCCTATTTTTAGGCAGGGAACCTACTCTGAATGAATAAGGTTGTTACATATGTAATACCGCTTAAAAAAAAATTCTTTTTGTTTTTTCAATTTTATTTTTGATTTAAAAGGAAAAGAAATTGACATAGAAAATAACGCGTCAAGGAACAGACACATGTGGTTCGACAGAATGACTATAACACGCGTTGTATTACATAGAAACCGTGTAATGACGGAATATCATCTCAAATAACTATATATATATATATATATATATATATATATATATATGTATATTATTGTGTCATCCACAGACAGCTGTTTGGATGTATTACATCTCTTCAGTGTGGCTATCGACTTTCCATTATCCCATCCAGTACCGTGAGGCTGGATTGAAACCTTCGATATCCTGCCTCTGGGCTACGTAACTGGACGGTCAGTAAGGCTGAATTTAAGTGATATATTTATTTACGCAGAAATTCCCCATCCACCAGAGTGCTCTATTCCTGTGGAAGAGCATTGCATGAGCTTACAATTGATGAGTTACCTCACTTAAAGAGTGCTCAACCCTGGATAGTGGAACAATAATTATTGTGTCATCCACAGGCAGCTGTTTCGATGTATTACATCTCTTCAGTGTGGCTATAGACTTTCCATTATACCATCCAATATATTTGTGTATAACACAATCTATAATCAGAGAGAATAATGTTTAAAGTTGAAGATTTACTAATACAATTAATTTTTCTCACAGATTCAATGAAAAAGATATGTCTGATTAGTCACTCAATAGAAATTGTCACATGATTTACGTCTTATGGCAGCATGTGTGATTGGAAAAAAGGGTAATCAACGAATAAGTTACACCTCTCGCCGTCCGGCAGTTATCACCAAACAATAAACAAACTATAGGATAAATTTACCATAAAGTTACATTGCAAATTAAACTCAACACTAAAATCCAACTTAGAGAAGGAATAAAAAAAAATGAGTAAATAATAATTTTCAGCACTCTAGCTCCATTATTGTTTGACGATTTTTAATGATTCCTTAGTATTGAAAGTTTTTGAGTCTTTGATAGCAGTGTACGACACTGAGTATCACAGATTTTACAAGCATATAGAATTTACACTTGCATCTCAAGATGAAAATAATTCACATCAGAAATTTAACTTATACATTCCCGAATCACCAGATTTATGATATCAACTTCAAACAACTATGGATAAATGTTTATGGTAATCAGGGTGACTCAACGGGCGTCTCCAGGACCTCTGCTCTTCAGCTAAAGTTCATTTAGATGTAGAGTACTGACAGCAGATAAATTTAGGGCTTCTACAAATATTGATGGTTAGTTTGGTTTTTCCATGCTGACGTAATCGAAAGTACATTCCATTTTGCAACGTTAAAAGTTGTAGAAAGTAGGTTTGTCAAATTTTGATAGGTAGTTGTAAACTCAATCGTTGTCCGAGGTAGATGTAGTGGCACAGTATATAAGGAAGAAAACAGGGGTCCGTTACATCATAGAAACTATTAAAAAAACCTCAAATGGCAATGGGCAGGCCATGTTGCAAGAATGAAAGACAACCGATGGACATCATGTCTCACAACATGGACCCCCAGAGATCACATAAGAAACCGAGGCCAACAGAACGCAAGATGGAGAGATGAACTGGACAGATTCAGGAAATACTGGCTCCCCGACGCCCATGATAGAGAAATGTGGCGAATCCTGGGGAAGGTCTATGTTCAACGACGGACGTTAAAAGAATGATGATGATGATACTCCATGATAAATTTCTAAAGTTTTGGGTATTGAGGAAGTTTCCGATATCGCTGCTAATAGGGAGAGAGCCTTGAGACCCGCAACGTTGAACCGGAGCCCTGTTTGTATGCTGTTTCCTCAACGCCTGAATTCTAAAAACTGGAGAACGACTGCTTCGTGAAAAAGACAGAATATAATTGTTCGTGTACTCAATCTTGGCCAATGACATTGATGATTTATTTTTGTGTCGAGACAAACTCAGTTTGAAGACGTTTCAGCCAACGTAGGTGCTGGTGTTGGCAATTTGAGATCTAACCTGAGCAAGCTTGGGACCATGTCATAAATGGTGTCTACTCAAAAGTGGATGTTTCTACAGTTCGACCTCTTTAGTGTTGGGTCGATAGGTTTAAGAACTGGAGCATCTATTGTCTGACTGTCAGGTTTGTCACATTATTGGAAGTAATGCTAAAAGTAAATGATTTACTCCTGTCATCGCATTTTTGTAGATTTCTGTAAGTATTCGAACCATTGTCCTTGCATATTTAGCCACTGTTGTCGACAATGCATTAAAAAAGAGGTGTGGGCTTTCTTCGAGGTTTACTATTCGTACCCAGACCTAAACCTAAAAGTTAGGTACGTTCCATCACGGCCGGTTCAGCGTTGCCGATAAAACGAGGCCGTTCCAACACCAGACTTTTCAGCTCGTAGGTCTTCCAGCGCATGTAGAAAGTTTAATGACCAACAAAGATAACTAAGACCATTTAGTAACACTGTCCTTGCTAGATCTTCACACAAGAAGTGGGAAGATCTAACAAGGGCAGTATTATCAACATTATTTCCAGTTTACAGCTATAAATGAGTCATCTAGATTTTCCGGATGTATCTTGAATATATTTCGTATTATCAAGAAATTAACTTGAATATCTACTTTATTATAATATGGAAATAGATACGCGTCTTGGTGACCCAGGTACTAGTCCCAGCTATCTACTCTCTAACAATCTTGTGTTGAAACGGCCTCACTTTATCGGTAACGCTGAACCAGTGGTGATGAAACATACCTAACTTTCAGGCCCATGCCGAACGGACGATCTGACCCGCCTGCGTTCTGGCTAAGAGATACGTCAACAATAAAACACACATAGATAAAACGAAAGAAAGCTCAACTTGTAGCAAAATAGATTGGTTGACCATATAATTGAAGACAATTGTCTGTTTATAGTCGTAAAGTGTTGCTATATTTGTCATGAACGAATTTTCTCGAAACATGTCTTTCTTGTTTCTCTAGCTTTGCTTGTCACGTTATACGCTTATTCTTCTGACTTATTCATCCTCTCTTTCATTCTCTCCCCTTTGTTTCGTTCTCCCATTTCTGAACTCTCACTCTCTCCTTCTCTTTCAATCTCTTTGCTGGCTCTCTGTCCATCCATTAATCTATTTTTTTTTTTGCTTGCACTCACTCAACTCCTTTCTTTTCAAGCTATCTATCAGCCCATCCCTCTCTGTGTTTCTCTCTGTTGTTTGGTTATAGCCTGTCTTTTGCCTGACTGTTTCTCTCTGATCCAGTCTAAGGCCTATCTGTTTCTCTCTTCCTTGCTTACTCCCTGTCTGTTTGTCTCTCTTCGTTGCTTACTGCCTGTCTGATTGTCTGTCTTCCTTGCTTACTGCCTGTCTGTTTCTCTCTGATCCAGTTTAAGGCCAGTCTGTTTCTCTCAGTTCCTTGCTTACTGCCTGTCTGTTTGTCTCTCTTCCTTGCTTACTGCCTGTATTTTTCTCTTTCTTCCTTGCTTACTGCCTGTCTGTTTGTCTCTCTTCCTTGCTTACTGCCTGTCTGTTTGTCTCTCTTCCTTGCTTACTGCCTGTCTGTTTGTCTCTCTTCTTTGCTTATTGCCCGTCTGTTTCTCTATTCCTTGCTTACTGCCTGTCTGTTTGTCTCAGTTCCTTGCTTACTGCCTGTCTGTTTGTCTCTCTTCCTTGCTTACAGCCTGTCTGTTTGTCCCTCTTCCTTGCTTACTGCCTGTCTGTTTGTCTCTCTTCTTTGCTTACTGCCTGTCTGTTTGTCTATCTTCCTTGCTTACTGCCTGTCTGTTTGTCTCTCTTCCTTGGTTACTGCCTGTCTGTTTATCTCTCTTCCTTGCTTACTGCCTGTATTTTTCTCTTTCTTCCTTGCTTACTGCCTGTCTGTTTCTCTTTTCTCTCCCTGCATGTCTCTTCCTCTGTGTTTTTGTTTGTCTCCATACCCTTTCTCTGTGCGTGCACACTCTCTGTCTCTGTAACCGCCATTTCTCTCTCTCTCTCTCTCTCTGCCATCTCTCTCTTCATGCGTTTTCTTTCTCTCTCCGTACTTGCATTTTCTATCTCCGTGCCCCACTCTCTCTCTCCAAGTATTTTCTCTCCGTGCACTCTCTCCTTCTCCCTGTTTCAGCCGGCTGACTTTCACTCTCTGTGTCTGCCCTCTCTCTGTTTGCTTGCTCTCTTTCTTTCCATACCCACTCTCTCTCTCTCTCTCTCTCTGCGCCTGTTCTCTCTCTGTTTCTATTAACATTCATCCAACTTTTTATCTTATCTAAAACAAAACAAATCATGTGAAAGTCATCCGTTGATAGGTTTTTAATTGATCGCCCACAACTCGGTATACTGCTTACAAGCTTCTGTCAGTGGAGACTGACCCTGAAGCAGCCAGTCTTGTTTGATTATTTATTCATATTTTTTCTTTTTTACATTAGGCGAAGCAACCATTTGTGTTTCTTGTTCATACACGTACACAGGACAGCCTGTTGGTTACGAATGTGTCAACGCCACTGATGAAGTAAAGACGGCTAACATTGTCAAATGTACAGGTCTCTGCAGAGACAGAGTGGTCTACAAAAGACGTAAGTTGCTTTCTATGTAACAGACATTTTCGCAATGTACTTGATAATTCTTCTTTACATGGCCGATTCCTTCACTGCTTTTATAAATAGTGGCCAAAATCCAATAATTATATATATGTATATATATAAGATGAAATAAACGATCATATATATATATATATATATATATATATATATATATATATATGAGATGAAATAAAAGATTATATATATATGAGATGAAATAAAAGATTATATATATATGAGATGAAATAAAAGATTATATATATATGAGATGAAATAAAAGATTATATATATATGAGATGAAATAAAAGATTATATATATATGAGATGAAATAAAAGATTATATATATATGAGATGAAATAAAAGATTATATATATATTAGATGAAATAAAAGATTATATATATATATATATATATATATATAAGATGAAATAAAAGATTATATATATATATATAAGATGAAATAAAAGATTATATATATATATATATATAAGATGAAATAAAAGATTATATATATATATAGGATGAAATAAAGGATTATATATACATATATAAGATAAAAAAAAAGATTATATAAGATAAAATAAAAGATTATATATATAAGATGAAATAAAAGATTATATATATATATATATATATATATATATATATATATATATATACATATAAGATGAAATAAAAAATTATATATATATATATATATATAAGATGAAATAAAAGATTATATATATATAAGATGAAATAAAAGATTATATATATATATATATATATATATATATAAGATGAAATAAAAGATTATATATATATATATAGGATGAAATAAAGGATTATATATACATATATAAGATAAAAAAAAGATTATACATATATATATAAGATGAAATAAAAGGTTATATATACATATATATATATATATATATATATATGTATATATGATGAAATAAAGGATTATATATGTATATATATATAAGATAAAATGAAGGATTATATATATATTTATATAAGATGAAATAAAGGAATATATATATATATATATATATATATATATATATATATATATATTAGATGAAATAAAGAATTATATGTAAGATGAAATAAAGGATTATATATATATATATATACATAAGATGAAATAAAGGATCATATATATAAGATGAAATAAAGGCTTATAAATATATACATATGATATGAAATAAAGGATTATATATATATATATATAAGATGAAATAAAGTATTATAAATTTATATATATATATATATATAAGATGAAATAAAGTATTATGAATATATATATATATAAGATGAAATAAATGATTATATATATATATATATATATATAAGATGAAATAAAGGCTTATAAATATATACATATGATATGAAATAAAGGATTATATATATATATATATATATATATATATATATATAAGATGAAATAAAGTATTATAAATATATATATATATAAGATGAAATAAAGTATTATAAATATATATATATATATAAGATGAAATAAAGTATTATAAATATATATATATATATATAAGATGAAATAAATGATTATAAATATATATATATATATATATATATATAAGATGAAATAAAGGATTATAAATATATATATATAAGATGAAATAAAGAATTATATATATAATCTTTTTTTCATCTTATATATATATATATATATATATATATATATATAAGATGAAATAAAGGATTCACTAAACAAACACGTTTGTTTCTATCCTGTTTGGGCGAATGATCTGATTTACATGGATCCCTATTCCAAATCCCAATAATCCTAAAAAGAAGGGTGTATAACCAATGCATCATCCCAATAGTCACTTCTCGAGCTGAAACATGGAACTTAACCAGGAGACAGATCTGCAAATCGAGAACCATGCAACGTGCACATGAAAGAATTATGCTGTGCCTCACATGGAGAGACCACCAGACAGAACAGTACATCAGGGAGAAGACAAGAGTCAGGGACATCATAGAATCCATTAAAAACCTCAAATGGCAGTGGGCTGGCCATGTTGCAAGAATAGCAGACAACCGATGGACATCGCAACTCATGACATGGATCCCCAGAGATCACATGCGCAACCGAGGCCGGCAGAATATTAGATGGAGAGACGAACTAGATAAATTCAAAAAGTACTGGCTCCGCCACGACCATGATAGAGAAATGTGGCGAATCCTTGGGAAGGTCTATGTCCAATGACGGACGTTAAAAGACCTATGATGATTCCAACCAAGATGTCTGACTTGATCAACTTCACTGGAAAATTAAATTCTTTAAATATAGGACTCTACTGAGACGATGGTTTACATATTGTAGAAAATACCAAAGTGTAAAAATGCAAAAAAAAAAAAAAAAAATTTGAAAATACATCTTTAAAGAAATGAAAATAACATGAACTTTAAAGTTGAAATTGAGGCCAACCAAAGAATTTCACATTTTTCAGATGTTGTTAAAAATCTGTATGATAACACCCATAAAACCCCAAAGAAAAGAAAATTCTTAAATTACATATATTAACACGAAATCTAATCGCCCTTACAAAATCATTAGAAAGATCTCGTAATCGATAGAAACTAAGCTAATGTACAATTCCTGAAGCGAAATAATATTTAACTATGTTAGACAAAAATACAGTAAAGCCTTTAAGGACGGTGTTAGTTTTATTGAAACTAGCTTAGTTGGATAAGAATAAGAGGAAGATCTCCACCCAGAAAAATACCCACCCCCAAATAAGGTCCTGAATAGGGATCGAAATCGAATTATTCACCTGAAGACACCCAAACAGGACAGAAACATAAACGTTTTTGGGTTGCGAATCCTTAATTTCATTATATTTCAAGCTTTACCCAAACTTGACTCAATGTTGAATGTATTGAGCTCTTTATGAAATATACCAACCACACACTGGATATTGAATCACTGATTTATACTTTGGTATATATATATATATGCAAAGGAAAGCTCCCTCTCTCTCTTTTTTTTTGATGGGACTCCCCAGAAATTTTAATTATTGACAAGAGTCCTCCAAGTAGTTTGTCTGAATATCACTGCTCTATAGCAAGATATTGATTTCAATTGATGCACGTGGATCAGTAACTAAGAAGAAACATGGAATGAGTGATGTAACAAAGGAGAGATAAATCGGAGATGAATTTCAAAGGAGTGACAGTATCAAATGCTTCTGAATCGGTTTTACTGACCCAGAAGTATTTTTAGAGCATAAAAGGAAATAACAAACATAAAATGGATCATCTCTATTATCATTCGGACTATCCTCATCTTGGTTGTTTTCCATACAGCGTTCCAGCCGTTGTACTCTACGGCCTTCATAAGGTATCATCTGGTAGGTGTGAGGAAGTAACGAACCGAACCTTTTATTTAACCGACGGGGGTATATGATACCTGATGAAGGCCGTAGAGTACAACGGCCGAAACGTTGTATGGAAAACTACCAAGATGAGGATTTTCAGAAAAGAACATTCACAGGGTCAACGTAAGTGTGTATGGAAAGATTGTTGTTATTCACTTCTACAGTTAAGGCGTACATTGAATCACATCAAACTTGAAATTTTAAAAAAAATTGCCAAAATCTGTTCAGAGCAATTTTCGTGCGTCAGTGTAATTACAATAACGTTCTCTACAAGATATCCAATCAATTGTGTCATTCAGCGAACTCCAGTTTAGTTGGGGATGCATTAAACTAATAAGAAAATTGGTCGCTAAATTTAGTTTGGCCAATATCAGAATGAAGGTTTTTTTTTTTCTCTATTGATCGGCTTGGATGGGACCGTCTTTTTATTCAGTTTATTTCATACGTTTGCTACTCTTGCAGAAAACAATTTTTTCTAACACCAGTGGAGGTCTGGATTAGTAATTTATGGCTGCGTCTTCTAGTTTTACGGTAGATAGATGAAGTCAGCATTTTCTTATCGGGGCATTTCAAACAATGAACTTCTATATCCACTATGTGTGTGTTGGATTCTGTAAACCTCTGATATTTTAGCGCGTTTCATCTGTAACCCAGCGTCTATATATTGTACTACTCGAATGTACCGGTCAAAAATGATTGGGTTATGGATCGGACACTAAGGGGCCAAAGGTTATCTTATTAGGTAATTTATTTTCTACTGATACAATGATTCTAATTTTTGAGTTTTTTCTTGTTTTTTTTCCTTCAGTTTCAACTGTTTTTTTTAGTGTGATCAAGTATAAAGTCTCAAGAGTTTCTTTGACGTAATCTTCATTGTTATATCATGATAAGGTAAAATAACCAATTAGATCGACGGGCAAACAGAAATTTACATATATGGCTATTATTATTGTTCTAGCATAAACTCGTAATAAATGAGTTATGCATGGATCGACAGGAGCCTATAGTTATTTCATTAGGCAAGAAAATACTGGCTCCGCGATGCCCATGATAGAGAAATGTGGCGGATTCAGGGGAAGGTTTATGTCCAATCACAGAAGGTAAGAGACTGATAATGATGATGATGATTTTTAATAAATCAAGTATCCTAATTTTATTTTTTTTATAAGTCTCAACTCGAATAAAAGCCGTTTTGTGTGATCAGACATAGTCTTCAGATTTTATTATTACGTAGCCTTCGTTGTTTTGTGATGATAGGAATGGGAATTAACCAATGAAATGCGTGTACGAAGACAGAAGAAATGTTTTTTTCAATGCAGAATGCAATGATTGTGATATTTTCTTTCTTGTATCTTTGCAGATGTGAGAAACGAATTTGTGGTCTCTTCGTTAGACCGCGGTTGTTTGACAAAACCACACGAAGGGCCTAATTGCACGCAAAGTGCAACCGAAAGAACCTGCTTTTTTGTTTGTGAAGGTGAGAAGTGTAATAACCAAGACATGAGCTACAGGACACCCCCCGAAAGCGGTGCGATGGCGTCTATTAGCCACTGGATTTTCACTGCAGTGGCTTTGACGAACCTTTTGTTGAATTCTATCTTTTAATGAAAATTCTTGTTAAAACCTTTTAAATTTTGGCGTTTTTATTGCTTGTATCATGGGTTACCCCCAATTTTTTTTTCTCACAGCGGACTGATTTTATTATAATAATACTCACGTGGACCGGACATCGGTGAGGCCTTATTCACAACCGAGATATGGGGTTAGTCAACTATAAGTGACTCGAATTCGTTACTAAAACGCTTTATCCAACGAATCGGATTTAACATCAAAATCAAAGGAAGCCAATTCGATTTTATTCAGCAAAGAAACAAAAAGATAAAATAAATATAAGAAATTACCTCTCGACCCGGTAGCACATGCTTTGCAGCCTCGTACCGGTCCGCGACACAGTGGTTGGCGACCCCTGGCCCGAATCAATAAGATTTTCCAGATATACACATCAAATTTCAACGACCCAGTCTGCAATGAGATATCAATTATTAAAAAAAATCTTAAAATTATGATATTGTGTTTTGTCGCTTATTTTATGAAATGAGACAAATGGGCGATTATCACGAAAAGCTCCTTACGGGGAATAATTCGATTCGTGGGTTCGATCCTCACCATTATCCCACTATTGTAGCTTTGAGTCAGACTCAACAGCGTTTATTGTCCACCATGATAGTGTACTGGTTACCTTGTTTGCCTTACACATAGCTCCCAGTATCTCGCCCCCACCCCAAAAATAAGGGTTGGAAAAGCGTTTGTTTTGCGGCGAGTCGTTATGAATGATTCCCGCTTCTTCCTCCTTACTCTCTTATACCCGTATCCTGTACCCACCACCACCAATGGTAATGATGGTATATTACTTTGCGTTACTAAAAATTGGGTTAGTGAGAAATAAAGAAGATTGGGGTGTAGGAGAGGGGAGGAGGGAAAAGTATGCGTTGTCTCTATGACGGCTCACTGGCCTTTTTGACCTTTTTTTCGCCCTAAAATTGTGGAGGAAACCTGTACTGTAAGCAACATATAGACTAATCATAAAGTGTCCCGTCTCTTAAGAGGCAAATTCCATTCGAATATATTTTCGGTGACGAAAGTTCCAGTTTCCGCTGTATGCGTTAAGTATGGTCGAGACCAGGACTTCATTCTTACAAGTTTTTTTTTTATGACCCTACCACATCTGGCAAGATGCAAGTCCACCTAAGTGCAACGGCCATCATAATCACACAGCAGAGTGGACTCAATAAGTTCCTGGGTGCACAGGAGAATTTGTCCTAATGAACAGATATCCACTCAATTTTGTCCTGCAGGGATTTGAACCAATGGGCTTACCAAAGTCGTAGACGTGCTAACCATTACACCATCCGAGTGAACTCAAGCATACGTCAATAAATAACTGAAGACTATGCCAAATTGGGATAGTTCCAATCCCTCCAGTAAAGTATAGCTTTTTTCAAATCCCTCCAGTGAAGTATAAGTTTGAGCAGAATGCCCAGGGGCGTAGCTGACTGGACAGGGGTATTTGAAAACACCCCAGGGGATCTAGAGGGCCTAAAAGCTTAAAATAAGTATTCAACCTAATTCATCTTTACTGACATTATACAGTAACAAGGATATATTTATAGTACATGAATTGGATAACTGATTATAAATAACCAAGAGCACATAACTCTACAAGTGTCAATGAGAGTAATCGTTCGTGGATTCGTAACAAAATCTAATCAGTTCTTGCATAGGCTACTGTCAACATTTCAACAACATTTCATAGAAATTTATTGACAACTTTTTGAGCAGGTAAACAATAATCAAAACTTGATCTTGTCGCAGAAGCACAGAAAAGCGTTTGATATGTTTTGTGCTTCTATATGATTTTTTGATTAAAAAAAAGAAAGAGCTTTATCTACAAGTGTTCTATAAGTGAGTTTATTGTCGATATGAACTCTACATTCGTTTTCACATTCTATATTTCAAGTTAGATTTTGAGTTAAATATTCCCTTATCCCTTCTAAAGATGAGGGTTGCAACATTGCAGAATATAACTTGAAAAAAAATTGAGCTCACTGTCTCAAACTACTAACTATATACTCTATTTGCGTTGATATTTTTTTCTTGAGAGCTTTTACCTAATTCATAAAATCACTTCAAATATATAGCGTGACTTTGACATTGGCACCCTGTATATTCCTTAAAAAGCGATTTTATGGATTTGGATAAAAGCTCCCAAGAAAAAAAAATCAACCTAAAACATATAGTTATAAGTCTTAATCAATTACTTTAATTTTTGAAGTTGTGCTTTGAAATACAGCAACACTTACCTTCAAAGAGGGAAAATATTACTGTTTAGCGATTTGATCAAGAGATCACCGTAAATTGTTGCAAACAAAACATCACACTACTCTCATTAACTAAGTTCTCTCGACAAGTAGCTTGAAACATTTAGTCGGATAAATTTATCCAACTCCAAAAACTTTAGGTGGCCGAAATTATTGAACTAATACGCCAGAATTATAACCCTCTATTCGTCTTTTCTCTAATATACTGTCTTGTATCGTGATCTTTCCATGTCAGATTAAGCATGATTCTCTCCTATGCACGTTGCATGGTTCTTAGTTTGAGAGTCAGTCTTTTGGTTAAGTTTCCTGTTTCAGCACCATAGGTGACTATCAGGAGGATGTATTGGTTGTATATCCTTCTTTTTAGGACTAGTGGGATTTTCTTGTTTTTGTAAGTCGAGCTTGCTCTACTGAAAACTTATTAACTTAGTGTGATTCTTAGCTTGATTTGTTGTCCTAGGTAGATGTAGTGGTATACTTTCTTCAGTCCTGGATTTTCGATTTCAATCGGCGTGCCCTTGTCCTCAACATGTTTGTTGGACATGAAATTTGTTTTGCTGAAGTTCGTGCCGAGGCTAACTTTCTTGTTTTCTTCGAGTTCGTTTAGCATTTTCGGAGATCGTGGAGGTACTCAGCAAAGAGGATGATGTCGTCAGCAAATCTGAGGTTACTTAAAAAAATCGCAGTATATTCTGATTCCTTTGTGTTCCAAGTCTAGTCTGCTCCACTGGTACGGTCTGTACGCGTCGTATATATAAATGCATATATACACAGCCAGACAGCCAGACCAGCGTGAAAACTGAAGAAACCTATAATGACAGTTTTGGTTGACGGTTTTAAATAACATAGTACCAGGCAATAAAATAATACTCAACTTCAGAGGGTGCTGAGGTTTAGTTTGCTCGGGGCTCCAGGACCCCTTGGGCTAGACCCAGAGGTGTAGCTGAGGAAGGAGACTATTTTGAAACGCCCAGCCTCAAATCGAGTCCCTTCCCCAAGCTTTATAAGTAGTAGTTAATCTACTGCATTTCTACTGACATTAACAATATCAAGGTGTACATAAACGAATCACTTGAGTAACAGTTCAGCCTTTTGTTTGTTTTCTTTAAGTGGCAAGTTTTCCATTTTTCCATCAAATCTCACCAAATGTTGGAAGGGACAAACCCCACCCCTTGGGCCCCTGAATCTTTCAAATATTTCAAAGCAGACAGGCACTCCTCTCTACCTTGATTTCACCCCATCAAGCTGAGTGCTGCCGTTCCAAGCTAAAGTAAATAATGATTAACAGCTGGACTAGTTCTCGCTATCTTCTTTTTCTTCTTCGCGTTCTCCTCGACGAGATCTCATTTCTAATTGATGTTAGGAATATAGAGTTACCTCCCTTCTCTCTACCTCGGCAGTGATCGGTGTTGCCATATTTTGCGATACATAAAGCCAATTTTTAGCACTTTTCTAGCAATTCTAGCCAATTTTGAGGTAATTTCTTGCCGTTTTAGACATGCATATAGGAATTTTTTGCTATTGAAAATCGCCATAGAAATGTTAAGTAATTTTTAGCAGAAAATTATTTTGAGTTGGTGATACTGGCTATGAAAAGCTATTTGTCTACTGCTGACAAGGACAGCGCTGTAGAGAGTCG
>OY735226.1:7807959-7835459 GCA_963457665.1 Thysanoteuthis rhombus | reverse complement strand
TTTACATGTTATTACTATCAACATAAAAATTTCTGTTCTGATTATTGCTATTAACGACACCGGAAATAATGAGACACCTCTCTTTATTTATTTCAAGTTTAAATTTTTCCTTTGAACGGGCATGAACAATGAGCTTCAGCGTGTCGTACAAAATCCCCCAATAAAGCATTTATTCAATAATAGTTTAACAAATCACTCTGAATTCACAGTAGGAAGATCGAGGTTATAGTAACACTCCTACCAGTCTCAACATTTTCATTTAATGGTTTTCACTGAAACATTGTTCATATCAAAGTTTAAAAAAGTTGAATAAGACATACCTCTCAACTTGGCTCTAGCCATTGGGGTATCAGTATTCATACAACTTCTCGTTAAGTGTCCATGGATTTCATTGAGCTCAAATGCGGTTACATAAATACATTGTTGCTTCACAATCGCTTGAACATCATACCTTGAAGTTTAGAATAAACAGTATCCTGTTTTTCATAATAAAAATATTTCACTCTTTTAAAAATCACTTAGGTGATCATATTTACGCAGATTGGAGGTGGAAAGAACCTTTGTAACCTTTGAATTTCACTTTGCAATTACTCCGATAAATTTTGTAAAATGAAGTCCCCATACTTACAGTGAAAGCGGACGTAGGTTTCAACTGAATCGAATTTAGATGAATCATTTAAGAAATTTTTAAATCTAAATTGTATTTTAACTTTCCACAAGCCTTAGCAACTGACAAATTTACATTTCTAGTCCAAGCTACCTCTTCATCAAAAGTAAAAACTAAGGTTTTCTACCTCACACATTCTTTCATTGATATTGTTGTTAATTCTGATTGGATGCAATCGAATATCTACCAGTTTTTTCAAAGATTCTGACGAGACTCAATAACAATAAATTTACTTTTCCCTTCACTCAATTATTTTTAGAATATTTTAAAATTCTGTCAAGGTCACTATTTGCGCTTATTATGGTGTCATTAGCTTTTGACATTTGCGAAAATACAGTAAGGGTACAAACCAGGGACAAATCTAGCATGAATTTACATTTCAAATTGAATTCCTACCACGTTTTTGCTGATATATGGAGTAAATGCTTAAATTTATAACCCCCAGCCCCATCGGTGCTGCTTGTACGCGTGATACATAGCCAGCTGGACCCACTTGAAAACTGAAGAAACCTATTTTGATATTTTTGGTGAGGTTTAATTTAGTCTCTAAAACCTATAGGATGATTAGGACAAATATAAAAATAGATTTGATTTGGACAAAAAGTCAGAATCTGAAAAAATATATAAAAGTAAAATCTTTCGTTATATTGGATATCTCACTCAGTTCATCGTCATTATCAGTTGTTTTTTTTATCGTCTGTCGTTGGATATAGACCTCTCCCCCAAGGATTCGGGTGATCTCTCTATCATGGGCGTTGCAGAGTCAATAATTTCTGTACTTGTCTACTTCGTCTCTCCATCTTGTCCGAACTCAGTTATGTATATGATCTCTGGAGATCCATGTTGAGAGTCTTGATGTCCATCGGTTGTCTACCATTCTTGCAACATGACCAGCCCATTGCCATTTGAGTTTCTTAACTCCTTTACGGACTCCTTTTCCCCCCTGATATATTGTGCTGTCTTGTGATCTTTCCATGTGAGGTTGTTTGAGCATGATTCTCTCATGTGCGTATTGTATGCTTCTCAGTTTGCAAGTCCATCTCTTGGTTAGGTTACATGTTTCAGCTCCATTGGTAACTATCGGGACGATGCATTGGTTGTATACCATTCTTACAAGAACTAATGTGATTTTCTTGTTCTTGAGGGTTTAGCTTGCTCTGCCGAAGGCTTGCCATCCTATAGCAATTCTTCACTTGATTTTTTCTGCTTTTGAGGGATTATGGAGGTTCGTTGTCCCAGGTAGATGTAGCGGTCTACTTTCTCTAGTTCTTCGTTTTCAATTTTGCTCGTTGAGTGTTTATTTCTGACACAATTATCGCACATGAATCTTGCTTTGCTGAAGTTCATAGCTGTAACTATGAAAATCACAGCAATATTGACCTAAATTTGTTGAATCCTACTTTGTAGAAAGCAACAATGCTGGGATAAATGAGGATTTTTTTTTACCAATGAGATTATCTAAGAAATATTTGCATAAATTCGACTCGTAGCAATGTATAAATTTTAAAGTCCCACCGCACCAATAAAAATTGCTTTTTAAAGATAAATGGGTCACCGCTTATATTTTTTTAAAAAGGCGATTTTATGATTTTGGGTTAAAGTTCTCAATAAAAAATATCAACTCAAATACTATGTATGAGTAGTAGTTAGAGTTAAAAAAGTTGATTTTTCCGAGGTTATGCTTTGAGTAGCTCCATCAGTTCACTTTAAAGAGTAGGGATGATACAGTGTATCGATTAGTGATTCAGTCATACTTAACAAGCCACCAATGTAAATCGTTACGAGCATGAATATAACTATAATCCCGTTAAATAACACCCCTCGACTGATAGTTTGAATAAATTAATCCAATTTGAATGTTTCAAGTCTCAAACTCTCGAAACATTTTGCAGTCGGCATTAACAGAAATTAGTACTCATTTACATTGTTATTTTCTTCTCAGATTTTTTACCCAAATTCGTAAAATCACTTTTTTAAAGAACATATAGAGTGTTGATATTACCCTCAAAAAGTATGTCGTCATTATTATATATTTCTTTATGAATTCGGGTAAACGCTCTCTGAAAAAATACCAACGAACATACAGTATATGGGTACTAGTTTGGGTCAATATATTCAATTTCCTGAAGTTATGCTTTGAGATGCTGCAATCATCATCATCAGTCTTTTAACGTCCATCGTTGGACATAGACCTTCTCCAGGATGTACCACACTTCTCTATCATGGGCGTCGCGGAGCCAGTACTTTCTGGATTTGTCTAGCTCGTCCCTCCATCTAATATTCTGCCGGCCTCGGTTGCGCATGTGATCACGGTGGATCCATGTCGTGCGTCATGATGTCCATCGGTTGTCTGCCATTTTTGCAACATGGCCAGCCCACTGCCATTTTTGCAATACTTAACGATAGAGAGAGGAAATGTTACTGTGCAGTGATGAGTGATATTAAACAAGTGATCTCTGTAAATCTTTTCGAACATAAACACCACAATGCTCTTTCGGCGAAAACCTTGTATTGCGTAATTCTCTTATCCAGTATGTGCATGCATCTACTACGAAATTCATTCTTTTTTTCTCTCTTCGGCTCCAAAACCGTCTTGTGGCGTGATGCCAGGGAGTGATTACGCACTTCTGATTACCAACCAGGCTTTATCTACCAAAACCTCCTTGGCTTATTCTAGGACAAGGCAACAGTGGTGAATCATTCAGACTTGAAAAGTACTAGATGGTAACACTACTAAGAGCCTTTTATCTACGTGGCTAATGCCATAATCACTAAGCTAAAATGTGACAGACATAATTTATACAGGTTTTCCCCGGTATCCGAAAGAGGATGAGCCGAAATGATGTAAAGCGAAGATGCAGTTACCATTCATTTTTTGGGGGGAAAAGATATGATTAAAGTCATGGTTCAAGGCAGAGAGAACTTTGCAGTTGGTGGCCAGGAGCAACGCAGCCTTACTATCTCCTAATTTGAGTTTTTTTTAAATTTTCAACCCGCAATCTTTCCGCTACCCGCAACTATTTCATTATTGAGCCGGTTTTACGAGAGAACAAATGGACGAACTGCAGTACCATGAAACCCTCAGTGAGTGTTCTTATAACGAATGTACAGGTATAACCGGTGGATTAAGAATATGGCTTACACTCAATAATAGGACAAGCAAATTATTCATTTTTTAATTCTTACAGGAAAAATTATGATCTCCGACTATTGTCTTGCATGAATACAAAACAATCATGCCGTTGGAACGCGTGTGCCATTAAATAGTGCTATTAAAACAAATGCTGCAACTACGAGAGTTTGCTTGTACATTGTAGAATATCTGCGAAACACGTGACTCAGTTGGACGCCTATCGTAGTGCCAAGGTTTAATATACTTGCATCGCAGACCGATTTGCTAATGTTGGAAGGTCGGTTCTCAGAAGTTCCTGTCAAAAATCGACAGAAGGAGTTTTACAATTGAATATAGATATTTAATTGAATTTAAATTTAGAAATTGGATTGAATGAAATTCAATTTTATATCAGAAAGTGTCAACCAAAACTGTCATGTAAAATGTCAAAATAGGTTTCTTCAGTTTTCAAGTTGGTCCGGCTGGCTATGTATGTATGTATGACAAGTACAGACCGCACCAACTTAAACATTTACACCTCAAGTCAGCAAGAAACTTTTTTTACCCCCATCCCCCCTTAATAGGTTTATAGCGAAGGATTCAGTTTGCAATATAAGTTAACGCTAAATTGGTCACTAGTTTTTGTTTGCTTGTCTTTCGAAAAATTCAGAAATTTTTCAGTGACTACCGCCCAATTAATGGCGAGAGAGACAAATTATTCATTGATTCTTCCTTCTTCCATTGTTTTTATTGATCACCCCTGACACGGTATGCTACCAAGAGGCATTGTTCACATGACTGTTTCTATTGAGTGACTAACCAAAACCTCATAGATTTAAGTTTAAATCGTAATAGGCTAAGATGATAAATCTTCTTTTTCCCTTTCAATATAGTTCAAACATTATCTTGAGATGTCGAACTGAATCCATATCTTGTTGGTAGGCAAGATTGAACGCATGATTATGTGTTCATTACATTATGCTGTTGTTTTTCACTCTTCCAATTCCGCGCCACTAAACATGTCTCAACAATATGGCAGACAATCAGTCTTATCGATCAAACTTTGACCTCTGATCGTCTGCACCAAACAAATTTAGACACTGAAATTCAAACAGTGAACGACGACACAACAATGACATGTAACCACCAAAGCAGGTCAGTCCATTTTCCCATGAAAATTATACAAGGAACATGTGTGACAAGTTTCTGACACTGGAATTCAGAAAGTCAACAACAACGTCACCAGGTAGCATTCAATTAATTTAACCTTGAAAATTCACAACTAAAACCAAAATATACGACTAGACATATTCATGTATCAAAAGATTAAGAGTTTATCCCAATGGAATAATGAACTGCTGTACTGAATGTTGCCAGAGATAATGCTTTTCCCTGAGAATTGAATACAGAACAACAAATTGTGACAAGCCTGGCTGCTGTAGAGTTAAACTCTACTTACACCTCTATTACAGCTGAAGAGTATTACTGCAACTTTTTTTGTATATTGTACATATAACTAGCTAGGGCACCCTGTGGTTTGTCTGTGACCCCCTCTCAATCTGATAACAATGGGAAGCAAAAGGATATTCTATAGAGGTTTCATAGATCTGGGCAGGCATTAAAGACTTTTTTTCCCTGAAAATTGAGAATTTATTTGATCACTTTTGCCTTTAGTAGTTTGCATATCAAATCGGACTATTGTTGAGTTTGGAGTTGTATTAGTGTTTTTGCTCTAAGAAAAACATTTCATTGTCAGCTTAGAGTTCCATAAGTAATTCTGTTAAGCTGGGAAAAGCGCTGAAAGGAATTCACGTCCATGGTCACCTATGACGATTGGAAAGTAAGGGCGCAGTTTAGCATTATAACTACATTGTAAATAGAATCGCCTCTGATAAAATCTTTAAACATTTCCTTTCTGAAAACTGACCGATTTCTATTTACGAAGTTCCTGAACACAGGTGTACTGCTGCTCTGGTTGATTTATTCGGCGATAAAACTTGAATTTTGACCCCATAAAAGTCTACAATATTTTTTCAAAAACCCAATCGTAGATTGTGCTATAGGTAAATTATATCCTGCTGGTTTCAGATATGCCCCTGTCCCCCACCCCCCACGATCCCCCATCGGTTGTGTCAGCACGCACTCCAAGACGAACCCGCCGTATGTATGTATACGTTAGTACAGTATAATACAAATGAATGAAAAAAATATAACACATGTTTCTATATATATGCAGAACTTATCAGTTTGGTTTAGTCGGTGAGAGAGCTGCCTACTGATTCTTTGGTTGTGATTTAAAATCACGGTAGGGAAATACTCATAATACATCAGTTTGGTTTAATGTGACGGATTGCTGTCAATTCCACCGGGTAAATCTAGAAAAAATCGAAATCGGATGTTTCAGCTGTGCTGAGCTTACAAACTCCTAATGACAGTCGAATTCGCAAGCCGGGACAAGAAAAATTTGTCAAATTGGAAGGAGGCTGATGCCATAGCAAGAGTAATGGCTCTAGCTGGCTATCTATTCTATCTTCCAATGACAAGAACAACCAATCTATGAAATGTGTAACTGAGAAAAACGGCAAGTCTGAATTTCTGGAAGCTTTCAAGAACTATACGTGCTTTGATTAATCAAATTATCACAATTAATGTCGTAAGGCAGGTCAATGATGTTCTGCCATTGGAGGGTTGAGTCTCTCCCAATGGTGCAGAGGCACTTCATGTGATTGAAGGAGCCATGAATGGAGCAATGCATTGGAGTATTTTGGAAACTAATTTGTTCTCTCCAGTGCATCAGCTGGAACTTTAAGAGGGTTGGATCTTTCAACAAGATAACGACCCACAGCACACAGCTAAAATAAATCGCGAATGGTTTGTTAAGAAAAATGCAGAATCCAATGGAACATTCATGTTGATGTTTGAAACAACGAATTGATCAGTGGGACCCCAGGAACATTGATGATTTGAAGGACTTTTGCATGGAAGAGTGTGCTAAAATTTCAAAAGAATGTTGTGGGGCGGCTTGGGGGGGGGTCAGGAAAAACGTCTCCTAGCAGCAATTACAAACCAGGGCTATGCAATGAGTATCAATGTGCCTGAACACTTTTTTCACTGTTACTTGAGTTCATATTCTAGTCTACACTGTATGTTTGGAAACATGTATTTTTTCTCAGTAAATGTTAATTCTATTATCAAAATAAATCACCTGTGTAAATGTGAGCATCAGAAATATATCAAATGAATATTTTGTAAGTGTCCAAGCAAATCTCTCTCTTCACATCAGGTATTGACCAAGCTTGACGTTGCTTAATTTCAATGATGGTGACAACGTGGTTGGATTCCAACCTTGTTGGATTCTTTGCTTGATTTCTTCTTTTGAGGCTTTTATAGAAATTCATGAACTCCAGAAAAACGAAATATCATGTAGAACAACGTTTTAATGATCGGCCAGTATGCTAATCATTACTCGCGACGAAACGATATGGACACATACATCCGTACCTCACATAAATGGATCACCATAGCCCGCGTGTGTACGAAAACTAATTATCTAAAAATATCTTTTTTTTTTCTTCCGATTATCAGAAGATACCAGTTCAAGATTTAGGCATTGTTGGTTCAAAATCACCATGAAGACCCCAAAAAGCACCTTTGAAAAAAAAAAAAAAAAAAAAAAAAGAAAGAGAACATTTGTTTTAGGTGGTGCATAGTGGTGTACTCGTGCAGATTTTCAAGGTTGTAGTTTCAAAAATATGACCTGGAGGCGTGCGCGCACACACACAGACGAATAAAGATGGAAGAATCTGTAGCCCACCTGGCTGGTTGGACCATTTGTCGGGCTAAGTTATTTCGATATCATGTGCCCGGTTGAATCGACCAGGGTTCTTTAAACTTTTCCGATCAAGACCTGGTTTATTTCTATGCTATAATTTCATATAGTAACTTCAGTTTTCGATTTTCAACCATGCCAAGGTTACTATCGCTACAAATTAACAAATCAATTATTGACGACAAACGTTATAAGACTATCCAATCATATTTAACAACCGTGACCACCAAAAACGGCGAAGGATCCTATCCTCACTTATTTTTATTCGTGTGCTTGTGAGTTCCAGCGCGTTTGCCAATACTGTTTTATTTACAGATTTGAAAATGGGCATCGGCACACCACTACACCCCCTCTAAAAATATCTTTTTTGATCTGAAAAAAGGAGGCTTAAAAAAAAAAAAAAAAAATTAGGCGTTATTTTGACGGGTTTAATAATACCATACCTATATATTTCTTATCGTGAAAATTTCAACATAATGTTGATGCGTTAATCACACAAAATAACCTTTTTCCTTGGCAACGTTTATTCACCTAGGAAACAGATGAAACAATGATATCAAAATCATCAAAGTTCATATTACTTTATATGAATCTTTGCTTAAAGGCACGAGTCAATCTTCTTTGCATAGATATTTCAGTCGAGACAAATTACTTTGGGTCCACTTCTAACTCGACCAGCGGTCGAGTTACCTTTTTTTAAAAAAAAAATCTTACTGGCTGCTTGCTAGTAATAAGTCGGGACACATACTTTGAAAATCACTCGAATAGACGACTCCTAATGTATGCATATACACTATGTGTAATTGAGGGGCTAATACCAGTTCAATGGCATGATACCAAAACTACACGTAGTAGAATACAAAGGTGCAACTTGTTAATAACCTTTTGTGAATTAAGCGGATCTACTTTTTGTTAATTGGTTTCAGTCGTAATCCTTTAGTCATACATTCTTGAAAACACGTAAAACACCGTGAAAACAAAGCTGAAAGAATACAATAAATGGAAAATGCAAATCTAGCCCAGCGCACACTGACTTGCTCAGCCCGACACAAACATACACCAGAGCGTGCGACGAGAGTTGGATTGGGAGCTTAATATATCCTTTAACCCTGAAAAACCTAATAAGTCGAATTTTGGTCAAACATCAGTTTGACCCATATTTTGACCGACGAGGTTGTACTCTTCCTTTTTTCATATTAAGGCGTGAAAAAAACCCCCAAAAAACAAACCTCTTTCTTACTGAGGGTTTTTGTCCTAAAATAACTTAGTCTGCCATGCAAGGAAATCACAATAGTTTTAATTTGTTTTTTTCTTAACTCAAAAAGACTTACTAGGGTTTTCCAGTCCACAGAGGAAATACCTAAAATAGGCCCATCAATATAGACTATGATTCTGGCGATCACAGTGAGCCTATATATCAGGCATCCAGGTTGCAGTAAACCCCCAAGAAAATATTGAAATTCGAATAATCACAGGTTGTCAGGTTCCGATTTGAGATCAACTTGGCAGGTGAAAGCATTTTAAAATAGGCTCTGTTGTGCAGCTGGAATAAGATAATCCAAAGGTGTTGATTCAAAATCTGCTGTCTGATATTCACTCGCTTTTTGTTTGCATTACAGAAGAGCTCATTCAAAATCAGAGCCAAATTTGCATTTTATGCTAATTTGTATGTGACAGCGTAAATCAGGATCCATGCAACATATCCCCATTGAATTTTTCAAGTGTACCAATGCAAATTAGTTTCAGAAAATTCCTGAAAGAAATGTCAATAATAATAGGGTCTGCATTCATGCTCACACCCATATAGTCCTAAAGAATTTTGAGCAAAATCTGGTTGAACCAAAAAAAAAATCATGAATTAACATGATTCATCGTTGAAAAGAAAATTTCACTGGCTTTTCAACTTTAGAAAGCTCGTACCGCTTTGGCTTGAAAATTTAGTCAAAAACGTGAATTCGACTCAAGTTAAAAGGCAAATTAATTTTGTTTTAATATCTAGATATTATGCTTTCATCTAATATAAGTAAAATGTCTTCAGTCGAATTCCTTCTTCATTTTTTTTATTTATTGGTTCAGTGGTATTTCAGCATTTTACAAAGAAATTTCAAGTATATGCTTACTCCATAGTCCATATATATATATATGTGGATTTAGTTCTTGATAGAGATATAAACATTTATTAGTTTTGCTAATAAACTTACAAAATTATGAAAGTTTCAATCATGACACGTGAAAACCAATATAAGATAAGGAGACATTTCATGAACGTTTCCACTATTTTATGGACGTCTTTATTTTCCTGCAAGCATGCATCATATATTCTGGTGCATGTTTAATGTATTTCTCAGTCTTGGTGCAAACAAGGAAGAGCTCTCCAAATTCCTGGCCCTAGGATTCAAAGGAATGATCACTAGACGAAAACATCATTAGTTCATTCGAGTTGGAAATTATCCTCAAATGGTGGAGACTCAAATTAAGGGCTGTCCCCAGGTGATCAGGCTATTTTTTTTTCAAGCTGATCACTGTGAAAAGGGAGGATACAAGAAGGCCCTGATAAAGGCAGTTGATATTGATGTAGTTATCCTTATCGTAACTTTCCTTGAAAGATTGAATTCGAAGGAGTTATGGCATCTTTTAGGGTTAGGACCTACAGATACATCTCCGTCAATGATATCTGAACTAAACTTGGTAGTCTATAAAACAAAGGCTCGCTGATGTTCCATGTACTATTGAATGTGATTTTGTGTCATTTTCCCTTTAAAAAAAAAGAAAAATCAGCATAGTATGCTCACAGATATATTCCTTGCACTCTTTGAAATGCCAAATGATAAAAGCGAGGCTGTACTGTATGGCGTTGAAAGATATGTTGTTGTCATACACAGTAAATTATGTTCCTTGAGTAGAGTGAATGGCACATGGCTATGGGCCATAGATCGCGTGTCATTGAAAATATTCTACCAACACAAGCAACACTCGTGCAGTACATCAAACGCGTTGTGTATTGGGCTGGATATATATATATATATATATATATATATATATATATATATATATATATATATATATATATATGTATATATATATATATATATGTATATATATATGTATATATATATATATATATGTATATATATATATATATATATATATATATATGTATATATATATATATGTATATGTATATATATATATATATATATATATATATATATATATATATATATATATATATATATATATATGATGCCAATGTCTTATTGCTCTGCCAGTCCTCAGGGATCCACCGACTAGGCTTGGTAGACAATGACTCGACATGACGACCTCACTGAAACAACTTCTGGTTGCCAATTTAGATGTGATTTTTCAATTATTCTAGATCCGAAAAACTAAGAAAAAAGTAATAAAAAGAAACACATCTCAATTGACAACACAGGTCTTTGCAGCATGAAATTCAAAGGCGAGATATTGATATAGTCTACGCTAGACTCGCTAATTCGGACCCCCACCCCCCAATATCTAAATTGGCAATCCTGGACCAACCTCCCTGAGGCATATAATTCCCGTGAAGAACTTACCCAGTGTGGCTGCAGAGGCCGCTGTAAGTGCACCGAGTTTTGCCTCTGCCAAGTAGCTTGCTGATAGGTGGGGAAACCAATCATACATATAAAGACGAAAATGTAAAGTTATAAAATGAAATAATAATTCAAACCAATACTTTGGCCATGAATCGTTTGTCTAAGCACTAGTATCCTTCTCTTATTGCTGTGGTTCCCAAACCCTTTTCGGATCATGGTGCCCTTAGTGTCTAAGACTTTTTCCACGGCGCCTCATGTAAAAAAAAATACTGACCAGCTACATTTACGCTTCTTTTGTTAGTTTAGTTAGTAAAAGAAAACAATGAATCACATGATTTGCATTAATAAAAAATCAGATATCTACTTCCCTCAATTATATACATAGTTAAAGCAGGTTGAATGAGCCTGTTGTTCACAACACATTTTCATTGATCTTAGGATCAAACTTGAGACATCACCCTCCTTCCTTGTCCCACGCCGACTGCCTAGACTTATTGAAATTTTCTGATATGCTGCGGCACCCATGGAAGCCCTATGGCGCCCCATGGTGCCGCGGTGAACATTTTGGGAATCACCATTGGATTAAACATACTTCAAAGTGGTTTACTTATGAAGTTGATGCTTTTGTCTCAACTTGCATGATTTTCCCTTAACTGCAGGACATCATTATGAAAAGAAGATTTAATAGCTTCCAATTTGTGTGTCTTCGAATTTTGTCTCACAAACACTACTCGACATTCATTCATTTATCTGTTTGAGTCACCATTCAGAGACATATCTTGCCCCCTCCCATCTCATCCCGAGTAAATCTACCCAATTATCAACAATGAAGCCTTTGTTTAAGTCGGACGTTGCTTGCTATAGTTGCTTTTACTGATAACCAACATATGCCTATAGGCCTATACTAAGCCTACCCTAAAAAAAAGCCTCATAGAAATATAATTAGGAAAGAAAGCAGATAAAATTACCTTTGAAGACTCTCAAGATTGTGGGAAATATGCTCCCAGTTTTTTTTACTGAATGAATTCGCATTACCATGCTAATATAATTTCATTTACCCCATATTCCTATTTATATCAAAATCCGACATTGAAAAATGAATGACTTAAGAAAGGAAGTCTGTTGAGAAGTGGAGCAGCCGACTTATATTTCCAACAAAGGGTGCATTTCATTTTTTTTTTTATTCCGCCTCACCTTCAAAGCAACTCAGACATTTGTTTGCCTCATTTGTTTGCGCCATGATTTTCATCATTTCTTGGCGAGGAAAAAAAGTCCACTATAAAATTTAGGAACATTTTGAGGCAATACGAAATATCCAATAGTACATGTTCTAAAGTCAATACCAAGTACTATATCTTATTGGCTCAAGAGTCGATTACTAACGTAGCCATATTTTATTGACAAACACTTGAAAAACATGAGAACGAGACACATTAAACATACATTTCCTTTCGGATAACTCGAACGGAGAAACAGACGAAGTCGATAAACATGAAGCAGATTGACATCTATTGTCACATATTATTATTATTATCAGCAATCTCACACCAGTTGCCTGGTGGTTACCGCTGGAGGTTGAGTGACAGCAAGTCTCCTCAAGTCTCCAGCACTCCTCTCCTCGTTCTCTTAAACCACGGTAATACTGTGGTTTACAGTTTCTCACCGGTTGCCCAGTGGTCATTGCTGAAGGCTGAGTGACAATAAGTCTCCTCAGGTCTTCAGCCAACATCTCTTCTCTTCCTCGCCTATCATGCCAGTGCTGTGGTTTACATTTCCACTTTTATTTCCCTTCCCCTGTTAGGCCACTTAACAATTAGTGTTGCAGTCTTTATATTTCTAGCACTTTTCTCAGAGTCTACGCAGTTCCTAGCAGTGCTGTGGTCTGTACAGTCTCAATCCTTCCCTTCATCCTGATCTCCTCCAGTCTCACCCTCAGTGTCTTTGGGATAGTTGAAGTATTTAATACATTCTCCCGTTTTTTTAGAGATTTTTTATAGTATGTAGATTGTGTGAGAATGCTTTTCCCACTCCCTCAAAAAGCGAGGGAACGCCATTTCCATGCATTCCCACAGTACTACACTATATATATATATATATATATATATATATATATATATATATATATATATATATATATATATAGAGAGAGAGAGAGAGAGAGAGAGAGATGGTAAATTTGATAGACTACATTGAGACAGAAATTTGGAAACTAGATTGTATTTATTTGTGTTACATGTTTTGAGAGACTGCTCATATATATATATATATATATATATATATATATATATATATATATATATATATATATATATATATGTATGTATATATATATATATATATATATATATATGTATGTATGTATATATATATATATATATATATATATATATATATATATATATATATATATATAAAATTCTTTCAAAAATAGCCTCACCCGAGACACAGCGTCTGGAAAAAGGCAACTTTCTTTTCAGGGATAATCAGGGCTAAAATTTCGATACATACCATCCTAGAAGAAAACGAATTTTGTATCTCATGCCCCTGGGCTTTACTCTCTTCTATAAAATTGGGGAGCACAACTTGATTCTCACCCAGTTCTTATTCTACGCTTAGCAGAATGTAGGCTGTTCCAAACACTTTGTGCAATAACCATTTCAAATAATTTACTCAAGGGCACATAGGGCTTTGGGGATGTTATTTTCATCAGTCTCTGTTGGTCGGAAACGCAAAACTGAAAAAAAAGTAGATCAGTACATCTTGTTAGGACTATAAAACCCCCAAAAGACGAAATCAAGCACAGAATCATTCTTGGGTGTAAGAAGCTTTCGGTAAAGCAAGCTCAAACTTTGAGAACAATAAAATCCCTTTAGTCCTAAAAAGAAACGTAAGCAACCAATGAATTCCCCCGATAGTCACCTATGGGACTGAAACATGGAAAGATCGATCCTCAAACTGAGAACCACACAACGTGCACAGGAGAGAATCATGTTCAACATCACATTGAGAGATCTCAAAACAACGCAGTGTATTGGAGGAAAAATAAGAGTTAGGTATATCATAGAAACTATTAGAAAACACAAATGGCAATGGGCTGGTCATGTTGCAAGAATGTTAAACAACCAATGGGTATCATGACTGACAACCAATGGACATCATGACTTTACAACGTGGATCCCCAGAGATATCATGTGAAACTGTGGCCAGCAAAATATAAAATGGCGTGGCGAAATAGATGAATTCAGAAAATATTGGCCCAGCGACGCCCATCCTAGAGTGGTCTGGCGAATCACGTGGAAGGTCTATGTCCAACTACAGACGCTAAAACGATGATGATGATGATGATGATGATAATGATGTAGCTATGACAGGGGCAGATCCAGTGAGCTCCCGTGGGTGTGGACTCTGCTCCAGCAAATTGATTTTGTTCTAATTTCTAGATATTCTTTTTTCATCTAATATAAGTAAGATGTCTTCCGTCTAATTCCTTCTTCATTTTTTTCATTTATTGGTTCAGTGGTAAATGTTTTGATCATATTTTTTACTCTCCTCTTTTCTCAATTCTGGTGTTAGAAAGCTACGATTCGAATGCGAGTGGAAAATACTGGATCGTATATTGCATTAGATGTTTTAAATTTGTTTTCGTTTTTACGTATTTTAAAAAATATATTCCTCAATTTGTGCCCCGCGCTGCTTAAAATCCTTGATCAGTCACTATCATTCATACGAATAATTGCATTTAAAAGGAAAAATATTTTTAAAATGAATAAAAATTTGAAAGAAAAATTTATCGGTTTATTTTGGAAAAATTGGAATAAGAAATATGGAAGGGATTTTTATTAAAAGAAGAATAAAATCACTTAAAAAATATCCATTTCTTGTCAGTCGAGAGTCTTGAAGTAAGAAAATCTGAGTTAAGATTCGATTCAGCGAGCCAGATTAATCTTTAATGAAAATGTACACCTTTTTTTATCATAAATTCAAAGAATAAAAATTCAACTTATTTTATCGAAAACATAATTTTATTACTATGAATTATATGAATAAAGATGTTGCTCATTTTATCGAAAACATTAATTTGTTAATATGAATTATATGATTAAAAGGAGAACTTCAAAGTCCAGTCAAGACATAGACACTTGTGATATGTGGCACCCGGACAGGGAATTCTATCAGATTTTATTTAAGAAAAAAAAAAAAATGGCGATTCGATAGAACATCTGTTTGGTTTAAATAAACTGAGCAAATTAATTATGGTTACATACAATCGAATCGGTCCTTATAAGATTGGTTCTGTTGCGCGGTCGATCCTAGTAACCGATGGGCCTATCAGCTGGAATTCACTGTAAGCAGAAAATAGATTTATCAAGATTTATTTCTTAATGCCTCATAGTTTTATCTACTTAACGGGGTGCCGGTTCGAGGTACAGCAGGTCTTTACCCTAGTTTCAAATCCTTACACGCTACCTGTGTGGTGAAGAAAGAATGCCCCCGACCAGGAATCGCTGAGAGAGGGCTAGCTTGGTTGATATAAGAATACCAGTATGTTTTATCAGGGAATGTCGAAGATTGCGATACTTGAAATATATTGTTTGATTAATGGATGAGAAATTAAAGAACACATAAAAATAAATAAACCAACATAAATTATTTGCAATTATATATATATATATATATATATGTATATATATATATATATATATATATATATATATATATATATATATATATATATGTGTGTGTGTGTGTGTGTGTGTGTGTGTGTTATATATATACATATATATATGTATATATATATATATATACATATGTATGTGTGTGTGTGTGTGTGTGCGCGCGCGTGTGTGTGAAACAAACTATGTATGACATAAGCAGTATATTAATATCTTAGCTGAAACTGGTGTTTGATCAATACTGCTGGGGTGCTGTATTAATATAACTGTTTTGTTTATAATATCCCCGAAACGGTTACATGCTAGACAACTGATGATCCCAATAAGAGGAAAATTTACCATAATAACAAATCATTGTACCATAATAACAAAACAATGTACCATAATAACAAAACATTGTACCATAATAACAGATCATTGTACCATAATAACAAAACATATGTAAAACGGGGGGAAAACACCGAAGAAAATGATATAAATTGCATTGGCAGATATTGAGAAATAAATGACTGGAATGACACAAAAACATTTCGAGGAAAAGTTTTTTTTAGTAAGCTTTAAAGTTTTCTGGACACACACACACACACACACATATATACATATATGTATATATATATATATATATATATATATATATATATATATATATATATATATATAAATATATATATATTTATTTATTTATTTATTTATCTATATATAGGTGGTTGATTTTCTGTTGGTATGTTTGTGAGTATTTTTGCGAATAGTTTATACATGCTAGATAATAATGTAATAACTTCTCTCTTGTAGAGTAGGGTCATTATTACTGGACTAAAGTTGCAAGGAACTTTTCTTTCCCGCATGTAATGTGAGAATAGCTGGCCTCTGTAAGTGGTTAGAGGAAAAAAAAGATCCATTTGATATAAAGATCACAGTAACTATTTAAGAATAAGTAACAACGATTGGAGAAAGAATTGAGGGAGATGCAATGGAAACATTTAGTGCCTCACATAATTGAATCACCATAGACTGCACGTGTACCAGAGCAAATTATCTAAAATCGATGCAAAAATGATAAAAAATAGATCTTTTATCTGAAATTATCCAAAAAACAACCAGCACAAGATTTGGTCCCAAATGAGCATAGAGACCCCCCCCCCCAAATGTACTCTGTTGAAAAAAAAAAACTAAAAGTTGTTTATAGATGGTACCTAGTGGTGTAATCATGTAGATTTTCAAGGTTGTAGTCCCCAAATATGGGACCAAGAGCGCCCAGGAATACACGAAGGCAGACACAGAGACACACAGACGACCAAAGAGAGAAGAATCTGTAGCCCACTTGGCTTGTTGGTCGGGTGGGCCATTTGTGGGACTACAGTGATTCAGTTAAAGGAATAAAAATATCTAAGGTGATAGATTTTTCACAAAGAACAGACGAAAAAGCATCAAAAGGCACAACAGAGAGAACTCACAAAGAGCCTCGGTAATAAGTATAGTTGACAAATTCAAGAACAAATATAACAAGTACATGTCTCACAACAACTCCAGCAAACCAGGAAAACTACTCTGAACAAAAGAAGCGACTTATAAGTATAAATATGCGCATTATTTACACATTAAAATTCCATGTGTGTTACGTAAACACCTCAGAAAATATCTAAAAGGCATTGCAGAGAGAACTCTCAACAATTGAAATAATAGATATTCTGTAAACAAAAACGGCCAATAATTTCATTAACAAATAAGTAGATGTCATGAAACAAACCCAAGAACCAATCAAGAAGACAACTCGAAACAAAAGTGCTGAGCCAAGCTAGAAGCACAAATACGTTAATTATTTACTAGCTGTAATTTCATTGAAAAATTTAGCCAAACTAAGCCATTTTTTGACGACGGTTTTAGCTAACAATAACAGATGATACATAGGAACACTGTAAAAAAAAAACAAAACAAAACAAGCACTTGATACGTCATTTGTTAATCAGAAGATATGTTCTTTTAGTGACGACACTCTATTCCTTCCTCTTTCTGTTTACATGTACGGAACCGACCGTATAGGACACATCTAAGAAGGCAATCGTGGAGAAAAGTATACGAAATCCGGTGAATAAATGGCCTTACTAAGTTTAGATACCGTTGAGAGATGCATACTTAGAACGAGAGGTTCTTCAAAAAGTCTTGAATAAGAAACTTCACTTCCTCATACACTTAGAATCGTAGAGTGGTCTTGAGGGACACTTAATGAACACACATATGCAAACCCCTAGAACGATGAAATAATACACACACACACACACACACACACACACACACACATATATATATATATATATATAGTGAAGGATTCGCTACCCAAATACGTTCATGTTTCTGTCTCGTTTAGGCTTCTTCGGGCGAATGATTCGGTTTATTTTAGGTCCCTATTTAGAACGTTTTTTTCAAGAGGGTATGTCTATTATTCTAGGGTGGAGGATCTTCCTCTTATTCTACATATTTTTTATTTTTTATTTTTCCTTTTCTTTGTTCAGTGGTTGGTCATTGTTATATTTTTCTGTTCTATATTGTGGATATACTGTGCTTGTTAGAAGCTATAAATTATAAATTAGCAGGAGATAGAGAATGCATTTTCTCTAACAGAAAGTTATTAAACAATCATGTCTTTATGGCATGTTTCCTCTCTGAGAGTATTTTTTGTCACTTAAATCTGTTTCTCAGTGTTAGAGTTCACTTTATTATACTTTAGTTGTTGATTAGATTATTCTAGGTTTGTTTTGTTTCTACACGTCTAAGATAGTTATGGCGATAGGGTTGATCTTTAAAGTGGATGGAGATATAAAATGATGATAATAGTAATAGTAATAACGGGGTTTCTATATCGTGGTATGTATGTGTTTGTTTTAATATTTTCCATTTTTCTGTAAGTTTGAGGTTGCTATCGATTAGTCTCCAATGATTTGTCGACAGTGACGTCCTGATTTTGCATTCTTCGTACGTAAATGATGGCACATAGTTGGCTTATCTTAGTTTAAAGTGTGTTACTGATAATCCTATATAATATTACACTTCTAAGGGTTTTTCTTGGGTTGATATTCCGAGTATACAATAACTGATTTGAGACATTTGTTTTACAAAGGGCATCCGTATCTGCTTGTACAAGTGTATCGATCTGGTTTATTTATGCTTTCTCAATTAGTATTATTTCTTATTACTTTATTTCTATATTTTGTTATGAACTTATCAGAATTATCCATATAGCATCGTATATTATGTTATATTATATCATATAGTATTCCTGCTTTGCATTGATTATATATATTTAGGGTTGAGCACTCTTTAAATGAGGTAACTCATCCATTGTAAGCTTATGCAATGCTCATCCATAGGAATAGAGCATTCTGATGGATGGGAAATTTATGTGTAAATAAATATATCGCTTAAATTCAGCCTCAGAGGTAGGATATCGGCCTCCGGGTCTGGAGCTAAGGTTTCGATCCTGCCTCGTGGTACTGGATGGGATAATGGAAAATCTATAGCCACACTGAAGAGATGTAATACATCGAAACAGCTGTCCGTGGATGACTCAATAATATATATATATATATACTGGTTTGTCAGAAACCGTCTAACAAAGCATTCCCCATAGGTTTATTCAATTTTCGAGTTGATCTGTCTGTCTGTCTATCTATCTATCTCACATATTTGCACAAATGCAGTCAGAGGGATCAAAATCTAAACGTTCACTACGTATTATGTATGAAAGAAAAAAAACTGAAAAAAAAGAAATCCTTCCTGAATATTTATTTATTTATTCGACATTCGATTTGCGTCTTTTGACTTCTTGATTCCTAAGATTGTGTCCGGTAGCATTCGCGCATGTTTTTTTCCCCAAAAGTTGAAAGAATGACTTATTCATTGATCACCCCCTTTTAATTATTTTTTTTACTTGATCATCCAAAACACGGTCTGCTGCCACCAGACGTCGGTCATGTGAAGGTTTCTACTCAGCAACTAACCAGATCTGTTATATATCGATACTTTTTGTTTATACATCAGCATCAATTTGTTCCGAGACAGGAATAGAGCGATATGAAAATGATCACTCTCCCCTTATTAGTGTGACCGTGTACGAACATAAAAAAGAGAACGTTCCCGATGACCCACATCATTGTCAACACACGTAAATAATACAGGTCTGGTGAGTCACTCAATAGAAACTATCACAAGACCCAGCTCTTTTGGCTGCACGCCATGTTGGAGGTGATCACAGTTGGCAGATTTGGTTGACAGTTCCAAACGGTACAGTGCGGGGCATAGCTGGGGTTCAGGGGTCCCGATGCTTGGTCCATTTGATCCGCTTCTTCCAACATCCAGAGCAACAACTCCCAACCTTGGGGCCACGGACATTATATGTTAATCGAAATGTTGATGAAAGTTGATGAATTATTTACTTCTTATTACGTCTCGCAAAGAAACATTTTGTAACCACTCCCCCAACTAGGTTTTTGTGAAGTTCAATTAGTGATGTAATTTCATGCTAAATTGATCTTTATTTTGTGTCCAGCAGCATTCATACTTGCTTTTTTATTTGAAAATTTAGACTTTTTTAGTGATCATTGCATAAGACGAGAGAAGTTATTTATTCATTGATCAAAACTGAAACGGTATACTGGCAAAAGACGTTGGTCATATGGCAGTTTCTAATCATTGACTAACCAGACTTGTTTCTGATACTCTCCTATTGGATAGTTGAATCTTCGAAAAGTGATGCTGAAAATACCATAAAGAAGTACAATTAGTGGCTATTTGGATTGGCCCACCAGGCACCACCATATTTATTTTGTGAAGTTTGAATTGTGGTAATACTAGTTGCTGATATAAAGTGAATTGATTGTATCTACTGCAAGTTATTCACAAGGCGTGAAAAAAAAGGTAAATGTATGGTCAATTCACAGTCTTTTTGAACATCTTTATGCATTAAGTGACCAAAGTTAATTAAAGACGAGGACAAAAGTCAATTCGAATTATCATGCAGGCACTTGCATGATCATGTAGACAAGTGTCAAAAATCTGTAGTTCTTTTTTTTGAGCTGATTACAATCAACGACATGGTTTGGTGACCTAGAGATTACCCTACCACCCGCACGAAATAAAATGAATGAGCATAATCCGACCGATCTTCCAGATGCAGTCGTAAAAATACCTATTTATTACCCGGAGAGGGTCGTAGAGTACAACGACCGGAACGTTGTGTACAAGAAATGAAACAACACGAGGACAACAGCTCAAGAAAGAAACAACACCCCCCAAAAACTTTAGATGATGATATTCCTTTATCTGAAAAAATAAGGCAGTAGTTCACATTTTCTTTTCAAACATCTTGACGCCCAATGTGTCTAAACGGTGGTTTAAATTCACTGAATTGCGATTCAAATGTATTTTAAACAGGTATGATACAACCTTTGCTCGCGTCATCGCACCTTAAGTTTTGTTTTGATAAGTGTTTTTTTTCTGTTTCCGGTGCTTGCAGTGGCAGTCAGTAGATAACAGTAGAACGTTCTTCAATATGATCGGTTTCCGGAAAACAAATATCAGGAAACGTCAATCAAAACTGTCAACATAGGTTTCTTCAGTTTTCAAGTAGATCCAGTTGGCTATGTATTCACGTATCATGCTAATTGGTTAGAGCTAGAGAGCTGAAATTTTCAACATCTATTCTACATCATGTCTAGAAAAAACGTTTACTTCATTTTACTTTCCAAAATTCACCTCTAACTTGTTTTTTAGTGGGGGATCGATTTGCAATGCAAGTTTATACCAAATTGATCCCTTATTTTGTGCCCGGTAGCATTCGCGTCTTTTAAAAAAAGTTCAAACTGGCTAGAAAAGTAACTTATCCATTGATCACTACTTTATCCAAATTTTTAATTCATCATCCCCAACTTAGTATGCTACCAAAAGCCGTTGGTCGTGTGACGGTTTCTATTGGGTTAATAATCGTTTTTATGGAAATTGAAGTTTGAGAATTAAAAATTACATCTGCAATTGTGATTATTGAGTAAGATTGATTTTTAGATGAAGCAGTGATTGATTTTCCAGTTGCACCTATTTAAGTTATTGTTGAATTGGTCGAGAAATTAGCTCGCAACTCTTCCCAAGACCATACGTCGTTACAAGATATATCCTAGGAACAAACTTGTGTTCGTTCTAAAACAAGAATCATCGAAGTTTCAACGAATTCAAATCAAAGGCAACGATTGTCTTCTTTGCACTACTTGCAAAGACAAATATTATTAAAATCAACCGTTTTGCTAATATATGGAAATACAAAGACAAAACAAATGGATGGAGAGAAAATATGAATTTTATAACAAAGAAGAAAAAATCGGATAAAAAGGTAGAAGAATAAAAAGATGGAGAAATCAATGAATACTAGGAGAGTTCTTTCAAGGTAATGTAAGATATGAAACTAAAGACGGACACGAAGAAGTGTAAAGGCTTGTATAAGAGATGATGCTAAGAAGTCATGCAAATGCGAAAAATTTGACAGTTTTTCCAAAAGAAGAAAAGTTCTTTCAAGTGAATAGAGTTTGCAAGTCTTGGGTCGCAAAATTTTTGGGTTCTTGGGTTAAAATGGAACTGTAAAAAGTTGGCTTTAACAAAAAGAGATAGAAGAGAAGACTGAAGATTACCTTTCCTCTAAGAAGCCGCTAAAACAAAGAGGAAGAATTTTACCGCCAAAAGATTTATAAATGGCTGCCATTGATTCCGTGACAATACCACTTTGTCGGAGCGAAGAAAGAGGGGATACTTAAGAGAGACATTTTAAATTTTGAATGAATTTGATGACTGTGGAAATTTTTCTTTTAGTTTCACTGACCGAAAAAACAATCTAATTTGAAGACCAAAAATTGTCAAACCCTGATTTTTTTTTCAGCGAAAGAGTTGTGAAATATTGGAATTAGTTACTAGATGGGGATATTTTCTTAGCCACTCCAACCGAAGAAACAATTTAACTTGCTGACCAGAAAATTGTTGATACTTGATTTTTTTCAGCGTGGTATAACTAATGATTTAAAGGGATAATTTTGGGAACTTTAAAATGAAATTTCCAAGAGGATTAATCATTCATTTTATCATTTATCTAATTGAATCTAATTTTTTAAAGTCGAATAGTTCACACACTCACACACACACACACACACACATATATACATATATATATATATATATATATATATATATATATATATATATATATATATATATATATTATTTTAGATGGCCAGAGTTTGAAATATATTCAATAGATAAATGAATGAATAAGTAAATAAGTAAACAAGTTAGCTCATTGACCTCTGTTGAATCTGGCTCTGACGTCGGCATCAAAATAATAGTCTTCTTCCTTTTTTAAAAGTTATTCATTATACTCAATGGTCGTCACATTATAATTCTTTTGCTTAAAATTACTGAGCCACAGAAGAGTCAATAAACGGGAAATACGAACAAGGAAATGGTGTTTTCAACCAACAACTGGAGAACAATTTCGCTTTCACTTTTCGCGATGAAAAGACACAGTGTCTTATCTACGATGCGAGAATAAGCCTCTTTAAAGCCATCAATTCAAAGCATCACCATGAATCCAACGACACAAAATTCACATCCGAATTTCCTCCCGATTCAGCACTGCGAAGAAATAAGATCCTATTTAGTCACCCGACAAAACAACCCGTTCTCCCATCGCAAGCAAAGGGGTGTGACTCCTGAAGTTTGGAATATTGATCGGAGTCCGCTTCTTTACAGCCATGGATAATTGATGAAGAAGAACAGGTCTGGTTAGTCACCGGATAAAAACCGTCACGCAACCAACGTCTTTTGGCAGCATGCCGTGTTGGGAGAAATCAATTAAAAAATTGGAAAAGGGGATGGTCAATGAATAAGCTACTTCTTCCGACTTTCGTTAGAGAGTGATCACTAAGAAACTAAGGTATCAATTTAGCATAAGCATACATTGCAAAGTGAGTCCTCTCCTCTTAAAAAGTATTGGGGGATTTTGAAAAAACAAAACAAAACAAAGCAAAAGCAAAAACAAAAACAAACCTCAAATGCCTTTACTAAACATTACAAGGAGTAATTATTTACCTTTTCAGCCATCTAGCTCCATAACTCTCGGATGGCAAGCCTTCGGCAGAGCAAGCTCAACTCTCAAAAACCAGATGATCCCAATAATCCTAAAAAGAAGAGTATACAACCAATGCATTCTCCCGATAGTCACTTATGGAACTGAAACATGAAACCTAACCAAGAGACAGACTCACAAACAGAGAAGCATGCAACGCAGACATGAGAGAATCATGCTCAACCTGACATGGAAAGATCACAAGACAGCACAGTATATCAGGAAGAAAACGGAAGCCTGAGATATCATAGAATCAATTAGAAAACTCAAATGGCAAAGGGTAGGTCATGTTACAAGAATGGCAGACAACTGATGGACATCACGACTCACAACACGGATCCCCAGAGAGCACATGCGAAACCGAGGCCGACAGGATAAAGGTGGAGAGATGAACTAGACAAATTCGGAAGATACTGGCTCTGCGACACCCATGATGGAGAGATGTGGCGGATCCTGGGGAAGGTATATGTCCAACGACGGACGATAAAAGACTGATGATGATGATGATGATGATGATGATGATGATGATGATGATGATAGAAAAAATTGTATTGCTAGGAATAACCATTCACAGCAATGAATCGAAGGTAGAAGAGTAGAGTCAGCAAGGACTGTGATTTTCTCATAAGGCTGTGAATCAGTTTGATTCGTGGACGAGAAAAAACTTGTGAAGTTCACACACAGACAATGGACAACTATTAAAATCACTAGACTCGTTTTTATAAAATCAATGATCAGGTGTTGAAGATCTCATTTGACATCTTGTTCAGAGGAATTCATTTGGCATGAGAGACAAGAGCAAAATTAGTTTTTAAATTTTTTGTTAGGTAGTTTCCTCACTGTGTCCTTTTGATTAAATAGACATTTCCCTTTTTTCATATTTTTGTGTAAAAAATAGTTATCGGTGTTTTGATTAAATTACCTTTTTATCAAATTAGAACTATATATTTTTGGTAAAGACAGTTATGGTAAACCAATGAAGAGTTAGTTTTTTTGGTGGAATTTGATGAAAAACACTTTTCAGATTTCTTTTTATAAACTCAGTTTTGTAAGTATGATTTGAAGTTTCAATCTATATTTCTAGCATTATTTTATCAATATGTCAGGAAGAAAGGCGTCTGAAAATATGCCAAAAACTGAAATAAATGTAAGTCACCACTCGATGACAGGATTATAAAAAAAATGAAATTTCGACACATCGTGCTGAAACGGTTCCCTGGGTTAAGATTCGATAAATACCTTTGTTACCTCTGTGAATCTGTCTGTTTTGATATTGGATTGAAAATACACACAAAAAAAATTGTTTTTTCCGTTTATAATCCTGTCATCGAGTGGTGACTTACATTTATTTCAGTTTTTGGCATGTTTTCAGAGGCCTTTCTTCCTGATATATTGATAAAATAATGCTAGAAATATAGATTGAAACTTCAAATTATACTTACAAAACTGAGTTTATAAAAAGAAATCTGAAAAGTGTTTTTCATCAAATTCCACCAAAAAAACTAACTCGTCATTGGTTTACCATAACTGTCTTTACCAAAAATATATAGTTCCAATTTGATAAAAAGGTAATTTAATCAAAACACCGATAACTATTTTTTACACAAAAATATGAAAAAAGGGAAATGTCTATTTAATCAAAAGGACACAGTGAGGAAACTACCTAACAAAAAATTTAAAAACTAATTTTGCTCTTGTCTCTCATGCCAAATGAATTCCTCTGAACAAGATGTCAAATGAGATCTTCAACACCTGATCATTGATTTTATAAAAACGAGTCTAGTGATTTTAATAGTTGTCCATTGTCTGTGTGTGAACTTCACAAGTTTTTTCAAAACTACCTTTTTTTTCTCCATTTTTTAAAATCTAATATTCGACCCAATTAGTTTGAAAGTACGAAAAATCTAATGTTTCTAGAGTGAGTAAACTTCGAAAAATGATGTTTTAGTCTTAAAAGAAGATAACTTCAATCGAAAACAGAACATTTTTTTTCTTTTCTGATGGTGAGTAATGTTCGAAATTTATCAAGGAGAAAACAACGTTTTCTTTTTTCGTATTCGACTTTTTGGTATTGAAAGGACAGAAATACTCTTTAATAAAAAATGAGTCATTTTTTAGGGTAGTTAATTTCAGTAAACACGTGTAATTTGTTTACATTTTAAAAACAGTGACGTTTGAATGACGTCATCCGATGTCAAGTCAGATTACAAAGCGGTCAATCTCAGGGGGCGAAAGGTAAACTTTGTCTGATGAATCTACAGACCTTCAAGTAAACACCCCTTCAACTTGCTATATTCGTTCGCTATGGTACAAACGATGGGAATGTTGAAAGAGGATTCTTGGATCGGATAAGCTTGAAAGAAAACAAAAAAGATGTTGAACTGAAAGTGCCCTTGGAAAAGCATTTTCAAATGCTCTAGTACCAACTGCATTATCAGTACACACACACACTCACACCAACAATGTACGAAATATATCTCACTTGGCATTACTTATCAAATACTAGTAATGCATTAGACGGAGCACCAGCTATGATAGGTCAAAATGTTACCTACTACCGCTCTTGACACGAGATCCAAACTATCCTGAATGTTATCAGGATTGACCGCAGACTATATCTTTCGGACCCTTTTCTCACATTTGATTTTTTTTTCAATTGTTTGTTAGCCGTCTGTTATCTGATATCAGTTGGGTGAAATTGTAATTGTTTCAGCAAAAATCAAACCTGTAAAGGTGGAAAATCGTTTGCATCATTTTCATTAGTTATTTCATTCAAGATAAAATCTTTTTTGACCGAGCTTCTTTCATGCATAGAACCCCACACAAAGTAACCGAACAGAACTGATTAACATTGTTTACAGTACATCTTACTTCTTCACCTATCTACTACTACTACTACTTCTACTATACACACAAGCAGACACACACATTCACACACCTGCAAGGCACAAGATATATATCATTTCGAATTTATTTATCAAAATATTTGATATGAAATTTCAAACATATAATGTATTAATTTGCTGCAGTACGAGAAAGATTGAAAGACGCAAAACTCATGTGAGGATTCTTTTATTATTATTTTTCTTCTTTGGCCGACCGAAAATACATTGATAGTCTCCATTTGAAGACCAAACAAAATCCTCACTAACAGAGAGAGAGAGAGAGAGAGAGAGAGAGAGAGAGAGAGAGAGAGAGGTAAATCTCTTCTATTGTCAGCGACCAGGGTCTGGCGGCCGGTCGACCGTTCGGCCCTTTTCTGGTTTACTCTGCTACACTTGTCCACTGGTCGACTTTGGTGACCAACCAGTGGTCTCCTGTTCGAAGGCAAAGGCCCCTATTCTTTATTTTATGTTATTGAATTAACTTACCCTCTTCTTTTACCTGATACCGGGACTAGATGACCATCAACCCTTTTCTCTTCTACTTTCCTCCTGCTTCTCACAAAACTTACCATCCATCATTCGCATATTCGACCATTGTACG
>OY735226.1:7530459-7800459 GCA_963457665.1 Thysanoteuthis rhombus | reverse complement strand
GGGGGAGTTCAATTTGCAATGTGAGTTTCTGTTAAATTGGTCGCTAGTTTGTGCCCGACTGCGTTCAAGCTTTAAAATTTTTTTTTTCTGCATAATGCAGACCTTTTTTTACTTGTGGAAGCGCCTGGACAGAACGAACTCATTCATTGATCATTTTTGATCGAGCATCAGCTTAAAGACATCGGACCTCGACAGTTTTTATTGAATGACTAACCATACTGATTTCTGCTCGATGTGAATCGCAAAGTCAGAAATGTTTTAATTTTTCCCCCATTCTCAAAGCATATTTTTGGTTCGAGCTGGTACCATTTCTGAGCTGGGTCGAACGCAACACACTTTCACCATTCCCAATTATTCACTGTCCCCTCTAATATCGTTGCATAAAAGTTACATATGCGTAAATTCTACACTCTTATCCTTCAGCTAGTATCCAATGATACACCCTGTACACCGACAACAAGAGATCAAGGTAGAGTTATTGTCTATTGATCTGTAGTCGGGCGATTCTTTTTTTTTATGGAGTTTGGGTACTAATCCGAAGCCCGAGTTCCCACCTTTTACACCCGGGCTTTGAACTCGCCTTAGCAGAATTTTCAGTGAGAATACTTAACCCATAATCATTTAAATGATACCAAACCTTCAAGATTTTTATTTTTTCTATATTTCAGGGTACCTACCTAGACCCGATTTTATATACCCGGTACCCGTTTCCTCGAGTGGCCAGATAACGCAATGATTTATTATCGCTTTCGAACGTGGATGATTTTATTCCTTGCTGTGTTCCTGATATCAAACTTTCTGTGGCTTTACCTACAGTATAATTTTTTCGTCGTATTTGAAGACATACCATGCAACAAACAAATGCTTCGATCTCCTACCGTCAAGGACAGGCTTATCTTCCCGCAACTAGCCGACTTTAACCCAAAGGCAATAAGCGAGAATTTTGGAGAAATAAGAGACCTTAATAAGTTCACAGAAAACATCACCATGAAATTTTCCACAGCGCTCACGGAGGAGGAGAAGTTGATGTATCTCTTCGTCTTTCAAAAATTCATAAACCTGTGTGAAGCTTATGGAATCGAATTTCTCCTTCAGGGAGGGACGTTATTAGGTAAGAAAGATAAATTCAATTTCAATTCAAAGAAAAAAAAGTCGAATAGAACAGTCACGTGGCCGACCTCTTTTTGCAGCATTCTCTGATCTATTTAAACATTGGAAAAAGGGGTGATCAATGAATAGGTTGCATCTCTGGCATTTTGTTGGGCAATGATCAATAAAAGGTCAGAATCTTAGAAAAACAAGTGGACACGAACTAGAGGATCAATTTAGCAGAAAGTAGCATCGCAAATTGAGCCCCCATTAAAAGCAATCTAGTGGGGGATTAAAAAAAACCCAAATACTTTTTTCTAAACAGCATCATCATCAGTCTTTCAACGTCCGTCATTGGACATAGACCTTCCCCAGGATTCGCCATACTTCTCTATCATGGGTGTTGCAGAGCCAGTACTTTCTGAATTTGTCTAGCTCATCTCTTCATCTAATATTTTGCCAGCCTCGGTTGCGCATGTGATCTCAGGGGATCCATCGGTTGTCCGTCATTCTTACAACGTGGCCAGCCCACTGCCATTTGAGGTTTTTAATGGATTCTATGATATCCCTGACTCCTGTCTTTTACCGGATGTACTGTATTGTGGTCTCTCCATGTGAGGCCCAGCATTATTCTTTCATGCACACGTTGCATGGTTCTCAGCTTACGGGTCTGTCTCTTGGTTAAGTTCCATGTTTCAGCTCCATAAGTGACTATTGGGAGGATGCATTGGTTGTACACCCTTCTCTTTAGGATTAATGGGATCTTATTATTTTTGAAGGTTGAGCTTGCCCTGCCAAAGGCTTGCTATCCTGGTGTGATTCTTCGCTTGATTTCTTCTTCTTTTGAGGATCTCATGGAGATTCCTTGTCCTAGGTAAATGTAGCGATCCACTAATAAGGAATAAATATTTTGATTTTCGGTTCTCTGGCTTCGTTGGTACGGTCTGTAAGCATGATTCATATATGTATAGCAAGCCAGCCAGCCATCTGGACCAACTTGAAAACTGAAGAAATCTATGTTTTCAGTTTTGGTGACAGTTTTGGTTGACGGTTTCTAATGCGTATTTCTGGCATTAGGGCCATTCGTAGATACGGACAGCACTGGCGATCACCCCAAGTACCAAATGCTAGGGGTGCCTGTTATGCGTCTTTGACAAAGTACAAATGGAAAAATGGTTTAATTGAATCGATTGACAATAACTAAGATGAAAAAAAATTCTGGATGTGAAGTCAGATTTTCTTTAGGAATCTGACCATATATGCTCAAATGCAAATTTTTCCAGTTTTTCTGCTTATTTACTCATTTGTTTGTTGGCTCAAATGGGATGGGTTGATTGGTCAATTTTCTGTTTCTATTTTGTATCTGATTGGCTAGATCCAGTCGAATAATTTCTATGTTTTTTTCCACACTAACAGACGACTTTAATTCTTTAATAATTCGTGTAAAACTCTGACAATCTTAATGAAATTCATGTCATATTATGAAGACCTTCATTAATAACATTAAGTCACGAAAATTGCCTTGACATTCGATAGAGTGTAGGGATTTCTTTGTTCACTTCAGATTTGGTATACTATAACGCCACGCACTTATGAATCACTGAATCGAATTAAGTAACTTTTCAGACGCATTAAAAATGTTTTTATCTTTAAGAAAAGAAAGATTCTCCAATCTATAAACCCTATCAAAGGTTTAGATGACGGAAAAGATTTTCAAACTTGGGTACATTTGTTTTATAATCCCAAATAAATGTTTGGTAATTATATTTTTGTCATTGTTTTAAAAAATCATTCTGAAAATAGACGAAAAATATTAATGCAGTATTTCCAAGTTGAATAGAATGGGAGGTAACTTCTATCCCCCAGAAAGACGTTGGGAGGATTAAAAAAAATTACTTGTTGACCAGCAGGTTTATTGCAATATTTGAATAGATAAATAAATGAACAAACTCATACATATTTTGATTTGAAGTGAATTTCATATTATTAGGAAAAATTATTTTGGTCTTCTTTGCTCATTTTGAAAACGTAATCATATGCTTTGAAATTCGTTGATAATTTTTTCTCGGCTCCGTTATTCATAATTTTTGTCCAAAAAAACTGCCTTGCTTTTCACCAATGAAGTGATAGTACAAGTCCATTTCTTGCTATTTTTTTTCATTAAATCCCACTGAATGTTGGTAGGTGTCCTTCAAACGTTTAGTGCGATAGGTCATCCCATCTTTTTATGATCACCCACCCGCAGACCGTGACAATCCAATAGCTAACTCCAAGCCGAGTTTTAAAATAATTTCTATTTAGCACACTGAGTTAACTCCCTTTGTATCTTTATGAGTGACCTCCCTTGATTTATTCGTGTCTCGCTTTAATTTGAAAATTCAAGGGAGGTCACTCATAAAACTACAAAACTATTAAACGCAACACCGGTATTGGGTTCAGGTTGATCTTGTATTCTGATTCTTATACATGTCTATGTATGTATGTATGTATGTATGGTTGGGTGCTTCCAATGTGAGTTTATACTAAATTAGTCACGTTGTTTGTGTCCACAATTGTTATTTTTTTGCAACATTTGGACGTTTTAGTGATAACAAAAGGCAAGAGAAGTAACTTGATCACACTTTTTTCCAATTTCTTTTAATTGATCTCCCCAAGCACGAAATGCTGCCAAAAGACAATGGTCATCGGGAGGTTGACAAAAAACACCTTTTCACGTATATCCCATCTGTTATGCAAGCAACTATTATTGATGTTGTTGTTAATAACCACTCGTACCCACAGCAGATCGTCATGTGTTCTGACAAATACATATATATATATATATATATATATATATACATATATATATATATATATATATATATATATATATATATATATATATATATATATACTGAACAACCCACATCACACAGAACCCTAATACACAAAACTTCTACCATCAATATCCTCACACCCACATCTAAGACACATTCAATAATGGAAGCTTCAAAGTCACCCAGACGCATAGGAAAAATTTCATCATAGCCAGTTATAACCCTTGTCCAAATCATAGCCAACACATTTTCAATAACTTATAAGGTTGATACCTATGTAGCTCCTTGACCTTACCACCCCTGCATTTACACTATCCCTAACATACAAAAAAATCTAACTCCACATCACTCCCCAAGACCAACTGCTACTGCTTAACCAAAGACCTGATATCTTACTGGACATTCTCCCATTCAGCAGGAGGCCTCCAGCAGCCTTGACAACACAATTTACCCACAATGCATAGCTCCTGATAGTGGACTTTGGTTCCACATGGGAAATTTTAATACACACTCACACAACACACACCACTGATGATGGGAAGAATCCTGAAACATGTATGGACAATTTACTTATAAGGATTAATGAACCTTACCCACAAACACCTCACTCCCGAGTCTTTCTCACTCTCTACAGTACACATTATATATATATATATATATATATATATATATATATATATATATATATATATATACATACACGTATTTGGTCTTAGCGTTCAGAGCAGAAACTTTAAATACTACACACACACACACACTCCTTGATGAGTAGTGAAGTTGGTTTCTGTTGAAAAATTCCCACAAGTTTTCAGCGGAGGGTTCAATTTACAATATAAGTTCATGCTAAATTCAAGTGACAAAAATAAGCCTATATTGGTGGTGGTGATTCATAATATCCCTTGGAATACTTGTTACTTGTACAACATATTTTCACATATATTCCATCTATTTTTCCTGTAACTGTTATTGCTGTTACTGTTATTACTCAATTGTAGCCACAAAAAATCGGTTTAGATACTTTTGCTGGTTTTAAGTTACTCATCATTTTTTGACATCATTTTTTCCGTTTTTTTTTACACCTAATTCAAATTAAAAATCTATCGGAATTTTATCAAAGTGAAATTAATTTCTTATAGAAAAAATTTTTCAACAATTATTCTTCTGAAATAAATGTACTGGTCATGTTAGAGGGTAGACAACCGATGGACATTATCACTCACAGCATGGATCCCCAGAGATCACAAGCGAGGCCAAGGCCGGCAGAATATCCAATGAACAGACGAACTAAACAAGTTCAGAAAGTATTTGCTACACGACGCCCACAGTAAAGAGGTGTGGCGAATTCTGGGGAACGTCAATGTCCAACGGCGGTCGTGAAAAGATTGATGATAATGATGTTCCAATAATTATCTCCCTTCTTCGAGACCGGTTTTTATTCTGGATATTCAAAGCTTAGTTGAGTAGAGCTCGAGGCCTAAGGAAAATTGTGCTGTACCAGTCTCCTGTCAGGGGAGTGTTAGACTGTCCCTAAAATGAGCATTTTATAAACTTCACTTTCCCAGGGCACGAACACTGACCACAATTACTGATAATTTTTTATTTTATTTCAACGCCAAAACGGGCCACAATCTGTTTATAAGTAAAATATGACAAAAAGCTAGATGGTGGCGGAGGATTGGAATAGGACTATGTCAGACCAATCTTCCATACGGGTAAGACCTACTTGGCTGCCTTGAAAATCAGCATTTGAAATCCTAACTTTTATCTGTATTCGAACTCTGAACTCTGTCGCAAGTGGGAAGTACAACTATTTCAACCATGAGCGAGATCAGGGCAACCCGTCCATCAGGTGAACCTTGGGGGGTTACCTATGACGCTAAAGACACAATCCAAATTGAAAAAAAGAAGTATTGTTCGACGTACTTGAAGAAAGATAACAATCTTTTAGAAGATGTCTGGAGACGAGCAATTAAGTCAGTACCAGAATTAAAAAAGTATGAGTTATGAAGATAAGTTATGAGAATAAGGATTGACATCGTTAGAAAAGAAGGAGAACCGGGGAGACTTAATGGAAATATTTAAGATTATGCATGGTTTAGAATTAACAGACCCTGATTCATTCTTTTTTACCAAAAGTGAGTACAAGTCACTGAAAAGTATATTCGGCGGAAGTGAATTCGTGGTTTGTATATCGGAAAAATTATTTTTTTGCTATTGAGTGGGTGAATCACGGAGTGGAATACTGGAATACATAGTGCTATTAATAGATGTAAATCACTGATATGGTTATCTTAAGAGACCCATCATCATCATTATCATCATCATCATCATCATCATCATCCTTTTAGTGTTTGTCGTTGGATATAGACGTTCCACACGATTCGCCACACCTCTGTACCGTGATGGAGCCAATATTTTCTAGGTCTGTCCAGTTCGTCTTCCCATCTTATATTCTGCCAGCCTCGATTCTGCATTTGATCTCTGAAGATCCATGTTATGAGTCGTGATGTACATCGGTTGTCTGCTATTCTTGCAACATGGCCGGCCCATTGCCATTTGAGTTTCCTAATATATTCTATGATGTCTCAGATACCAGTTTTCCTTGGTCTCTCCATGTGAGGCCCAGAATAATTCTTTCATGTGCACGTTTCATGGTTCTCAATTTGCGGATCTTTCTCTTAGGTTCCATGTTTCAGCTCCATAAGTGGATAAGAGGATGTATTTGTTGTGTGTTCTTCTTTTTAGGAATGATGGAACTTTCTCGTTCTTGAAGGTTGAGCTTGATGTGCAGAAGGCTTTTCATCCTAGAGTGATCCTTCGCTTTATTTCTTCTCCTTTTGAGGGTCTCACGGAGATTCGTTGTCCTAGCTAGGTGTAATGGTCTACTTAGTCCAGCTTTCGATTTTGATAGTTGTGCGTTTATATCCGACGTGTTTGTTGTATATGATCTTTTTTTTCTGAAGTTAACGTGAAAGCCTACTTTCTTATTTTCTTCGTTCAGTTCATCTAGCATTGTTGGAGGTCGTGTAGCTTCTCTGCAAAAAGGACGATGTCGTCTGAAAATCTGAGGTTGCTAAGATATTCACCGTCTATTCTGATTCTTTTATTATCCCAGGCTAGGTTTCTGAAGATCATCTCGAGACAGGCTGTAAAGAGTTTAAGTGATCTGGTATCACCTTGTCTTACTCCTTTTTGGAGCAGAAAAGGCTCAGAGTCTTTATTTAGTCTGATAAAGGAGAGGCTCTAGCAGTATATATGTTGCAATACTCTGAAATACATCTTGTACGGTAACATCAACAATAGCCTTGGGAAGTGGAAGGCCCCCATGGAGTGTATAAATGCTACTGCGAGTGACATTTTATATTCTGCTACTTTTTCTTTTGGTTGATTCATCGAGTGAAGATGGTTGAGTTGCTTCTTTGAAAGCCAGCATGCTCCCGTATTTGGTTATAGACTAACATTTTGGAGTGATGACTTCGGTGACAACCGATGGACATCACACTCACAACCTGGATCCCTAGAGATCATATGCAAAATTGTGGCTAATAGAAGGTAAGATGATGCGACAAGCTAGTTATATTCAGAGAGTAAGATGGTGTAGAAAGCTAGATAAATTCAGAAAGTACTGGTTCTGCGATAACCATGATAAAGAGGTCTGGCGAATATTGAGGAAAGTCTATGCCCACTGACAGACACTAAAAGGCTAACGATCATGATTAGTCTGTAGTTGTTGAGATCTCTGGGTTTTCCTCTTTTATGTAACAGCATCATGATTCCAGTGTTCTAATCTTCTAGGATCTTACTTTGTTTTAAGTATAAGCTGAATTAAATGGCTCGTTTCCAAGTGCCTACCTTCCCAGCTTTGAGTAGGTCGATGGTGATGTAATCTGGTCAAAGCCCTTTTTTTTCCTCTTTTTAAAAATTTTATTTGGCTTGTTCCACTTCCCATGGTGCAACATCTGGGAAGTCCTCGAACTGATTGCTCGCGTCTTGCACATCCTGTTTGTTGTTTGGTCTTCCTTGTTAGTAGAGGTTTTGGTAGAATTCATGGGCACATTCGACGATCCAGTCCCTGTTTGTTGTTATATCTCCATTTCCTCGAGCACTCTAGTTATTTGTTTCCAACCTGTATTTCAAGTTTTGTTAATAGCTTTGACACCCCTATCTTTTTCTGATAATTGTTTCAACCATTGTTGTCGATTATCTCGGTTTGTATTCTCTTCATTTCTTTTGGATAGTTTTATTCCATTCTGTTGCTTCAGTTTTCTCTTTTAATGATGTCAACAGCTTTAGGTTTCTGCCTTTTCCAGGAGATTTTTGGTTTCATTTGAGATTTTACTGATGGTTTATATGGTATCTGGTGTAAACCAGGCGACTTCGATTAGAAAGGCTGTTATTTTGTTGTTGAATTCGCTGATGTAGTTATTGGTGTTGTTCTCTCTTGGTTCATATTTGTGTTTCAGTTCAAGCTTGAAGAATCGAGTGAACTCTTTTAGTACGTTCAGTGTTCGGTGTGGAAGGTTTTCCTGCATTCTTTGTCGGTGTTAATTTGAATTTTGCATCTTACCATTCTGAGGTCGCTTCCTACATGGACTTGATTTAGGACATGGATATATTTGACGGTGTAGCTTTTGTCCGCTAAGGATGTAGTCTCTTTCGTTCTTGGTTTCAAGGTTGGAGCTCTTCAAAGTCCATTATTTATTTATTTTTTTTTCTTGAAGGTGTTCACGATTTTGAACCTGTTGATTGTTGTGAAGTTTACAAGATCTTCACCTCTCTCATTCCGTACTTTATATCCGAACTTGTCGACGCAGTGTTCATTCCCTTATCCTACCTGTGCGTTGAAGTCTGCCATGATGACATTGAAGTATTTCCTGGTATCTTGGATTAAGGAGTTCAAGTCATCATAGAATTTGCCTATTTCCTCTCTGGTTGACTGCGAAGTGAGAGCGTTGACTTGGATGATGTTCAGTTTGTACCTCTCTGAGAGATGTATAGTGACACTGGCTATGCAGTCAGAGATAGCTTTAAGGCTAACTACGTTGTCTTTGAGCTCCTCATTTGTAAAAAAAAAAAACCCTACTCCGATTTGTTTTGACTTCTTTTTTCCCGTAGCTGTAACGAAGGTGTTTACTCTTTTGTTCGATTAGTTCTTCTCAGGGTTTTCCTATTTCGCTAACACCCATTTGTTCCATTTGATGTTCTTAATTTCATTTTAAAGATCGCTTAGGTGTATGTCTGTTGTGAGTGTTCTGACGTTGTAGGTACCAATGTATTGTGTTGTTTTCTTTGTGATGGTTTTGGGGTTGTGTTTGGGGTTTGCATTTGGGTATCACTATTGGAGCACATCACCCCCGCCCAATGTAAGTGATGTGGCTAGGCTTTTTGGGACCGAAGACCCAGCAGGAACGGGTGTTCTCTTGGTGAAGTGTTTGAGTGGTCCCTTTTGGAACAAATCACCCCACCCAATGCAAGTGATGTGGCTGGGCTTTTTGGGACCGAGGACCGTGCAGGAACAGTTGTCTTCTTGTACTAAAATACTATTAGGTCTAAAATGTAAACATCAACAAGCATGAATTATCGATTATAAGGAGTTGAGTTTAGGGTATAAAATCAGCTTCTGTTGAACTATAAAGTCCCCGTGGCTGAATGATTAGAAGCAGCCAGGCGTATCCTTGACCCCCTTTTGCCAGAAGTTCTGAGTTCGATTCTCACCGTTTATGTTCTGATTACGCTGTTTAATCACGGCAGTAAGATTACGATCCGATTCAAAGTTGTGATGAAAAATAACTGAAAATTAGGATGACTGTAAAAACTCGTCAAAATTAATAATAAAGATTTAAATTAGTTCTTAAAGAATGATGGTGTTCATTTCTACACCATTAACGCTTGTGTTCAATGATTTAGATATTGTATAAATATGATTATTTGAGGCGTGCTTTTATATACAAATTGTATACTTTTCTTTCACACTAAAATGAGTGTTAAAATGTAATTTCTAATTTACTCTTCTGATTTATCTCATATTAATCAATCTTTACAATCAATCTTAGCAATTAGGACATCCGACTCACCAGTGCGCTGTTTAGCTCAATGCTAAGAGCGACGCCACGTTAAAGCAACCACCTATCGGTCACAGGTTCGATTCCTGTAGTAGTCCATTTATTTAATTCAATTTTACTCTGTTTAGACCGAGTGTCATTTTTTTTGTGAAAAAGGAGGTGATTCCAGATAGAGTTTCAAAAAGTATACGGCATTCATAAATATTCTATCGGGTTCTACATCCATTTCCTAACAATATAAACTGTATATACAAAATCCCCCTACTCGTTGAAATCTAAGATGTAAACAAACAGAATTAATTTCCCTGTAAAATATTATCCCAAAACTACGTGTCTCATTTCAACTCCTTTATTAGTAGTTCCTGTAAATGGGATTTGTCAACTTTAGCAGATCAATACAACATTCAGGCTTTTAAAGTGGGAATTCGTCATCAGTTTCCGCGTACGTCACTGTTGTGCATAAGTTTACTCTTTTTTTTCTGGTCATTGTTATCCGTGATTGTAATTGATGAAAATGAAGTCAAATTGTTCAAAGGTATTATTATTATATTAAATGATATCCTAAGTAGCAAAGTAGTTTTCGCCAAAAATAAAAATGAATAAGATATATATTTTTGTTATAAAAATAATACTTTTTATAACAGAAATTCAATGTTTACAAATAAAAAAAATACCATGAACTCGGAAACACGAGTTAACATGATATGACATCACGGAATCAGTGTTTCTCTTTCACGCTCTTTATTATTCATGGTTTAAATTCAGACATCTTAAATTCCAGGTTTGACTAATTGCGACAATAAAGTCAACTGATAGTTTGACAACCCACCCCTGCAAGCGTGAATGCTGCTGGACACAAACTAAGGGACCAATTCAGCATAAACCTTCATTGAAATTTGAACCTCCCAATTAAAACCTATTTAGTGGGGTGGGGTTATAGGTTAAAAGAACAAAGCAAAAAATGTTTTTTCGACTTATTGAGAGATGGATGTGTGTGCAAAATTTCAAGTTTCTACAATGAACTTTCAGAGCTAGGCAAAGCCCAGATAGATAAATAAATACAAACCCAGTAACAGGAATTAAGCCGGTCTGTTGTGGGTAGTGCTGATCATTGCATCAGAAAAAAAATGATTTCGAAATGCAATATGATTTATTAGGAAAAATATAAGGGAGGTAATTCAATGCCATGTTTTGTAAAGGACACAGAAGCCATATTTACTCTATTGTTGTTTATTTTCATTTGTTTTATGTCTGTTTTGTAGGGAGTTACCGGCATCATGGATTTATCCCTTGGGATGATGACCTTGATCTCTACATCAATTACCTTCACCGTCAGCGGTTGCGGTGTGCTTTAGAGAACGCTGGTCCAGATTTTAGCATGGCTCACCATCCATATTTCCAGTGGAAATTCTATTATAAACATGTGCCTAGGCATTTCAAAGCTCTCCACAGATGGCCTTACATCGACATTTTTTTCTACATGGTCAAAGGCGAGAAATTTTACGAAGTAACCAATGGATATCGGATGATTTCGTACGACACACGTCACATCTTTCCCCTGAGGATGCACGTCTTCGAGAAGGGACTCGTACCTGTGCCTTGTAACATGGAAGCTAACCTCATCCAATACGGAATCACCTCGATCAACTCTTGCATGGATGGTGGATATATCCATCGATTTGAGTGGCCGAAAAATTTCTCTACCACCACCGTGTCGTGCGAAAAGCTCTATGACATCCACCCGTTCGTTTTTCGTCAAAGTCGCACAATAAAAAATTCTGTCCTGATAGAAGAACAACTCCGCAAAGGAAATAAGTTATTACACACTTATCAATACCCTGAACCTTGTTCATAACAGGACAATCCATCATTGTTCCAATTCAGATCAACAACCAAATTTACAGGCTGTGAAATCAACCCGACAATCATCGACACAAAAAGAATGACAACCCTGAAATCCAAGCCATAGATGCGCTATTTCTTTTTTCGCGTGAAGATCTATCAAGGGCAAATGACACCTTTCCCATTTTAAAAGGGCCGCTGGTCGATTTGCAGAATTACAGATGCCGAAGACGAACTAACTCTAAAAACACAAATCCTAACCCTCTAGAAGGCGGCCATTTTTAAACGGGAAATATATCAATTGTCCTAGCAAAGGCAGGGCTGCCAAATTCATGTCAGGCATTCATCTGAAATTGAGCCATAAAACATCTTGAAATATTTAGAAACATCTGTATCATCCAGATATACATGTCTACAATCTCGGATTAAATTAAACATTAGTTTGATCTTCAAAATCTATCCCATTAAAATATCGCTTGATTCATTAAAGATATTCTGTTACTATAAATTGAATGAAAATATTACTTATTTTGTTAAAAATCATCTAAATAGCAATTTCTGACATCTATACGTGACCAAAAAGATCAAAATTTGTACGAAAAACGTCTGAATTGGCGACACTGTGCAAGTGACGATATTCACATTTCTGTATGTCAGTCAGTAGTGACGACAATCGATGCTAGAGATGTTAGCCTATTTAAAATGTTAGCCCATCAATAATCCCGGTTTTCTCATTGGTATAGACAATGGTGGACAATGGTAAGAATTGATAAATCTCTAAAAAAAACTTAGCTGAAACAAGATAACCACCAAGCGCTAACTTTCATTACTTGAATTTAGCTTTGGTTCGTTTTTCTGCTCTAAACCCCTTAACAACAAGACCTGAAAATTTGATACATTGTACCTCAGACATAGAGCTTTCCGAAAAGGTATAGCTTGTCAATATCAGATGATGATCACGGTGTGCATAGTATTTAGATGAACGATTGAAATTTAACATGAGCTTATCTATAGTTCAGAAAGTACTGGCTCCGCGAAGCCCATGATAGGGAAGTGTGGCAAATCCTGGGGAAGGTCTATGTCCTACGAAGGACGCTAAAAATCTGATGATGATTATATCTATAGCCCTATGTCTAAGCTACAACGTATTGAAATCGCAGCTTTTTATTTCTATCAAGGGTTTTAGAGCAAAGAAGTAAAAATGAAAAACGATTCGAAGCTGAATTCATATAATACAATGGTTATCATTGTTGAACCTTTAAAGGTTTTCATTCTGGCAATTGTATAACAAGGCGTAGATCCTGTATACGTCGGTGTGCAGCAACATATCTACCAACATAGAGGTTTGTTCATCAGGCTTCATAAAGACTCCGAGCCAAAATCAGACCATAAGCGCTTGAACACACACACAAACACGCACAGATGAGCCAAGAGATAGGAATCGGTAGGCCATTTGGATGGTCGGTCGGGCCGACCATTTATTCGGACTATAGAAGTCATTGATTCTGTTGAAGATACGTTTTGTGATTTTGAAATGAATTATCATTGAAGGAGTTGTCCGGATTACTGGAATTATTGTTTATTTTTGGTTAAATTCTGAATAGCGTTATCATTCTGAGTGTTGTCCGGAGTACTGAACTGTTAATGTTAAAGTCATGTCTAAGTTGGAGTGAAGAGTCGATTTTGTTTTTCTACTGTAACAACAAGAATAATCCTCACCTATTCAAAGGAATAAACACGTAACTGTTTGTCTGTCCCTGTTTGTCTGCCTTTGTGCTAAAACAAACTGATATATAGAATCATAAAAGTTTATATTACAAATACGTAAAGGTTTATTTTATCCAAAAAAATAAATATATTTATACTGGAAAAATATATTTTTTTAAACAAAAAAAAAAAATACTGTAAAAAGTTGGGGTAATCATCTTTAGTTGGAATAGAAGTTGGAGTGAAGATAGAGCCTGCAGCAGACAGGCTTGTTTTTTTTAAAGATAATTTTGAGATAAATCAACTTCATTCAAAGAATTGTCTATACGACTAAATTCATTGCTTTCATCAAGATACTGTCTGTAAATCTACACGACCAGTCAATTTTAAGATATACTAATAAAAAAAAATTCCGAGAAGTATGTTTAAACGTAATTCTTATTTGATAATATTGAACTTGAGAACAGTAAGAGCAAATATCATGAGCCAACAACAGTCTATTCTTACCAAATCAAATACTCCTTCTGATATGCTTTCTCAGGGTTATTATTATTCGCCCTATCTTTAAAACTTACACATTCTATCCGTTATAGCACAAAACTTTGAATTTAATCATTAGAAAAATCCGGAAAAAGTTATTCACATTACTCCAGGCTTCGGACTGAGATGCTGGTGTAATATCTATTTTGTTACATTCTTGTCTTCGAATGGGGTGCACCATAATCAAGGTGAGTCCTCGCCTGGGGATTTTGAGCCCTGAGCAGCAATTACCCACTGCACTATGAGAGGGTCGTGAGAACTTGCATCCAGCTCTTGTGGGGAAGTTGTTATGTAACTACTTGAAGTGCTTCTAAATATTCCACTCATGAATCATCAACTTTATTCATTCAAAGAAACTTTCTGATTGTTTATTAACCTTATCTTATGAACAAAAACTAAACAGATGTTTATCTTTGCATTTTATGAGTTCAAAATAGTAAATGTAAAAACAAACCTAAATCGCTTCTGCAGATCTGAATTTTGATCTGGTTCGTAGTTGCTCTCGTCTCCATGCAGTTCAACTTGATCAAACGAGAATTGGTGTTTTCAATTTGACTCAACCATAAGCTATATGCCTGTCTTTTCTTTACTGCAACTGAACAATCAGATCAGCCGTCCTGAAACTCCTCCGTATAATTTACCCTTTCGATCAGTTTATATATCCAGATTTACCCCTTCCATGAAATCGTTGAAGACTTAACATTGTTAAACAAACATACAATCAATGAATAACTGTATTAATATATCTTTAATTGATATAATCAGAAAGCACTCAGTATGATGACTGTTCAACAAGCAAGCAAATTATGAACAACTTTATCAATAAATTTTTATCGTCAAACTCCTACTGAGTTTTTGGCTTCATTTTCGTTACCTAAAAACAATGACAAGTTCAGACCTTTGTATATAAAGTGAAAAGTTTAAAATGATGGTTGCAGAGAGGGAAGGAAGAGAGGGACAAATTTTATTCCTATTTCATCAATCAACGAAAGAAAGAAAGATATTGGGAGAGAGAGAGAGAGAGAGAGGAAGAGAGAGAGAGAGGGGGGATTTTCATTCATTATCCAAAGTGGCTCGAATTATCTAGAATCATCTAGATTTTCCAGTCATTTATCTAGAAAAATATCTAGATACTATTTTATCAAGTTCCCTTCCATGACCGAAGTTGAAGATCCTTTCCAGTTATGTTTTCACAAAAGTCGAACTATTCTAAAAACCCAAAAGTTACTGTCAGCGTGTAGTTTGACCCTGAAGCAGCCAGTCATGTTGATTCAAAAAATCAGTGAGTATTCAATGTGATGGTGGAGCCTGTTTTCTGCCGACGAGCTCATCCTTGTCATAGAAAGTAGTCAAAAGCAAGCAAGACATGCGACCATGACAGACGAGAGTCCATATTAAGCCGGTTTTGTGCATAAGACTTGATGCTAAACAGAACTGAAAAGATGGGCTCGCATAGGTATGTTGAGGAAAATCGGATAAAAGTATTAAAACTCACCTCCTATAACCAAGAATTTTCCTCGCTTAGGTAAATCTACCCCTAGTTAAGAGGGATTGATCGAAACGCACCCCCAAAGTACGTTTACATTCTTTGTACGCAAGCAAGTTCGGTACAAGGTCACATTCATGATACACCAGGTTAAGAGCAAACTCAAATCAATGATTTGTTCGAAGCAGTTGCTCTGTTCGTATAAAAACTGAAAGAAACCTAAACCAAATAATATATATCTATATATAAAAGTGAATGCAAGTCCGTATGTATACCAGTATGTATGTCTGTTCCAAGTTGCAGGCCATAATTTTGTACGCAGGAAGATGAAATTTGACAGAGGGGTACATATTTTCAAAACGAAGGTAATGGGCTAGGTGCGTTTGACCTAGTAGGTCACTCGAAGTCACCAGAGGTGATTTATGGTAATTCCCAGCCTACTGAAGCAATTTTAGCATAATATTAAGTTTATTTGAAGTTATCTTCCCGGACAAAGCTGAATGTAGGTTTGCTAGAAAGTTCCTGTTGAAAAATTATCACATACAACATTCATGTAAATTAGTATATGATTTAAAAATATGTATTTCTCCACAGAAACTTTAGAAAAATTGTAAGTGTAAAATTTAATTTTACGTCCTATGATTGTTTATTTCAGTTTGCTCTGTGATTTTTTTATATAGGTAAAGTAGAATTATTTTCTGAATTGATTGGATACGATTTTGACGGAATCAATCTTCCCGGAACAACCGATTGTCAGCATCTTTAGAATCCATCGGAAATTTCAGATGGCAATGGGCTGGTCATGTTGCAAGAATGTCGGACAAATGATACAAATCACAACTCACAACGTGGATCCCCAGAGACCATATGGAAAGCAGTAACCGGCAAAATATAAAATGGTGTGACGGACTAAAAAAAAAAGCTGATTCTGTGATTTTGTGCCTTATAACGCAAAATTCTCTGATATACTGCGCTGTCTTATGATCTCTCCATGTGCACGTTGCATGATTCACGATCTTCTGGTTAGGTTACATGTTTCAGCTTCATAGGTGACTATTGATTGGATACATTGGTCATATACCCTGCTTTTTAGGAATAGTGTGATTTGTGTGTTCTTAAAAGTCAAGCGAAAGCTGGCCAAGATAGTGTAATTCTTAGCTTTATTTCTTCTTTTAATGACTTCGTGGAGACCAACTGCTAGAAACAGAAAACACGAATGGCAATGGGCTGGACATGTTGCAAGAATGACAGACATCACGACTCAGTTGTTTTGGATAGAAGCATAGAGAGCTGAAATTTCAATATGTTCTCACTTGGACTCAGAGCAATCCAAAAAATTATAGCATGTCAATATCAGATGAAGATCAAAGTTTACATAAGTACAAAATTAAACAGTAGTTTACATTTAAGAGTTTATAAAAAGCTCTATGTCTTAGCTACAGCGTATTACTATTTCAGCACCCTGGGTCTGTTCTGTAAGGCGTTTAGAGCAAAACAAACAATACTAAGCTAAGTTCATATCAAAAAGGTTAGCAGTTAGCGTTTTATCAGCTGAACGTTTTCGTCAATCGTGCACAACACTGCCAAGACGTAGTTAAATCAATGATTTCATAGCCCAATGACGAAAAAAAAAGCATTTATTTTAAGCAATAAATATTCATTTTCCAACATAATCTCCTCCCTTGGCTATGCAGTTAATTCAGTGAAAAATATGAATCACTTACATCGGACATTATACAATGAACATTTCCGACGAAAATTTATCTAATAACTACATGCCAGGCTACAGAATTATTGATCTGTTCTCTTGTAACAACTATAAACATCTAGATACGACGTTTGTCCAGAAAATATCTAGTCATTTGATACCGACAAAAAATAATATAGGGTTGTGGTTCCAAAACACATTTTGTTACGAAATCCTTATACGATTTTCCCAAAATCGCAGAGCCCAGACATATATTTTACGGATAACTCCTTCTATCCTAATTTCAATAAGACAATGAAACAAAAATTGTTTTAAAGAGATGAAAAGATTATAATTAATAAAACATTAAAATAAAAAAAAACTCTCTTTTTGATAGTGATAAACATGTCATTGTTGTAAAAAAGCAGTTCCATGCTTTTTGGACTCCAGTATCCTTGGCGCCTTAGTTCCTTTCAAGGTAATGAGTAAACCGGAATCAAATCTCGACTGCAAGGGCCTGGGGTATCTGGGTCCAAAACCTTTCATGTCGAAGAATGACACACCCAGTCATTATGAATACGACGGTCACAGACGGTACACAAGCTCACTGAATAGCGTCTCACTGCCGACTGACATACTCAGTAAGGTCTCTTCTGGCTGGCTGCCAAGTTACATCAAGATTGTGCAACCGGCTCTCGAGATATTGAGAATTGCTGATAGATCTAGTATAAATAAACGTTGCTTTATGCTAAACGAGCAAGTCTTAAAGGCTGATTCGTTAATACAGTAAGTTCGATCCTCGCTTTATGCAATACTTCTGTGGCCTTGTGCCAGACCAAGCTAAGCTTTGTAAATATGTGCTTGGTATGATAGTTATCTATTTTGGGTCTTTTTCGATAGACACCGCCACACTAATAATTACGGCTAATAATTCCGCGACACCCAACAAATGCTCGATCTACTGTATGAAGAAAGTAAGAAAGCCGTTCTTCACGTGAACTTCAGCAGAACAAAGGTGATGTGCAACAACCTCGTCAGGAATGAACACACAACGATCAAAATTGAAAATGCAGAACAGGAGAAAGTTGCCCACTACATCTACCCAGGACAACGAACTCCATGAAATCCTCAAAAGAAGGAGAAATCAAGCGATGAATCACCCTCGGATGGCAAGCTTTCGACAGAACAAGGTCTACTTTCAAAAACAATAAGATCCCACTAATCTAAACAAGAAGTGTATTCAACCAACGCATCTTCCCAATAGTCACTTATGGATCTGAAACATGAAACCCAACCAAGAGACAGACCCGTAGACTGAGAAGCATGCAACGTACACATGAAAGAATCATGCACACCTTCACATGGAGAGATCGAGAGATCACGAAACAGCATAGTATAATAGGAAAGAAACAGGGGACCGAGACATCATGGAATCCAGTAGAAGACTAAAATGGCAATGAACTGAAAGAATGACGGACAGCCAACGGACATCATGACTCAAAACATGGATTGCAAAATATCACATGCGTAACTGAGGCCGGCAGAATACAAGATGGAGGAAGGCACTGGACAAGCCCAGAAAGTATTGGCTCCACGACGCTCATGGTAGAGAGGTCTGGCGAATCCTGGGTAAGCTCTTTGTCCAACGACAGACAATAAAAACTGATGACAATATCTAGAAAAAACTAATCTTTTGTTTTTTCAATCCTCTCCTGGATGGGGTGGGGTGGTGTTATGTAGATGCTAACTTTGGGTCAGTCAGGTGAAAACTTTATTTCACACTGGGGTCGATGTTTGAGCTCAAATTTGAGCCAAAGTTTTGAATGTACACTCATTAAATATCAGTATTGAATGGAATCCGTTCTGTCTCTACGGACAATGGATGTTCTCCCCAGGGGACATGCCTACGCAAAGCATATGGGGATTCTAGGATGTCCAATCGTCAGAATACCCCTCTCGGTCTCTTTGATGTAGTCTAGAGGGAAGCAAGGAGTGATACGTCTGGCTTTAGCTTCACTGCAGGAGCTGTCGGAGCTATGTCAAATTTGTACCAAACCACCTTAAGGGGGCCCCACTCCTTGGTTTGAAATCAGATTTTCGCTTTCCTTGACTGGTTGGCTTCCAAGGCCAGAAAATCCAATCTTCCCGACTATTTTACCCACATTGAAAAAAAAGAGTTTCTTTAGACCAACTCGAAAAATTTATTTTGTTGAAATAAATGTGTAAACGTCAGATTATTAGTATGTCTCATAGTAATTTTATGACTAAATATGATAAAATAATACTTTGAGATAAACAAATGATTTACGAGTGACAAATTAGAGTATAACATTCATCATCATCATCAGTCTTTTAGCGTCCGTCGTTGGACATAGACCTTCCCCAGGATTTGCCACACTTCTCTATCATGGGCGTCACGGAGCCAGTACTTCCTGAACTTGTCTAGTTCATCTCTCCATCTAATATTTTGCCGGCCTCGGTTGCGCATATGGTCTCGGGGAATCCATGTTGTGAGTCGTGATGTCCATCGATTGTCAGCCATTCTTGCAACATGGCCAGCCCACCACCATTTGAGATTTTTTATGGATTCTATGATGTCTCTAACTCTTGTCTTTTCCCGGATGTGTTGTGCTGTTTTGTGGTCTCTCTATGTGAGGCCCAGCATTATTCTTTCATGTGCACGTTGCATGGTTCTCAGCTTACGGGTCTGTTTCTTGGTTAAGTTCCATGTTTCAGCTCCATAAGTGACTATTGATGGATGCATTGGTTATACACCCTTCTCTTTAGGATCAATGGGATCTTCTTATTTTTGAAGGTTGAGCTAGCTCTGCCAAAGGCTTGCCATCCTAGTGTGATTCTTCGCTTGATTTCTTCTTCTTTTGAGGGTCTCATGGAGATTCGTTGCCCTAGGTAGATGTAGTGGTCTACTTTCTCGAGTTCTGTGTCCTCGATTTCGATCTTAGTGTTCTTATCTCCAATGTGGTTGTTGCACATGATCTTCGTCTTGCTGAAGTTCATGTGTAGGCCGACTTTCTTGCTCTCCTCATTTAGTTCATCTATCATTAGTTGGAGGTCGTGTAGGTTCTCTGCGAAAAAGGCTATGTTGTCTGCAAATCTGAGGTTGCTCAGATACTCGTCGTCTATTTTAATTTCTTTACTCTCCCAGTCTAGCCTTCTGAAGATCATCTCGAGGCAGGCTGTGAAGAGTTTAGGTGAGCTGGTATCACCTTGTCTTACTCCTTTCTGGAGCTGGAAGTGGTCCGAGTCTTTATGTAGTCTGATAAATGAGCTGCCGTGATTGTATATAAGTTTCAACACTTCAACATATACTGGATCTACACCTTGGCGACTGATGGCCTCCATGACCTTAGGGATTTCTACTGAGTCGAACGCCTTTTTGAAGTCGATAAATGCTACGGCAAGTGGTAGTCTATACTCTGCTGCTTTTTCTTTCAGTTGATTTATCGAGTGCAGGTGGTCCATGGTCGAGTAGCTTCTTCTAAAGCCAGCTTGTTCACGTGGCTGGTTTTCATCGAGTGTTTTTGTGATTCGGTTGGTGATGATCTTTGTGAAAAGTTTATATACACAGTTGAGTAGGCTTATAGGCCTATAGTTGTTGAGGTCTTTCGGGTTTCCTTTTTTATATAAAAGCATTATGATAGCAGTATTCCAATCGTCTGGGACTTTACTGTGTTTTAGACACAGGTTGAAGAGGACGGCTAGTTTCCTATTGATGATTTTACCTGCTTTTCGGAGTAGGTCGATGGTGATGTTGTCTGGTCCAGGGGCAGTTCCTTTCTTTGTCTGTTTAATGGCTTCCTTCACCTCCCACGGGGTTACTTTTGGGAAGTCCTCTAGTTGTTTGCCCGTGTCTTGCGTATCTTGTTCATTGTTTTTCAGTCCTTGTTTGGACGAATAAAGTTTTTGGTAGAATTCTTTGGCACGTTCGACAATCCTGTCTCTGTCTGTTGTTAGGTTTCCATTTTCCTTGAGTATGCTAGTTATTTGCCTTCGTCCCGAGTTGAGGAGTTTGTTTATAGCTTTGAAGCCCCGACCTTTTTCAAGAGTTGATTCAATGACTGCCGTTGTGTATCTCCTTCTGTCTTCTCTTCGTTTCTTCTTGATTAATTTGTTTAGTTTAGCCTCTTCAATTTTCTCCCTCGTTGTTGTCGGTGGCTTGAGGTTTCTGCGTTTTTCCATGAGATTTTTAGTCTCATCCGAGATTTTGCTAATGGGTTGTTTGCTCATTGGCTTGAATGTAGAGGCTACTTCAATTATTGTCGTTGTCATTTTGCTGCTTAGTTCGTTGATGTTGGTGCTGTCTCGTTCAGTAAGAATTCTGAATCTGTTCTTCAATTCGAGCTTGAAAGATTGAACGTGCTCTTTTGGTATGTTTAGAGGCTGCGGTTTTGTATGGAACATTTTTTCCTGCGTTCTTTATTGGTGTTTATTTGTACTTTACATCGTACCATTCTGTGGTCGCTGCCTACGTTGACTTGATTTAGGACTTGGATGTCCTTGACGATATCGTTTTTGTCCGTTAGGATGTAGTCTATTTCGTTTCTTGTTTCGTGATTGGGGCTCTTCCAAGTCCATTTCCTACTGGGTCCCTTCTTGAAGAAGGTGTTCATGATTTTGAATCCATTAGCCGTCGCAAAGTTTACAAGATCTTCTTCTCTCTCGTTGCGTATTTTGTATCCAAATTTGCCGACGCAATTTTCATTTCCTTGTCCTACTTGTGCGTTGAAGTCTCCCATGATAACATTGAAGTGTTTTCTGGTGCCTTGGAGTAGGGAGTTCAAGTCATCATAGAAGTTGTTTATTTCTTGTTGGGTTGATTGCGAAGTGGGAGCGTAGACTTGGATTATATTGAGTTTGTATCGTTTTGAAAGTTGTATGGTGACGCTAGCTACCCGGTCAGAGACGGCTTTGAAGCCAGTTACATTGTCTTTCAGGTTCTTATTGATGAGAAAGCCAACTCCACTTTGTTTTACTTTCTCTTTACCGTAGCTGTAAAGAAGATTTTTTGCTTCTCAGTTCGATTAGTTCTTCTCCGGGTCTTCTTACCTCACTAATGCCTATGATGTCCCATTTGACATTTCTGATTTCACTTTCTAGATCAGTTAGGTGCATGTCAGTTGCCAGTGTTCTGACGTTGTATGTGCCTATGTATAAATTTGTCTTCTTGTTGACAGTCTTAGAGTTCTGTTGAAATGGTCGTTGTTTGAGCAGTGACTCAGTAGGGACAGATGGTCCCTTGGTGAAGGATTTGGGTAGTCGCTTTCGGAGCACATCACCCCTACCCAAAGTAAGTGATGTGGCTGAGTCTTTTGGGGCCGATGACCCAGCAGGAACTGACGTACTCTTGGTGTAGTTTTTGGGTAGTCGCCCTTGGAGCATATCACCCCCACCCAAAGCAAGTGATATGGCTGGGCCTTTTGGTACCGAGGTCCCAGCAGGAACGGCCGATATAATATTTGGTGTGCAAATCATGGGGAGTAATGGGCCATGCCCTGCCACGCTGGCCCAGGACGTGTTGGCAGGGGGTCTAGTGGATTGTCCACTGCGGGTCAGTGGCAAAAGAGCTCCACCGGCTCTTGATACACATCCAAACTCTTCTTGTGAAACAAGAGTGGATGTTCGGAGCACCAAGGTTTAAAAAAAAAAAAAAGTTGGATGCAGATTCCGGTGGGGACAACTTGGAGGATACCTCTCCCTTATATATTAAGTTTTTAACTTAGATAAAGTCCATAGAGGTTTAAGTTTATAAAAAAGGTTGCAACAGCATCGTTAGTCTGGGTACTTCATTTTAGCAGTTGAAAAGGTTTCAATTTTTTCATCGTTCCTTGCTAAATAATTTGTGCCCGTCTCCCAGCAAGAATTTACTACTGACAATAGACACAGCCTGATCATATCCAACACTACATTCGTTTGTTTTTTATGGCAAGTCAAAATTAGGTCGAGGTAATGGGGGAGGGGGGGGAGTATGGGGTCAGTTTAGCTTTTAGATATTTACATTTCGGCATTTGGGGGAGGGTTCTTTCTTTTTTTCCTTGTAGATTTATGGTTAATTTCGGGGGAGGGGATTTAGGGTTCTTTGGAATATACGGAATTGGTGCACATTCAGTGATTTTTTTTTTTTTTTGCTATTTGACCAACGATTCGACGCATAGGACATTTACAAGCATGTAATATAGAGTTGGATGAATAGGCAGGCATTAAAGATTATCACAGAACAATGAGGAAATGAATAATAAACCAAGAAAATTATGTACTCATCTAAATTTGCGGCAATTTTAGTTAGTCTGGGGACTTCATTTTAGCAGTTGAAAAGGTTTCAATTTTTTTCATCGTTCCTTGCTAAATAATTAGCTTTTAGATATTTACATTTCGGCATTTGGGGGAGGGTTCTTTCTTTTTTTTTCCTTGTAGATTTATGGTTAGTTTCGGGGGAGGGGATTTAGGGTTCTTTGGAATATACGGAATTGGTGCACATTCAGAGATTTGGGAAAGGCGTGAATCCATCTCTCCTTCCCCAGCTATGCACTGAAAAAAAGTGATACGTAATGTTATACAAGCATGTTCTGTATTACATGCTTGTATAACATTACGTATCACTTTTTTTCAGTGCATAGCTGGGGAAGGAGAGATGGATTCACGCCTTTCCCAAAACCGAATATGAGTATTCTATGATTCAAAAGAAAGGATTGCCATCTGCCTTTTTCAAATTTAGTTTCTTTTGATAAATCAATATAGCGTGACAAAACAGCCACTTCCCAATTGGAAACTTGAATGACGTTTTAAATAAAAATGTAAGAAGATTTTCGTTTTAGATATATCTATTTTGGACGTTAGAAATTACTTTGAATTAATTGTGGAATATAACATTCCTAAAATGCTTCCCGTTTTCAGCTTCGTAAATCAATATCACGTGCATCGGGAATTAAATGGCTGTCACGTTCGCCAGATCTGACTTCTCTCATTTTTTTCTTCCGGGGTTTTCTTAAAGGAAGACATTATTTGCCCCTGCCCATAAAAAAATCCAAATAAAAAAACAAAGGAAACCCCACTCCTGGAACTGAAGAATAATATCTGACAAGAAATAGAGCATCGGAGTCAAATACATTACAAGCTGTCGCCGAACATTGCTTAGAAAGGTCTTGCTTCTGGATATAGTACAAGGAGATGAAAACAAAAGACATAACCCTTTCAACGGCAGAACAGAAGGCAGTTTCAGCTATGAACAACACACGATACTTGACAGCAATGTACAAAAAAAAAAAAACAAAACCAAACGCTTGATAAGTCATCTATTGATAAGAAGAGATGTTCTTTTACTGACGTCATACAAGCTCCTTCTTCTTCTTCGAAACTGGACCCAACCAACCAACCAACCGACCGACCGACCGATCTAGCGACTGAAACGTAAGTCTCAAACATTCGAGGATCTGAAGAATAATGATTGGCTAGAAATTAGAGCATTGGAGCCAGAATCATTAGGAACTGCCATAGACGATTGTCTAGAAAGTATTTGACTCTGCGACGGTGAAAATATGAAGCATTTGCTGGATGTTAAATTCGAGAATTGCCGTTCAAAGTAATTTCCAAGGTCAAAAATAAGTATATCTAAATAGAAAAAAAAATTCTATAATCTTTTTTTGATTAAAAATGTTATCTAAGTGTAAAGAAAATACCATGGCCGCTGTATTAGATCCTTTTTGCAACCCCATCACCTTTGAGGCATGAACCCCGGACAACCATGGATTATTGGCAACAATTACGGCCAACAATTGTGGAAACATATATCAACCACATCTGATATAAGACAAGGGAATACAAACGTTTTCATGCAAACGACAAGACAGGCGTTCTTCACGGAGGATACAGCAGCCGAAATGTTGTGATCAAAATACGAGCCAAGACGAGAAAAAATCTGCACAAACTCCATATAATATAATTCAAGTTAAAAAAAACAACAAGGAAAGCGGCTTTTGCGTCACCCGATGGAAACGATTTTCAGCGGTATTTTTGTGAACAATTTGTTTTCCAATTGGCTTGGAAAGGTGTCAAGAGTCTGAGATAACTTAGAAATCACCCAGGATTACGGGCCGTTTTTTAAGTACACACATTTTTCTAAGCGAGCTTTGTTCTCGCGTTCGGACAAATGAGAACAACTTTGTTAAGGGACACCTGAATAAATAGACAAGAAAACCCATACATCAAAGAACAATAACAAGATAACAAGAGAAAGATTGAATAAATTGATTCGAGTCATTGTGTTAGTTCTGACTTATCCCCGCATCTGTCATGTGTTGTCAACCTAACTTGGTTACAGGTGCATTTTTATATAGAAATTTTAAAAAACAAAAAAACAACAACAACACTGGTCTAGTTTGTCACTCAATAGAAACCATCGCGTGACGAAGGTCTTTTGGCAGCAAATTGTGATCAACTAAATATTGGAAAAACGACTGATCAATGAATAAGTTACTTATTTTACCTTTTGTTGAGTAACGATAACTAATAAAGCCCAATTTTTCACCCCCTCCTGCTAAAAGAAACAAAACAAAAAACAAAACAAACGTGACTGCTACCGAATACAAAATGAGGGATCAATTTACCATAAACAAACATTGCAAAATGAACCATCCCCTAACTAAAATCCCAAACCTAACCCCCTAACCCTAATCCTAATCCTAAACTCCCAACCCTAACACTGAACCCTATACCCCTAACCTTAACCCTAATCATTTTTCTAGACACAATTCGGATTGAATGTTTAAATTTTTCCTCTACCTGCATTGGTAATGCATGAACGCGTGATACATACATACATAAATAAGCAAGTCAGCCAGCCAGAACAACTTAAAAACTGAAGAAGCTTGGCTGCACGAAGGACAAACATCCTTACGTCATTAAAATCTAAAAATCTAAAACGTAAACGAAATAGAATTCATTTCAATATCATTCCTAAACTACGTGTGTCATTTCAACTTCATTATTAGCAGTTCCCGCAAATGGAACTTGCAAATTTGCAAAACAAGTCGATCTGAGTTGGGATCTAAAAGTGGGAGTGAATTCGTCATCAGTGCTAGCGTGCGTTAAGATGCCATTGTTTCTCGTCCATGGCATCACTGGCTTTTGGTCTTTTTTGTTGTCACAAAATAAAGTCAAAACTCAAAAACTCGATTGTGAGAATTTGACAATGAAGCCATGTTGACAGTGTTGGTGACAGTTTTGGTTGACGTTTTCTAATTCCTTCGATTGATTCTACGGACAACAAGTATCCATAAATATATACTATATACATAATGATAAGCTCTGACAGCCAGGTGCATGCGAAATGTTTTTCTTCACTCATATGAAGAGTTGACGTTTGATTTATGTGGCAAAAACTTGTAATTGCGTGTGTGCACATCGAGCGAAGAATCACCCTAGGATAGCAAGCCTTTGGCCGAGCAAACTCAACCTTCAAAAACAAGTCGATCCCAATAATCCTAAAAAAGAAGAGTATGCAACCAATGCATCCTCCTAATAGTCACTTATGGAGCTGAAACATGGAACCTTACCAAGAGATTGACTCGCAAACTGAGAAGCATGCAGCGTGCACATGAGAGAATCATGCTCAACCTCACATGGAGAGATCACAAGACAGCACAGCATATGAGGAATAAAGCAGGTGTCAGAGACATCATAGATTCTATTAGAAAACTTAAATGGCAATGGGCAGATCATGTTGTAAGAATGACTGACAACCGATGGACATCACGACTCACAACGTGGATCCCAAGAGATCACATGCGAAACCGTGGCCGACAAAATACAAGATGGAGAGATGAACTGGACAAATTTAGGAAATACTGGCTCTGCGACGCCTACGATAGAGGAGTGTGGCGAATCTAGGTGAAAGTGTATGTCCAATCGACGGGCGATAAAAGACTGATGATGATGATAATGATGATGATGATGATGACGATGATGATGATGATGATATCCTGGGTGTAATATGATTCACGGGTAAAACTTTTTGCATGAAGACTTTCTTGGCAAAATGGTGAAGTCAAATGATTTGACTGGTTGCGATAAATAGCAACTGAAAAATTTGATATGAAAAAATATGATAGTAAAAAATCCACCACCACCACCACCACCACCATCATCATCATCATCATCATCCTTTTAGCGTCCGTTGTTGGACATGAACCTTTCCCGAGATTCGTCGGACCACTCTATCATGAAGCCACTTCTTTCTGGACTGGTCTTGCTGGTCAAACCATCTTATTCTTATCAAGTCTCGGTTTCGCATTTGATCTCCAAGGATCCACATTGGGGGTCGTGGTGTCCAGTGGCTGTCTGACATTCAGCGTATCCATTTGAGATTTTATGATATCTCTGATCCCTGTTTGTTTTCTGATAAAATGTGTCGTCTTGTGATCTCTCCATCTTAGGTTAATCAGAATTCTCTCCCATGTACGTTCCACAGTTCTCAGTTTGAGGGCAAATCTTTTGGTCAGGCGATTGTCTGTGAATTGCATGGATCCACCCGAAAATTTAACCGCTCTTTTTCATAGCCTATAATCCATCCTTCCACGAAATCTAATCGAAATTCATTGAGAACTTTTGGAGATATCGTGTTGATAGATATGAGTTATACAAACAACCCCTGTCAATCGAAAAAAAATTATTCCTGGATCCGCCCCAAACATCTTTTTTCCATTTTTTTCCACTCTTTGGAAAAGTATCAAAATCCATCGAGCACGTTTGAAAAGATCTTGTGGACAGACAGACGGAAAGGTGCAAGCAAAAAACATTTACATCTCAAACTTACGAACGTAACTCTGAAAAATACTCTTTCTTAATGTTACAGTTATGATCACAATTATTGGCAACCCTCTTCAAAAATGGCTTTTTATTAAATTTCTCTCTCAAATCAATATCTATATGCATAGTTTCTTCTTCGCTGCAAAACATGTTTTGTTTGATGGTACTAAAAAGTTAAGCCTAAGGAATGGTGGAGTAACAAACGCAAAGTCAACGAGAAAAGCTGAAACCTTGTTTACCAGATTCAAACGCAGTCGGCATCGAAATTCAATTGTTGTTAATGTTTTATTTCTCCTCCATAATATTTGAATTTTCTGTGTCACTGTACATCTAGCTATAAGAGTGAACGTTTTGAAATCCATGATATCACATATTACATAAAGAGCAAGTTACTGTAAATAATCACGTGTGTATCCATTCATATGCTAGCCATGTTGTCTTCAAACTTTAACTTTTTTGGTTACTCTTTCCAATAAACAAACTTCCTGTGGAATCCCTTCAGAAACAACTTTCCTTTCTTCATTCATATGTTTATATAAATGTGTAACTATTGGATTTGGGCCTTGAAAATACACACACGAATCGAAAACTTACCGAGGAAAAAATTCACATATGAACAATCACTGACTGCACAGCTTCCATGTCACGTAAATAACCCAAAATAGTTAAATATATTGAAAAAATGTCTCTTTTCACATAAACCCTGGGGAGATCACACAGAATCCTAGGGTTCCGAAGGACGCAGTTTGAATATCACTGTGCTTATCAATAATATTTGGGCTTGACACCCATTGCCTCTGCAAATGATGCATGTTGTCGAACATATATATATATATATATATATATATATATATATGTACTACTTGTGAGGCTTTCTGCAGTTTCAGTTGACATCAAGATTAGTACGGTATCTTGATGAAGGATCGTTCGAAAAATGGAAAAGATCTTACAGACAAAAAACATGACACACGCAATTTGGCAACAATAGCGGTCACCATTCTGATTCCAAAATGGCTACCAAAAATTGTTCATGTAGGAACATTTTATCGAGCATACTCAGACTTTGAAAATAGTGATGAATAAATGTTACGATAAGTCGTCGGATGGTGGAAGATACAAGAGGGTGCGTGCTGCCTCTATATCTGCTCGCAGCAAAGCAAACGCTGAATGCTATTTATGATTTTTGTAATCACTCATCTTAGTTCAGTCAGACGCAAAAGTATTAGTGGACCACAAAGCAAGAACCCGATTCATTCACAGCACAATGGATTAGGTCAAAACGAAATGATCTAGAACTTGATAAAGATGTAAAAATGTGCGTACTGGTAGATTCGTTTGACATTTATTTTCACATACCCCCCCCCCCAGATATACACAATCTGACAACCATTGAAACGATCGTCATAATTTTCAATTGGCTGAAAAAATATTGCAATATTTCCACTGCCAGAGCGTATAAAAGATTGGTATTGTTTCTTTTATCATAACTTGTCATCTGCAAGAAAAGGCCGAGGCAGATAACTTTCGGGTCGTCAGAAGTAAGCAAAGCTGAAGATTTCGCCATAGAGATGACAGCAGAAACTGGTTCCAGCCAGGATTGAACCAGCTTTCACGCATTCTCGTATTGATGGTCTCTTCTACATCTTTTCATCTTCAACGCAAAATCTTTAAATCAGTTGTTCTAATCAAATATTGTGCCGACCAACGTGGCGAAAAAGTTCAGCTTGATAAATCAAGGTGAAGGCACTTCCTCAGATCTACAAGGACCCCAGGAACCAGCTGTTACGAACTGGCAGTTATGTCTAATGTGTCAACAGGACACAAGCGAAAAACCTGTTAACCCTGTGCAAAAGGACATCATAGAAGATATGTCTGATTCACAGAGATTTTATAAATTTCTCCAGGAAAGTCAATACAACACGAATGATGCTGGGATTGCTAAATTTGACTTCAGTCTTGATCGATGCTCACATCGCTCGCCCGAACAAGGATAATGTTCATGTTATCTACTCAGCACACGCGGCGCAAATATTGAGGAAGGATATGTTCGCCGAGATGTACATCTTTGATGGGTCATTCAGACCTGGACGTAAACGTGATGCAATTTCCAAAGGAACAATGATTATCTGTTAATATACGCCTTGGATTTTTTTTTTATGACAGTCATTTTAAAATGTAGGTATCAGTTCTGAGGTATCATGACAACTGCCCCCGGAACAATGATCCCCATAGAACAACAGCCCTCTTGGAAAATGCTATCCCCTTAAAAAGACTCTTGACAATTGAACCATGGACAACTTTCCTATGAGTGTGATTATTTACATGTGCAACTACTTCATTCCCACAAACTTTTATATCAGCTTTACGGTTGCTACGCTATTGTTAGGAGACAATTATTCAAGAGGCAGTTGACCCGTCAATTACCCAATTTTGAAGTAAATAATTGCAGTTTTCGATTCCTTGAATGGATTAGGAAGTATGAAAATGTATATGACAAAAACAGTTCACATGGTCATGAGTTGACGATTGAAGGGGGAATAACTCTACAATTTTTTCTGTTTGAATCTTGAATCGATTTAATAGAATTTTCGATATTTACTCCTCGATTACTGAATTTATAAATGAAAAGGTTACTTTGAAAATGAAATAAAAAAGAAAAAATAGAGGAAAATTTCTATCACGTAAGAACCAGCTCCTCTTATTCAATCATATGACATCTCAATAATATCGAAATGGACAAAATTATCCCTACGTATTCGAAAAATCCCATTAGGATGGAAGTTTCCATTTGCACCTACTGGAAGGTATTTGAAATTAAAAACATTCCCGGGTGAACCCCGCTGACGTCAGCTAACCAAAGCTCCAATTATATTTACGTATTATTTTTACACTTTTCCCCGTGCGTATTATTCTGTCACGAGACAATTTAGTTATAATTGATTACATCATGGTTGATTGTATTGCATAGATAAACTAAACTAAACTGGGTCAGTAAAAAAACAAAACAAAAAAACCCCAACTTTCCTTGTACCTAGCTTGAAAAAAACAAACTTCAAAAGGTTTCATGTCCGCTTCATAATCCAGCAGATCTATAAATCAATGGGACATTTTGTCCCTCTGAACCACCGTTGTTATTCTCTGTTTATTTAAGGTAATACATTTACGCGTGAAAACACTTTTGCCTACGCACAGTATTGCCAGTTCATGATTTATTTGTATAGACCCGAGCAAAAGAAAAGAAAAGATGTTCGTACATATCGATTTTAGAGGTGAGAGAACGTAAGAAATTAATTACCTTTAAGTCATAGGTTATAATGATTGCTTAACATATGTATCACAGCATTCCAAACGAATGACTTTTTATCGATCGAACTGACAAGTTCTCACAAATTCTATTGAAATATAGGTATGAACGGATGAATGGCTTGGCTCAGCGGACGAAAATTTTGTTTTAACGATAAATTGCTGGGCCATGTACATGGAATGACCATCCAGTCTACGCTACTAAGTTTTGCGATGAAGCACGCACAGTCGACCCCACCCTTTAAATCTAGGAGTTCCATCCTATGGTCTGCTGAAGTGGTGGTACAGATAGGAGCGAGGCCCCGAGATCGTACGTTTGACAGAAGTTTCCGTCTCCTGGCATATATATATATATATATATATATATATATGGATCCCACAATGTACCTGTTTCACGACTTTAATCGTCAGGTGGGTGTGTATACATGCAATATATATAGGTCCTATTTACTCAAGTTCCCACGAAAACAGGACGTGACACAAGGTTGGTTTAATCTGGGATACCAAACACGTTAACGCGTGGGTAGGAGCTTCTAAAAAACTTTTTAGTCCTGATTAGTATATTTATTTGTTCATGCTTATTTTTTTCTTTTGGATATATGTGTGCGATTAGTATGTTTGTTTCTCTATGTGTATTTTTTGTGAATAATTATTTCTTTTTTTATTTCTATATAGTTTTGTGTCGAGATCAGTGCATTCAGGGCTGTCACTATTTGGAAATTTCCATTTCTGGAACATCTCGTTCCTCATAATACGATATAAGAGCAGATTCGATGTTGAGGAGTCGTACATGTTTTTGATGAATTCACCAAGTTAAAGTTGGTTTGACACGATATTACAGTCGTGGAACACACTGTGAGAATTGAAATCGTTACAGTAATGGTCAAGATCACACGCTTGTTAACTGTAACCACGCTAATTGTAAAACTAGGGATTTCATGAAATTACTAGAACGTTCTGGGATTTCACGAATTTTACAATTTTCTGCAATATGTCTTATCATCGCCAAGCTAAATCTTCGTATGCCAAACCAAGCCATGACAATATATATAATCAAAGTGTTAAATTTGTTAAAAACATGATTTTCATTATTCGTTACCAGCATAGCGCCCGTAAGAATTACAAAACTATTTAAACATATATCAGCACTTCTGCCCAGGATTACATTATTCTTCCACGACGACTGTGATTGTGCTAACCCCTTTCATATAATACCTGTAAACCTTTATCCCTCATCTACCCACCTTATATCCCCAACAGGTTTGCTATCTTTAAGGCACCAATCTGTTAACTCTTTGCACCATCGGTTATCTATACTTCTTGCAAGGTGTTCAGCCCATCACTATTTTGTCTCTTAATTTATTCCATGAAATCTTTCACTTTAGTCATATACTGAAAAGCACTTTGCAAATATGCCGAAAATGTAAAGTGAACAATGAATGTGTAATACCAGCTATGACGTGCGGATATGAAAACATGGCAACCAACTAAATCACTCCAAAACAAACTCAGAATATTACAAAGGCCGATGGAAAGGGTAATGTTTCGATTACCAGTAAAGGGAGCAAAAGATAAACGTTGGTCAGAGAATTGACTGGAATTGATAGAATCGGATTATCGTCGAGCTAGCAGTGGTTTGAAAACTTTGAAAACTCAAGGAATCCCTTCACTAAAGAAAATATTGCAATTCACCCCTGTGTTAAGCTTTTCGTTTTTAGGCAGTAATCACTGAACTACAATAGTTTTTGATCTTTAAAAAGAATATTTATTCTATGTAGATTACTTTTATTTGAATTCTAATCTGTGGTACATATCTGTCGAATAGATGTTTTTTTGATAGCTGTTCGATGGACGATATTGTTTCTCTGTCACAAGATTCGCAGATTCAGATACAGAGAGAACGCCTCAGACCCAAGAAGATTATCCGGCGAGCACCAGGGATCCACAGACTTTAGTTTGGGAACCAATGAGATAAAGTGATTTCTCCTCGTTTAACGATTTTGTAACTGAGATATGATAAAATGAGAATCAGAAATGTTAAGCCGTTCGAATCAGGACAGTGGTTCCCAATCTTTTTATGGCCATTCCCAACTTTTTTTTAATTAAGATTTCAAGTTTCACTCCATCCATTTAAGTAAGTAACAACTGAGAAAATAATTTCAAATAATCATTCTATATTCCATATAACTAAGCAACGCTGGAACTGTTAATAACTACATTAGAATAAGATTACCTCAAAATCAATCCTTAAAGCGAACGTCACAGTCGTTTACGAAATTTAGAACGTTATTAAAGTTGAAAAAAAAAAAATCATAATTGCAAGCTGAAATTAAAACTAGATTTATAATAATTTTAATGCACAACACTGCAAAGGAAAATTCAGACGTTTTGTTGCAAAGTTAGACTCCATCTTGCATCACGCAACCCCGCTACCCTAAAGTAAAAAACATTCACCACAACTTTTGTTTTTATCTGATAGCCTTATTCCCCGCCTTGGACTACTTGAATTCCAACCTAGGGGGACCACCTCCCTAGTTAGGGACCACCGGATAAGTGGTGTGTGATAGAATATCAAAATTTGAAGGTTTCATCGTTTCTTGAATGTATCTTATTGAGTGGGGGTCTTTGCATTTGTCTTTCAAAGTGAATCAGTCGATGTTCACTCTTCATTCGATCTTGACGATGATGATGAGGGTGTCTTACACTGTTCGAAGGGCACGTATCAGACAAGACCTGGAGTATTCCATTGACAGCTCACTGAGACATTTTAGGCCAAAGAAGTGTAGCGAATATTGGGAAGGTCTATGTCCAACAACGGACGTTAAAAGACTGATGATGATGATGACAGGCATTTGCAATAATGTGTAAATGTACAATGTGAGATGCCATGTGCTGCAGCTGTTATCTGTAGAAAAAAGTTCAAGTTCTGACTGAAGCATCAGCTTGTACTTATTGGCGTGTAAAATCGCCGATCAACAGAAGAAGAGAATATCAGTAGTCACACTCGATGCCATTACTCAAGTTACAGAATTACGAATCAACAAACGAAGCAAGTTATTTTCAATAAAATCTTTGGCAAATTTACAAAAGATAGCAGCACTGGTGACGGTTCTTCTAAAAATCAACACTTTGAAACATAGTCGGTATGATAAGATAACATTTCTATTTAATCAGAGAGATTTCTGTGAAGGGGCATTGACAGAAGATTAGCTCAGCTGTGACTCTGACGATAAACCAAATGCCTGACCATATATATACACACACACACACATATATATATATATATATATATATATATAAAATAAATAAACAAGACTTTTCAATAGATCAAAAGAAGCAGGGAATGAATATATGTTCTGTTAATATATGTGTGTATATATACATATATATATATATATATATATATATATATATATATATATATATATATATATATAAAAGATAAATCAAAAGTAGCTAATAATGTGTAAATGGTCTGATATATATATATATATATATATAAGTTCATTCATATGTATATACATGTATGTATATATATATACACTCACACACATAACATACTTAGCTTTTCTGTAAATCATGTGGAGCAGGAATGACTAGATATCCTCTTCATAGTCGTAAACATTATGTAAATATATATATATATATATATATATATACATATATATATATATATACATATATATATATATATATATATATATATATATATATACATATAAATATATGTTTAATATATATATATATATATATATATATATATATATATATATATATATATTAAACATGGCTATATACATTAAACCTGGCGGAGGATGACTACATGTTCTGGTAATAGTTCAACATTATATATATATATATATATATATATATATATATGGACCTTAAATATATATATATATATATATATGAAAAGATAGATAGATAGATGGATACACACGCATATACACATACATATGCTCATACGTCTGTGTAATACATCTTTACTCTTGTAATGTTGAAAAAGAACACTCTTAGTCAATTTTCATCCATAGTCCCAAAATGTCAACAACCGAGTGTCACGTAAGCCACTATATATATATATATATATATATATATATATATATATATATATATATATATATATATATATATATGATTATACGATAAACCTGGCATTTTTATAACTCATGAGAAGTGGGGAATGACTAGATGGTCTGTATATAGCTTAAAGCTTTCTATGGCACGACGAAATGATCTGATTCACATCTAAGATAATCGATTTTTTGGGCGCTCACCGTAGCACTTAGGCGCAGAATTGACCCAGCGGTTAGCTGTCGGGAAAATCGAAATTGTATGCTCACTTTGTGCAAATGTGCTTCGTGAAGGCTTGAATTTGCTTCTCCAAATTGATCAGATCAGGGATTACTTCCTGTTGCCACTGGTTCCAAGTAATCCAAAGAGAAGTTTTGCGCTCCCAATCAATCTTCGTTATTCTGAGAAATGAAATGAACAACCCAACATTTGACCTTGACGATCTATTAGATGATGGGATAATTTGATCTGAATTTAGAATTTACACCGTGTATCCGTCCGTGTGTATGTATTCGTACCTATGCGTGAGTATTCCCGTGTGTGCGTAAGAGTGAAATCTCGAAAACTTCCGAATCAATTCTTTCAAATATTTTTTTTGTTACTGTACCCATAAAATCCCATCAGTGCTGAAATGAAGAGTTAACGACCAGTGTATCCTCCCAATAGTCACCCAACCAAACGATTGAGCCTCAAATGCACAGAAGAGAATCATTATAAACCCCACACGGACAGAGATCAGAAGTGGACACAGGATATAAGAGAAAAACAAAGAGGATTCAAAGGCGTCTTAGAAACCATTATAAAACTCAAGAAGCAATGGGCTGGTCATGTTGCATGGATTTCAGACAACCGTTAGACATCAAGTTTTACAACATGGATCCCCTGAGATCGTATGAGTGGCTATGACCGGTAGAAAATAAGATGGCTGGACGAACTAGTCAAGTCCAGAAAGTATTATCATAGAGCGATTGGACGAAAAGAAAACGTCAACCGTCAACGTCAAAACTGCCACCCAAACTGTAAATATAGTTTTCTATTAGTTTTCAAGTTGGTTTGGCTGCCCATGTAAGTATGTATCACGCACCAATACAGCAGAGCATTTATATATTCATTCTTTACTTTATCAACAAGAAACTTCTTTTCCTGCTTTTTTTGAAAGTTTTTCACTTATTCCTTATTTGCATCCGATCAAGAAAATCCCCATTTTTTAGTGGTTACTACCTTACGGAAGGCGAGAGAATCAACTTATTCAGTGATCATCTTTTTTTTCAATTTTTGAATTGATCACCCCAACACAGTATGCTGCCGAAAGACGTTGGGTACGCGACGGTTTCTATTGAGGGACTAACCAGACCTGTCTCTTAATCCATAATTTATTCCTAGTTTCAACTCAGGTAACAGATTTATTACTTTTTTAGATTTATTGAATTGAGCTTTTGATATACGCTACCAAGAATCAGGCGTTTACTCTAATGTGTCATATCATAATAAAAGCAAGGGAGTTCGAACTAAGCTCAGTCAAGCTTGTATATCGATATAAAAGTAAACTTGCGACAGTCAATAATTGAACAACCGTGGCGCTAAAATTTGAACTCACGTAAAAAATTTGATCGAAGAATGAATATGATATCAATAAATTCTATTTATGACATTACTTCAGGTCTCCACGGAAGACATCTAAAACAGGACAAAAATATCTAGAAACGTCCAGATTTTGGAGAATGTAGTTGTTATTAATGTCAAAATAAGACGCTCAAAGGTCAAAACGACTACTTTTTTCCAAAAATCCCAAAAGGGTTTTAGAAGTGGTCTAAAGGAGTACTGATACAAAGTCAAAGTCTTTAGGCAAAACGGTATGGCCAGAAGCACTGAAACACAAAAAATCATAAACAAATGCACAAACACATGCACACAAAAAAGGACAGAATCTTTTGTCTTCTTGATGGCTACGGTTGTTCAGTTATTATATAATGATATATATATTACTAGTTTACCGTTAGTTACCTTCATCAAAACTGTCAACTCATCATGTGAATGTATATCAACATATAATCAATGGTGGGCTATATTTATTTGCTCTGCGTTGAGGGTTGTAAATCAAGATGAGATGAAAAGAAAGGTTATTGAATAAATGAATATGTTTGCTCTGATTAAGTATTGTGGAGAATATTTTATTCGTGATACCCATGGGTGTGTCGCAAAATATTACCCCACCTACCATGCCCTCTATTCAACTTGGTGCAAATGACGAACACCGATCCCCTCTCGTGACGGTAACAGATGGTGATTCTCAGTCCCGAATCTATATATCCGAGAAGGTGTTGACATCCCTTTCGAGTTTCTAAATCTAGTCATTGAGATTTCTTATTGATTTTGGAACAACATCAAAACCTTTTTCACCTGCGGGGAAATCATGAGTTTTTGACTCTTGGAGATCGACTCCCATTCAAAAGGGAACGATGTCTGGTTAGTCACTCAATAGAAACCGTCACGCAACCAAAGTCAGTTCATTTCATGTCGTGTTGGGAGTGATGAATTAAAAACTGGAAAAAGAGCTGATCAATAAATGGGTTACATATCTCACCTTTTACTGGGCGGTGATGACGAAAAAATCCGAATTTTCAAAAACAATCATGAACATTGCTAGGCACAAACTAAATAACAATTCAGCATAAACTTGCATTGTAAATCTAACCCACCACAAAAAACCAATTGAAGGGGGATTTAAAAGTCAAAAAAGGTTTTATTAGACATGACGGGGAGTAAATGTTTGGATTTTCATCCCTCTAACTCCATTGGCACGGCCTGTATGCATGAGACATAGGATGTCAGACCCTCTGAGAAACTGAAAACAAAAATTCTGTTGACAGTTTGGGCGACAGTTTTGGTTGACAGTTTCTATTATCAATAGATATGCAGGTCCTCGAGATTGAAGATCGCTCCGCTGATTTGTACTTGTGTTATATAAGACTAACCTTAGTAAATGTAAAAACAGAGGATTCTAAACTACACTGAAAATCCTATGATCGTGTTTTCATAAAAACAAAAAACAAAAAACAAAAACAAAAATACATTTCTCCGCTTAAATCAGGGTTTACTGTGCCTTGCTGGAATTTACCTCGGGTATGTCATGGAACAATAACAGTTAGTTAGATCGGTGTAAATTCCATGGGTCCAGGATTGCCAATCTAGATGTGATTTTTCAATTTTTCTAATTTGGTAGTTATTCTCAAACATGGAGAAAAAACAAACAAAAAACAAAAACAAACATCTCAACTGGCAACACTGGATTTCGAAAGATGGAAAAAAAATTAAATCTGAATATTGTCGAAACAGGACTCATGACCCCCCACCCACCAAAAAACAAAACAAAACAAAAGCATCTAAATTGGCAAGCTTAGTGTTGACAACTAAGATTATCCATTATCTTATGCCTCTGCCCTTCTCTTACCTTTTGCCCGTATCTTCTCATTCTCTCCCCTATCCCTTCCGATATTCATTACCTTTCCATAGTTTCATCTGAATATTATACAGACATGGATTGGTTTCACTTGCAAAAAAGAATGGGGAATCCGGAAATATTTTTCTACTGAATCCTCTCTTTTATCATTCTCATACTCTATCTCACAATAAAGAATTTTCAGGTATCACAATGTCTTTCAATACTTATCTGCTTTTTCAGCTTATCGTTCTTCATGATTCAGCCAGCAATCCTGTCTCTCTTGATGTCTTCCGTCTCCGCCCTTTATCCGTCTCTACAAGAAACCACCAACACAAAACGACAAAATAAGTTTCTTCAGTTTTTACGTTGGTCTTGCTGGTACAAGACCCATCAATCGAACTAAAGAGCAAGATTTTTAAACATTTACTCCTTATCGTATCTTGTAAAGAAGACCCTTTTTTGTATTTTGACCCCCATAGGTTTCTAGTGGGGGTTTTATGTTGCAATTCAAATTCAAGCCAAATTGATCACTTGGTTCCCTTTCGTTTGCATTCCCACTTGTTTCGTATTTTTAAAAAATTCAGGCTTTTTTGTGATCCACAAAAAGGCGAGAGAGATCCTTTCTCGTATTTTCCCAATTCCTACTCCACTTAATATTATTAGGTAGGGCTAGAGATCTGGCGGATACTACACTCTGATCATAGGGATAAAAGCGTTTAGGTTGCGCTTATAAACAAGCTGAATGATGATATAGATATTTCATCTCGGAACTCCAAGCAATGCTAAGGCCGTGAAGTTCAACGTTGGGAGTGTACCGAACAAGATAACAAAGATGAGGATGCTAGTTTGCTCAATCACGAAAAGGTGCCATTTCATCTGAATGATGCACGGTTCCGTTCGACAAAAATTGCATTTGAAAAGATTGGAGACCCCAGCTGGGAAAGACTTTCCAAGCTTTTGACTAAGAGGATCTTTTTTCACCTGATTACGACCTATTCTACGGTTTACAGTCGATGGACTCGTCATCAAAACACATGACGGGGTGGAAACGACATTTTTAGAAACTGTCCAGCAAGACTATCAAAAAAACTGTCAATATAGATTCCTCCAGTTTTTAAGTTGGTCCAGCTGACTGATAAGTATGTATGTATGTATGTATGTATGTATGTATGTATCACGTGAAGAAACCGTATCAACGGAGTTAGAAATTTCAAAGATTTACACCTCATCTTGTCCCGTGAAAGTATTTTTTACAACCACCTAAATAGGTTTTTAGTTAGGATTCAATTTGCAACGTAAGTTTATGCTAAACTGATCCCTAGTTCATGTCCGGCAGCATTCACGCTCGTTTTTTCTCAGACTTTTTTTTATTGATCACTGCTCAACAAAATATCAGAGAAGTAATTCATCCATTGATCACCCTATTTTCTAAGTTTTTAATTGTTCACCTCCAACAAGGCTTGCAGCCAAAAGATGTTGAAATTATGACGGTTTTTATTGAGTGACGAACCAAATTTATCTACATTTTATTCCCCCCAAACTAAAAGACTTTTTACAGAAGTTGTATTAATATGGATCACTGAAAAAGAGGTTTTTGCACCTTATTTTCCAAGTTTTTAGTTGTTCACCCCCAACAAGGCTTGCTGCCAAAAATGTTGATCATGTGACGGTTTCTATTGAGTAACTAATAATAATAAGGATACTGACGGAACCTATGTAAATGAATAAACACTAATTTTTGATATTCATCTGACCTTAAATTCGGACACAACTTATAGGATATTTGTGAAAGATGCAATCATTATTATGAGCGACCAGGACTGTAGCCATTCCAAAGGTGCATGTTTGGAAGTACAGGACTTTATGATGCATTGAGCAGCCTGCGATAAAAGGCATGTGAAATGAATTTCTGTCCATTGTACGAAACTACAGCTTCGGAGTATTTCAGTTTCGTCTCCTCAGTGTTGCCAATTCGGATATTTTATTTCTAAATTTAGATCTATAATTCTCGATAAAAGATCTTCAATCAGTGATTTTACATTTATTCTCATCAGTTTTATCGAGAACCGCTGGTCCAAACAACTTCAAACCCAACACTGCAATGCCTGGTGAGCTGACTAATATATATATATATATATATATATATATATATATATATATATATATATATATATATATATATATGTGTGTGTGTGTGTGTGTGTGTGTATATATATACATATATATATATATATATATATATATATATATATATATATATATAGTGAACAGCAACTTCGTTCAATGACCAGTTATCGGGTTATCATATCGGTTCACACACACACACACACACACACACACACACACACACACACACACACACACACATAGAGATTCTTTCAAGTAAAGTTAGATGATCCAAGTTCAACATCATACTAATTGTCTGTGACTTTGAGAAGAGCCATTAACTTACCAACTTTTGTTTAGACAATCTAATCTTTCTTTCTAATCTCTGATGTTGAAACAACCTTTCAGACGATTCATTCTACGGACCATCCAGGTGTAAATTTTGCTAATTACATTTTACACCCGAACAGGGGTGTAGATTGAATTGGCCGGAACGTAGTGTTTACAACTCCCCATCTTCGATTTCTCAACAGATTCATTCTACGACTATTTTCTGGTTGTAATTAAAAAAAAAAAAAAATCATAACTTACATTTGAAGACGATCGTGGAATATATCGGCCGAAACGTTGTGTCAACATCCAAGACTGAAGAAGGAGAAATTCGATCGTCCAATCAAAAAAAATGTCATGGAACTAATACTTTACTTTTGAATATTTTGCCGCTAATGAAGAAATCTTTCGTATTTAATTGCTGAAAGGGGTGACGATGAACGGGGAATGTAAAATCCGTCAAAATTTATTGAGCGGGGGGTTAGAATAAGCAGGGGGTTGAGAAATTTGTCACAATTTAATGAACGGGGGTGGTGGGTTGGAATAAGCCGGGGGTAGCTGGCACAATTTTGTAGGATCTGAACAAAACTAAGTCATTGGGAGATTTATGGTAGGGATTGCATAGGCAGATCGAAAGTAAAATCTTACAGTATTTTGACATGAAAAAGAACATTCTTTAGCTTTCGAAGAAAAATCACACAGAAAATCTTATAATCGCTGAAATCAGCGGATACAATTGAATTTATAAAAAAAATTGTATTTATAAAAACCGTTAGTCCAACCAAGTTCTCTCCCTTACATTTTTTTCTAATAATAGTTGTCTTTTGATAGGAAAATTCTGACACATTTGTAGTTGTCCCTTCTTCTCCGTTAGCTATAAGGGGGGAGATGGACCCTGAAAAAATAATCAACGGGGGAGTATGGTCCTAATAAGAACAGAATAGGAGAGGGGGCAGTAATATTTTCCAAAATTAATGAGCAGGATAGAGGAGAGGCTTAGGGGAGTTAGGCCCCTAAGAATATTCCAGTGATCAGAATAAATAGACATTTTAAGGTGCTAAGCCGATTGAATCGAAAGGATGCGGTGATGTATGCCGAACCAGAGATTTTATCTTCTGAAATTATTCTACACAGTGTCGGCTTCCATTGCCATTTTGAAGACTGGCGCTCTCTGTTGACTAAAACTGAAGATTTGGAACGTTCATCTTCACTCTTCACGCATTCCTTGCAATGATGACATGGTGCGTCACATACAACAAACATGTTGAGGACAAAAACACAAAAATCCAAATCGAAAACGCAGACCTGAAAAAAGGTAGACTGTTCCATCTACCAAGGACAACAAGTCTCCATGAAACCCTCGAAAGAAGAACTCAAGCGAAGAATCACTCTAGGATGGTAAGCTTTTAGTAGAGCATGCTCAACGTTTAAGAACAAGAAAATCCAATTAATTCCTCAAGGAAGGTTTTTCAACCAATGTATCGTCTCGATAATCACACTTGGTGCTGAAACATTGAACCTAACCGAAAGATTGACCATCAAACTGAGAACCACGCAACGCCCACCAGAGAGAATCATGGTCAACATCACATGGGGAGGTCATAAAAAAAGTACAGTGTATCAAAGAAAAAGCATGAGTCAAGGATGTCATTATATCCATTGAAAAACTCAAATGGCAATGGGCTGGTCATGTTGAAAAATGTCAGACAACCAATGGATATCACATATCACAACTCACAACTTGGATCCCCAGAGACCATATTCGAAACTGTGACCGGTAAAATATAAGATGACGTGATGAACAAAAAGTTTAGAGAGTATTGGCTCCGCAACGCCCATGATAGAGAGGTCTGGCAGATCCTGAAGAAGGTCTATGTTCAACGACAGACTTCTTTTCTTATTTCAAGAGTTTGTAGTAGGCCTACCATATTCTACCAACTGGTTACCAAGACATTATGGACCTTACGGGTCTCATACCTTTGGTTTTTTAGTTTAGTGTTTTTTTTTTTACTATTGCAAAAATTAATGCAACACGATTTTCCATCCCTCATATATCTGTTTGGCCTTGTGTCAGACTCGTCTAGCAATCTTCCAACCTCTATTCTCACGTTCGTCCTTGTGCCAGACTAAGATAAGCTTAGAAAAAGTTGGAAATACGTGGTAGATTGATCATTACGAGGTCCAGATCGCAGATCATTGTCTAAACTGGCACAATGCGATCTTCAATCTCTTATTTTCACGTTTAGCCTTGTGTCAGACAAAACTAGTTGCATTGGTCTGTTGCAAAGAAGGTCGAGGCTTCACAAAATCTAATGATAAAACTGTTAGATTGGCAACTTTGTGACCGATGTGGAACAGACATAATACCCGTTTTGGACATATTCAAGACTCGAAATACATTCGAATAGTTCTTCAGACGATTGATCTTCCTGTTGTTTGTCTTGTTAACATGACGATCAATTTTACGACATTCTTCCGGCGGGGTGCGAAAAAAAAAAAAAAAAAAAAAAAAGAACAGAATTTTCTCAATAGTAGTGACGCAGCTCCGTTGGAATCAGTGATATCTTTTCTTTTTTCTTTCCTGGTTATTTATTTATCTTATCGGACTTTTAATAGGAGTTAACTCGAAAAATCAATTGGAAACAAATAGTTTCATTTCAGAAAGAAATATTGACAAATGTTGTGAAAAGCTGTCAAGAATTGTACGTACAATGTCGCTGGTTTTGAACCGAGCCCGCAATCGTTATCGAGTAAAAAGTACGTAGTAATAAAAACGTAAGTTTGAATCTCTTTTGCTTTGCACGTTCTCCCTTCTCGTTCGTCCTTGTTGGGCCTTGATTTCCATACCTTGATCCTGTTCAGTAGCGTGAGCCACACTGGGTTGAACTCCACACTTGTTTCACAGTTTCCAACGGCGTTCCCTGTCTATAAGCCGGACTTCTTCCCAGAGAGTATAGTGCTCGCCTTTCTCTCTCCAGATATGGTCGACCATCCGAGATCTTTTTTTCCCCACCTTTCAATATGGCCCTTTAGTGCTCATCGAGTAAAACTTTGAGAGGCCTGTTGGTCCCTTCTCCCTAGATCCTTCCATGTTAACAATTCTCCTTGAATGTTAATCACCCTCCTCAAAACTACAGACAGTACCACGAAACACATGTTTGTACTATTTCTATTGATATTTGGACTATCCTCACCATGGTTGTTTTTCATACAACGTTTCGGCCGTTGCACATGGACACATAGCGCAGTGGTTGCAGCATCAGACAAATTACTGTAAAGTAATCTGATGGTTCTAGGTTCGATTCTAGTGTGAGACTATATAACAATACTACTAATGCTAAGAGGGGAGTACGGTCAATATACACCCGTCGGATAAATAAAGGGTTCGGTTCGTTACTCCCCCAAATCTACCAGATGATACCTGACGAAGGCCGTAGAGTGCAACGGCCGAAACGTTGTATGAAAAACAACCAAGGTGAGGATGGTCCGAATATCAATAGAAATAATAATAATACCTCATCTCAAAAATTCCGAGATATACATGTTTGTACATTTGGAAAAAAATATGCAGCACACTTTGGAGATAGTTGAGGCTCAGTATTGTGCCGCGGCACACAGTTTCAGAATCACTGGACGAAACAATACTGAGTAAATATCTGTATACAAGTGTTTCAATTTATCTTGACAATAATTTTCGTTCAGGTTTAGCCAAAAGAATGTTTTTTTTTTTTTATCAAAGAGACACGATGGGTTATTTACAAGGATGGATTTTTTTTGTTTCTTGTTTCGATGTTTCTAGGATTAAGAGGCTTGACACAAAATTCACTGTAGGTAGGTAGATCTTTAGGATTGGTATAAGAGGGCGGATTTGATTGTTATCCACCACCAATTAGTTGACAGGTGTCGCATTTATTGTGTATCAGTGAGTAATCTGCACGCCAGAATAGTTTTGACAAGGATTAAGCGTCTTTCTTCCCCTTACGACACCAGCAAAAAGGGAAAAGCGATGGTAATCTCTTCATAATCAATTTTTGTCTCTGAAGATTTAGTTGCATTTTTTTTTGAAAACAGCGACGAAAGTCGACGGTTTTCTGAATGCCATACAGTTTCTCGTTCATACCAAATATAAATCGGTTCGTAGCGTTAATAGGAAAGGAAGGATAGAGAGAGTGGGAGAAGAAAGTGGAATATTTCTCTCTCTCTCTCTCCCTTTTTTAACGTCGCGATGTCATGTTTTTCGTTTTCTTGGACATTGTATTTCGGACGATATTTTTCGTTTAATTTCTGATTCATTTCTGATTATTTATTCATGTTTTTTTTTTCAGACGTTTTAACGAGGATTAACTTGGGAGAAAATCAATTGGAAACAAATAGTTTTATTTCAGGAACAAATGTTGATGAATGTTGCCAAATGCTGTCAAAAATAGTTTATAAAACGTCGCAGGTTTTGAAGAGAACCTTTCACTTTTTCTTGAAATTGAATGAGGAGCGTTTAGTAACAAGATCTACATCTGAATCTCTTTTTACTTTGCGCATTTTCTCTTTGCGTTCGTCTTTATAGCGGGAGTTAAATTTATGTGTGCGTATGAATGTGTATCTGTGTGTATGTAGGCCCCTAGGGCATAGTTTTAGACCGATCATCACCAAATTCAGGACGCACAAATTTGAAATTTATATAATTCTTTCCTACCTCATGGCCTTCTTTGATAGAAAATTTCATTGAAATTCATTGAGGATTTTTGAACAGTCAGTCTGTGCAGACAGACAGACTCGCGTGAATACTTTACTGAGAGAAGCAGAAAGCGACTATGATTTTTGTTCTATTCACCTCCGTGTATATATATCCAGAAAACCTAGAAGTACTCAGTAAAGTCAAATTACCTGATTTGAGCCATCAAAGGTTTAAGGCAATTTACTGCATTTAATAAAACGCCTGTAATTATTCATACAAAAATTCAGGGATATCCTTGAATTTCAATGAGATGATTTTTGATCAAATAATCTCTCTCTCTCTCTCTCTCTCTCTCTCTCTATATATATATATATATATATATATATATATGTATATATATACTGTAAAAAGTTGAGACAGAGCTTGAGTGTATTATGTATATGGATTGTTTTATTCATACAGAGTCATTCCAAACATGTTTCGAAGCGAAAAAGCTCCATCTTCAGTGAAAACTTTTGACATCTTTAGCGTTGGTAGAACCGTATATGATTATGTAAAATCAATAAAATGAGAAATTTCACTTTAAATTCATCCTGCTACTTCAGGTCAAGGAACTGAATTGGTGCAAATGGCTGTGTTGAGAATAGGTTAATGGCTTGTGTGAGTAGTTGTCATCTAGGGGTGAGGTTTACAATAAACTGGTTGCCATAGGGACATTCCGGTGGGGGAGAGAAAATGTGTAATAGAATAAGAGGATTAAAATTGGAAAGGGTTGATGATCGAGAATCTTGGTTTTAAAGAAACATTTGGGATAATATAATAAGTGGTTTCATTATTAGGAAATGCATTAGTGATCAGAGGTTCTTACATTATTGTAGACGCAGTCTTATTCGTCCATTTTTTAAAAGAAATTAATGAAAAAAAAATTTTTATATTCATTTGTCTTTTCATCTTATTCTTTTGATATGATTATAATTTCCCATTACTGTGTGTGACAGTGGGTGGGGTGTTCCTCGGTTGTTATGGACTTTCGTTTTTTTTGTTTTTGGTGTGTATTGTAACCTTTTGACATATGGGTTGGTCAGGGCTTGTGGACAGTTTGGATATTCTGTAGCGATGGTGATAATCTTATGAGTTAAAGTTAAGTGTTAGATTGGTATTTAGCCCATAAGGGGGAAGAGTTTGTGAAATTTACATCCACGTTTTCATGGTTCACGAGGTTGCTTGTGGCTTTGTAAGGTGTAATCTTCTCTCTCCTTTCGATAATGGTGAATTTAGCATCATTGTGAGAGTTACGGTTTGGTAGGCGAAAGTGCTGCTCTATTGGGAGTAAATTGTTATAATTGGTGGACCAAACTCCGTCTGTAATTACTGAGTCTGATGTTGAAAGGCCACTCAGATTTCCCAACGTACTGTATTTTGCATTGTGCAATTTTGAGGAGGTAGATAATGTTGCAATTTTTGCAGTTGGGGCTGAAGGAAATATCGAAATCGTTTTTTTTGTGGTGTAACTGGTGAATGAATTAGTGGGTTTGAGATGATTACAATATACGCCTTTTTTTGCCGTTGCATGGTCGACAGAATTCAATAATCTCGGGATTATTCATTCGATCCAGTTGAAAAACAGCAGATGATCACCACAATAAAATTAAATGTACAACGTTAGGATCTTTCAATAATTTATAGGATATATATCTATATCTTATTATCAATTTAAAATATTTTTTTGAATAATTTATTGGATATATATATATATATATATATATATATATATATATATATATATATATATATATATATATGGTGTGTAAGCAAATATCAGAGGCCGTAATGAATTCGGTAAAAAGTTTCAGTGGAATTCAAGCAGTTTTTCCACATTATCTTACTTAAGACTAATCCACTATTTCATAGATTTTAATAGTGCCATTAAATGTTTATATCTTACTAATATGATATAATGTTGTATTCAAAGCGACTGAACTCGTTCAAATAATTAAAAAAAAAATTTTGAATTGTGGGTGTGAGATATTCCTATCAGCTGAATTGTTACAGTGTGAAAGTATAGATCGATAAGAATAGGGGAAACAAATCTTGGTATGTTACTATAATTCAGCAAATATCTGTCTGTCTGTGTGAGAAAACTAAAAAACGGCCAGAAATATGGCCACCAAATTTTCTTTGGTAGCCAAGAGACACATCCACGAACTGAGAAGCATGCAGCGTGTGCATGAGAGAATCATACTCAACCTCAAATGGAGAGATTACAGGAAAGCACAATATACCAGGAAGAAAACTGGGCTTCAAGACTTCATAGAATCTGTGAGAAAACTCAAATGGCAATGGGCTGGTCATGTTGCAAGAATAAAAGACAACCGATGGACATCACGACTCACAACATGGATCCCCAGAGACCACATGCGAAACTGATCCCGAAACAGATCCCGACAGAATACAAGATGGAGAGATGAACTAAACAAATTCAGAAAATACTAGCTCCGCGACGCCCATGATAGAGAAATGTGGCAGATCCTGGGGAAAGTTTAGGTCCCATGATGGACATTAAAAGTCTGATGATGATGATGATGATGATGATGATGATGATGATGATGATGATCCCGGAGTATATTCTTCGCATATTAGATTTCGAAGATGCCAAAACTTTCCAAGTTTTTAGCGAAGGATTCTATTCATGATGTAAGTATGACGCTAAAGTATACTCTCAATTTGTGTCCGTCAGGTTACAAAGCCAAATCCTTATCATTTGTTTAACCTTATAGAGTAGACATCTAGCCAAATATATTCAGCCAGTAATTATGATTTGTCGGCTAAAATTCCATAATCCACAGAAGTAACCGAAAACTGAACACCCGTAGAGAGCCGATGATATCCGAGTTAAGACGAGGTGAATTTACAAAGCGATCATTTTCAATAACAGATCATCATTTATTGATTTTTTTGACTGGGCCAAACTAAACAAACTGATGATCAACCTTCTGCATCGTCTGGCACAGATGGAAGCACAGAAGCAACAGGAAAACAGATGTCTTTCTCTGTGGACAGAAACGCAGTGACTCTTATTTGTCTCCCAAATAACAATTTGTATTGATTGGATAATATTACAAAAAAAGTTGTGCATGACTGGTAGACCATAGTTAATGACTGCCACTTTAACTAGCATATAAAAAAGAGTCATCAGCTTTATCAAATACAAACCTGATGATTAAATCAACCCGTTTTTTTTTTGTTTCGAGTTTTCTAATCTTTGAATATTTTGAAATTAAGGGACCTCCTCGATTAGTGTCGTTTCGTTCAGCGTTGATTCGTTATAACGTCGTAATGAAAAACATATAAATACACGATAATATATCTATATAAAAGCAGTATTTTCAAATTGATATGTTTAATTGTATGTTTGGCTTATGGGTGACCTGTCCGATTCCTGTCATAACCTAAAACTTATAATCAATTGGTGCATATTAAATAGCTAATAAAAAAATTGAGGGGTTGTAAAAATATGGGATCGTCTTTCGTGACATAACGATGAAGATTACCTCGTAGACTCAGTGTCTGATTAATGCTTAATACTTTATGTCTGATGAATACACAATAAAACAAATCGAGTTGAGACTTATCATCATCATCATCAGCAGCAGCAGTCTTTTAACGTCCGTCGTTGGACATAGACCTTCCCCAGGATAAGCCACAATTCTCTATCATGGGCGTCGCAGAGCTAATATTTCCTGAATTTGTCTAGTTCATCTCGAGTTCTGTCGGTCTCAGTTTCTCATGTGATCTCTGGGGATCAATGTTGTGAGTCGTGATGTCTATTGGTTGTTTTTCATTCTTGCAACATGGCCTGCCCATTGCCTATTTGAACTATTCATAAATATGATCAGCATATATGCAAATTTCTTCTCTGTTTTCCGCCGACGTATCTCATTGGTTAATCTATGTTTGTAACTAAACATATAAGCTAATATGGAAATTATTCCTCTCTTTGTGCTTACTAATTTCATTGGTTAATTTACCAACCTATTATGACATAATAACGTGTTCGAGACACTGAAGACTTGACGTCGGATCATACATTAAAATTGCACGTGTTAAAATTAAAAAACAAAAACCAACTTAATATCAGGATAATTGAATTATTAAGAAAAAATACTTGAAAAAAATAGCTTTGGGCAACTTGGTGTCAAACTGAATTTACTTACTTCCCCCCAAGAGCAAAATGTAACACAAAGTCAGTTTAATGTGGTCTTCTTTTAGTGTTGCCTTTTAGTGCAATGGGAAGTTACCACCCCGGGGCTTACGGATCCCTCGAGACTTGGCAAAGTTATTTTTTGAGGCCATAGGACAACTTCTAAGCCTCTTGCGCTTACCAATACCGAGCCTCGGTCGGCCATGATCGACTACCGTGTTGCACCGGTGCAAAACTACGGAAGAGTGTACTGCATGCAGATACTACAATTTGATCGTATACAGGGCCGATCCATACACATATAATCTCGTCATTTTTGCGGTCATATTGTAATAATAATATAAAAAGTTTATATGTTAAATTCTTCTCTGTTGGTTCGTGCGGACGCGTCTAATTGGTTAACATATATTCCTATTATGACGTAACAATAACGTCATAAAACTATCGAGATTTTTTATCTGATCATGCTTTAATTGATTTTGGGAGCAATCAAACAACTAGACAAAGATTACAATATCAAATTTAATCACAGACTTTCCAAAGTGGGTGATTCAGTGGAACCGTGCTGGGCCCATAACCCAGAGGTCTGCAGATCAAAACTTCGCTCGGTTATCCTCAAATATTTTTAGCAATAAAACATCAAGAAAAAGCATTCACTATAGTTTATAATTACATTCCAACAAGGAGAGTGACGCAGTGAAAGTGTACTGGGTCCATAACCAAAAGGTCCATACAATGAAAGTACGTTATGATATCCTCAAATTTTAATAACAATCACGTATTAAAACAAAGATTGCAATATCATACTTAATTACAGCTCAACAAACAGAGTGGCATAGTGCAGGTGTGCTGGGCCAATAACCAAGATGTCTGTAGATCATAAATACGCCATGCTATACGCTGAATATCAATAGCAATAAAATATAAAAAAATCCCAATATTCTATTTTATTACTAAACGACAAGCTAAGTGTAGCAGATGAGATGTGTATAGCCCATAACTTGGATGTTCGTAAAATCGAACTACACATTGCAATTCTCAAAAATCAATGGCAATAAAACGTAGAGACAAAACTTCAAATATTATTGGGGATTATAATGAAGAGGGAGAGTGGCACTGTGAGAGCGTGCTAGGACCCTAACCAAGAAGTCTGCAGATCGAAACTACACTCTGCTATCCTCAATTTTACAGACTGAAAAGCATTGAGACCATGATTATGTTAGTATTTTAATTACCAATGATGAAACACGACATGGCCAAAAAACACAATGAGTCTATTGATCGTATTCAGACTATTATCCCCTCGATTTCTGATTGTGATAAAACGGTAAGCGGATTATCACAATATTATACTAAACTGCACTAACCAAAGCAGAGTGGCGCAGTGGGAGCATGTTGGCCCCATAACACAAATGTCAGCAGCTCAAATCTACACTCTGCTACACTCTGATTCAAAAAGTAAGGAATATTGAAGCGAAGATTAAAATAGCATTTTAAATTTCCAATAATGGAACAAGACAGTTCAGTGGCAAAACCTCCATGATCAGGTTGATTGAGTGCATAATGTTACCACCACAATTTTTGATTGTAATGAAAAAATAAATTGAATATCACAATATCATACTAACCGATAGACAAACTTGCAGAGTGGCACAGTGGATGCATGCTGAGCCCATAACAAATAGGTCCCTGGATCTAAACTACGCTCTGCTATCCGAAATTTTAAAGAGCGAAAATCATCAATACATAGATTACGGCACATTTTTAATTACCAGTAATGAAAGAAGACAGTTCAGTGCGATCATCCATGACCAAGACAAACATGAGTCTGTTGATTAAGTTCATGCTATTATCACCAAAATTTCTGGTAACAATAGAACATTAAATTGAATATCAGAGTATTATACTAAAAACAGCTAGAAACATAAAAAGTATGATAACAATATCAATCTTGATTATTATTATTGGGGGGAGACGGTTAAGTCCTGTCATCAATGAAAAAGAACCAAATGTGTCAGTTGAAAGAATTCATGCTGTTATTGCCTTAAATTCTGATCCCAATAAAATAACAATGGAATATCACAATTTTATACTGAACCAAAGTCTACCAGAGCAGAGTGGCTCAGTGAAAGCGTGCTGGGCCCATAACCCAGAGGTCCGTAGATCGAAACTGCGCTCTGCTAACTTCAATTTTAGACATTTAGAAACATGAAGACTATGAAAATGATATCACTTTTAATTATCATTAACCGACCTTGACAATTAAGTATTATCATCCATGAAAAAATATCCGATGTGTCAGTTGAAAGAATTCATGCTGTTATTGCCTTAAATTCTGATCCCAATAAAATAACAATGGAATATCACAATTTTATACTGAACCAAAGTCTATCAGAGCAGAGTGGCTCAGTGAAAGCGTGCTGGGCCCATAACCCAGAGGTCCGTAGATCGAAACTGCGCTCTGCTAACTTCAATTTTAGACATTTAGAAACATGAAGACGATGAAAATGATATCACTTTTAATTATCATTAACCGACCTTGACAATTAAGTATTATCATCCATGAAAAAATATCCGATGTGTCAGTTGAAAGAATTCATGCTGTTATTGCCTTAAATTCTGATCCAAATAAAATAATAATGGAATATCACAATTTTATACTGAACCAAAAGGTCACAAATCAAAGTGGCACATTGGTAGCGTGTTGGGCCCACAACCTAGAGGTCCGAAGACTGAAACTATGCTCTCCTATCCTCATTTTTTTGACATTAACAAACTTCAGCAATATCAGTACAATATCATTTTGATTCTTATTAATTGAAATGGACAGTCAACTGCGATCATCTATGAAAAAGTATCCAATATGTCAGTTGATAGAAATCATGCTGTTTTCCTCCGTAATTCTGACTCAAATGAATTGAAAAGTTAAATTTTACAATTTTGTATTGAACCAAAACCGAAACTACGTTCTGCTAACTTCAATTTTAGACATTTAGAAACATGAAGACTATGAAAATGATATCACTTTTAATTATCATTAACCAACCTTGACAATTAAGTATTATCAACCATGAAAAAGTATCCAATGTGTCAGTTAAAAGAATTCATGCTGTTATTGCCTTAAATTCTGATCCAAATAAAATAACAATGGAATATAAATTATTTATACTGAGCCAAACGGTACTAAAGAAGAGTAACGCAGTGAAAGCGTGCTGGCCCCATAACACAGAGATCTGTATATCCAAACTACGCTCTGCTAACTTCAATTTTAGACATTTAGAAACACCAAGACACTGGGAACGGTATCATTTTTGATTATCAATAATGGATCTTGACAGTTAAGTCTTATCATCCATTAAAAAGTATCCAAAGCTGAGAGGATTCATCCTTTCATACCGTAATCTATGGTTGTGACAAATCAGTAAACAGAATATTGCAACATTATACTAAACTATAGATACCAGAGTAGAGTGGTGCATTGGGAGCATGCTGGGCCCATAACCCAGAGGTCCATAGATCGAAACTATGCTCTTATATCGTACAATAAATTCTATATATGACAATACTGGCATTTTCCAAACACCTAAAATATAGTTGAAAAAAAAATCTAGAATCAGGAGAATCTGGGTTTTATTTATCAACTCGTCAATATATCGCTCTATAACGTCAAAAAAAGACTTTTGCAAAAATTCTGGAAAATATTTTTCGTAGACGCCTGGGTTTGACTGACGCCAATTTCTAAATCTGTAGACAAAACAGTATGGCCAGGTTCACAGGAACATGCAAACGCATAAAGAAACACTCAAACATACACGCTCATATATAAAAAGTAGAACCCTTCGCTTCTTTTAGTACCTACGGTTGTTCAATACTAACGTGGAATATAAGTAGTTCCCATGTATATTTTTTGTACAGGGACACGCTAGTTGTCTCAAATAATTTGACAAGACATGTGGTACTTATAAGTAGCGTTAATCCATATGGGCTAAAGCTCTTTATGCATTAATAGTACTTATAAGTACCACATATCTTATAAGACGTTCTGGATTTAACATAAACAGGCTATGACTCTTTGACTTATTCTCTATCTCAAAAGAAAATCATAAAAAAGCACACTTTACATCTGTGCACCTCACCTTATGCTGCTAGCCTGCACTCGAACAATCACTAGTTATCCCATCTGACCAGGGTGGATCGGAGTTGGGAAATGTGTCTTATATCGATTATAAACAAAGGAAGGGCAAATACAACCCGTTCCCCAAAGTACCATAGGCACATCAGGGATTGAGGGTACAAAAAAGGCGTGGCTGATAAATTCATCTCGTTTAAGGATTGATATTTGAGCTGGTATTTCTATTTAATCATTAGCAATATCAATTACAAACCTCCGGATTGTTTTTGTTCGTGGGATGATTTTTAAGGTTGTATCTCGATTAAATCAGTCTTGAACAGGCGATTTCATTTTTTAATGTCAGTTTCGATTCAGGATGAAACACATAGCATTCTATATATTTGTCTGTCTGTCCATCTATCTATCTATCTATCTATCTATCTATCTATCTATCTGTCTATCTATCTGGCGATGAGAAAGAAATATCTAGGCACTTGCAAAATATTCATTTAGTATACTTCCGATGCACGCATTTACGTAAAATGTACACAGGTGTTGTATTTCGATACAAAATTAGAATCATTATAAAGACAAGTATACATACATAGAAATATACGATACATAATGACATACATACAAAAATAATGGCGGTTAAGTATTCTGACACTATAGAAAATTACCATGGAAACGTTTTTTTATGAAAGAATGGAGGTCTAGAATTTTTTTCACCAGCAAATAAACTTTTTTGATGTTCTAGGAACACTTCACTATGGTTTCATACCTCCACAGTCATCATGCACTATTTCATATTCTTGTAACAAGGCTCTAATAGTTTAGGAAAAGAAGCTCTCAACTGGAAAGGAGAATGGAGTGATTAAGCAACATAATGAAGGTTTGAGCTACAGGGCCATTGTCAAGATGTTAATTGGAAGTAATTCGGAATAATCAAAAAACATCCTTGAACTGGCACTCCATGGGAAATTTTTCCGCGAGAAACTCGAAAAATGCCAAGAAAAGTCAAAACGAATCCAATGATAACTTGAAAGTAGATCCAAGATGATTTACGTGCAGCTTGAACATCGGTTACTCAAAGAACTATTCGTAATGAACTGCATAGGGATTGTTTGAAAATCCGTACTCCAAGGAGAATACCTTTGTTGGAAATAAGGCAACGGCATTTCAACGGTTTTCAGATGAAGTTTGATCTTAGGTGTGCATTTAGAGAAGCTGTATTATTTTTGGAAAAATGTTCCTTGGTCAGATAGAACAGAATTGAACTTTTGCAGCACCGCTTAGCTCGTCATGTAGGGAAAAAAGATGGATTCACCTATAATAGAAAAAGCACCATCCTGCAATAAAACGTTAAGGTGGAAGTATTATGATTTTGGGGTATTACTCTCAATGATACGGAGACAAGTCACGTGATTAGAGGAAGCGTGAATGAATGATGTCTCGGGGTATTTTAGAAGCTGATTTGATCTCTTTGGTGCAAAAGTTAGAGCTCTTGAGGGTTGGATATTTCAACAAGATAACGACCAAAATCATACATCCAACTTTTGAATTGTTCATTCAAGACAATGTAAGGGTTCTTCAGCGGACAAGTAAATCTCCTGACTTGAATCCATCTGAAAATGCATTGTCAAGTTAGGAAGATCAAATTCATCAAAGGGACCCCGTGGAACATTGATGACCTGACGGCTTTCTTACCAACTGAGCCAAACTGACAAGTCTCACATATCTACAAAAAATTATGGTATGAAAAAAAAATATGAAAAGGCTTATTTCATTCTAAGAAATAAATACATTTACGAAAAATAGTAAAAAAATTCATGTACAATGCAATGAATATCTTCGGGTGAAATAAAAGTAGGAATAGAGTTTGACCCTGTAGCAGTCAAGCTTGTTTATTTTTATTTCTATGTTTTTCCATAATTCTGACGTACTAGACGTGGGCCGGATAGAGTAGACTTGCTCTCCAGGAGCTGCCCATATAACAAGATCATTCTACAGAAGGCCCCTAAACGACGTACTTGCATTTGAGCAGAAAAAAAATAATTCTAATTTGTTTTGATACTGCATTAATTTTTCACTTTGTAGCAGATGTTTTACAATATTGACGTTCTCCTGTTCCCAAAAATACAGTTACTGAACTAGCGATTGCCGAACCTCTATTGGTCAATATATATATATATATATATATATATATATATATATATATATATATATATATATATATATATATACCTGAGCACAAACAAACAGACTCTCTTTCATACACACACCCACGTACTTATATAAATATGTATGTGTGTAAGTGTACAGTGAGACAAATAAGTATTCAATCTCTTTTAAAGTGTAGTGAACAACCGTAATCACCAAAGGTGTCAAAAGGGTTCTATCCTTTTTTTTATTCTACATTTATGCACGTGTTTCTGTCTTCCAGCACTCCGGGTGATACCGTTTTGTCTACAGACTCGAAAATTGGAAACAGTACTCCCTTCTAAGATTGTCGTTTCTTCTTCTTTTGACCCTCAGAGATGTCATATGTAGAATTTATTCTGACCACATTTATTCTTCGATTGTATTTTTTGACAGGCTTATAAAAAATGACAAGGGTCAATTATGTATTGGTTGGCATGAAGATATTATATTATTCAATTCATTTTCAATGATTCAAATATTTTAAATCCAAATTTTTCAACTCAATTCAACCCGTGCTGTTTCAATATTTGATCTGACGAAAAGTCCCAGAAGTTTCTATGACGTAATATTCATTGTTGTGTCATTATAGAAAGGTAAATTTACCAACGAGAAGCGTGAGTGCCAATAAACACTGGATCTGTATATATGCTTATCATATTATTAAAAGCTTATACCCTTAAAAATGACGGGGGTATTCAAAAGAAAAGGGAAAAAAAAATCTTGTATTTGTTTTTTATGTGTTAATGTATTTATTTCAAACAAAATAAGGGTTGTATTTTCTTTTTGAATAAAAAGGGAGACTTTAAATTGTTGCTGATAAAAATCAGTTGTCCATAGAAATTGTTCAAATAAAAGCTTGACAGGGTCGGGGAGTGAAGTCTGAATAAGAATCGGTTTATAAGGTCGAAAAGCAGACTCACTCTTTTTTTTCTTTCTAGCAACCCCTCTCCCCAAGACTGACTGGTGAATAATCTGTTCAAAATTCAGCAATATCTTTTGAAAACCCAGCGTCTGTTTGGCCTTTCTATAACCCTCTCTTGTCATGATAACGGACGATCTGATGTTTCCACAGCCCTTTTATTTATCTACTTTTATTTATATTCTAACATAAACTCAGGGTTTATCTATGTATGGATCAGCATCTAGTTTTTTTTCAAGTCTCCTCTCAACGCAAGCCGTTTTAATGCGTGATGATCTGACGAAAAGTCTTAAGAGTTTCTATTACGTAATTTTTTATCGCTACACCATAATAGGTAGATGAAATAATCAACTAGATGAGTAAACGACACACACACAAGAGAAATTTGCATAGATTCTCATTATACGTCATAATGACCAGTCAATACCCGAGAAAAATTCACGGATATATTTGAATTATCATGAAGGCATTTTCTTAGAAAAGTACTAGAATATATCCATCAAAATGGATTGGTTCATTCATGCATGGATCAACAGCCCTCTGCTATTTTATTGGGTAATTCATTTTTAATAATGTGTATGTGTGGAATTTTTAATATGACTTCAGATGTTGACGCTACGGTTGTCCAATTCATTTAAGATTGGTGCATTTCAAATTGGTAGATCAACTTGATATGTACAACTAGATTAACTTCCAAGATTACTAAAAATGTCATAAACGAGCATTGAAAGGTGGCGTTCAACAATAAGGTAAATGATATTATTCAGTTTATTTTGTAATAAAAGTGTTCGATCTCTTTAATATTTATAAGCTAGCATTTCAAAAGAAAGTATTGATCCCCACTACCCATATATACTTCGTTTTACCTCGTAAATTAAGATAAGGTGGTGATAGAATTAGTTACCTTGATGGAAATACGACCAATATATTTTGAACCATAAATTTGCGAGAAAAACAAAAACAAAAAGACCCAACAAAACAAAACAAAAACTGGTCTGATTAGTCACTCAATAGAAACTGTCTTGTGACTAACCACTTTGAACGGCATGTCGTGTTGGGGAGGATCAACTGAAAGGTTTTGTTGGGCTGTGATCACTGAAACGTCCAGATCTTCAAATAACAAGTGCGAATGCTCACAGACACAAACTAAGAGACCAATTTAGCATGAACCTAAATTTTAAATTCGATCCCCCACTAAAAATATATTTGGGGAGGATTTCGGAAAAACTAAAAAAAAATTTTTTGTACTCATTGAGGAGAGTTTGTATGTAAAATTTCAAATTTCGAACGTGAACAGTTAGGTCCAAGATACATAGATATGAATAAACACGTGGAAAACCTAAACCAAACAACAGTGTTTAAGCTGGTTTCTTGAGGGTAGCGGTGATTGATATTTAATGCTTATTAAAATTATTCGAATAATTTTACGTTTTTAGACGATTGCTAAACATTCTAGAAAGTTTCTACTATAAATATAGTTTATTCACGAATCAGCTCTATTACTAATCAAGTCAGCTTTTGAAATAAATATAATATACCCGAAAATTAAAAGATTTCAAGAGATGAAAATGTTAATTCAATAATATTGTCATGGAACGACACGGGAGGGGGGGCATAAGTACTTGCATAGACTCTGTTTGCTTTAATGCCCTCGAGACGTTTCTTGTAGCCAGGCACCAGACTTGCACAAACGCCAGGAGAGATAATGGACCACTTCTTCGGTATCAAAACAACTGACCCATGAATAATTGTTCCCATAGGGAAAATGACCCCTGGATAATAGCTCTCCAGATGAAAGACTCCTTGACAATTTCCCCATGGGTGTAATCATTTATATGGCCAGTTGAATTTTCACTTCAATTTTTGGCTTTACAGTTGCTATGCTATCGACAGCTGGCAATTATCCGGGATGGGGGTGGGGGCAGTTGTCCCAGAACCCCTTAACGCATGTTTTCTTCAGATTTTCCAAATTTGAGGGTTGGTGTTTTCTCATCCAAAAATTTGATTCCAGCTGGGATTTTCCAGTGGGATTTGCATCCAGAAACAGATTGGACCACTAAAAAAAAAACAATTGTTTTCTCTTCAGCCAATGTTTAGTTTTCCAATCGGCTTTCATGGAACCACAATCATGTTGGGAAACACAATCATATTTCATTTTTAGCCCCCTGAAGAAAATGTCCTACCAAACTCAATAAGTATTTACCTCCATCTATCTTTCCCTCAATAATGTGTACGCCTTCTATGTCCCGCAACGAAAAACAATCCTATGTAATGATGTGCCACCAACACGCTTCATTGTTAGAATATTCTTCAGCTTGTGGTCTTCATTTGGCTTTCTCTAAACATTACATTATAATTTGACACCAGAATTTAGTCTCATTTGGCTTGAGTACATCGCTGATATATTCGTCGTCTATAACTGAAATGTTCCACAACAAGTCAAGCAAAGTTCAGCTGAGCCATGACTTATTTTTCCGTCTACAGTGGAACCTTTTCAGATCTGCAGAATCTCAGATCATGTTGTTGGTGTATGTTGCTAACAGTCCAGTGATTGACCACTTTCTCTGTCACCTCTGAATCTTCAACTAATTCCTTCCTAGTAATGCGAGGTTGTTTTCCTTCCTTTTATACGATGAAAGCAGACTTTGCCTGGAGTTCCCATTCTCTGCTAGGTCCGTGTAGCGATACTTGAGAATTAAGGATTTATCAGCCAATCGTGGCAACACAGATATTAATTTGTTCAGCGAGTACTTCATAACAACTTCTTGTCGAATATTCTCAAACGATCTTTTTTCTTAAGTCAACTGAGTGTCCCTTCCTTTTGGCATGATCGTGGTGTTGTTTCAATGATAGTTATTGGGGGAAATTGCTCTATTTTGCAACTCCAAATACATATAGATTGCTAAAATCATTCTACAAATCTTCTACAATGTATAGCAATAGTCTTACAGCATAAAATAGTCTTAGTGATCATCCAGAGAAATTAAAATATATACTAGAAATGCTTGTAGATGAAGTAAAATTATTAGTTGGATCAAATAGATATAAAACAGCAGAGGAAGACTTGAAAAAAAAAGCTGGATCTAGGGGAGTCTACGTGGAATTTAATGTTGATAAATGTGAAGTAATGTACCTTGACATAAAAAAGAATAGTTACTGATACACATTGCTAAATCAACCATTACAAAAGTATAGGAAGAGAGAGACGTGGGTGTAGGACTCAATAATCAATTTAATTTTGAAAATCATATGTATTTAACAGTTGCTAAAGCTATCTCCAAAATTGGTTGGTTTATCAGAAATATCAATACGTTATGCTCAGAATTTATTAAACAATAATTCGACCGCATTAGAAGTATTATATTTACGTTAGACATGGCAGCTGGATATTAATTTTGAAATCGGAGACAGCACGGGGGAATTTTATCAGAATGGTACGTGGCATGGGAGATTCAAGTTATAATGATGGACTGGGAAGTTTAGGCATGACACACCGGAGATAAAAACACTGAGATCAAAATGGAAGACACAAAACTGGAGAAAGTAGATCACTACATCTACCTGGGACAACGAATCTCTATGAGACCCTCAAAAGAAGAAGAAATCAAGCGAAGAATCACACTAGCATGGCAATCCTTTAGCAGAGCAAGCTCAACCTACGAAAGCAAGAAGATCCCATTAATCCTAAAAAGAAGAGTGTATAACCAATGCATCCTCTCAATAGTCACTTATGGAACTGAAACGTGGAACCTAACCAAGAGACAGATCTGCAAATTGAGAACTATGTAACGTGCACATGGAAGAATTATGCTGGGCCTCACATGGTGAGACCACAAGACAGTGCGGGAAAAGACAAGAGTCAGAGACATCATAGAATCCATTAAAAACTCATATGGCTGTGGGCTGGCCATGTTGCAAGAATGGTGGACAACCTATGGACATCGCGACTCACGACATAGGTCCCCCAAGATCACATGCGCAACCAAGGCCGACAGAATATTAGATGGAGGGACGAGCTAGAGAAATTCAGAGAGTACTGGCTCTGCGACGCCCATGATAGAGAAGTGTGGCGAATGCTGGGGAAGGTCAATGTTCTACGACGGACGTTGATAGACTTATGATGATGATGATGATGATGATGATGATGATGATAACGATGATGGTGATTGAAAGAATGCAAGAGGAGACCTAATCGAGACTTTCAAGATGATAAATGGCTTTACAAATTACAGGATTCTAACGTTTAATAAGTCAGATAGGACGGGGCATTTACTAGCTAAAGCCCCCCCCAATAAAAAAAAACGAATTAATTTTTTCTGTCAAGGAATTTTGAAATACTGAAATGGTTTACCATCTTATGAAAAAATGGCATAAGATTAAATCATTTAATGAATAACATGGTGGAATTTAGATCCCATGTGATAGAAAATAAAGCAATAGGTCAACTCTGTGAGTTATCAGCTGAAATATATAAGATAATTTAGGGAGAATAAATAATTGAAAATGTACCTGGTAAATGTCACTCTACAATGGCAAGTTTAATACATTTTTATGTATTGAATGAATATATATTCTAATGATAAATAAGTATTTCTGATGTAAAATATTTGCAGATATACCCATAGTGGCATTTTGATTTAATAGAAAAAGTCCCTACACTTGTTTCGATCATTACAAATTAGTATTGATATTTTCTTTCCACACAATAGTTAAATATATATATTTATAAGTCGAAATCTTTCAATCCATTTACAATATTTTAGTAATTTTACAAACTGACCGAGTAGTGTATTTCAGGTCGATCTAACCATTAGAAATGCACCAAATCTTGAGTAACTATATTTTTGAAGGGAAGGGGATGGATACTTCTTGCCTAATCATGTGTGTGCGTGAATGCAAAGTAGAATGTGTAAATCTAGGTATATGTATTGAAGAGTAGAGGTTCGGCAATTGCAGGTTAACTAATTGTATTTTTTGAAATAGGAGAACGTCAATATTGTAAAACATCTGCTACAACGTGAAAAATTAATGCAGTATCAAAACAAATGAGATATTTTGCATATACACTGAATTCAAAAAGTATCAGTTACATTTAAAAAAGATTATCTGCATAACTTTTGGGAATTCTACTGAATCTAAGACCTCGTAATTTACAAATGCTACAGCTAGTAGCATTTTGTATTCTGTTGTTTCGTCTTTGAGTTAATTAACCGAATGTAGTTGAAAAGGCGAAGTGGCCGGTGGTTGCCTAGATCTTTTGGGTTCCATTTTTATATTGCAGCATGATGATTGCAGTATCCCAAAATCCAATAATGTCCCCTTCGATACTTTTGATTTTGTTTATATTTCCGTGATAAATGTTCTGACGTTGTAAGTGACTATATAGAGGATCACCTCCTTGGTGATTTTCTTGCAGTTGGGTTTTGATTTAAATCAGATGACCCAGTAGGAATAGTCGGTATTTGGGTATGTAGGGCCATACCCTGCTGCGCTGACCCATGATATGTCAAGTAGCTGGGAGTAGATTCTGACTTTTTGTCCACTTGCTAACTGTATTGAGCTTTCCTTCTTAGTAATAAGTTGTTTTATTAATAATGGTGGATTGCTTTGAATATGATCATGGAAAAAAAGTAGTGTCAATAACATTAGTAGATACTTACATAGACATCAAAGATGATATAACTTTAATGTTTGAACTTTACCATTCCTTTTAGGCCATTTTGCGTAGAAAATAAAAGAAGTCAATGGTAACAGCTGTAGAGTCTTGCTTGTGATCTTGCAGTCCCCAAAGATTCTCATTGTTGTCGTGTTTGTTATTCTGGCGTTCGTCAATAAAGAGAATAAAAGAATGTACATTCATTGTTTGGACATGTTGCATATTTGCACGCGCCCCACCGTTGATTCAGATTAATAGATCTCATCGCTGCCGAACCCATGAGATCCATTAATCTGAAATGGAATATAATCTGCTATTTTGGTGGCAATCTTTCTTTCAAATCCCTCCTTAAAACCGTCTTCCCGTCTTGACGAACGCCAGGGTCACAGTTGGTTATGATATCGCTGTCATTGCTTTACAATTTAGTAGATATAGTGTAACGCAAAATAAGTTAACTGTTTTTCATTCTTTCGGACCTGTGTTTCTTGTATTTTCTAAACAAATGAAGAACCCGTTCCAAAGACACATGTTTGGAATGGTGTGTGGAGAAAATTGTCATAATTGTCTTGTTAAATAACTTTCCGTCCATTGTACGGAACTACGACTTTGAGCATTTCAGTAATATGATCTCAGTGTAGTCAATTTAGATATTTCATGTCTAAATTTAAATAAAGATCTATGATTTTTAATGTTTTTAAACAATTTGGATTTCTCGAGAACTGCTGACATTAGAAGCTTGAAACTCGACTTCGCACTGCCTTTTAAGCAGACTAAAATATCTGATGAGTATCAGCTTTGTGTAATTGTACAGACACACATTCAGAAAGATTTCTAAAATCATCATACACCACAAAAGCCATTGGTACAGAGTCAAGCAACAACTATCAATAACCGGTGGGGTGCAGTATCAGCAGTTGCCACGACTTTCGTTATCAAAAATTTTTGCCAGAGGAAAAGAATACACACACATGCCCTTTTTCTGGCCTATTTGGCATGATCAAAGTGTACTATCTGTTCCCCGAGAGAGTCCGAGGAGCCGGTACGGACATTTGCCTGCTGAATGGGCCAGAGAAGGTGTGTGTCAAAGACTGAGTGCACCGGCACAATGTGTTAGCCAATGAGGTTATACTGAGGCTGTGCATTGCTACGCGCACTGGGAGCCTTTTGGTTTCCTTTCTATTACTCACCCCAGCTGTGGGGGATACGGTGCCCTGGGGGAGCACTGTTCCATTGCACTCAACGGAACAGGTCGGGCTCGTGCCTGACGCTCTCGTGGCGGAGGTTGCTTTGGTTGTTTAGCAAACCAAGCCGCGTCGTCTGGAGCCATTTTTGGATGGGTGTCTCCTATTTTCCCCACGTAAAGCCTTGACCTTGTGTCATATTTTGCCGTGGTGGAACAGTAAATAAATAGTACACACACATTCACACACACACACACACACACACACACGCAACAGAACTGCGACTGAAAAGAATCAAAAGGGTCTGCTTATTTTGCACCGCATCTTATTTACACCACTTAGCTAGATATGACACGAGGCAACTAAAGTGGAGCATCTTGCATGAGTTGAATTCACAATAAAACCACTACAACAACCAGCGAACAATTGGTTGCAGACGCTGTTTAAATAATTACAAAATCTAATTGATCCAGGCGCAACAACGCCATAATGGATTGTCATTGTCATAGCTTCATAAGCTCGTCTATATTTACAAAGCTTGGCTAAATATGACGCAAGGCAACGCTAATGAAGAACCTAGAATGGATCGAACTCACAATAATAACAATATAACAACCGGTGAACATTTTAAACTTGTCTTCAAAGTCGCTGAAGCTACTTACAAAAATCGGAAAATGAACAGAAATGGAACAATATCTGACTGTACTGCACCAAACTAGTTTAAACGTTCAAAGATCGGTCCCTTGAAATGAAGTCCACAGTGAACGATCATTGGCCCTTCCGGGTTACATGTCACTACCAGCTTATGCCGGTCCTTTGACTGAGGGGTATTTCTTACCTTACTAGCTGTCTCAGTAGGGACCTGCACAACAATCTAAATAAGCCGGCCATAAGGAGGCTCTTTATGTTTTGCAGTATGTTTTTTTTTTTTACAAAACTGACCAACAAAATTGTAACGGTTACGGAATGGAGAATCTCTGGAGCTCCACACTGAATGGAAATATTTTGCTACCATTAAACTCCTTTCCAAATTGTACAAAAACCTACTGCTTACACCAGAAAAGAATAATGTGACGATTATACATAGTCAAATAATTTATCAAAGCACAAACTAAAGTCTCAGCATTAGCTGTATAGGGAGACCTGCGATTAAAAACCAATCTGAATACAGCTTGGCTTTCACTGTAAAGAATCACACCAAGGTTGCCAAACTAACCATTTTCTGGCTGATTATTTGTCCGATTTAGCTGATAAAAATCTATGATAGCAAAAAAGGTAGTCAATATGGAAAAATAATTAAAAAGTTTATAATATTATTTGTATCAATCTTTCAATTGAATTTATAGTTCGGCCCCATAAGCCTACAGTTTGTTTTTTCTATTCCGTTGATTACGCTTGTCTGACAACTGGTAATCTTTTTTTTCTTCTTGATTTTCGGTGAATTTACATAGTTCTTTTTTGTCCCATCGTTATCTATTTTTTTTTATTGAGTGAAAGTGTTGACGTATTTATTTAATAAATCTGACTCATCCTATCACTGGTCACTTAAACAGCTTGTGATAAAACAGTATAATTATCAGAACGCTGAACCATACGTCCTTCCCAACAGCTGATACACCATTGAAAAAATTAGCACGCCGCCGAATCTAGGAGTGTCTTATACGGCAGGTGTAGACGAGATTTATGAACTAAAATTCATTTTATCGACTTAATCGCCACGTCAACTTGAATGTCGTAATTCAGTTCGATATTCTGACGCTCCACAGTTTTGGGAAGTGTCAGCGAACAAGCGGTTAGTAGCATGGAAAATGAAATCGGTGAACCAGTTTCAATTCCAGGCTGGAACAGTTTGTGCAGAATAAGTGAATGACTATTCTCTGAGTCGTTGCTGCCTATAAGTCTATTTCAATAAGTCGCAAAAGTTGCAGTGCTTCGAGATATAGCTAAAAAACGAAGAACGGGGAGAAACCCATGATATTTGATACATAAGCAGGGTAATCTTGGCTGAACCCTCTTAGGGCTAAGGTTAAGGTTTAAGGGTTAGGGGCTAGGTTAAGGGTTATGATGATACTTCGATTTGTAAATAGCCTTAAAAAGATAGCACAGTCCTATATTTATTGCTTAGTCCTTTTGATTGAAATCTTCCCGAGTAATCTCCCCTGATTTAATCTTGTTTTCACAGACCAAATTTCTCATGAGATATTGTATAGGTTATTATGAGTGTTGCCGAATCAAATTTGATTTTTTGAGCTTAAACAACTTAAAAATGGTTAAAATCGGCTGCATCTTTTCCACTTTCGGCTAACTTGGATTGACACGTTTTATACCCATTTAAAACCCGAGAACCAATTATCAATAAAAAGTAGTATCTGATTCCAAAAATATTCTCCAAGCCAAAGTTTCAGTTAAAATTCAGGTTTATCGATCATAAGTATTCCCAGACGGTCACTCATTTTGATCGCGCGAGAACCGATGTGTCCAATGTGATTCGGCCGTATAATGAATAAAGCTGCGAATACTTTTCGCTTTTAGTTTCCAAAAATCGATTATTTTTAATGTGAATTATATTCCTTCTGATTACTTTATCAATAAATTATACGGCAGATGGATATTTACTCGTCATCTTTCTACTTACTGAGTAATCACACAGTGATTTTATTGCTGCTATTGATTGCAATATAAAAGCCGGTCAATTCCACAAATGACAAGGGTTTCGGAGGTATGGCTTATATGGCAGGGTTGCCATTTGGTACTTTTAAAGATCAAAACCAAGCTATTTTGGTACCCAACGAAGCTATTTGGTTTCAGTAACAAAAAGTTGGTACCGAAACAAGCCATTTGGTTCCAGTAATGAAAATGTGGTGCTTGATGGAAATTTACAAAAGATGATCCCTTACACGCAACTGATATGATATGAAATATCCACGAACAATGGATAAAAACAAAGGATTTTAATCAATTTTGCCAGTAAGCGTACGGCAATTCTAGAAGTGAACTTTATAACTGTTTTGTAGGATGGACGTTGGGATGAGGGTGTGAGATCTCAAGGAGAGAACTTTGAAGGGGACTGAGGCACCATTGCCCTTGGTAGACTATTGTCTTTCGTAAATATTGAATATTTAGATATTTTCCAGGTACACGCCGTATATGGTAACTAATTGAATCTCAAAGCATGTTATTTGCTTAGATCCTGATTTACTGTTCTCAAATTTGACTATTTTGAACGATCGCGTGTCTCATTTAACTATATCTAACCACAATTGGAGAGATTCTTGTGAACTCTGTGAGTGTGTGTGTGTGTGTATAAGTGTGTATTCACCACGATTACTCGACACCAGGCCATCATTATACGAAGTTGACATTCACCTAATATATTACTTAGCATACCAAGCAGTGCAGTGTCTGAAGTTTGAAGTTATTTGGATCAGCAGTTCTCAAGAAAGTTAAAAAAAAAACAATAAAATATTACTAAAGATCACTCATCTTTATCTAAATCTAGATATAAAATATCTAAATTGGCATCTCTGAAAAGAAGTAACGGAATTACTTCAAATTCTTAGTTGCGTACGACAGACAGAAAATTACTTTACACGACTATTATAACAGGTCCGTCTCCTTTCAAACACTTACTTTTGGAACAGACACTGCGCTAGTGTCTTCTGGGCAGGTCATGTTGCAAGAATGACAGTCAACCGATGGACATCATGTCTCACTACATGGACCCCTAGACATCACACGCGAGACCAAGGCCGACAGAATACAAGATGAACTGGACAAATTTAGAAAATACTGGCTCCGCGACGCCCACGAAAGAGATGTGTGGCAAATCCTAGGGAAGGTCTATGACCAACGACGGACGTTGAAAGAAGGATGATGATGATGAAGATGATGATGATGATTCTTTCATCATTCTGGTTTTCGTTTAGACCTTTATTTTTCCGCCGTAGAAACTGTCATCCAAAATTGTCAACATATGCCAACATAGTCTTCTTGATTTTCCAAATTGGACAGACTAGTTGGCTATCTATGTATGTAGAACGCGTACAGGTTAGACTGTTGCGGCTAGAGTGTTGGAAATCAAAACATTTACTCTCTATTATGCCCAGAATTTTTTTTTCAATTCCCCATGAATGGGTTTTTACGGTGAAGTTCAATTCACAACTTGAGTTTATGCTAAAAATGGCCCATTAGTTTGTACCCAGCGGCATTCATGTTTGTTTCTTGTTGAAAATTATCATTTTTCATTTTTTCCATTGATCACTGTCCAACAAAAGGCAGAAGAAGTGACTTAATCATTGATCATGATTTTTACCAATTTTCGGATAATCACCCCCAACGCATCATGCTGCTAGTATATAATACAAAAAAAAACAGCCCGAGATATCATAGATCAACGTGGATCACCAGAGATCATATGCAAAAGTGTGATCAGCAGAAAATAAGATGGTGTGACGAACTAGACAGTTCGGAAAAGTACTGGCTCAGCGACGCCCATGACAGAGAAGTTTGGCGAATTTTGCGTAAGGTCTATGTCCAACGATGGATGCTAAAAGGTTGTTGATGATGATTAATTTACTCAAGATGCCAGTCGAGGGGTCTTATTTAACGGGATGAATGTAATGGTTATGTTCGCAACGATTTACAGTGACCGCTTGCTTAGTGTTCCTCTTGATAGAGATGTCTGGAGAATCTTGGGGAAAGTCAAAGACGGACGCTGAAAAAGGCTGATCCTGCTACTGATGATGAATGTACACCGACAGACGTTGTAAACAGAAGCTGCCTTTTTCCTTGGCTAAGTTTCTTTTTATCCCCAACCCGAGGGATTTAAAACAAATTACGTTTTTTTTCCTTTTTGCCCTAAGATATGTAAGATTAATGAGTTTTGTCGGAGTTTTGGTGAATTTTATTGAACAATTCTTGATTATATTTTTCCGTTTTTAAAAAATCTTTCTTTTACTAGATGAATTATTATAAATCATTATTATTTGTATTTTCTTTATTAGTTGCTTTTTATACCCCTACTGCCGCCCAGGACAAAAAGTCTGGAAAAATGTATCGAATACGGTAACAAACAGAATGTAAACAAACATGACTGCAATCAGATTGAACGATTGGGTTAAGGGTATTATTTAAACTTCTGTGTCAATTTAGAATCTTGGAGTCCTGATTGGCACGACATTCCGAGCTAAACGGCCTTTCTCTCAGGGGATGTGTTCTATAATCCAATCTACTGCTTGATCTTTATTTTCCAATCAAACGCTATTAACTCAATAACTAAGAGGTAAATAGTCTGAACAAAAGTTGCAATTGAAGAAAAAAACAAAAAAACAAAAAACAACGAATAAAATCAAAATGAAGAGAAAAAGCTGTAAAATCTACGAATGATAATTATTTCAGATTATTCAATCATTTCCGTTGTGAAAACACACCATTGAAGTCCAGACCCCTATTTCAACAATTAATTAAGTTTTTCGTGCCTTAAAGCAACCATTGTCATCACTAAAGAAATCGTCAAAGTCCATATCTTCAATCACGATCTCTTCTTCCTCAACATCACGCATCGTCCTCACCCACGGTCTCTGAGTGTGTTTTTATAATCTGTCTCCCTGTCAAGGGCTTTTTGCTCTTCTGACTATTTCCTAGACCAGTAACTCAACGATAGAAGGAGAGAGGACGGACCCAATCCTTTTTTTTTGCGATCCCATTATCTGATTATAAGGTTTTGGCATATCGAATATTGGTGCGTCTACGCTCTTGTATCGGGCGACTCGATTTACATGGGGCCTGGGACAAACCTTGGTGAGGGGGGTAGGGGTTCGAGTTCTGCTTTGGAATTCGAGTCCAAGATTGTTCCATCATCCACCCTCTCTTGAAGAATCTTGATTCGCCCAGCATCAACCAACTTCATTCGAGCTTTTATACCGAGCTTACATATGACTCAACTGGGGGACTTCATTTTGTTTTATAGCTTATCTAACACCAGCAATAATGCGCAAGCTGACGAAAAGCCTTAAGAAAATTAGGGTTTTTCTACTTCTGCTTCTTCAAGGGATTCACCCTTCCTCCTGTCTTTGAAGGTGCTGGTACGTTCTCTACCTAAAAAACACATAGTATCCCCCACTGCAGGATACTACAGTACTTATGGCGAAGCGACTCAGCCAGCTCAGATACGTTTATTAGCTTGCAATGCATACCAGAGCTGCGGTCAGAGTAGATGAAGGGGTTAAACCTGCTGGCACGATGAAGGCAGGCGCGGTGAATATTGATTCAAATGATCCCCTAATCACTATAACATGCTTCGTATATTCCAATGAAAAACAATTGAAAAGTTGATTTTATTAACGCTTCACGCATTCCTTCGTATTCCAGTGCAGCTCATTATGTACCTGGGACGAGGTAACCTCACAGTCCAGCGGTTCATTAAATCCCAGATGCTGGATGCACCCAGCAACTTCATGCGTTACCCCCTTCACTGTTCCTCATGTATTTTGAAAGTTCGTTCTAGCTGAACATAAACAGAAAAATGAAGGGCAACATATGTTTTCGATATATTTCATGTACAGTGCAGTCTCAAAATTATTTAAATACTGCCTCCATTTTGACAGCATGGGTGATTTATCTCCCCTTATTTATCACCCATCCCCTGCAAAAAAAATCAACAAGAATTATATAGAATTATATAGAAAAAAAGGACAATTTGTCCTTTTTCCCATTCCAAAGACGGTTGACTATATATTCAACTTGTTTTAATGGTGGTCCAAAGGAACCCTTTCTTTGGCAACAAACTCGAAGACAAACGGCCAACAACATCGTTCTAGCCGACCTGCTTGCAGCCAAAGATTAGAAAACAAAATGTGGACACTCCGTCTTCACGCTCTGACGATGACAACGACCTTTAGTCTCAGCTTCCCAAAACATCACCACCTACAACACCAACTTGGAGCAGACCTTAGGGTTCAATTGTCGAAATTTCATGTTCTGAAGACGAACTGAGACAAAGGCAACAATCTGAAAACACTAATACGTAATGAATTGAACTGGTAACAAGTTAATTATCGGACTCCATTCCAAGTTGACTTTATTTTCCAACGTTACAAGAACTATTCCTAAACTCAAGTTAGGTGAGTAGAATCTTTACTCGTTATCTGTCTCATCATATTAAACCATACTGATGTATAAATTAACCTTTACCTTCCGTAATTTGATACGACGACAATGTGATTAGCAGGCGGCTATCTAACCAACGGTGCTGAACTGACAAGTCATATATATTCACGAATTAACTTATTATAAATTTGTTATATATTATAGAAATAGCTTTCAGTTGGGATAGAAGTAGGGATTGAGCTTGACGCCGCAGCAGCTTTCATATCATCATGAAAACTAGGCGTGATATAAGAAAACAGAGTACATTTTCGGAATCAGTTTCCAAAAACTACATACAGTATACCACAGCTTATTGCCAGTTGAAATTCGTTGTTGTCCAGTACCATCGGTCTTTTCCCTGCAGCCAGATATATTAAGTTGATTAATACGTAAAAATGACTGAGCTCTGCTGGTTAGTAATGGACTGTCCACAAACATAGATGACAATGATAAGGAAAGCAGGAAGCTTGCCCTCGTTCCCACATATACCGAATTCAAATCTAGATATCGCTTAAATACATACGTCATTATTATTCCATCCCTCTCCATTAACTAAGATATAATCATTACTTACAAATATAAAAGAATCTGGCAACTAAAACTATCATCAAAAGTGTCGAAATATACTTCTTCGGTTTTCAAGTTGGTTTGGCTGGCTGGCTATGCATTACGCGAACAGGCTGCTCCAGTGGAGCCATTCATTCTTTATTATGTCTAGAAAAACATTTTTCTGACCCTTCCTCACCCTGATTATATGTTTTAGCGGGGAAGGGTCAATTTGCAAAGTAAGTTTATGCCAAATTGATCTCTTAGCTTGTGTCGAGCTGCATTCACGTTCATATTTTGAAAATTTAGTGATCATTACCCAACAAAAGGTGGAAAGGGTAAGATGCATTGGTCATCTGATTTTCCATTTTTTAATTGATAACACCAACACAGCATGCAGCCGAAATAAATTGGTAACATAATCAAGAAAATAGCGTTTGACATAACATAATACATTTGATATTTTACAGTGTAATTGTAAAATTATCAAGATACAGCCGGATGGGTGTAATGAAAAGACAAGATTATGGACCTTATAAATCTTTATCCATCTTTAAACTTACTATCGTCCAACGGAACCAAAATCTAGATAGCTATTTCATAGTAGAGCTTTTACAGAAGAGTTCTCCCAAGGAGAGATAACCTCAGTGTGGTTGTCTGAAAAGTGTGGGCTGAGTTTATTCCCTTATTACTTCAATGGGTACATATATGAAACAATTGGCTCTGTTTGTCGTAAACACTGGAGCTGCTCAAGCAAATTTGGCTCAAATATTGGCATGCAAACTCTATGGACCTTGTGGGAATGTTTGAAGTAAAAAGTTTTGAGAGAATTTAGTTAATATTTTAGTGAGGGTCCCCAAGGCAGGTTTCGGTTAGTTAATATCATTGAATTGCTCCATCATATGATATAATTACATTCATCAAAGCAATGCTTTTACTTACTGGTCAAGTGGACATAGTATTTTGTCGGACACTCCCCACAGCAGAACGAGACCTGATTCATGAAGCATGCATTAGGAACAAACACACTATCGCAATTGCAGATCAAGGGGAGGTCCAGAGGAGGTCCAGAGGAGGTCCAGGAGATCTGTATCCCCCACCCCTGCTCGAGCAAAGCATGATTGAATTATTTTTTGGGAATACACATACACACACACACACACACACGCATATATATATATATATATATGTATATATATATATATATATATATATATATATATATATATATATATATATATATATATATATATATATATATATATAACCCAAAATAATCCCAAGTAATCATAATCTAAAACAAGAAATATTATTTTGTTTTCGTTTAATATAAGTAAAATGTCTACTGTCATAATTTTTTTACAAATATTTTGATCTATTGGTTCCGTGGTAAATCTTTTGGGTTACTTTTTCCCTTTACTCATTTATCGATTCTAATGCTAAAAGCTATGACACAAATGTAAATGAAAAATGGCAGATGCCCTATTACTTCTTTGTTTTTGATGTTTGAAAAAAACTCTTTCCGCGTGTTTATTTGTAAAAAAACAAACAATTTCTTTTTCTCCATTTGGACACTCTGTTAAAAACCCTGAACCGGTTCCTGTATTAGTCGTTTTGTACCAAGGCACTGCGCGAAGGAGGAAGATGACTTTAATAAAATCGAGCTGTCGATTTTTTGAGGACAGTTCGTCCGTAAATGAAATGAATAATGTTCTTGCGCTGGCTACGACTAAAGCCTTTCCACATAACATATAATTAATTACTCAGCCTTTGATTGGAAAAATGATAATATAGAATTGGCACCAACCACTTTAGTTTGCCTTATTTTACTTACTTACTTTTACTGAAGGTATGTGTATGAATTCATGTCTTTCCCATGGGAGTTGATACAGAATGGACACAAGATGCCTCGACCAGAATTCGAAATTTGATTCATTCTCTGTGCTGTTGCTAGTTACTCTTTCACACAGAATCGGATCGGTTATGTAATATCTCAGACACTTTTGGCACACCCTGTACATTCAAATACTTATATGTCAACAGTCAAATATGGTTGAAACCAGAAACCTATATTCAATCGAATTTTTATCTCTTGTTTCAGGAGGAGACAATCAGATACAAATGTCAAATACTCTTCATTTTTTTTTTTGAAAACGAAACGGAAATTGACATGCAATCAAAACTATTGAATCCATTTTCACATAATGTATGTACGCTGACTCACCAAAATATTAGGGCTAAGGATGCCACACCTGGGTTTTCCGATACCTGTCTGTTTTTTTGTGTTTGTTTTTATTTATTCTATATACATACTTGCTTGGTTTATAATAAAAACCGCAAAAAAGTCACAAAAACAAATCGATCTCATCATCTTTAATAAAAAAAAAACATGTGTAAATACTTAGAGAATGACTTAGATTCTATGAGAGACAAAATAAGTTGATTGGTCCATTTTGGGAGTTATCAGCTGAAATATGGAGAAGAATTTAGGGAAATTAAATAGATAGAATGTGCCTGGTAAATTTTCCTCTGAACTGGAAAGATTGTAAATTTTTATTAAAATTCATGTATTTTCATGACCTCAACAACTATTGGCCTATAAGCCTACTTAACTGTGTATACAAACTTTTCACAAAGATCATCACAAAACGAATCAAAAAAACACTCGATGAAAACCAGCCACGTGAACAAGCTGGCTTTAGAAGAAGCTACTCGACCATGGTCCACCTGCACTCGATAAATCAGTTGAATGAAAAAGCAGCTGAGTATAAACTACCACTTGCCGTAGCATTTATCGACTTGAAAAAGGCGTTCGACTCAGTAGAAATCCCTAAGGTCATGGAGGCCATCAGTCGGCAAGGTGTAGATCCAGTATATGTTGGAGTGTTGAAACATATATACGATCACGGCAGCTCATTTATCAGGCTACATAAAGACTCGGACCCCTTTCAGCTCCAGAAAGGAGTAAGACAAGGTGATACCAGCTCACCTAAACTCTTCACAGCCTGCCTCGAGATGATCTTCAGAAGGCTAGACGGGGAGAGTAAAGGAATTAAAATAGACGGCGAGTATCTGAGCAACATTAGATTTGCAGATGACATAGCCCTTTTCACAGAGAACCTACACGACCTCCAACTAATGATAAATGAAGAGAGCAAGAAAGTCGGCCTACACATGAACTTCAGCAAGACGAAGATCATGTGCAACAACCACATTGGAGATAACAACACTAAGATCAAAATCGAGGACACGGAACTCCAGAAAATAGACCACTACATCTACCTAGGACAACGAATCTCCATGAGACCCTCAAAAGAAGAAGAAATCAAGCGAAGAATCACACTAGGATGGCAAGCCTTTGGCAGAGCTAGCTCAACCTTCAAAAATAATAAGATCCCATTAATCCTAAAGAGAAGGGTGTATAACCAATGCATCCTCCCAATAGTCACTTATGGAGCTGAAACATGGAATTTAACCAAGAGACAGACCCGTAAATTGAGAATCACGCAACGTGCACATGAAAGAGTAATGCTGGGCCTCACATGGAGAGACCACAAGACAGCACAGTACATCCGAGAAAAGACAAGAGTTAGGGACATCATAGAATACATAAAAAATCTCAAATGGCGGTGGGCTGGCCATATTGCAAGAATGGCAGACAATAGATGGACACCACGACTCACAACATGGATCCCCCGAGACCACATGCGCAACCAAGGCCATGTTAGATGGAGAGACGAGCTAGACAAGTTCAGGAAGTACTGGCTCCGTGACGCCCATGATAGGGAAGTGTTGCAAATCCTGGGGAAGGTCTATGTCCAACGACGGACGCTAATAGACTGATGATGATGATGATGATGATGATGATGATGATGATGAATGAACTTATATCTCTACATTGAATAAGTATTACTAATGTAAAATTGTTTAAGATAGCCCGTTTTTGTTTAAATACGATAATACTAATTTCAAGATTTAGTGAAGTCCACGTTTTGTACACATTACGGCTTCTCAATTTTTTTAATCATTTCAATCTGTGGACAAACGACTGGAATCGATTCTTAACGCATGTATTTCAAATTGTATGAACTAACATCCATATTATGGACTCAGAAATGTTTGTAAAATTTACGTATTTATATTTTTCACAGTAGGAGTTTCATTAAATTTATTTCCTCTAATGTTATGAAACAAAAAAAGAACTTACTATAAGACTAAAAAAAGCTGAGAATAAACAACGAAATGATCTCAATTTTTGAAGGTTTTGATAAATAGTAATATAATTAGAAGCAATTAGCATTTTTTAGTAACAATATTTAGTATCAATTTAATAACGGTTCATTAATAGATAAAAACAAATTGTAGCCCCACAAATCGAATAACTAGCCGGCCAAGTGGGCTAAAGATTATCCTCTCTTTGTTCGTATCTATGTGTTTATGTTTTTCCAAAAAGTGCCTTTTGGGCTCTGAGCTTATTTGGGACCAACAATGCCTAAATCTTGTACTAGTATCATTTACACATCTTATGTAAAATATCTATAGTAATACACTACGCACCATCTAAGACTTTTTTTTCGAAAGAATGCTTTCAAGGGATCTCTATGGTCATTTTGGACCAACAATGTCCCAATCTTGAGCTGGTATTTTTTGGAGATGATTCTAGCTAATACATAATTTTTTTTATACACTCTTTGATAAATAGTTCTGGTACACGTGCAGACAACGGATGACATTTTGAAGCTGCCTTATTGAGTTATATGTTATCTGTTTTGTGAAGAATCTGAATATTTTGAAGGCGGGTTATTGCTTTTTTTAAAAGCTGATAAGGTATTGGCCCTCTTTGTCCTCGCAAACCAGCTGCTGCCCGACCAGTCATGAACTGTACGTGACTTCTAAAGGTTCCCTCTGAGATCTAGAGACAGCATGTTGACATCAGGTCCTTTAACTGTTGCCAGTTACAGTAGTAAAGGTTTAGCTGGGCGAACTAGTTGGTGCAGCATATCACATAACTGCTCAACGGGACTGAGATTTTGAGAGTTTGTTGACTAAGGCAACACAGCAAAATTGTCTTCATGTTCCCGAAGCCATTCGTGTAGTTTGAAAGGTAGCATTGTCCGGCTGAAAGAAGCCATGGCCTAGTAGAAGACTGTTGTCATGAAGAAATGTACCTGGTCTTCAATAATATTGGTAGTGAATGACATAGTACTTCCAGCGTGAATTATAAGACGCACAAAACGTTGCCCCCCAAAATCACACTGTCTCCATCGGCTTTTTGCTTTCCAACAGCACACCCTCGTGTCCTTGCTTCAAGACGCACTCGTATTCTATTTCTATTTTATTTTGGAGGAAGTGAGACTCATTGGCGCTAACAACCTTCTTGCCTGGATACACAGGCCAGTTTCAGCGCTTGCAAGTTCATAAAGACGCATTAGGTAAGGGGCATTGGTTTCCACGGGTTATACGGCTGGCCTGTGGCTGCACAGCTCTTTACAGAATAGGGTGTTGTGATGCATTCCCTCCCTCACCTTGATTAAATCTGTCTCTCGTCGGCTGTTGTTATGCACTAAATGTGAAAGCCTCTATCCTCTTCTTGCATCACTTAGTCTTGGCTGACCAATACCTTGTCGGCAGTTGGTGATTCTCCCCTCCTCAGACAACTTTCAATAGGTATTCACCAAAACTGAACATGAGCGCCTCACTAACCATGTCACTTTGTAAATGCTTTCAAGTGATCTTCTGGCTATAGCAATTCGGTCCAAATCAAAGATAATCAAATTTCTCTTGTCAATAACTGTGATATTCAACACGTCAAAATGAAGTACTCGAGCCAGATTAGCTGATATTCTTGTGACCCCAGCATACGCTGTTCTTACAAGGCAGTAGTCATAATTCTTACCCTAAGTCGTTGATCATAATGTTTTGGCTCATCAATGCATTCACCTTTTTTTGCTTAGTCTACCACTATTCTAATTTCATATATATATATATATATATATATATATATATATATATATATATATATATATATATATATATGCATAAACGCTCCCTTCTTTAGGGTTGAGCACTCTTAAGTAAGGCATCCATCTGCCATAAACAACTATGCAATGCACTCCTAACTCTGGAATTGAGCACTCTGGTAAATGGAGAATTGTGCGTAAGTAAGCATTTCGCTTAAATCCGGCCCTACTGACCGTCCAGTTCTGCGTAGGGCATCAAAGGTCTGGAGCAAAGTTTCGACCCTACGAAGCGGGACTGGAAGAGATATCAAGTCTATGACACACTGAAGAGTTGTAATACAAAACAGCTGTCTGTGGATGACGCAATAACTAACGCTCCCCTATTCAGGGTTGAGCACTCTTTAAGTGGGCTAACTCGTTCATTGTAAGCTCATGCAATGCTCTTCCATAGGAATAGAGCACTCTGGTGGATGGGGAATATAAGCTAAATGAATATATCGCTTAAAATTCAACCTAACTGACCGTCCAGTTCCATGGAGCAGAGGCCGGATACTGGCCTCTGGGTCTGAAGCGAAGGATTCAATCCTGCCTTGGGTTATTGGATGGGAAAATTGATAGTCTATAGCCATACTGGAGAAACAGCTGTATGTGGATGACACAATATATATATATATAATTATATATATATATATATATATATATATATATATATATATATATATATATAACTCCGAATTTCACTATAGTGCCATCGTCAGACCACGTGTTACTCTTGTTGAGGCACTCCCAAGATAGCGAACCAATTACATGCGTGTCAGCAATGACACACTGCAGATTCTTAGGTGGCAGTGGACCTGGGAAAAAACAAACTTTAAACTTTAATTCATCATCTTAGTTTTAGAAGTATATTTTGAAATTTCAAGTAATATTCTTTTAGTTCTAATTTTTTTGAATTTATAAGAAAAATACGCATCTTGAAGAATCTACCTACGACTAAAATACAAGTGACATCCTGGTAACATGATTATTAAAAAAATGAAACTTTTGACTGAGAAAGTTCGCCAACACTCCCCCCTGATTCATAGGGAATGCACCAACATGAGTAACACATTGTCTGATGATTGCACCAGCGTTGTACTCAAAATCACCATGATTTTTCTGTGTATATCTATTCACGTATGATCTCTGATATGGAGCATTCTTCAATCATTGATAATTAAATTCTCAATATACTCGAAATCAGCTTAACATTCCATGTTGAATGTATCGAGCACTTTATAAAAAAATCCATCATACATCGGATATTGTATCATATTATATTTTATTACATTCCTTATTTGTATTGTGATATATATATATATATATATATATATGTATATAAGTATATATATATATATATATATATATATATATATATATATATATATATATATATATATATATATATATATTAGCCTATTACTCCACAACAGTTCATAGAAGTGAATGGGAAGATAACAAGATTGTGCCATACTAGTTTCCTCACTGGGTAGGGCCCATCTATCATGAAAATCAGCATTCAAAATCCTGGCTTTAATTTGGGCTTGAACATGGATTAATGACTTTGGTGTAAGACAGAAAGATTGTACTGCATCAGTTTTATTCTCGGAAAAGGTCTGCCTACACTGTAAATCAGCATTCGGAATCCTTGTGTTCACTTGTGAGCGAATACCAACGGAGCTGAAGATAGGAATATTGTGCAGCGTCAGTTTTCCCAGTGGGGAGAGCTTGCTTATCTACCTTGGGGGTCAGCATTTGAATATAATTCCAATGCGTTCTCCTGGTGAAGTTGAATCATAGAACCCAACAAAAAGATTGACCCTCAAAGGGTAAACATGCTCAGGAAAGAACCATACTCAGCATCACATGGAGAGATCACAAGACAGCACAGCATATTAGAGAATAACACAAATCAGAGATATAGAATACACTGAAGAAACTCAAATGGCAATGGGCTGGTCATGATGCAAGAATGTCAGACAACCAATAGACAACTCACAGCGTAAATCCCCTGATTACATTTACGAAACTCTGGCCAGCAAAGATGAAACTACCTAACGAGATGAATAAGATCAGGAGGTATTGGCTTTGCGACACCCATGATAGAGAAGTCTTTTTTGGAGAAAGTCTATGTCCAACGACGGACGCCAAGGGGATGCAGCTGCCGGCCTGATCTCAAAACTTGGTTACTGGTTGAAGAATATGCAATTATCTTTGCCACCAAACAGACTAACATCTTGTGTGTGTGTGTGTGTATGTGTGTGTATGCGTGTGTATAGATATTTACTCAGCTTAACAGCCAAATAGTGGTGGATGAGAAGATATGAAAGTTATGCTGCGCCAACAAAAAGGCATATCTGCTCACTTTGAAAGTCAGCATTCGAAATCCTAGCTTTCACCAAGGCTTGAACACCAACCATTGACAATACTAGAAATTTCACACTTGTTTTCGTCATTTGGCAAGCTGGCATTTGTATATGTGTGTGTGTATGTGTGTGCATATGTATACGTGTGTGTGTGTAAGTTTGTGAGTGTGTGTGTAAGTTTGTGAGTGTGTACGTAAGTTTGTGAGTGTGTGCATGTGTGCATAGTCTTGCGCATGCATTAGTAAAAAAGGAGGAGGGGAGAGATAGAAAGAGAAAGAGAAAGAGAGAGGGGAAGGAGAATGCATATAGAAGAAGGGTAGTGAGATTACAATCAATGCACGTATGCATAGAAGAGAGAGAGAGAGAGAGAGAGAGAGAGAGAGAGAGAAAGAGGGAGAGAGAGAAGAATGATTAAGAGAAAGAGAGTGAGAGGAAGAGGGAGAAGGAATGTTGTTTGATGAAAATGGGGTATAAGAATGGTAGATGTAGAGGAGAGTACTGGTTGATAGAAAAAGAAAGATGAAATGCTTGAAGGGCAAGAGAGAGACAAAGAGAGAGAAAGAGAGAGAGAGAAAAAGAGAGAGAAAGAAAGAAAGAGAGAGATTGTGAAGTAGAAAATACATTAGAGTTAATGTGTGTGCGTAAGAGTCAGAGGGAAAGAGAGAGAGAGAGAGAGCGAAAGTAGAGATTAAAAATCGCGAAAGGAAGAAGACATGAAGAAAAAGAGAGTGAGAAAGAAGGAGACATTGGGTGCCATATTGTGTTTACGTGTGCGTGTGGATGTGTATGTGGATATGCATACAAGTGTTGCGCCTCAGACAATTGAGGGCAGATCCTATTTTATTGTACCTCGATCGATCAAAGCCGAGTCACCTATAAAGATGTACGATCGCCCGATAAAGAATCAAACTGGACCGAAGCCTGTATCGCTGTTAAGCCTCGTTTCCACCTTCGGACAAGACCAAACGTTTTTCGGTCTCGGGCAACAACAACACACTTTTTTTTTCCATTTTTCTTTTCCAACCAGTTTCTCTCTAACAAAACCTGCAACTTCAACAGGATCAGAAAAAATATCGAAATACCAAGCGCACAAAATTCGATCAAATTTAAACAATATTTAAAAAACAAACAAACTTTCTACGAATCCTGAAGCAGTTTGTTTTAAAATTCAAGGACTTGACATAAGTGATCTAATATGAAAACTGAGGATAAAACGAATTGGTCTATCATATAAAGACTATTTTTTCTTTTTCCTGAGTGGGTGAGCGTCTGATCGTTTCTTGCACACACGCAAATGCTGACATCGTTTCTCCAGTTCAAGAAAATATACACAGCGGAGTAAAAGTTTCCCAATAAATGTCCAGTCTGGTACTCTCTTCTTGAAAAAAAAAAAAAAAAAACGTGGGAAAAAACTTTCAAAGTAAGTAAGTTTTTTTTCCAATTTATGTTGATCAATGAAAGATTCGTTTTCTTAATTTTATAAATATTTCTTTCTACCAGGTGTCTCAAAAGTCACTATATCGTATTTTTAGATAGGTATTTCATACCCCCACCCGCCCCCCAAAAACAGACGATCTAAAAAATGCCAAAAAATAACTTCAGTCTAAATCGCAGATTGGTACTGATTTACCTCTTTCACTGTAATAAGAACAACTAGAGTACAAAGAACAAGAACAATCCTCACCCAATTTAGGGGAGTAAACTCTCTACTGTCATGTCACGTTGAACCAAACCGATGAATAAAATTTACATTTTCTCACCATGATTTGTAATCACGACCAAATGATTGGTAGGCGGCTCTCTTACCAATTGAGCCAAGCTGACAAGTGTTATACATCAAGAAAATTCATGTTATATTTTTTTCATTAATTATACGTAAAAGGCGAAAGATTCAGTAATCATCTTCAGTCGGTATATAATTAGAAGTAGAATTCGACCCTGAAGCAGTCAGGCTTGTCATTTGATCTTCAGCTTATGCCCACGATATTTTGATTACTGTGGGTAGGTGGAGAAAACGGTCACATTACTTTCGTTCATCATCTTCCCCTCTTTTACATGAGGAACCCATCCAAAACCACTTCCGGCTTAACAAACCCATCGAAAGGTCATAAACATCCAATAAACAGACGAAAAATTGTTGAAAACGAGATACATTACCTGGATATTTTGAGAATTTTCTCATAAAATTATGCCAATGAAATTAAGATTATTTCACCGGTAAATTTCTATGTGGGAGCTAACTTTTTTCATAGCGGAACCCACAATCAGTGTTGCCGATTTAGAAGTGATTTTATCCCGATTTTTCGATTCTGGAAGTCAAATACGAAAAATTAGAAAAAAAAAAAACTCAATTGGTAAAACTGGGATTTAAATTATGTAAATTTAAAAAGAAGATACAAATACTGTCAACATTGGATTCACAAATTCAAAAAAAAACAAAACAAAACAAAAAACAAAACATAAAAAAACAAAACCCCCAAATAAACAAACCAAGCAGGCAACCGTCACTGCAATTGACGAAGGTATCTCTAACATCAATAAATATATCAAGTGGGATAATTGTTCAACGATCTCTAATTCTTGTCTCATAGAGATCATGTGATCCTGTAGCACGAACTTTGCTCTTGATGCAGCCCCTAGAAAAATAGATAAATCAATAGCGACCCTAACCCTTGCCTGGCTTCGATCTTGTTTTTCTGACATAAGTGCCGATGCTGTGATGATGGAGATAGATGAGAATCTTGAGTGTGAAAAGATTTCTGTGGCATGAGCTATCGGTCCCTATCGAAATCACAGAGACTGGACAGGAATCTGAAAATGAAAATGAATAATAAAATCTATAATCACTTTTAGACATCTTGTATTTACATTAAACGTCACACAAAATAGTTCTGTTTACAATCAACGAAACGCCATATTTATCCGTCTATAAGACGCATGTTTTCCAAAGAAGAAGAAGAAGAAGAAGAAGAAGATGATGATGATGATGATGATGATGATGATGATGATGAAGAAGAAAACGTCGTTATTTGAGAAAAAAAAGACTACATTCAAAACACATGCACAGTAAGAAGGTCGTGATTTTATTTTAGAAGAAGCAGAAGCAAACTTTTTTACTCTCATACTTATTGAATACATAAAAGAATAAATAAGAAAATGAAACAACAAATAAAAAGAAAAAGGAGAACTAAAATTATAACCTTTAAGTGAGAAGCAATTAGCTTCAGTCTGTGGTACAAAGTCTCACAGTAAAAGCATTAATTCACGAATAGCTCAATGAATAATGCACTAAATCAGGAAAGAGATCTGCATCAGAAAGATTTAGATTGTATTAACACTCAAAGTATGATTGTGAATAAATGCTTAGTCTACAGGTACAATAATAAATAATTTCTACATTTTCATTTAAATGTCTGCACTGAAATATTAATCATATCACTTATTTTTGAAAGGCATATTTATAGGTTTATTTTCATCATGACCTACTGTCTATGTTTTTGGCGCCCAGTCTTCTATCCATAATACAAGTGTACATAGAAGATATGCTTACAGTTGGAATATATAAATAAGGATCAAGGGAAGTGGAGTAATAGTCAGCTGAGTTGTTTTGAAACTGGGGTCCGTTGACGCCTAGGGTCTGCTGAAGGGTTTACCCCTAAACCTGAAATTGCCAATCCAACGACAGAGAAACTATATCAGCCATCGCACACCTATAGACATACATAATCATTGTATACAGTCCTGTACTTAAATATATCAGAATTCAAATAAATGTAATCAATTTAGAATAGATGTAATTATTATAGTTCAATATCTGTATTAATATTCTTGATTACAGTCTAAAAATTAAAGGCTAAATAAAAAAAGGGCTCACCATAATATTCCTCTTATAGAAGGGGTCCTTGAGTTTTCAAAGTTTTCAAACCATTTGTGTATTGAGTTCAATCCTCACAAGGAGCCGAACGGTAGACTAAGCAATACTCAGTAAATACCTAAAGTTGCCTCGCCGTGGAGCAATGGTTAGCAAACTAGTCTAGCAAAGCATTGTTTCTGTGCTGGGTTTCATCACTGCTAGACCCTTCACTCTTATGACTTTGTGTCAGTTCATCAAGAGGTCCTTCTTGATGGCCGAAACGTTGGGAATACTCGTCACTTCGGTGTTAATGATCAATGTTCAAGCCACACACTTGATTCACAGACTGGTACTGCTGTAGAGTATTCGATTTTGACTTCCCAACCTTTTGGCCTTATACCAAACTAGGCCAAGTCTAGTTATTATAAGGAAAATATTTACACAGAGTACACTGACACGTCTGGTTAGTCACTCTGTAGAAACCATCATGCAACCGATGTATTCTGGCAGCTAGCCATGTTAGGGATAATCAAATAAAACATTGGAAAAAGGGGTTATCAATGATTACTTTACTTCTCTAGCCTTTTAGGGGCAGGGATCACTAAAAAAACTCCTCATTAGGAAAAAATAAAAAAGAAAGAAAGAAAGAAACAAACAAAACGGACAGATACAAACTAAGAGATCAATCTAGCAGAAATCTACATTGTAAACTGGACACTTGAAATCTAAATTTTTTAATTAAACGCTAAACGTTTTGCCTAGACATAGTAAGTAATGCATGTTCAGATTTTCTAAGCTAAACTGGTGCAGCCTGTACGTGAGACACACACACACACACACACACATACACACACACACACACACACACACATATATATATATATATATATATATATATATATATATATATATATATGTAGTCTAGAAAGTTTTGCAGCTTTAAACACTAAGGATTCAGAAACTTTTCCAATAGATTTTTTGTGTCACTTCAATCACTTATTTCCCAATATCTGTCAATGCGATTTAGGTAATTTTCAAAAGTGTTTTTTCTTTGTTTCCCTTATACTTTGTTTTCATCATACCATGTATGAATTATCTCTTATTGGGATCATCAGTCGTTTACCATACGACCGTTCCGGGAATTTTAAAAACAAAACAGTTATATTAACATGGTGCCCCAACAGTGTTGATCAAACTATATATATATATATATATATATATATATATATATATATATATGTATATAAATATAGCCAGCTTAAAAAAACTATGAACAGTTTTGTTTGACGATTTCTAATGATAAAAATTTGTCTTTTTGTTGCGTTTTTGGTCTTTCAACCTCTAGCAGAATGATTAGGAAGGTGAACTACTCTTACCCTATGCCTATAGATAATCGTGCAAAAACACGACTTCTTTTCTTTTGCTTTTGAAAACGAAAAGAAGGAAAAGAAAGGGAAGCTTGGAACAATCTAAAGCTTTGGTTCCCAAACTTATTTTGTTACGGAACTGGTACACGATTTTCTTAAAATCGCAGAATCCATTCCTATATTCCGTGGATACCCCCCGGTATACTAATTTTGATAAAACATTAAATGAGAAAATTGTTTTAAAGAGAGAATTCATTAATATTAAAAAAAAACACGTGAAAAATGAGAATAAAAAACGCTTTCATTCAAGCAACATTTTACGTTGCCAAATGTATTATTTGGAATATTGTAATGACTATTTTTTTTACAAAATAGATTTTTATCATATTTTATCAAACGACACTTCAATATCGCAAAACCCCAGAAACCTGGAGCCCACTTTAGGAAACACTGATCTAAAGGCTACCTCACAAATGATCGAAATGTCATTCGAATTCAATACTTTATCAAGGTGCAATTACTGCCCATGATGTAACTGATATAAAATGATATGTTTTGACCTGAATCCTCACGGAACAAAACGTGGGAAATATATATGTGATAATAGTCGAACGTTGCATCTTCAGAAATAAGAATCTTCAGTTTTTACATTTTAAGACATTGTTTGTTTCTTTTAAAACTGTGACAAAATCGAGTCCTATAGATGCCAAACGGATTTTTCGGTTCAGACCAAATTTGAATCGGCCCAGAGTGTTCATGAAAAGGGAAGTATATATAGAGAGAGTAGGCGAAGAAAGCAGAATATTTCTTTTTTCTTGCGTCACACTTTGTCATATTATTCCCTTTTTAAAGATCAATTGTCGAGATAGAAATTAAAGTACAAGAAAGAAAAAAAGGGAAGGAAGCAGATTGTAATGTGCTAATAACTGATGTATACACTTCATATATATTCATAATTCTCTAATTCGCCAATGAATTATGTGGTATTTTGAACGATGTTTTTCGTTTCATATTTGATGCAATGATCATTTATTTTTCAAAAAAGGGCAACTTGAAGAATCGATTGGAAACAAATAGTTTTATTACAGAAACAAATGTTGCCAAAAGAGGACACACACACACACACACACATACACACACACACACACACGCGCACACACACACATATATATATATATATATATATATATATAACGTATGTTCTAATTCTTATTTTACCTTTGCCAACGAAGGTGGGAGAGGTATATGTATTCAATCGAGTCCATCGGTCTATATTTCCAAAAAATACCTCGAAAGGTTCTCAAAAAATTTCAATGACAGTTTGTTTGAGGTTGAGCTATGGACTAGGAAAGAATTGATCACATTTGGGGCAGATTCAGCTTCTTTTTACAATCGCCTTTTCATTGCAGCCATATGTCCGCACGATATCTCCAAATATTCCCAATGACAGAAGGATTGGTCATAGGCCAAGGAAGAATTGATTAATTGTTGGGTTGGATCCAGAAATTTCTTTTTGATTGTGAGATATTTTTTGATTCATCAGGTCAATGGAACAACAACAACAAAAAAAAAAAATGAATAATCGAGTTATCTGGACTGCACTATATATATATATATATATATATATATATATATATATATATATATGAATTGATTTTCATTCAGTTACGTTCGTTCCTCCAGTGGATTTCACGAATTAAGGTTTGTGACATAGTCGGTTGAATGCTTGTCGAATACTTGTCTTCATTTCGGTAGCTTGTGTATATATTTTGGTTGATGGAATTCTATTCCAAGAAGTCGTTGATTTGGATGTTAAAACTTGAAGCACGATGTTATACTGAAGCTGTTTTATAATATTGAAAATTTGAAAGACGAACGACTTGTAAGGCGATAAGACTTTTCACCTCCGGCTGACAAAAGGGTGGGACCATCAGTTTCTATGTGTGACAGTTGGCATTCTCGACGTCATTTTCATTGTCTTCTTCTTCTCAATTGGATAACTTCATTATTCCTTCATCATCAGTCTTTTAACGTCCATCGTTGGACATAGACCTTCCCCAAGATCCGCCATATTTCTTTATCATAGGCATCACAGAGCCAGTATTTTCTGAATTTGTCTAGTTCATCTCTCCATCTTGTTTTTTGTCGGCTTCAGTTTCGCATGTGGTCTCTGGGGATCCATGTTGTGAGTCATGATGTCCATCAGTTGTCATTCATTCTTGCAACATGACCAGCCCATTGCCACTTGAGTTTTCTAACAGATTCTATGATGTCTCTGAAATATATTTCAATTTTGTGGAGACAGACAGTCGATCTGGTGTTTGTTTAAATATATAAAGCAACTGAAATCAAGATACACAAATATTTGCGAAAATTATTAAAGGTTGACTGTTTCATGTTATAAAACATAGAATCATATTTCATGTAACCGAACGTTTAACAAGAAAAGAAGAAAATATCTACCACTCAATAAATATCAAAACAGATAATTATGGATAGCAAATTGACTGTAGATATAAGGGACCGTCAACCGAAACTGTCACAAAAACTGTTTACAAAGGTTTCTTCAATTTTTAAGTCGCATCGGCTCGTGGGCTGGCTGGCTATTCACACATCACGCGTATAGGCCGCACCAATTGAGCTAGAGTGCTGAAGTTCTCGACATCTACTTCTTATCATATCTAGACAAAAACTTCTGTTGTACTTTGACTCCACCCTTGTAAACAGGTTTTTATGGGGGAGGGGCTTCAATTTTCAATATAGGTTTATGCTAAATTGATCTTTAAGTTATTTTTTTTAAATTCGAATATTTTTTGTAATCATTGACAAAAAATGCGAGAGAGGTAACATTCATTGCACACCTTTTTTGATTGATCATCCCCAACATGGATTGCTGCCAAAAATGTTGGTCTCTTAACAGTTTCTATTAAGTGGTGAAGTAGACCTGTCTTCTGTATAATGAATCATGTGTGTGCGTTTGTGTGTATTTGTACTCTAAGGTGTCGAGAACTACGCATCCCAGAATAATAACAAAAACATGTTTGAAATCAGCAAGTCTATAAAAACCAATGGCACTCATTTTTCGGCTGAATTTCGCAAAAGGAGAAAAGTCGAGTTTTGTGGGATGCAGCATCCACGCTCTCACAAAACAAGTGCATCGAAAATATTTCTTTTTTTTTTTTTCATCTAAAATTTCCTCCAAAAGCTTATTGCTTGAAACCAAAGTATACGTATGTTTTGAATCAGCATAATTTTGGGAGATTTTGTTCATTTTTTTTTCTAACGTTAAGGGGGATCAATGCTTAAAAAAAGATCAAGGGCTGGGGCATTAATTTCTCGTCTCAAACTCATGTCGGTGAAAAAGTTGAGTGGTTAAAACCTCGGAAAATAGGCGTAGCCGAATTGAACAGATCAAATTTTGCCTGTAGAATACATTTTAAGGTTGAATTTTGTGAAAAATATTTCGGCGCTTTCTATGGAGTCTGTATTCGTGCTCACAGGAAAATGTTTTCTTAATTCTCTTTTGGGACAGTAATTTACGGTTTCAGTATCATAACAGTTCTGTAGCCGAAGACCTTGGAGAAATGAAATTGGCGGACCAAGTTCAAACTCAGGCAGAGTAATTCATTTTTTCCTCCCAGTGCTAATGTAATTTTGGATGTGTGTATGTTATATAAAGTACTGAATTTTAATTCATTTTTCTTGAAATTAAATGTGTAATCCTATGCAGATTAATTAAATTTAATAAAATCTCTGTTAAATATCATTTGCTTTCACTGTTATTAGAGTTTAGAGTGTTTTCCCTTTGAGCAACACTGGTTAACTCAGCTACTTTTATATAAAAAGGATAAGCAGTAGTGTATTTCTCATTGGCGCCAGTCGTCAGTATTCGTGCCCAGTGGGAGGTTAGGATTTTCAAAGCCAACAAGCTTTACTCACTTGAAAAATTGATGCAATACAATCTTTTGCTCTTTTTTCCATATAGATTTATGTCAAAGCTACATTATACGATCATTATGATATCTATATATCCATGAGTGTATACGTACGTGTGCGCGTGCGATTGTTTGGTGGAACCTTTAGAAAAGGACTATATCGACTTTCGATCCCCAAAAAACTGTATTTCAAAATTTTGGATAGTCTAAAAGGGAGTTCAGGAGGATTTACTATGTCTCTGGTAAGATTCGAACTCAAGACCTAGTTTTACAAAAAACCACTGCTTTAAACATTCGAGTCATGGAGCCACGCGTAATTATCTGTACCAAGTACCATATTGCGTATACAACACGCTATATTATGTATTGCTTTATTCTTTTTGGTACAGTTACAGTTAATTTTTAAGATTATATGATAAAAACCATGGGATAGCATCAAGCACAGGATGTAAAAACTGGAACTATTTTCATTCACTGTTAAAATCTACATTCATTGTTAAAAATATCATAATTATGTTATCAAATTATTTGTTATAAATAACTTAATCTCATGAAAAGAAATATTAACATGACTGGATGCTAAAACTATTTCAGCAACTGGGCCGAATTCTCAAAAAAAGAAACACAAATATCTTCCCTATACATTAAGTGGGTGTGTGCAAAATTTCAAATTTTGTACTCTGGACACTTCAGGCTGAAAAGAGTACAGAGGGAAGAGAAATAATTATAGTTAAAAGATAATAGATAAAGAAAGAAAAAGTAATAAATTCTGGTTAAAAGAAAATGTTTAGCGAAACTGGATATTGCAATCAAACATACAAAGCTTCCCAATTTCTCTTAATTTCTTTTTCTCTTTCGTTTTTTCTTCCTTTCGTTGATCAATAACATAGGAATCGAACTCCTACTCTCTTTATCCATCATTTCAAACTTTTCAATTTGTAGTCTCAACTGGAAGCCTTAACTTGTCATTGTTGTTAGGTAGGGAAAATAAAGTCAACTCAGTAAGAGTTTGACAATAATGATAAGGATAATGATATATTTTTTTAAATAATTCGAAAATAAGTTTTTAGGACCGACTAATTTTGATTGACATAATCTGTGATTATAATAAGCTGTCTCCTCTGTATTATCACTCGATAAATTATTCGAGTTATTAAACTCATTCTTTCTGTTCCTTTTTTGTTACCATCATGTTTCAGCCGATCCATACTATGGCCTTCTTCAGGCGTATAAGCGTAGATAAAGAGCCTCTAAAAATACTATATCTCAAACATCAACTGGGACATCATCGGTATTAGTGGAACAGATGAGACAAGTGGATGTTGCCTGTGAGGTTGCTCTTTATATAAGAATAAAAGAAATGCCAAAAAATCCCACATGGTTTTGCAATTGGAATAAATGCTATAATGTGTGAGTTCGCGCTTACACCAACGAGTCAAACGATTGTTTAGTGGATTTTTAACCTCCCCACCCCAGAAAAGAACAGGTTTGGTTAGGCCCTCCAGAGGAACCGCCTCGAGCGTAAGGACGGACCCAGAGTGGGATCAGTCAGGTCTGGAACATCTCCCTCTTTAAGGGCTAAGCACAACTGGAAATTAAAAAATATTTGCATAGAGAAATATTATGAATAAAAACCAAAATAATCACAAGTAATCATGAATTAACCATAAAAACAAAAATATATTACATTATACTTATTTCATCAGATGAAGTATTTAAAATCATTCTTATCAAGTTTTGCTATTATCCGCGAAACACAATCAAAGTTCCATCATCATCAGCCTTTTAGCGTCAGTCGTTGAACATAGACTTTCCCCAAGATTCGCCAAACCTCTCTATCATGGGCGTCACGTAGTAAATAGTTACGATCAAATAAGAAGGTAAACAGCAGCAAAAAATAATGATGATTTATAATACTACAGTTGATAAAATAAAAAGAATAGAATTGGATTCCGAAATTGAACAACCAGTAAACAACAAACATGGTACAGAAGAGATCGAGATAGTGGATAAGTTTAAGGGTTGGATATGGACTTTCACTAACGATTAAGTTCCAGTAGTTCAGTAGTACGAACAGTCAAGCGTTGAGCCAGCCACCCTCCTTCATAGAGGGCTTGAATGTCAGTTTGATTCTCACCTAGAACTTATTCTTCATCCTGATCCTCACTGTCAATTTAATTACTTATCGCTGAAGGGAACTCAGCCTGAGTTTAGTTGCGATAAAAGCCCCCAAAAAATTGATTAAATAAAATAAATAAATAAATAGATAGATAAAAATAAATAAATAAAATAAATATAAAGTAGCAAAAGATTAATGATGAAAATGTAATATTTTGTTTCCATCTAATATAAGTGAATCATAACGAATTTCATCTTATCAAAATTTTTTGTTCATTCGTTCTGAGGTAAATTTCTCTGATTATTTTTCTTACTTAACTCTTTTCTCAATTCCCGAACTAAAAAGTTATGACTCAAATGTAAATGAAAAATATCGGATCACGGCCGATCATGATGTGGACAAAAACATGTTTTACATGCCTGACTGTTTCAGGGCCAAAATTCACTCTTAACGCAACTTTAAGCTACCCGACCGAATTTAAAAAATGTTTTCCCTACCCGTTGAGGGGGAGTGTGTGAGCTAAATTTCGATATCCTGTTACGGACAGTTTGGGTAGAGAAGGGAAAAAAGAAGAAAAGAATTATAGTAAAGATAGAAGAAGAAAAAAAGGTAATACATTCTAAATAAAAGATTTTGTTTAGTGAAACCAGATAATTCAATCTAGCATTTATCACATTTTCTCTCTCTCTTTCTCCCTCTCTCTCTTTCTTTCCTTATCAAATTTATTTTTCCTTTTTTCTATCTTTCTTTTTCTCTCTCTTTTTACTCTCTCCGTCGTTTGATGACGTAAGAATAGAATCTCTCTCTCTCTTTTCCCTTCTCCATCATTAAACTTTTATAACACTATTCATTTTTTGTGAAACTTTATTGTGATATTAAAGTGAAAAAATTTTGTGTGGCAGAGAGCAAGGTTTGATTGTGATAAGTGCAGCCTCTTTCAACGTGAAAGTCATATCTTAAAAAAGATTCGACAATATAGCGGCGACATAATTCCAAGTGTTTGAGCAGTTTTGCCAATTTAGCGCTTGTCGCTCTGACTTTAGCACGTTTCCTGTTCTGGCAGTGTGCAAATCGTCATATTAGGCGAACTAGAAAATTTTGGCTATTTTGGCTATTTTGGCGTGTTTTGGGTCATTTTTAGTGTCTATTCGGTGTTTAATTTCATTTATTGTGTTTTTCGGTTACCTATTTTATTTATCGCTTTTCATTGCTATTTAGTCAACTTACAAGAAAATATTTTTGTAATTAGCAACTGCTTGAGCAATCAGTACTCAAATGAATTCATATGATGAACAATGGACTCTTCCACTGCGATTTCAGTTGTTCATTTTCTACCAAAAACAATCTCATAGTAAATCAAATATATCCGTGAATTTCTTTTTCACGATGATTGAACAGTTACATGATATCAGCTTGTAGTGCTATACAAAGGAGGTCAAGTTTGCAAGCCGTTAGTAGTAAGTTTGATATTTGCTAAATTCTCCATAATTATTTCCCAACTTGGGTTAGTGTATTTAAAAACTTTATTTAAGAAATTATTTCTTTCGAAAACTTTTTGTACGAACTATACTGCTTCGTTGTGCGTACTTAAATTACTAAGCCAATGCCCATTCCAAAGGTAAATATTCGGAAGAACCCCCACTTTTGTGGAGCGGCCGGTCATAATAGGCATGTAAAACAAATTCCCATCCGTCGTGCGGAACTACGGCTTCGTATCATTTCATTTTCAACTCTCTAGTGTTGTCAATACGGATATTCCATATCTATATTTAGATTCATAATTTTAGAAAAAAAGATCTAAATTCTGGAGTTGAACGACCGTAGCCATCAAAGATGGCAAAGGGTTTTATCCTTTTTTATACGTATGTGTTTGCTCGTGTTTTCCAGTGTTTTGTCAACAGACCTGGAAATTGGCATCAACACTCCACTGGACCCATTCTAAAATATTTGATTTTGATGTTTGGAAAAAAAAGTTTTTCATTTTGATGGGTTCATTAATAATATATGGATTCTCCATAATCTAGATGTTTCTAGATGTTTTTTTAACCATAATTCTGATATTTTTCTTTTGAAAACGCCAGCAATGTCATAGATAGAATTCATTCTGACCATATTTATTCTTCAACGGAATTTTTATCCATTATCATACGAGGAATTTTTATTTCATGACTTCAAATTTTAACACTACGTTTTTTCAATTATTGATTGTGGCAGCGAGTTTTTGAAAATTCATTTTTCATTAGATGTCTCGAAAACCGTTGATCAAAACAACTTCAAACCCTACACTGAAATGCCTTGTGAGTTGACAAATGTATATGGCAAATATCAACTTAATCCAATTTGTCAAGTTATTTCGGTGCGTATGCACTAAAACCTCAATTATAGTTAGATTACAAAACTTAAAATAGAAAAAATATTTTAAATATTCCGTTTTATGGATTTTCATAAATTTTGTGTGTGCCCAGTATTTGGAGTCCATTGCTTCCCAGAGGTCATTTGCGGTCATTTGTGTCAAATTACTAAGATATGCAATTTGAGATTTTAAAACAATCTTAAGCGGATTTATTTCCCAGTTAAACCTGACAAACATGCAGCCGTTTGGGTCACCCTTTGAGAGAAAATTAGTGCAATCTGACGTGATTACAATGGATCTGGTTTTTACGCAATTGCAAATAGATAAATAAAACTATTTAGTCACTAATAGAAACTGTCATATGACCAAAGACTTTTGGCAGCATGTCGTGTTGTGAGTGATCAATTAATGATTGGAAGAAGGGGGCGATCAATGAATGAGTAACTTCTCTCGCCTTTTGTTAGACAGTAATCATTAAAAAAACCTGAATTTTGACTCAAACTAAGGAGTCGCTTTACGATAAACGTACATAGCAAATTGAACGCTCACTCAAAAAACCTATCAGGAGGAGGATTAAAAAAACAAAACAAAAAAAACAAAACAAATTTTTTTGACATCATAAGGAGAAAATATTTAGCTCCCTTGGCGCGGCCTGTGCGTGTGATACATGCATGCTTAGCCAGCCGGGCCTACTTTCACAATTTTGGTGACAGTTTGGGGTGATGGTTTCTATTTAAGGAGACTATACATTTTCTAGTCGTCTCCATTAACAGAGCGATCATAATAATATAAATAAAGGTTATCACGAACACAGACTCTGCACTATTATTATTGAGTTGAGGTACATCAATTAAATACTTCTATCTACTGTGTGTCGTTTCGGTTACTTGAGGGTCACAGGCAGATAGACAAAACCCAACTTTTAGTATTAAACAGATATGTTAAGTCAAGTCAGATAAGAGGCCGAGATTAAAGAGCTCCCAGTGAGGACAGTTCATTAATCCCAGCGTAACAGCACAAAACATCTACCTAGGACAGCGAATCTCCATGAAACCCTCAAAAGAAGAAGAAATCAAGCGGAAAATCACTCTAGAATGGAAAGCCTTTAGCAGAGCAAGCTCAACCAACGAAAACAAGAAGATCCCAGTATAATCCTAAAATGAAGGGTGTATAACCAATGCATCCTCCCAATAGTCACTTATTGAGATGAAACAGGGAACCTAACCGAGAGACAGATCCACAAATCGAGAACCATGCAACGTGCACATGAAAGAATTATACTGAGCCTCATATTGAGAGGCCACAAGACAGTACATCCGGGAAAAGACAAGAGTCAGGGACATCATAGAATCCATTAAAAAGCTCAAATGGCAGTGGGCTGGCCATGTTGCAAGAATGGCAGACAACCGATATATATTGTGACTCATGACATGGGTCCCCAGAGATCACATGCGCAACCGAGGCCGGCAGAGTATTAGATGAAGAGATGAGCAAGACAAATTCAGAGAGTACTAGCACCGGGACGCCCACGATAGAGAAGTGTGGCGAATCTTGGGGAGAGTCTGTGTCCAACGACGGACGATAAAAGACTGATGATGATGATGAACAGCACGAAATATACCTCCTGCCCTGACTATTCCTGGGATTAAAAGTCTAGCCTGTTTTATACCCCAGATATATTCTGGGTTAGTCAAGTTTATGACTCAGGGTATAAAATATACCCCCTTCTCCTTATAATACCCCTCGTGTTTTCCGTAAATAAGTCTGTATTTCAATGTTTCATTAAACTTCTATACTTAGATGCAAAAAATATTTGAGGATTCAGTATCAAATTCTAATTCTATTGCACACAGTGAGATTCAACGACAGCACTTTACCGATAACAATGATTTAACGATCTGTATTCATTGAGACATACAAATTATTGAGAAGGTCGAAATAAAATAAAATCATGGATCAAAAAAGATATAAGTCACAAACAAACACTTGTTTTTTTTTTCATGCTAAAATGTTCGAATTTCAGGAGTATCTTGCGGTTTGAACAGGCTTTTGTCAACTGATTTTTCACGTTGTAGTTCAATACTGTTTCTCAATTCGAGTGTTTTTAATTTAATTTCAGGTATTTATATTTACTTTATTGATGATAAAGTATTGTAAATCATTATTCAATTTTTAACTACTACAATTTACCTCCATCTTAATTTGTTGTTGTTTATTTTTCAAATCAGGAATAAGTTATGTATTTACTTATAGCCCACTTCATTCTTCAGTGGAAAATGGAACGTCCCCACCAAAAAATGTGATGAAAAAATTTGCAAAAATACATGAAAAGTAAAACGTCAGAAATGTGTTGAATAATGGATGATCATTTACGTTTTGAATTATTCTTGGATTATGGTAGATAATTGAATTTAAGGTCTGAAACGATTCTTTAAACTGCAAGATAACCAATTCAAGATTCAGGTCTGAGTTATATAAGGTTTTAAAATCATACAAAAGCTTTTGGAACGCTTGTATGTTTCAATTTTATTTTGATAAATATAATTTGATATCACGTTTTGATAAATATTATCTAAAACTCATTATATTGATATTTTTTGCTTCTCTCTTTTATTTCGATGTCCCCATCTACTGTAAGTAATACTAAATAATAACATGTGCCAGATGGATTTTCACCAGAATATTACGTAGTTAACGCTGTAGTTCTCATTGTAAGGTACTGCTTTTCACATCAAAGATCTAGTTAGATTATTTGAAGACCATGATAATCATACTTATGATTTATTTTCTGTGGTGTTAATTTCTTATCAATCATCATGAGTCTTTTAACGCCCATCGTTTGACATAGACCTTCCTCAGGATTTGCCACAATTCCCTATCAAGGGCGTCGCAGAGCCAGTATTTTCTGATCTTGTCTAGTTCATCCCTCTATCTTGTATTTTGTTGACCTCAGTTTTCGCATGTGGTCTCTGGAGGTCCATGTTGTGAGTGATGATGTCCCTCGGTTGTCTTTCATTCTCACAACATGACCAGCCCATTGCCATTTGAATTTTCTAACGGATTCTATGATGAGCCAGGCACCCATTTTCTTCTTTATATACTGTATTTTCTTATGAGGTTGAGCATGATGTGCGCGTTGCATGCTTCTCAGTTTGCGAGTCTGTCTCTTGGTTAGGTTCCATTTCCAGCTCCATGAGTGACTATTGAGAGGATGCATTCTTCTTTTTAGGATTATTGGGATCGACTTGTTTTTGAGTTTGATCTTCCGAAGGCTTGCCATCCTAGGGTGACTCTTCGCTCAATAAGTTCTCAACAGTTCCCAAATGATGACCAGGGATTTTTTACTCTCGAGTCTAATATTCCTTGGCCAAATACTAACCCTGATAATTTGTATTAGATATTTCATATTGTTCACAGGTTAATACAGGAATTGGTTAATATGCACGTCAGCAATTAACAGAATACGAAGGCAGGATATTTAAAAAAAATGCAACAGTTAAAAGGTACATAACTCTTTGAAAAACGTTTGAGTTGCTTCCTTTAAATTTACAGTTAACTGATTGACTAATACACTGAGCTGTATTCTCAGCTATTGATTTATAAGTATATATATGATATGAATATATTGTATATATTGATTAGAGATAATGATAATTCAAACTGACATAATGCCATTAAAGTGTTGTTGGGTTAGGGTTGAACTCTTCTTAAATGACCCCTTAACCAATATATCAATTTCAGCAATTTTTCACCTAAAATCACACACAATATATATATATATATATATATATATATATATATATATGGTTGGGAATTCATAATCTATAGGTTAAGAGAGAAAGAGAGAGAGAGAGACAGAGAGAGAGAGACACACACACACAGACAGAGAGAGAGACAGAGAGAGGATGGAAAGTGAAAGATCATTAGAAAGACCAAAAAGTTGGGAGGGAGACAAATGGCCGGCTGAAGCGCACGAGAGTGTATTTGCGTGGCAGCTGTTACCGAACAAAAATCATGTTATCGGTATTTTGAAAAAAAAGATTATCTCCGCCTGTCACTGAAATGCCGACCATAATTTGGCCACCAAGCATTTATCCAATTAGAATCTCTATTACTCACCCCCTTCCGCACCCCTGCATGGTTTCGACTCTTCCAACTACTCATGACGTCAACCACCCCCACAGTCACACTACTTCTATTAAATAAAAAACAAATAATTATTCAGTTTTTTTTTAATTAAAATTTATGATTATTTGGGATTATTTGAATTTTTTATTTATCAAATTTATTTTGTTAAATATCCAAATTGTTAACTTCGTATGATGGAAATAATTTATCATCATCATCTTGTTGAACCTTACCCTTCCCTATGATTTGCCGAATCTCTCTGTTATGGGCTGTCTTGTGATCCTCATGTGATGTTGAGCATGATTTTTTCCAAGTGCACGTTGCATGAATTTCAGTTTAAAGGCCAATCTTTTGGTTAGTTTCCATGTTTCAGCTCCATAGGTGACTATAGGGAGGATGCCTCTTCTTTTTAGGACTAATACCAAAACCTTATTAAGCACATGGCCTTAATTTTGTGTCAACATAGTATATATACAGTGCATACAAAAAGCATCCGATAATTTCGATTGAATGTGAGTTTCTGCTTCAAACCAGTTTCAGCTAATCAGAGCGTGTGATAATAGTATCTTATAATATTGTTCTTTGAACATGGGATGAAAAATTGATTGAATGTAAGTTTCTGGTTACAGTCAATATGCTTTGACGTTTGAGTACATGTATGTACAGTGTGTGCAGAATGTATTAGATACATTGCAAAAAGTATCTATGACTCCAGTTTGTTTTATATTATACACAGCAGTAACGTGATTTAACTCTGTGACGTTGGACATGATTCTCTCCTTTGTACGTGGCACAGTTTGAGGACCAATCTTTTCATTAGGTTCTGTGTTTCTGTCCATAAGTGACTATCGGGAGGATTCATTGATTGTAAACCTTTTCTATCATAACAAAAGAGATTTTCCTACACTTGAAGAGGGAACTTGCTTGACCAAAAAGCTTACCAACCTTCTTCTTTCGAGGATTTCATGGAGTCTGTTGTCCTCCGTAGTCATGCTTTATTTCACTCTTTCTCTAAAATCTGCCAAATGGATAGATGATGATTTTAAGCCGGAAGTTGTGTGATAGTCACCTATGGAGGTGAAACATTGAACCTAACCAAAAAATCATTCTCAAGGTCATATGGAGAGATCACTAGACAGCCTAAAAAAATTAGAAATCAAATAGAGGATATCATAAAAAACATTAGAAAACTCAAATGGCAATGGGCTGGTCATGTTGCAAGGATATTAGACATTCGCTTGGCATTACGACTCACAAAGTTTACATTTAGGTCCTAGCTTTTCAGTATTTGAAATGACGAAGAAGTAAAGTAAAAACAAACAAAAAACAAAAAAAACAAAAAACAAACAAAACAAGACTGACTGCTTCAGGGTCAAACACCACTCTGAACACAACTATTTTAACCACTAACCCGAATTTTCAAATAACAAAAAAAGGAAGAAAAAGAATTACAGTAAAGATAAGAAAGGAAGAAAAGGTAATGATGAATTCTGATTAGAAAAAACTGTTTAGTGACACAAGATAATTCAATCTAGCGCTAATAGCTTCCCATTTTCTCTCTCCTTTTCTCTTCCTTTCCCTCTTTCGTTCTTTCTTTCTCTCTTTCCCATTTCATTCTCCCTTTGGTTGATTGATGACGTCTTTCCCCTTTTTTTTCTATCCATCACTTCTAAATTCTCACTTTTCAGTCTTAACCGGAAGTCTGGATTTGTAATTGCTGCGATGTTTGGAATTCTGGAAAATCTTGATGTTATTAATAAACCTACCAGAATAAGGCACCAAAAGGTTCAAAAACAGCTTTTTTCCCACAATAATCAAAATAACCATTTCTAGAAAGTGTGTAGTGGAGTACTGATGCCAATTTCCAATTCTGTTGACAAAATGGTATGGGCAAGAGCACTGAAACACACAAACACACAAACAAACCAATACACACACACATTGAAATATAGAACAAAAATGGTGGAAGCCTTTGCCATCTTTGGCTTCTGTTAATAAATTCACCATCTTTTTTTTAAGACGGAGGACCACTCTCCTATATCAGATGGAGACAAAATGAGAAAATTTTGTGGTCAGTTTATATCTACTTTGATTATTATTGGGATATATATTTTTTATTTATGAAATTGATTCATCTAGATATTTAGAAGAAAAAAAGTCCAAAAAATGTGGTTTGCACTATTTTGTTTGAAACTGAATCGTTCAAGAAGCCCTAACAGGACAGAAACATAAATGTATTTGTGTAGCAAATCTTTACTTCATGGTTCGTAAAACCAAAAGAATCAGCATTGGTTTCTTCAGTTTTAAGCTGGTCCAGCTTTCTGGCTATGTATGTATCACGCACCCGAGGACTGAAAATTTAAGCATCAACTCCACATTATGTGCGCAAGAAAAAATGTCTCTAATGTTTTTCCAAGATCCATCCAAATATTTTTTGAGGGGTTTCAGTTCAGTTTCATTGACCCTTAGTTCGTGCTGGCTTGTTTTTTTAATTTTTTCTGAGAACAACAGTACTGAACTGCAAGACTAACCCGTTAACCTTCACACCAGAACGAGGCATCTGAATAGATATTGTCTGAATAAGAAAGAAGCCTAGCTCCTGCAGGATCAAAATCGACACCAACTTTTGCTTCCTTGTGTATATATAACATAGGTTTTCGTAGGCATGTGAGTCTTATCAGTTTAGCTCAGTCGGGATTGGTTGCTTTATATGGATATATTGAAGGAGATTGTTGCTAGGATATCACTAGTACATATCGATGAATACAATATAATACAATATCCAATGTGTGATAGGTTTATTTAATAAAGTGCTCAATAAATTCAACATTAAGTTGATTTAGAACAATACTCAAAAGATGATGAAGTAAGGATTTGCTACATAAACATGTTCATTTCTCAACCCTATTTTGTTTGAAACCTAATCATTTGCCTGAAGAAGCCCAAACAGGGCAGAAGCATAAACGTGTTTTTGTAGCAATTCCTTACTTCATCATCATATATATATATATATATATATATATATATATATATATATATATATATATATATATATATGATTTTGTTACTGATCTGTTTCATGCAGCCATTCCAATCGACGGACAATTTACATGTATTCGCACGGGTACCTGGCGTTGCCCAGGGAAAGATAATTCTAAATTTGAAAACACAGTATGAAGCATATTCTTTAATATATTTCTTCGTACATAGAACAACACATGGATTATTTATGCACAGAGCAGAGAGCTTATTCTTCACTTCCGATCTGCGCTGTTTACTGATGGTAGTAGATTCACAGCCTTCAAGTTCTGATTGAAAACGTTCAACATTCGTTTAGCTACTATAAGCTGAAAACCGTAGAAAGTTATTTTAGAAGCAATTTTGGTACTTCTTGTCTAGAAGACGTCCGTTTCGTTTTTGAAAGTGTCAGTTTTCGAAGGATACATATTTTCAATTTCTTGGACTGAAGTGCTATTCATCTTGTTACTTTGATGCTGACTTGGACCCTCAATTCACACCAGTAGTACGGAAGTTCGACTTTGTGGTATTTAGGTTATTCCCGACGTGAAATAAATAATTTCTGTTTTTTTTTTCATTTTCCATTATGTTTAGATAAATTTCTGTTTTTTGAAAATTTATTTCGGTCGGTGGTACGATGGATGGAAAGTAGATTTTCAGTTCAGCATTAGAGTTGGTGTGTACTCCCCGCCCTACTCATCTGTCAACAACTCAACTAAAGGTAACCGAGGTTTTATTAATTGGAAGCATGAAAAATGTTTCGGGCTTTCACTGGTAACAGAAACTATTTCCTAAAAATCTTTTCTCTAATACAATTAGTGTTTTGTCGCAGTCTTACTGCATCTGAACATAGTCACCAATTACTTCCTTCCTTGGGGCAAAATATTATTCATTGTTAAGTATTGAAAAATACTATGAAAATACTGTAAACAAATTCTTAATACGTATTCATAAACTTATTGAATAACATTGACACACTTCACAATAAGCAGCAGTAAGAATAAATATTTGTAATGAGAAAAAAAACTCATGTTACATTATGATTCTTGATATTTCTACTAACCCCAATATTTTTTACGCAACAACAGAGGCATCTTAACCCTTAGTTTGAGAAGCTTTGATTTACAAAACTTCATCAGGTAAAAATAAATATATATGTATATATCAGAATGTGGATTCGCTACACAAACTAGCTCATGTTTCTGCCCTCTCCAGGCCTCATTAGGCCAATTGATGAGGCAGAAACATGAGCCAGTTTGTGGAGCGAATCCACCTTCTACTATTTATTTCCAGCTCTACTCTAAAACAACTTAACTTCAATAGTAAAAAGTTGCATGTATCGAGCACTCTATGAAATAAATCCATTACATATTAGAAGTTGCTTTATATTATTAATATATTATATTATTCTATACTGCTAGCCTGATATATATATATATATATATATATATATATATATATATATATATATATATATATATATATATATATATATATATATATATATATATATACCACTAGGGATGAGATAGAAAGGTTTGCTGGAAAGACATGGCGTAGAAGCCAGCGCAGTCACGACATTCTTGAAAGGAGATAGGTAAGGCTTTATAATGGCGGCTGCTACTGTATATACGTGTGCCAGATGTCTATTTCTGTACGTACACGTGTTTATGTATGTATGGTATTGAATGGTTCCTAAATGCATAATGCGAAGACCGTTTCAACGATATCAGTTGTGGCCATCGAAGTGCAGATCTATATATATGAATATACGAGAGTGCATGTGTGTGCGTGTGTGTGTGTGTGTATGGCTGTTTGCCAAGCATTACTTACTGGAGATAAGAAGAAAACTCTCAAATCTGTCACATGCATCTGTTTCTATCGTGTTCAATATGATTTCAATTGTTAACCATAGAATTTACAAAAAATTTTCATTGGATGAACTAGATAATAAGCTAAGCAAATAGATTAAAACAATGTGGGTAAATTAATACAATGTTTTATTATTTATGTATTCATTAAGATATGCTCTAATTTGGAACCGTCAGTTTGGACTGTCAACGTAGGTTCCATCAGTTTTCAAGCCTGCCTGGCTGGATATGTATGTTTGGTGCGTAAAGGCCACATCGGTGGAAAATTTTGATATTTACACCAAATCATGTCCAAAAGAAACCAAACCTCTTTTTTGTTGATCTTTAAATATCCCAAGAGAGGTTTTTAGTTATTGTCCGGCAGTGTATGTGAACACCTTGACTTTTTTTTTAGTGATCACCTCTCAACAAACGGCGTGAGAAGTGATTTATTCACTGACTACCATTTTTCCAAAATTTTAATTGATCATCCCTAACACCGCATGAGGCCAAAAAGACGTTGGTCATGCAACGGTTTCTTTTGAATGACTAACCATCCCTCTATCATAAATATGTGGTAATTTCAGCATATTGTCAAATTCCTGCTTTTGGGTTTGGGACTTTATTTCACTCTCTCAACTCAGGTCGACTTGTTTTATTACCGGAACTACTAAAGAATTGACATGTGATCCATAGTTTTGTAATAGTACTATACGAAGAAATCAATTCTGTTTCGTTTACCTTTTTGATATAAATGGAGCAAGGGAGTTTGACTACATCACATCGAGGCTTGTTGTATTAGGTTATCCAGAATATGAAGGCTCTTTTGAATATAAGTATTGAGGTTTTAGAAATGCAATAAAGCTGCTTCAATCAAAGTAGGTTATTTGTAATCAAACATGCTATTGCAAACATATAATGACATTTAAGCATGCACTGTAAAAAGTATTGATCCTGGAATCAATACATTCTCAAAAATCTACTGTGTCATTGTCAAAGGATTGCTTACTTTCTGGACGAGTTGCATTGTGTTACACATTTCAGCAAGTGAACCTTCCAATCACTGTAAGACCACAAGTGACTTGAATTCGACTTGGAACTGAGGAACGAGACCGAAAACCGGCGAAGACTTAGGGAAAAGATTCGAATTCGAGAGATAAATACCTTGATTATTCCTGTTTCATTTCTCTGGAGACTGCTTCCTTTTGCTGTGGGTAAGTTTTGTTACATGTATCGTATTAGGAATTATTGCAAGGTAGAAATTAATTTTGATTTTTAAAATTTATTTTCTATTTTCGGATTAAAAAACAAAAACGACTCCGGTTCACATTCGATATGAAGTGCTTGAGAATACAATTTTCGGAATGTATTTGTTATTTAAGCATATGACCAGGTGTTAAGACTCTACCGTTTCCTTAGCAAATTAAAGAGCAAGGCTACTAAATTCACGGCTGGAATTTGGGAGACCTACTCGAGCTTGCATAATGAATTAACACTTCAACAGAAACAGAAATTAAAGCTCTAAAAATACTGTGTAATTCACCGAGTGTGAATAACTGCATGGCATTTCTTGATTTTATAAATAGATCGGCTTTAAAAAAAATAGGAAAGAAAGAAATATCTATTTGTTTGAGACAACATATCACCTTCACTCCTTTAGGGCGATATTGTTCCCGACGAGAATGCCTGAAAATTTATACGGAAAGCTAGCATAATAAGTTTAACGTTCAAGATATTAATCGTATGTATTCTAGTCATTAGCCTGTATACTGAATTTGTATTAACATTTGAAAAAAACAAACAAAAAACAAGCAAACGATGATAATCTCTGTCAACGAAGTTAAAAAGAGGTATGCGTATTCCGTCGCGTCTGTTGATCTGTTGGTTCAACCGTTTGTCTGTCCACACGATATCTCCGAAAGTACTGTATTAATTCAAGTGAAATTTTGTAGAAAAGTGGGCAATGTGATAAAAAGTGGTAACATTGTGGGGTGGATTTAGGAATATTTTCCTGATTGAGAGATATTTTTCCGTTTTTTTTTTCTAGTTACATTTACGTATACGCTCATGATTATCCACAAGATAGTTAACAATGAATTCCTGCAAAATTCTGTGGGGTGTTGGTGGTAGAGAATAGACTGGAGGAGAATTTGGGACGAATCCATTCACAATTGTCTCCCAAACTCTGTATTTATATGTTCAAACCACATAATATTATGATATCTTATATCTGTCCACTGGATATCTCAAATAGTTCTCAATAAAATTTAAATTAGATTTAATGAAAGAGTGAGTAACAGGCTATGAAGGAACTGGGTACATCTTTTGACGGACCAATGCGCAGTTATCTCCCTTATCTTGTAATTATATGTCTAAACCACATAATCCCGTCAAGACTTCATGTCTGTCCTCACGAAATTTCCGAAAACTCAAATTGGATTCCAATAGGATTTCGTGGAAATATGGAAAAAAAGTGATAGAATTCTGGGATGGACCCAGGAATCTTCTTTTGATTGAGAGATATTTTTCTATGACATTTTGTGGAAGGGTGGCTGATAGACTATGGAAGAACAGATTAAATTTTGAGTTAGATCCAGGCAGAGTTATCCCCCCTGATAGTAACCTTGGCAGAGATATGCACTCTCTGAGTGCTTTCTCGCTTGTGGTTTCATACTATCCTGAAAATGTTAAATATGTTGCCATTACATCTGGATTCATGATCAATACAATGTGAAACAATTGAGATCAATTTGTACAAAAATCAGAAACTATTTTTAAAGTTTCATTTCCGAGGCTCCTCATATAATGAACAGTGGGATTTTCTTGGGTCTCAGTCTGTAACCGTTGGCTATTCTATTTAAAGGTAAGAATTTCTCTGATAAAAATATCTCGTGCACACCATTTAAAACAATGGACTCTTCCAATGAAGAAACTTCAGTAGTTTTTCATTTTCATTATTTATCCACCCGAGGTTCTTTGTGCCTAAAAAGACGTGAATAACGAGATCTGTCTTTTAAAAAATTTAAATAGCCAAACCAAGGTGTATAATGAGTCTATTGAACGCGCCATTCACACCCTTAAGAGAGAGAGAGAGAGAGAGAGAGAGAGAGAGAGAGAGAGAGAGAGAGAGAGAGAGAGAGAGAGAGAGGGAGGGAGGGAAAAATAGCGAGAAAAAAGGAGGGGGAGAGAGAGAGAGAGCAAGAGACAGAGAGGGGAGAGCGTGCGCGAGAGAAAGTGGAAGAAAGCGAGTGAGAAGCAAGGAAGAGAAAGAACTAGAAAGAGATAGGACATAAAAGAAAGAAGGATGGACGGAGATTAGATGAGAGAGAGAGAGAGAGAGAGAGAGAGAGAGAGAGAGAGAAAGATGGAAAAAGAGAAAAAGACGTAGCTAGAGAGCGACAAAAGTACACGAGAGAGAGAGAGAGAGGAAGAGCGAGAGAGAGAGAGGAAGAGCGAGAGAGAGAGAAGGTAGATAGAGAGAAAACAATGCAGGAGAGTTAGACGTCCATAACACCTGTCTTTATAAGCTGATTCAATTCAAACTCACCTATACCTGAATCTAAATTTTTCACCTGTGCAGTATCTAATCATAAAATGTACTATGTGATTTTGTTGGTTATTTTTCTGTAACATTGGACTCTTCCATTCAAAGCTAATAGTTTTGCTGGTAAAATTACTCCTACCCTTGATTCGAAAATATAGACTCATTCACGTAAACAAATCCACCATTATTTTTTCTCAAAAGATAGTATGATAAAAGTCCAAATGTATACGTTATTTTTTTTTCGCAGGAATTTATCATCAGCAGCTTTTTTAGCGTCCTTCGTAGGTCATAGACCAGATTCTATCGTGGGCGTCGCAGAGCTAATACTTTCTGAAATTCTATAGTTTATAACACCATCTTATTTTTTGCCGGGCACCGTCCTGCATATGATCTCCTGGGATCCTCATTGTGAGTCGTGATGTCCGGCAGTTGTCTGTCATTCTCTCAACATGTCCAACCCATTGCCATTTGAGTTTCCGAATGGATTCTATAATATCTGTGACTCCTGTCTGTTTTCTAATATACTGTCTCATGATCTCCCCAAGTAATGTTGAACATGGTTATTTCTAGTGCACGTTGTGTGATTTTTCTATTGGAGGGTCAATCTTTTGGCTAGGTTCAATGTTTAGCTCCATACGTGGCTACTGGGAGAATGCATTGGTTGTATACTTTTCTCTTGAGAACTAATCGAATTCCCTGTTTCTTGAAGGTTAAGCTTGTTCAAGCAAAAAGATGGGTATTGACTTGTAACAAGAGTATCAGATTATTCAGACAGTAATTACTGCATTTTACGGCATATCAAACGTGCCATTCCCCAAAGTTCTGTCTCGGGAGGCAAACGCTTCAACAGTTTTTACTGTTACTGTACTTGACAAATAACGTAAACCGCCAACCACTGTGAGTGTTAATATAGATAAGATAAGAGTAATATAGTATTAACAGATAGTGTAGAGTCCCATGATAAAGACCAGAGGAAAAGATGGATGTTTTCTACATTTTTTCGACAATATACATGCAAAGATTGACGTGTCTTATATGGTAGTGCGTCTCGTATGCAGTGAAATACGGTATGCATTTTAGATTCGATTAAAACGAGTGTAAATATAGTTAGAGCAAATATTAATAATCAATGGCATAATTACATTCATTAGTGATTACAGTAAAGTAATCCTTCCATACAAGGTTATGGAAACAGTCTGTTTTTTTAATCACATTAACGTTTTTCATTATAGCAATACACACCTAACTTAATTTCCATACGCTGTCAATCAAAAGGAACAATAAAAATCTTTTTTAAGTGGGACTACAAAATATAGTCGATTGGGGTTCGGAATCTGCATTTCCTGTAGTCAAGAGTTCTTCAAAAGTGCCATTAGTTAATATTGACCTTTTCTTTCGCTATAAAACGTCGATTCATTTGATGCCACAACTAAAATGAGACTTTTGTTCTATTTACCAACACAGAATTTTATTGTTTGCTATTAGGCAAGGATAGTAAAGGACTTTTTGTATATAACGTCATATATTCAATGAAGTTGGAAGCCCCTTCATTAAATTGCATTGAAATTCATTGCAAAATTGGTGCGTCTTATATGGTAGAACGTCTCATGTACTGTAAAATACGGTATGCGTTTCAGATTCGATTAAAACGAATGTAAGCAAAGTTAGAGAAAATATTGATAATCAGTGACATAATTGCATTCATCGGTGATCACAGTAACCCAACGGAAAGTAATTTGAGGATTGGTGTGGACAGACAGACTGGCAAACAGAAGGACACTCCGTTAGCAGAGGTAAAATCGGTAACAGAATCCTAAATTTATCAACTGCATTTTAGTCTCAAGTGCACCCAAATTTTGGCTTAGACAATTGTTCTTTGGAAAGGCATGAATCCATTCTTCCCTACATCATGTAGCATCGCCAGATCTATTGGCAAAACGCTCTGATCACTAGGATGCTAAAATGGTCGAGGGACAAGAGATTGCAAGTGTAAATCAATTAGCGAACCACTCCCTTATACTTAGCTTATCGATCTAGCAAAAAAGCCGCTGCAACCCTTGTCAATCTTGACTCGCTCACTTTGTACCAATTTTTCGTTTAGCGAGCTATGTGTCACAATGACTGGCTTACGTTTGTTCTGCGCCTGTCTCTTAATTTCCGATGTTTTTTTTTGAAAACTCATATAAACGATAGAAATTTTCTATATGCGTCCAAACATCTTCATTAGATACTATAAGGCAATATTCCTAGCCGTATCATGTTGTACTGATATAAAACTGGACCTGGAGCTTCAGGTGAACCATCCTCACATTCATGCTATTACTACCGCGGATGGTGGATGCATCCAATTTTCTGGCAATTCAAAAGAGTGTGATAAGCATTATTGTAGGCCAGAGCCGGAATTTCAGGCTGTCAATTGCCAGACAGCTCATATGGATTGTAAACACGATGGCATCAAAGTCACTCTCAGTTTTGAAACTTGAAGAACTTTTCAGTTGTGCCTATAGCAGCGATCGCTGTCACTGGTTGACTGACAAGTCGCCACAATAAACGCCTCACTCTATCTTCATGAAGTATTCTACCCCATTAAATCCATGAATCTGACGTCGCTTAAGTGACACTCTATTATCACATCATTAGAACATGATTTTCTTTTTTAGTAAGCCAGAATACAAACACGCGTCAATTGCATGATCTATTTTACTACATTTTGTCTTTTTTTTAAAAAAAAAAAGGTAAATAAATTTTCCCTTTAGTTATATTCATTTTGGACCTTTGAGCTTACTAATTGTAGAATTTTAATCTCCAGTGAGTGAAACCCCATGTTCCATGACAGCTGATAAAGTATCTTGTTCTAATGCTCTATTTCTCATCAAATGTTATCTTTCACTTCTTGAAGAGCTCAAAGCTTTTTTTAAGTATAACCTAAAATCTAGAGCAAATAAATCTCGTGAACTTGGCATTTAGATAATTTCTGATCCATTTAAATATGAATCTGTGAAGCTAAATATGAAAGGCATTTGCCGGACGGTATATTCAACATCTAGTTCAAAGTAATTCCTGAAGTGAAAAATAAATACATTTAAAGGGAAAATCTATTTAACTTTTTATTAAAAAAAGTTTTGAAAACAGAAAGTTGTGCGAAAAGCGAGAAGGGAGTAAACAAAGCGTTTATTTTCCTACACAGCGTGTTTTTGTTGCGACTCATCGGTCATGTTTTTCCCCCAATTAGCATGCGCATTCTTTTCACGACTACTACCTTCTCGTCATGATACAATACGAATCGTCGAAGGGATGTAAAAGAACGACGCATGTGTATCACGATTTCGTTTAACCTGCATCTCTCCTGACAACATATGTCCATTTCGACAACAGGTGTTTATCTCCCATACCTTCTTCACTCCTCCTCGTCTCCTTCATAATTTCGTTCGACAAACGTATTGTTTCGTATTTTTACTTCGTCTGTTTCGTAGCTTTACCTGAATGAAGTACTAACCAACGATGCTACGCAGCGTCTCGTTTTGATGCTGCAAGAAAAAAGTTACTGTTCTCGCATCCATCTAACTATCTTAATCTGTACGTAACTACATACGTTTGCTCATACCTATTGATCTATACTGGTAGATTGTTAGATAAATACTAGTCAGGATGCTCACACACTTCACACTTGACAGAGAACACGGGCACATTTCGTTAACAGGTGTTTATTCCGTCAGCAGATCCATCTTTTCATTCGACATGTGCACGCTTGCTGAACGACGCTACGCTTCGTTTGGGTTTTGTCCACCTCCCCAACAACACTCCTGTTTCGTTGCTGTGTCTGAATTAGGACAAATCACCGTGGCCAAATGGTGGAGTGCTTGCATCTGGTCCGATAGCCTATGGTTCAATCTACTGCCTGGCTATATCGAAGACTTTAAAAATGGTACATAATGTCTCTCTACTGAGCATTCAGCACAAGGACTAGGATTGAGGTACTTCTCCCCTAGGCTAAGGAGTTACAGACAAATCATGTTGGATACGCTGGTTCTCGTAAGATCACTGAAGTTAAGCAACGTCGAACCTGGTTGATACCTACAAGCCGGTAGTGGGTCTAACTAATCCTACGACACCCCTTATGAAGGCATAGGGTAGATTAATGCATACATACCTGAATTAGGAACTGACAAACGATCTCACGTAATCTGTAAAAAAAAACATAATAAGTCTTCCTCGTTAATTCTGAGAAAACAAATGAAAACTACGCTCTTTCCTTCAGAATGGCAGACTTACCATAGATTTTTCCAGAGCGGAATCCCTCAAAAAGAAAGATTTTTTTCGTATCTCAATATGGAGAAATGGTACAACTTAGTAAGTCTTAATATGAGCCTAAATGTTTTTTGATTTAATTCGACTTACTAGGTTTTTCTAAATTATAGGGGCAATGCAGGTGCACAATGCAACACGTCTAATTTTGATGCCACGAGTATATCAACAAAAGTGCTGAGAATCATCATACGAATCAAAAGTGGGTAACAAAGTTTTGTTCTGGAGATTCTATCAGTGAGTTTCTCCATTCACGGTCGGGTAGCTCATTTGAGATCGATAGCAATCAAATCAAGATGTTACCTGAAAATAATCAACTTTATACAACGTAGGAAAATCAAAATATCCAAATCAAACATTGAACATAATTTGTACCATCTTGATTATGAAAGTCACGTACGAATGTGTGACTTCCACGTATGTTAATTGGAGAAAAAAGAACCGTATTTAAATGTGCCGTTTTGGAAGCAATTTGTGACAGGTGATAAAAAGAGATCGCTGAGCAAGCGAAATAAGCCTCCACTTATTGTGCCAAAGCTCGGTCTTCACCCAGAGAAGGTGAAGCTGTCTATATGGTGGGATTGGAAGGAAATCTTACACTATAAGTCCTTTCAGGAGAGCTAAACGATCGATTTGAACAAGCACTGCTTCATATTCGATCAATTGAAGGTAGCAATCAACTGAAAAAGTCCAGAATCATTTACGAGAAAGAGCGTAATATTCAATCAGCGTAACACGTTTCTTTGATAACGAGGCAGAAATGGTTACAACACAGGTTTGAAGTTTTCAGTCATTGGCCACATTTAGCGGATATATCACCTTAAGTCAAATTCCAAGTCGGAGGCTTGTGTCCATTTAGTTTTTTTGTAACAAAAAGAACAAGAAAAAGTACAATCATCGCTCGATTTGTCGGATACAGCTCTTCACAAATTGCATTTTGATACCAAATTATTCGAAATGTAATCAGTGAAGAGTTGATAGAAAAATCATTGGTTTAATGCTTAGACCAAATAGAAGAGTAAGTTTAAAAATACATAAAATAAATACTTTTTCATCATCGAACAATGGATTGTGTGTTTGCAGCCGGATGTGCCTGAAGGCAAACTTCATGGACATCTCATTCATGATCTTCTTCACTGCTTAGTCAACCCCTGGGATTAGAAATCTGGTGATAGGAATCACTAGTAGCTTGATGTAATCGTGAGCACCAGAATAGGAGCTGTTAAATTCTGTAAGAAATGCCTCGAACCAAGTCTGGTATCTTTAGAGAATGGTAATTCAAATTATTACTGCTGGCCAGTTTTACTTATTCATTCATTGAGCATCAAGATAATGTGTACATAGAGAACCTAACATAGTTGTTGCCATCATAAGCAAAGAGTAATATATACCATAGAACCATTGCACTGATGAAAGATCTTGTAATTATTGGTTTTATCGACTATGTCCACCTTGAAGACCAGTCTGGCACGATCTATCATGGAGGGCCTAAACACACCCGTCTTGCCAAGGTGGTACTTGTGAACTTTCCTTTGGTAAACCATGTATTGTTGAATCACCTTGAATAGTGAGGGGTCATAATGAGTAGCATCATGGTTCTCACGATAAGATTGACTGGGGTTTCAATATTCTCCGCGTCCAGGAACATATGTATCAGCAACCGTTCAAAAACCTCTGTGGCCACCTTCTGATTGAAAAGAGCCTTGGCATATGATTTCTTCACCCTCCATTGGCCAGCTTCAATGAGGATTTATTAGAACCTTGACACTTGTGCCCAGTCAGCTTGCTTATGTAATTCATGGCTGCGTGAAACGCGCCAGGTATGATGGTGTATTTAACATCTTTTTAAAATACTATTGAATAAACCTTCATAACTACTTTCAGGCAAAATATGTTTATAGTGTACGGCTGCCTTCGTCGCCATCTCCAACCTCTTAAGTAACTAATACATCACTACATTGTCTGTAGTAGACAGGTTGATGGGATGGTAATGCTCAATTGTAGATTTTCTACGGTGAGGCACTTCCTCTGTACTCGAAATAGAGCCACCGAATCCAGGCATCCGCTACTTACCCTCGCTAATTCAACTTCTACAGAACTGATAGATGTTGTACAATAACATTAAGACATCATATGACCTTTGGTTTTCCACAGGAGATGAGAAGCTGTCACTCTTTGATTAGCTCTCTTGAATGCTAACCCTGATAGCGTCTCCAGAGACATGTTCTTAAAGTACCTCATCTTGGATGATTTCTCATAGAGTGGAGAGCTCCTTTCATTAGCGCTCTGATGTCCCCTCTTTGCTTCTCGAATCATGACCGTTGTTTACAGCATTTGGTTGTTGGTTTAGATTCTCTTCAGTTTGTCTTGTCTCACTCACCGGGAGGAACCACGTTTCACTCGCTGGTGATTATTTGAGGGTAGTGGATGTTTCATCGTGGCCATCGCTGTCTCGAGTTCCAGACTGAAGTCGTATATCTCTGAGTTTCTCAAGTCAGTGGAAGGATGGTCGTGTCCTGCAAAGAGAACGATTGGATTTATCAAAAATGTCAATATCAAACGCTTCTGTTCAGTTACTTAATAGAAAACTGCCATACAACCAATGTTTTTTTGCGACAGGCTGTGTTGAGAGTGATCAATTAAAAAGTTTGAAAAAGAACAATTTACTTCGTTAGTATTTCGCTGGGTAGTGATCACTAAAAAATCTAAATTTTCAAAAAACCCAGCAGGTTCAAAGGGACAAATTTAGCCTAAATTCATATTGCAAATTAAATTCCTAACACACAGCTACAGGGGGATTAAATAAACAAACAAGCAATTATTTTGAAGACATAATAAAGAGTAAATGCTTACATTATCTTCCTTCTAGATTTATTGGCGCAACCTCTACACCTGATACATTCGAGACATACATACTCAACTAGCCAGACAGACTAACTTAAAAACTGAAGAAACCTATGTTGACAGTTTTGGATGACGGTTTCTAATACCAGTATCAAACACATTTAAGCAATGACTATGCCAACAGATTCTGGTAAATTTGGTAAGCATCTCTGTATAAAAGATTCAGGGGTCAATGTAACCACAATGGCTCTGCTCAGTCATTTTACCTATGGTCAACAAATATTGCATGATGCATATCCTTTTGAGGGTCAGTCTTATGTCTGAAGTAACCCTCCTACAATCACGCTATCCGAAACTGTGTGCAGAAACAGGGAATGTGAGACGTGAAAGTTTCATAAGTACACCAGCAAAGACTCGTGATATCACGTGGCTTGCAGCCGTTAAAGTAATGTGTCTCCTACTTAAATTGAAATAAGTGTTTACCTGGTATGCACAACACTAACGTTCATGCAAACTCACACAATTTCACGTGAGCGTGATAGCAATGTGTTTCCATCTTAATGGCGCTCTCTATCGGTTTCAGCTTGACACACATTGCGCGAGATCAGATAGACCAGCCTCTGATTCTCCTCAAACTTTCTCCCATCAAGTCTAAGTATACCGGTTAAGACCAAGTCCAGAGATTTTGCAACATCATCTGGGAGCAGCTCCTCCACCATCACAGTGTCCAGCTCCTGTGCAACTGGGGGCTGTGCCAGCTCCTTTGGCTCTATATATGCCTTCGTTTAGAGAACAAAGGGTCAGGGTTTCATCTTGGAGCTCATCCATGGTTCTGAGCCTGTAAGCACATGAAATTGATTCAGCAACGGTAATACTCGAACCTTAGACGAGGTACAATACAAGAAACGCCGAGTGGTACCTGGGAGATGACAAATGTATGAGATATGTCTTCGTCACTTCGTGCAATATACAAGCTGCGGGAGAATGTCAACTGGACATCGGCCTTATTCCCGAGAAAAAAAAATCATTTACCTCTTCATTGTATTCCTTGGGTACGCTATTTTTATGGGTCTGCAGGCTGTCAATGCAGTGCTCAGTGTTGAAGATGTAACAGAAAAAATGTCCTTGACCTGTACATTGTGGCAAAGAGCTCCGTTGTTCAGTTCCTGTACCCTGAGCCAAATGACCTACCAGACTGGTTCTCTGTATTTTAAACTCAGAAACTTTGCCAGACTTCCTTGTCGGAGAAAATAGATTGATTTAGAAACAGGAAGGAGTACCGACTCCCCTCAGATCGATCTGCCTGAGTCTTTTACCAATTATGACGATGATGATCATTGTCGTAGTTGGTAAGGGACTTAGCAGCCTTTGACTCTTGTGAATGATCTAAGTTTAGGGTGAATAACTTATAGCAGTTCCAATGATGTTCAATACATGAGAGGGATATAACCTTCTTTCTGTGGGATTCAGCTACATCGCAAAGTTTCCTTTCCCCCTTCATTGTTAGTCAGAAACGCCCTTTTGTATTCCTTTTGTCTGTGAGAAATCATCAAATTTAATTTCTCACTCATTGATAAATTTTTCCTTCATGAATTTGGTATTTACATAACGAATACTGGCGGCTGTTGAGTGGCTGAGGGTCAGAAGTTCAACATTTGGGAGTGATTGCATCAGCTGACAAATCTTTGCCTTTTATACGGTACGCACGGACTTAGTTGAAGATTCTTCCGGTTCTACAAGGTTTCATAGAAAATAGCCAATCCAACTGGAAATCTGTGTTTCACCATAACGTTTTTTCTGATAGTGAGAGCTTTTTCAAGAAGCTAGCTAGCTATAAATTTGAGAAAATGCCAATACATTTGTTTTAAATACAGTCCGATTTCCATAGATAAAAACATCGGGAATTATATAAATTGTTATTTTTAATTAATTGTACAAAGGTCAAATGTACTGCTAAAAAATGTACAAACAAGAAATAAAATAACTAAGTTGATTTAAAAATGTATTCAAAAACAACTCCACTGTTTCTACCTAAAAATAATCACCATAAAAGTAGTCAAACGTTTTATTTCATAATATCATGGGAAAATGTTTTCTTTTGTCTCTGTGTGTTGTTAACTCCAAATGTTCAGCGATTTTCTTCTTATACGATGTGTGGATTTGCGTTTCCAATAAATGTAATATATGGTTAAAAATAGCGTCTACCATGGACTTTGACTAAATGTAATGGATATCGATAAAAACGTCCTGAACTTGTAACCTACCGATATTGTCTTAATAATCTTTGTGTTATTGATAAGAAAAAATAGTAGAGATTATAATTCAATAACTACTTGCGTTGGCAATATAATTGGGGTCGAAATCTTATTTAAACTTGCAAGCCGGTTAACCATATTGGCATTGCGATAATTTAGCCTAATTCTTTCTCTCTCTGTCTCTCTCTGTCTCTCTCTCACACAAATGCACTGTTGATTTCATGCAATTTCTATAAAATATCTTTTGCCTGACAAAATATTGATGCTTTTATGAATATAAATCCCTAGAGAAATTAGATCGGTTGAGATTGTATTTGATGCTGCACACTATTTTTTAATTGACCAAGAAACGGAAAATAAATGAAATAAAATTAAAATATTTTGTTTGAAAAGTTTTTCGTTGCTTTTCAAATCATATATATATATATATATATATATATATATATATATATATATATATATATATATACATATAATTTAGAAAGCTTTACAGCGTTGAACATTAAATACATTTTGAATCTTTTTCAATTTTTTTTTTGCCCCTTCAGTCATTCATGTCCCAATATCTGGTAATGTAAGTCATGCATTCCCCCCTCTTTTTTTTCAAAGATTTACGCACTCGTTAATTTTATGGTATTTAATGGAAATTTTTTTTCTCATTGGGATCGTCAGTTGTTTATCATGTGACGATTTCGGAGATTTAAAAGCAGAGCAGTCATATTAACATGGCACTTTTGCTGTGTTGATCAAACACAATCTTCCTTCCAGCTATGATTTTGATATATAGCTCATGTCACACACGCAGTTTTTTTAATATAGGGTATCATAATAATGTACTGTACATAGATGTTATTTTATATTACGTATAATTTTTTTAAACATAGGGCTTACTTACATTGGTTACCTCAAAACGTATTTAACGATGAGGGATCAGTAAGTATAATACCAGACGTGACTCATTGTTTGTATCACTTCTATTGAGTGTTCACCCATGTCAATATTAAATCAGTTTTTATGTATATAATACATTTTTATGGCTTTTGAAAAATGTTGCCATTACAATAATGATGTTTATGTTTCTTTAATGATTCTGAAACATTTCCAATGCAATGTTTTTTGAAAATAATTTTGATTATTTATTGTTCAATTATATGCAATACATTTGGTCAGGTACAGCAGAGTGTAATTCAGGAATGTGATTCAAATCCCCTTGCTACTATCAGTAAGTGTTAAAAGAAGTATTCCAATGGATATTGACGTTTCCTGTAATCTATTTCGGAATTTGAATTTGAAAGCCAAACGCACACCATAGTAAATATGGTAGGGAAGTAGAAACTGTTACTTGACCTTTGAACCGTGCTCCTACGGGCATTTCTCCCTTAATTTCCGGTGAAAAACAAGTAATATTTTCCTTGAGTCGATTCAATCATCAAATTGACTAACTTTCTTCGAATCGATCTTTGGGGGTGAATTCTGTTTTTGTAAGAACTCTAAAAGTAAGCTGTTTTTTCCCTGATGCCTGAATCTCTAATTATGATAGAATTGATAGTCAATTTAATCGGAAAACGTGAACACAGCCTTAGTTCGTTCAAAAATCAACCGAGAGTACGCAAAAGTATTTTTAGTACGACTAACTTTTTGCTATCTTCTTACAATTACAACAAAAAAAAATCAAAGAAGATATTTGATTTTTGCAATACTTTTGAAAGAGCATTGAAAAAGTGTTTGGTAGATGCTATCATAAATTGACCCCCTTGGGTATCATTTCAGCCCATGACCTGGTAAAATCTTAGAAAAGACTATTCTATAATCAAAGAAAACGATTACAAAACAAATTATAAGGGTCAATTCTGATCCTTATAATTGGTTTTGTAATCGTTTTAATCGGATGGGAAAATGTATTCATTTGTCTCTGTTTGACGTTTATTGAAAAAGTTATACTGTTCTCTTCTTTTGTATCTGGGTTCAGGTTTGCTCTCAGTACGGTATAGGGTTAAAATGAACCCCAGTGGAACATTATTACATGCTGTTGACAGAATCACAAAGATACTTTCAGGATTCAGGAAAAAACAGATAGGAGAGAAACAGTCGATTTCAAGTCCAGGAAGGAAAACATCACCAATTTTTTTTCAACATTAACAGTTTTTGTCCGGAAATAGAGTGAATATTGTTTTAATCTTGATAATATCCATTTTTCAGCATTTTTCAGGTCAGATCTGTATGGGAGATTGTCTTCATTTGTCTCTGCATGTTTTTACTTCAAAAGTTATGCGATTTTCTATCTTTTCTGTGTCCAGGTTTGAGTTCGTATTTGGGGTGATATTGCGTAAGAATGAACCGCTTAAGACTTTATTTTCAGTCTGGTGACAAGCAAAGTCATGAAATAGAAACTTCAATGATCAAGAAAAAATAGATGGTCAAGAAAATCCTCGAGGTGCCTGCAAACTTAATCTTCCGAATAGAATACAATGAAATTGGTACGAAGTCAAAATCATTCGGAGTGCACATACCTCTACTAACCGCCAATGTAAGGGGGAGTAATTGTGCATGGATCCCCCTATAAATTCAATCAGTTATCCTATAGTATATTGTTCTACTTTCCACAAAATCTAATCAAAATTCATAGAGAACTTTTGGAGATATCACACAGTTGACAAAATATTGGCAATATTATGTGATTTTGACATATTACAGCGATGTAGGGGAAGTAATTGAGCATGGATCCGCTTCAGAAATTGATCTGTTCTCCCGTATTGCCCACACCTTTCAGAGAAATTCACTGATAACTTTTAGAGATATCGTGTGAACAGTCATTAGCGTACGCATAAATGTAATTGAAAGGTATCTCCCAATCAAAAAAAGATTACTGGATCTGCCTCTAAATGCCACCACCTCTTCCCTACCCTGTCTCCCAACCTTCCCCAAAATTCCATTGAAATTCATTCAGAACTTTCAGAAATATCGTGTGGACAAACGAACGGACAAACAGACCAACAGATGCGGCCAAATACATGACAGAGGTAAATTAACGACAGATTGGAGAATTCAAATAGAAATTACTATTACTGTTGAAGGCTTATTGTACTGCTACAGAGATACCTATCATTGCAAAGCAGTCTATTAACGGAATTTCACTCAACTTGAGGTCCTGGTGGCCAAAAATATCACTTAGCGAAAGGAAACAAAAGTACAAAATTCATCAAATTATTTGAAAAACATCTCCATTTCATTTATAATTTATAGATTCAAGAAAAATTCTTAACTGACGGGTAGACAGGAGCTCATGTGATATTGATGTATGTCATTACATTAGAACAAACGTGTCTGCATTGCAACCAACCCTATAAAAGAGTCCCTAATATCGGTATTCAAATGAAGGATCTTCTGCACTGGGATCAGTCCTACCACCTAAATCACGTTTACACTTAAAGGTCATATTCTAATCTACGAAATCATGGCTTCAGGGTAGGACTTTAAAAATGCATATATTGTCACAAATTGAGTTTAGGCTGTGACCGATAAACGCTCCCTGTGCAGTATTTACAAATCTAATGTTGATTTCCAGCATATATGAAGTGATTTATTTGATTCAGGGGAGAATGTTTGTGTTGATCCGTGGAAAGTCCTAATCCGACACTTGTACTCTCCACACGAATAACTGCTGTTGGAAGAAACTCTTATCTGATTTCTAGGGCAAACTGCCATATGCTGAATAGCATGTAGAGATATTTATTAGATCCAAACAAATAAAGTTCTGTTAGAATATTGTTTCTTCCTAACGTTACCATCTATCAATGTCAAGAATATCTGGATACCCATCACACAGGGAACTGTTTTTCTTTTTTCCTCCTCAAATAAATGCCTTTTTCGTTCGTAGTTTCTTTCTGAGTTGAGGCAATGGCGATGGGCTGGCCATGTTGCAAGAATGGCAGACAACCAACGAACATCATGACTCACGACAGACCCCTGAGATCACATGCGTAACCGAGGCCGGCAGAGTACTAGACGGAGAGACGAGCTGGACAAATCCAGAAAGTACTGGCTCCGTGACTCCCACGATAGAGAAGTATGGCAAATCGTGGGGGAAGTTTATGTCCAACAACGGACGTTAAGAGACTGTTGATCATGATGATGATGATGATGAGGTGAACTGCCATCGCTTAGAGTGTTTGAGAAAGCTGTTGTATAACATGTCCCATAGGTCTATTAATGATTGGTCCGACACAACCCATAGATATTTCCACAAGAGAAGGGTTCATCTTGAAAATGAGCATTCGACATCCTGGCTTTTACCTTGGCTCGAACACTTGCCTCTAGCGCTAGAATCCAATAATTGAGGCACTGGTGAAAGGTTTAGGCCAGAACATCGGATGCAAACCCAATAGAGCACGGACTTTTGTCACAACCCTTTCTATGCAGTAGTGTGAGTTGATGTAAAAACAGCAAGTAAGAGGAGTAGTTCAGTGGAAAGGCTGGGAACAAGGTGTCAGAATAAATAATTTTTCAGAAGACTCCCAGAATGCATTCGTAAAATGGAGATAGACCCTTGAAGATTAAAATGAATAATCCCTCAACCTCACTGAAAAAATTGTGATTACTCAGAAAAAATGTATTGTTTTTGTATGCGTGCCAACATTGAATGAGCGAGTATTTTTGCGCCCTTTTCTAATGTTGCTGAAAGGGAGATAATCTTTGGTTGATTTTAAGGCTAACAGGAGTTATCTTTACTTAACGGACGAATTCTACGAATCAACCAATTCATGAAAATTCTTTTATCAATTTCCGAACTTTTGGACAACTTCTCGTATTACGATCTGATACACTATTTGTGATAAATGGACCAACTAATATTGTGTCCACCTTGGTTTTTCTTTACTAACTAGGGCAATTTCAGTTTCAAAGGTACATTTTTGTAAGGGTTCAAACTCTATGGTGTGTATAGCAGCCTACCATAATTGTCATGTGAAACTATTTTCTGTTCGTTGTATGAAACTATGGCTTCGAATTATTTCGGTTACTTCTCTTTAACGTTGCCAGTTTAGATATTTTATATCTTAATATAGATCTATTGCTAATTTAGATATTTGGTATCTGAATTTGGATCTGCAGCCAATTTAGATATTCATTTAGATCTATAATTTTAGATGAAAGATCTATAATTTTAGATGAAAGATCTAAAGGCAAAATTTTGTAAAAATAATTTTCATTTGATTTTTCGCGAACCACTGATCCAAACAACTTCGAACTCAACAATGCAATACCTGGCGAGCTGGCTAATATATATGACGAATATCGACTTTGTCCAATGGCCAATTATCCAATAATCTCAATGCATACACACACAGAAAAGTTTCTTAAATTATAGTTAAATCAGATTTTTCCTGGAAGGGTTTGTTTGTTTGTTTTTTTCACTCATTTAAAAAAGATTGTCTTTTTTTTTTCTTTTCTTCCTTTCAATTTTACACAAATCCATTCCTTTTTTTTCTTACGTTTTTTTTTATTTTTGTTTCGTTCACATCTGGTCATACAAATCTGGAAGCTAATATCTTTTCTTACCTATTCTTCCTTCCCTATTTATTTAAATTTGCCCTGACGCATCACAGAAAGATACTTTTCGTTCGGTCGGACGGTTCCCATTACGATAAACAACAGAACTAGAGAGGAGAGAAGGAAGGGCGGAGAGAAATAAGCAGCTATTATGTCAGAAGAGAAGATGTGACATCATTAAAAGGTGTGAGGCCATTGAAAGAATATCTATTCTGGTTAATTTTTCAACTCGGTGTGATGGTGTCAGAATAGGATGTCCTAGGTCCGCATCTTTGTATTTGAGAAATCTCGGCAAAAATGGCAAAAAAAAAAAAAACCCAAAAAGCTCTCAAAAAGTAATTCAATAAAGAACTGTCAAGTGAACAACGTCTTTTGTCGTGTTGGGATGATCAATGAATAAGTTACTTCTCCCGCCTTTTGTTGGATAGTAATCACTAAAATTGATGAGAAAGCCAACTTCACTTTGTTTTACTTTCTCTTTTCCGTAGCTGTAAAGAAGATGTGTGCTCCTTAGTTCGATTAGTTCTTCTCCGGGTCTTTTTACCTCGCTAATGCCTATGATGTCCCATGAGACCCTCAAGAGAAGAAGAAATCAAGCGAAGAATCACACTTGGATGGCAAGCCTTTGGCAAAGCAAACTAAACCTTCAAAAATAAGAAGATCCCATTAATCCTAAAAAGAAGGGTGTATAACTAATGCATCCTCCAATTTTCAATGGCGGTTTCTGATAATACCAACAGAATATTTTCAAATTGCAGTAGCATGAAAATTGGTTCACAAGATTTTAAAAGGATGTATTTTTAAAAAAAATATTTTTTCTTCATTTATAAGTCATCGGCGGTCGGACGGAAAATATTTCACTAGTAGGAAAATCAATTGACGCAGACATAGAGTATTTGGGCGAATAATCAGAGAAATTTCAGAACTTCAAAAATTATTTTTTTTCTCCCGTTTTCAACCTCTAAATGGTGCAAAAAAACATATCCGACAAAGTAGCAGTCAGTGGAAAGCCAAGGTGGTAAAACATTATTTCGTCAAGAAGGTTGTCTACCAATCAACTGCAAGATGGAAGTGCTGTCGGTTGACTGTGCCGGGATGCACCGTTCGATTAAAAGTGTATATATATATATATATATATATATATTTAACTACGAATTTTTGTCATGTTTGTCCGAATGTGTATCAGCCCAAATTGAAAATACGCGTTCGAACAGAAAGTTAAAAACGAAACTCCCCGAGGAAAAATAGAAAGCTTCTGACTTCGATTGGAGTTCGCAAAAAGAAAAAACAAAAAATGCTACAGTAAGATATGTACAGTAGAATCTAATCTGGTATAACACAAGAGCCATGCCCTTTATTCCTTCATTTAACTTTGATAAACTAAGTTGGGAGAGCCGGTAGGCCTTAATAAAACAGCATTAAAATCATGGCCATTACCTTGCCCCAGTGTAGTCAGTGGGAGTAAAAAAATTATTTAAAAATGTTTTTTTTTCGTACGATTCAACTCCTTATCTCAGTTGTTAACGCGACGTTCCGAACGATCCATTCTACAGCCCTCTTCAAATGTACAACCCGAATGTGGAGGCAGTATACAGACTTTTTTTTCCCGATGGTAGCAAAGCTATAATGTTGGGTTCGGGTGATATCCCCTTCTTTCCTTGTTAGGTCTGGATTTCAGAAAAACAAAACAAAACAACAAAAAAAGCATCACCCGAATCTGACGTTATAAGCACTTCTACCATTGAAGTTAAGGTTGTGCTTACCAACATCACATTCTGAAGAAAGTCGTAGAATCGATCGGCCAAAACGTCGTTTTAAGAAAACAAACAAAAAGAAGGTGTCAATCGCCTGGGCCATTGATACACCATCAACATTCAAAGAAATTTTCTTTCAAAACTCAAAACTATTGACAAAACCCTTATGTTGTGCATTCTTCCCCGTGACAAAAGTACGTGCAGACATAGATATTAGCTTCGTACGGCACAGGGTCATAAATTATGAGCACCAAGAGAGGAAGGGCCTCTCTACAATGATCATGATCTAAAAGATTAGCTTGTGAATCGCTATATCACAGCGAGGTGTTGAGCTATTGTTGTTATCTAACTGTGATGTGTGTGTGTGTGCATACACTGCGATTACTCAACAACTGGCCATTGTTTGAAGTGATCATTCGCCAGATATATCCAGCTAGCAAGGCAGCGCAATGCTACGTTTTTAGAGTTTTGGGGATCGACGGGTCTCGAGAAATCTAATGAAATATGACTCATATAAGTAATGTATCTAAATCTAAATCTAAAATAACTACATTAGCGACACTGCAGAGAGGTAACCGATATATTTCAAAGCGCTAGTTTCGTACGATGGACGGGAAATTGTTTTATATGATAGTTATGGCAGGCTGCTCCACACATTATAATGTGTGGTCCATGCCTAATATGCACCCTTGAGCACTTCCCCAGTATTTAATAATTGCAAAAAGGAAAATTCTGTTTTGCAAAGAGATGAGTGCACCATGAAAAACTGCTCACTGTTTTCTGAAAAGTACATACCGTCACGCCGACTCTGTGTTTTGAACAGGAAAAGCTAATGTCCACAGCTGTTGCGATGTGATAATCAATCAATTGATTAATGATGACAATAGCTTTGTGATAAACTTTGTTCTTTGAGATTTAATTGAAATATTGATATTAATCTATTATGTTGCTAATCGAAATTGTCTGGTTAGGGGTGATCAATTGAAACGTTTGAAAAAAAGGCTGATCAATAGATAAGTTACATCTTTTGCCTGATTTTTTCTAAAATCAAATGTTAACGCTAGTGGACATAAACTAAGAGACCAGTTTAGCATAAATTTCGAATTGAAACTCCATTCTAAAAAAACTATTTTTGGAGTTGGGGATTAAACAAACTAAAAAAAAGTTTTTTTTCTAGACATATGGTGTAAGTGTTTATATTTTCAGCCTCTTGTGGCTTTTGAGAAGAAGGCTAGGGGTTCATTGTTTAATAAGTCGGATAGGATTGGAAAATTACTAGCTTGATTTTTTTTACTAAAACAAGTCACAAAAATAATTTTTTTTTCTCCCATAGAATTTTGAAATACTGCAATAGTTTTCCATCTTATGTAATAAATAAGTATAAGGATAAATAATTTAAAGAATAATCTGAATAGATTTAGATAATCTGGGATAGAAAATGAACTGATAAGGCAACTTTAAGAGTTATCAGCAAAAGTATTCCAAAGAATTTAGGAAAAATATATTAATGAAATGCGCCTGTAAATGTTTTTCTGTACAGATAAGATGGTAATTTTTTTCATTAGGTTCCATATATTTTTTATAATTTATGTATATTTTAATACTGAATACGTATTTACAATCTAAATTTTTGATAGAACAGAAGTAATAGTGGTTGGATAACAGCGCACACAAAATACCAAGATCTAGCAAGAGAACTGAAGAACATGAAAGTCAGGGTAATGCCAGTCATAGTAGGCGCACTGGGAACTATCCCAAAGACACTGAGGGTGAGACTGGAGGAGCTTGGGAGAAAAGGAAGAATTGAGACTGTACAGACCACAGCACTGTAAGGAACCGCATGGGTACTGGGGAAAGTGCTAGAAACATGAGGACTGCAACACAAAATCTTAGCAGTGGCCTTACAGAGGAAGGAAAATGAACCACAGCACTGGCATGATAGGTGAGGGAGAGAAGAGATGTTGGCTGAAGACTCGAGGTGACTTATTGTCATTCAGCCTTCAGCAATGACCACTGGGCAACCAGCGTGAAACTGTAAACCACAGTATTACTGTGGTCTTTGAGAATGAGGAGAGGATGACTTGGGGAGACTTGCTGTCACTCAATCTCCAGCAGTAACCACCAGGCAACTGGTGTGAGATTGCAAAATAATAATAATAATGAGAAGTGAGGAAAAGCCATACCGGTTGGAGATTATCTTATATTCAATAACTTGGATATTTAGTAGAAAGGGTTTTGTGTTCTGACGGGGAGAGTAAGCTAAAATTTGTAAATATCAAGTATATTCCGCTTCAGCCTTGGACCCTCTTTAAACCGGACGCTTTAAGTCAGATGTCGGATAAAACGGACGAAATCTGCATTGAGAGAGTGGCCGTCCATGTCTACTAAAATCTCTTTTTCAAATTCAGGAGTAAACAAACCGGTAGGGGTTTAGGAATTTTCAGAGGACTCAGTTCTCAATTAATTAAACCTGAAATAATTAGCCTCGTAACAAGTTGAATAATTTCTTGAGATTGAACAACCATAATCAACGAACATGGCTAAAGGCTCTGTCCTTTTTATTAATTAAAAAAACAGAAAAAACCCAAAACAAACAACATTAGCGTGTGTTTGTGTTTTTGTATGTTTGTTTATGTTTTGTGCATTCCTGCGTTCCTGGCCATACCGTTTTGTCTACAGACTTAAAAATTGACATCATTGCTCCACTAAACGTTTTTTTTATTAAATTTTCATTATAGAAATAAGGCTTTTTCAACTGGGTAGGTGGGCTTTATATAAGAAATTTAGATCATCTAGAATCTTGATATTTGTAGATGTCTTTGATATATTCTAAATATTTTGTAGTGAAAAACGCCAGTGACGTCATAGATAGAATTTATTCGGACCATATCTATTCTCTGATGGAATTGTTTTTTACATGACTTCAATCTTTCACGCTACGGTTGTTCAATCATTAACAGATGGCGAGTATATATGAATATACATACACACACACACACACACACACATATATATATATATACATACATATATCTATATCTATATCCATCTCTCTCTCTCTCTCTCTATATATATATATATATATGCACATACACACACATAAACACACGTATAGATATATATATATATATATGTTTTAATAAAGTTATAAGATGTATCATATTCAGTGTACAGTGTATATGCTTTCCAATATCGTACAGTATTAACCCCTACCATCTGGTTAATTGAAGCAACCAGTTGAAGCGTTCACCTTCCTTTCCCCTTTAGTCCATTCTAACAAGGCTCCTCTGTATTTACCTTGAATGTACACAAACTTCTAAAATCATGATTCCTTTTTGAGGGAAATTTCAGACACGTTTGTAATGAGTTAAAACAGAAATGTCAGCAAAATGGCTGGTTGACAAAAAGAATAAGCATTAAACATACGTACACATTTTTCTATTTAGCTATGAAACGTGTTTTTAAAAGGTTCCAGTAATTCAATTGTAAATAAGAATAACTTACCTGAGCAATTGATTAACACCGTCTCCTTGGAAATGGTCCACTTTATATTCAGCCTGCTTGTCTTTGTTAAATTTTCTGAACTTTGGGGTGTCGCGTAGACTCTCTCTCTCTCTCTTTCCCTCTCTTTCTCTCTCTCTTTCTCTCTCTCTCTCTCTCTCTATATATATATATATATATATATATATGTATGTATGTATATATATATTGATGTAAGTGTCTGTGCAGTGATTTGCCATCTGTGCAGATGAATCATAAAACCGGGATAATCCCACTCACTTGGCCTCTAAGGTCGTTTTCCAGCGGTATGCTGGAACGTCACAACTGGTGGCCTTTTTGACTATATATGTATATTTACCACTTGTCTTAAGTATATGAACAAACAGTCATTTTGCCTCTAATCGCTTGTTGTTTTAGAGTTAAGGATAGGAAGTTCATGCAAAAAAAAGCAATTCTTTTCCAATCAACATAGCAAGGCATTCATTTTTCTCCTGTTTTGTGGTTTTGTGGTTCTAAATGCTAAATTTCTGGGAAAATGTTTTGCTTTAGAATTAATTTGCTGAATAAAGAAAAAGTTCTTTTGTTTCTATCCTTTTGAAATTCTCATTAAGAATTAATCATGGCGATTGCAAAAGTGGATGTACATCGGTGTACGAGAGAGTTGCTAAACTAGCAAATTAATTCTGATATCCCCTGATCAAAATCCATAATGGCTTCTGCAATTTCATGAAGATTTTGTGCTCTTCATAAGCTAGTAAAGATATCGTCTCTAAAACGATATTATGCTGCAATAATGTAACAACGTAATAATGCTAAACTGGGGATTTAATTTCAGTCATTTATGCAAAAATACTGATGGAAGGACTGATTATATGAAGTATTTTCCCATTGACCCAATTTCATTTCTCATTGACCCTTATTTCATTTCATCTTTTAATGTTTTGGCCATTTTTAACATGGTGTCTTGTAAGTCGTTTTTCAACTTCTGTAATAATGCCAGAAACCCAGTTTAGCATTATAATCACATTGTAATTAGAGCCATCCTTCGATAAACATTAATTTCTTTCTTTCCAAGATGGTTTTTTGATGGTACAGAAGTCTAATGGATTGAATAAACCTGAAATTGAAAGGAAAAAAATCCAAGTGAAATATTTTGTGTTGGAAATGAAATGATCAAATCATATACTGTACCTCGATTACTGATAGAATATAAGTTTCAAATCGTCATACTAAACAGCCCTTCAGCGTTCATTGGTGGACATAGAACTTTCCCAAGATTAGCCAAATCTCTCTATCGAGGGCGTTCCGGAGCAAGTAATTTCTGAACGTATCGAATTTGTCACGCCATATAATATTTTGTCTGCCCCGGTTTCGCATGTGATCTCTAGGGATCTACGTTCTGAATCGTGATGTCCAGTGGTTGTATGCTATTCTCACCACAGGACCAGCCCATTGCCATTAAAGTTCTCTAATGAATTCTATGATATCTCAAACTCTCGTTTTTTCCCATTTCGACCTCTCCATGTTATGCTGAGCATGATTTTCTCCTGTGCATGTTGCATAGTTCTCAGTTTGCGGGTCAGTCTCTTGGTTAGGTTCCATATTCCAGCTTCATAGGTGACTATCGGGAGAATGCATGTGTTGCATACCCTTCTTTTTAGCACTTGTGGAATTTTCTTGTTTTTGAAGGTTGAGCTTTCCCAACCGAAAGCTTACAAACTTTGTGGGATTCTTCGCTTGATTTCATCTTCTTTTTAGGATTTCATAGAGATTCGTTGTCCTTGGTAGATGTAGTGATTTACTTTCTCCAGTTCTGCGTCTTCGATTCAAATAATTGCTATCAAATGCTAGATATTGCAAGTGTAGTTAAGATTCTAGGTTTCCAGTCCAAACTCAAAAGTCTGTAGAGTTTGTCTCAATGACATTTTCTAAACTCGTTTGAAGATTGATTTATTGAAAATTTAATTAGAATCGAATAGGAATAAGGGTAACAAGGCTGATTTCTGATTGGTCAAACAACAATCTCACTTCAAGACTGCAACTTTCTTCTCGGGTATATGATAAGATAAATTCGCATATTTATACATATAACTTGACTGTTTGGCTCAGTTGCCGAGAGAGGATACCTAGCAATCACTTGCTCGTGATTTCAAATCATGCTAGCGAAATCCCCCCCCCCCTTTTTTTGGTTTAAGGTGACGGGATAAACAATAAAATAAGTGTATAATCCCCTGAATAATCGCAAAGATTAATCTTGGTCTTGTTCCCCCCTCTTCCCATTGCTTTCCTCTTTAGATTAACACTTTTATTTTCATGGAAAATAATGGAAGAAAAGGATTTTAATGTTTGTAAAAAAAGTAAGCAACATCTCCCTATCTTCATTAGTGCCTGAGTTATTAAGCTTAAAACAACATGACTGACTAAATTTAGATCTTCAAGAGACGTCTTATCAAATGATAAAAACTGCATATTTCTATCTTAACTATATATGGCGCAGTTCTCTGACCACTACACTAATAAGAGCAACCTCACTTTCTGCCTGGACGCAACTATCATTTACATAAAAAATGTATTGCTCATGAGTATTTGAACAATCACAAAATATGATATTATAATAATGATGATGAATTCCCTTTTCTTTGATTTTTCTGAATCCGACTAAACCATGTGTAATAAATATCCATACAAGCCGATCTTTATCTCTGGAATAAAACTCTGTACTTAAACAGGGATTTTAGGTGTATAAAGATGTCAGTTTTAAGAAAAGAGATTCTCACATATTTTATATCGTAGGTTCATGCCCCTGATCATACCAATTAAATATTCGTTGTCAGGGTTAATACAAGGGTTCTATGCGCCCTAGCTGAGAATTGAAAATTTCCAGCCCAACATGTGCTTGAACAACTATTTTTTTTTTGAAAGTGCCTTTGCGACTTTGGCGATCGCATAGATTCGCCCAAAGGACGGACCAGCCCCGATCGGTGATCTACTAACTGGAGGTGGAAATCTGAACCACTTTGCTATCTGAAATAAAACAGACAAAAAACGGTGGCGGCTCATTCAAGCGTTCTTCTTCAAAGGATATCTTTATGTCCCCCCGTACACTATTGCTCTCTCTCTCTCTCTCTTTCTCTCTCTCTCTCTCTCTCTTTCTCTGCCTTCTCTTTGGTCAATTTACAGGACCTCTCCTCTACTCCCTACCCTTCAGACGTAATTTTAATTTCTTTTTCAAAATATGGGAGACGGAACTGTCACAGAAAGAAATGTACAAGCACGTTACTTATTGTAAAACTAGCAAAGTACATGCAAAAAAGACAGGATATTTTATGTTATCTGTGGATAGACTATTATTTCTGAATATTTTTATTCAATATTTGATTGATGGAATTTGATATTTATTATTCATCCAATGTCAAAATAAATTAGAAATTGTTATTTTTTTTTCCAATTCTGTTTACACAGAATTTTCTCTTGCATCACTTGAACACAGACATAAAGCTTCAATTTTTGCAGTTTTGCTCGCTCACTCATTCTAATCAGCTCTACAGGAGGGAAGAGAGTGAAACTTATGTTTCCACCGTGACTCTTCGACATGAAGCGACAAACATACAGGCAAACCAATTTGATGACACTGGTATTTCTATATATAGATGGTTTATAGAAAGCATGGGCAACATTTTTGGTCTACTGGGTCACTTAAGACATTTTTCATCTTCGTTCGGGCTATACATTCATTTAAAAAATTTCAATTTTACGTGAGTAAAATCTTCAACACATTATAATTGAAAAAATAGATTTAAATAATTATATCATTGATTCTTGAAGCCAAAACAATAGTAAGTTTCTAATATGAATGATAAAACTGACTCTCTGAGGAAAGATATATAAGTTTTTAAATAATCGCCTTTATTAACCGCAGGCCGCACAAATTTTTGCCAGAGGCTGAATCTGGCCCCAGGGCCTATGGTCGTTCGTATCTGGTTTATGTCTGATTCATATTTAATTAGCTTGATTTAATCGGATTTAACCTTTGACTTTGCAACTTCTGTTGGATACCTTAACTGTGAAATTGTCTTCTCCAAAATCTACCTTTTCTAGTTTTACTTTTGATAACATCATTGGTGGAGGGGAAAAATCAATTTTTTATCAGTAGAGACCGTTAACCTAAACTGTCACTCGGACTGTCGACTTAGGTTTGTTCAGTTTTTAAGCTACTCTGTCTGGTTGACTATGTATGTATATATGTATGTATGTATGTATGTATGTATGTATATATATATATATATATATATATATATATATGTATGTATGTATGTATGTATGTATGTATGTATGTATCGTGTGTATATGCCTCACCAGTGTAGAAAATAATTTTCTTTGTTTTTTTTTTAAATGCCCCAAATTTTTCTAGGGGAAGGTTCAATCTACAATCTGAGTTAAGGCTGAATTGCTCCTTTAATCTGTGTCTGACAGCATTCACGTTTTTTTTAAAATCCAGATCTCTTTAGTGATTACGCCCCCCCCCAAAAAAAACCCCCAAAACAAGAGACGTAACCCATTCACTGATCACCCTTTTCCAATTTTTTAAAATTGATCACCCTTCCGATACGGCATGCTGCCAAAAGATGTTGGTGACACGAGCGAATGCAAATTGCAGGATAGTCGATTTGTCCGTGGTTGCTGGGCAAACATAATTTCCGCCTGAAGCTGGCGACTTGGGGCTGATAAATCGTGTTTCGGCGATAGAATTCTAAAGCATGTGCCACATGTTACCAAACGTTGGGAAAATAAAACAAATAACAATGGCAAGAACAACAACGAAGGTGCGGGGACAAGAGTTGGGGGTAGGGTATAAGGAGAGAACAGCAAGGAAGGGGGACAAGGAGGAAGAGGAGGAGAGGATTGTATGTGAGAGGGTTTGAGAGTGAAAGAGAGAGAATGGAGAGTCGGAGATTGAACATGCCGAATCAATCAATCAATCATCATCATCATCATCATCATCATCATGATCATCAGCTGCAGCAGTAACCTTTTAGAGGCCGTCGTTGGACATAGACCTTCCCAAAGATTTGCCAGACCTCTCTGTCATGGGCATCGCGGGGTGAATATTTTCTGAGCTTGTCCTACCTTGTGAGTCGTAATCTACGATTGGAGAATCTCAAATCTAAAGAAGTGAAGTGTTGAATTCAAATTTTTTTCTCAACTGGCCGCCTTTAAAGAATCCAATTAAAATAAATCAGAGATTATAATCAGATTATACACATTCCTTCGTGATCCGTATAAATTATCTCCCTTGAATTCCACTCTTTAGAATCAACTGAATTTAGTTATGAAATATCTACATTGGCAACAATTGAAAGCCTTACGGGCGGAAAATTATTCTCCGTGGAAATTATGGCAGGCAGCTCCAAACCAACCGTGAAATATGCCTCCCTAATCATGCACCTTAGGGACGGACACTACCCAAGTATGTAAATGATAACAAAGAGAAAAAAACAATAAGGATGAGAGAATCATGGAAAGAAGAGAGAGTACAATGTGAAGGAGCAAAAGAAAGAAAAGAATCCAATGGGAAAAGACAAAAAAAAAGACACCCCCCCAAAAAAACAGGTCTGGGTAGTTAATAGAATAGAAACCGTCACATGACCAATGTCTTTTGACACGATGTTGTTTTGAGGATGATCCACAAAAAATCAAAAAAAAAAAAAATGATCAAGGAATAAATTACCTCTTTCGTCTTCTGTTGGACCGTGATCACCAAAAAAAAAAACAAACTAAGGGTCTAATTTAGCATGATATTACTTTGTGAACGTATTTTAGGGTTAATAAAAAACGTCTTTCCTAGTCATAATAAGGAATAAGTGTTTGGATTTTCAACCCTCTAGCTCCGTGGTGCAGCCTATGCGCACGACACATACACGGATTGATAGCCAGCCAGATTAACTTGAAAACTTATGCCGACGATTTTAATGACAGATTTTTGGTTGACGGTTTCTAAAATAAGAATAAAGATGAGAACAGAGAAACAAAGAAAAAATGAATTAAATAAATGACTCTTCAGTGATTCTTTACGATGAATATTCTCACATTTCATAATATTGTTTCGGCCGTCGTTTCTCCGGCCTTCTGCAAGCATTTGTAATTTGTAAATTTGAACAGAATCCTTTATTTTGTCTATACATGTATGAATGTATGCACATTTTTCCTTGATATGCGTATTCATAAAGAGGTCCACTTGTATCTGAGAGCTGTCTAACAGATATAAAAGTGGTTGACCTATGTATTTTTGCACCATGCCATGTTGGGGTTGATCATTTAAAAAATAGAGAACACAAAGACCGGCAGACAGACATGAGAGACCACGCTTGACAAGTGCCAAACTCACCGTTTCTGATAGTCTATTTTTAGGACTACAATACTCAGTGTTTTTTTTTCAATGTCATTTTGAAGCTTGAACACTTTTCATTATTAATCTTATGCGTTACAACTGACTCGACTTAGAACGCAAATGAAGAGTACAATCACAGCAACTCCTTTACAATCACAACAACTCCTTAATCAGGCTACATAAAGACTCTGAACCCTTCCAACTCCAAAAAGGCAATACCAAACTCTTTACAGCCTGCCTTGAGATGATCTTTAGTAAACAGTCAAAATCGAAGATGCGAAACTGAGGAAAGTAGACCACTGCATACACTTAGGACAACGAATCTCTATGATATCAACAAAAAAAAAAAAAATTAAGCGGAGAATCACCCTAGGATGGCAAGCTATCGGCAAAACAAGCTCAACTTTAAAAAAAAATACTATCCCAATAATCCTAAAAAGAAGAGTACCCAACCAATGCATCCTCCCAATAGTCACTTATGGAGCTGAAACACAGAACATAACCAAGAGACAAACACGTTAACTGAGAAGCATGCAACTTGCGCATGAGAGAATCATGCTCAACCTCATACGAAGAGATCACAAGAAAGCACAATATATCAGAAAGAAAATTGGGGTCTGAGACATCATAGAATCGATTAAAAAAATTGAATGGCAATGGACTGGCCATGTTACGAAAATAAACGACAACCAATGGACATCATGACTCACAACATGGATCCCCAGAGATCATATGCACAATCAAGCCTGGCAGAATACAAGATGGAGAGATGAACTAGACAAGATCAGAAAATACTGGCTCTGCGACGCCCATGATAGGGAATTGTGGCAGATCCTAGGGAAGGTCTATGTCCAACGACGGACTTTAAAAGACTGATAATGATGAAGAGGAAAAAGGTTGACATAGTATTCTTTAAAATGAAAGCATTTTTGCAACGTATGGTGCGTTGGACACTTATCATGCGCACCCACGGATATGTTCCTTCAACTTCGCTTGTAGAGCTGAGAAGGACGAAAATCTTTTTAATTATGACGTATTCGAAAGACAAAACCTAAAAGAAATTAACGAATCCAAACAAAATCACTTCAAAATCAAACAGATTAGGAAGAAAAAAAATCTCTAAATGTCCGTTCTTTAAAAACAAACGTTGAACAAATCAAATCATCCTCGAGGTAAATAAATGTTCTGCTTGACTGGCTTTTGTCTGGTATCATAATATCCTTCCGCCATTTTGATAGTCCCTCCGACTAATTCTCGTTTTTCTTCCTGATATTTAATTATTCGTCTTTCGGCTATTTTGTCACCTTTTGTAATTTGTCGGCCATGTTTAACTGACATTCATCATCATCAACTGACCATAGATATTTGATTTTTCCTTAATCTGTTTTCTTTAGTGTCTTTTCTTCTCAATAAATACATTTTCGTTATCTGAACGATGCAGAATTTAAGTAATTGAATTGGGTACGGATGTTTAGGGTATCTATCATCAATTTCTCTTCTTTGGTCGTTTAGTCTCAACATTTTGAACAATTTCTTAGATATAGGTCAATTGTAAAGATAACTGCGTGTAGATCAGTATTTCATCATCATCATTATCATCATCACCATCATCATCATCATCAGCAGCAGCAGCAGCAGTAGCCTTTCAGCGCCTATCGTTGGGCATAGACCTTCCCCAGGAATTGCTACATCCCTCTATCTTGGGCCTCGCAGAGCCAATGCTCTCTGAACTTGTCTAGTTCGTCTATTCATCTGGAATTTAGCCAGCCTCAGTTGTGCATTTGATCTCTTGGGATCTATGTTGTGAGTCTTGATGTCCATCGGTTGTCCGCCATTTTTGCAACATGACCAGCCCATAGCCATTTGAGTCTTCCAATGGAATCTATGATATCCCAGACTCCTGTTTTCTCCCTGATATATATATATATATATATATATATATATATATATATATATATATATATATATATATATATATATATATATATATATTGTTAATGTATTTTCGTGTGTTGATGTCTTCATTTAAATCGGTTTGGAGCTGGGAATACAACTATTAGCACAAACCCTGTTTATAAAGTATCCAAGGTCTTAAATATAAAATAATCTCCTATTGGTGTGGCTATTCCTAACTTTTCACTTACGTCTTACTTTTGTTGGACCTCCCTTTTGGAATACTAGTATCCCCCCTCTATCTCTATCTCTCTCCCTATATATATATATATATATATATATATATATATATATATATATATATATATGTAATTAGATAAATGAAGATATGTGATGTTTTCCCAAAACGAAATTGTTCCGTACTTTTAATTTACTTCTCGATATGGTATATATATATATATATATATATATATATATATATATATATATATATATATATATATATATATATCCACTTCTGAAATGTATTGGATTTGAGTTAAGACACCTTTGACAAAATGAATATCCCCACAACACCCACTACCACACTCACAACATTCTCGCCAAATTCCCATTAAATAGACCCCAAAAAACAGCGACAATCATTCGCCTGATGAGGCCCAGAGAGGACTGAAACACGAGCTAGTTTGTGTAGCGAAAGCACAACCCACTATATATATATATATATATATATATATATATATATATATATATATATATATATATATATATATATATGTATATATATATGTATTTATATATATATATATATATATATATATATATATATATATATATATATATATATAGCAGAGTACATATGCACAGACGGAAAATAGTGTTGCCAATTTAGATGGGTTTTTTTAAATTCTGACTTTGTGGGTTCAGAGTTATCATTTTCAATGTTTCAAATTAAAAAGAGAAAAAACATTATAGTTTCGGAGATTTGAAAACTTGAAAGAACAAACACATAAAACAAAAACAAAATATCTAAATTGGTAAAGAAAAAAATGCTAAAAAAGATCTATTGTATGCTTTTCATTTTTTTACATTCTGGTTGGATGTCCAGATGAGAAGTTTTCGGATCTGATGAATATTTTATATGAATACATAAGAACAACTTTCAAGTCCACTAATGGGAAGTGCAGTGAACTCTCAATTCGCATAATGGAATACTCTTTAAATGTTTAGATTTCGGAATAAAAGTTCTTCTTCGTCAACAGAAGCTTTTATTGACTTTTCCTACATAGGTTAGCGCAAAAGTCACTTACCATTTTAGAACTTGAATAACCGTTAGTAATAAAATGGTAAAGAAATGTTCTCTTTTGATATACAAGTAGAAAAAGAGAAACCTGACAGGAAGCAAAGCAGGAATAGCAGCAGACACAGACTGATGAATGTTTTGAATAGAAACGCCAATCACTGCACTGATTGACCTTTCACTTCTTGTACCGATTGACCTGTACATGATCAGCATTCATCAGAACTAACAAGGCAATCTATTTCTATTTGTTCCTTTTCGAACTTGACCGTAACGGGCAAGGACACTGGCCATGGTTCCTGGTTCGTTGGGGAGCGATGTCTGGATTCCCATTTTTCCATGAAATAATAATAAAGAAATGCTATTAAGAGAAAGAGAAAGGTCAAAGAAGAAGAAGAAGAAGAAGAAGAAGAAGAAGAAGAAGAAGAAGAAGAAGAAGAAGAAGAAGAAGAAGAAGAAGAAGAAAAACAACAACAACAACAACAACAACAACAACAACAACAAGAATGGGGGAGGGAAAAGGTAGCAGTTTGATATTAACTAAGTTAAATTACTTCGAACTGGCCGCCACGTTTGTCAGATTTGACCGCTATCAATTTTATCCTTTTGCGGTCATCTTAAAGAAAGACATTACGTAAAAAAGCTTAAACACATTCAGAACTGAACAATATTATTCAACCAGAAACAGAGCACTGTGACCAGATACATTACGACTCGACGTGGAAGATTGATCACAAAAAGGTTCGACTCCGTGGAATGTCATATACCATTAGTTCAGAGTAATTTCCAAGGTCAAAAGTAGAAGCTTCTAAAGAGAAATTTTACTTAACTTTCTATTAGAAAAGTGATTCGAGTTTCAAAATGGAAAGTGACTTTTGCACCAGCACATATCTCTGTACTCAGTGACAATGGTCAAGTTATCAAATGCCGTAAGTAAAACCTTCAAGAAGAAGCATTTGGTAATTTAGTCTTCACTGATACTGGGTTTACTTATATTCATCGACTACGTATCTGTCTATGTAGAAGCCATACATGCGAATTGGTATGTTTGATTGTATGATTGAATGTATGGCTGTATCACTGTTTTGTTCGATTCCTGCAATAACCTAAAACCTATAATGAATTGGTCTATATGATATAAAAGAACATGTACAATAAAAAAATGAAGGGTTGTAAAAATATGAGATAGTCACCATGCCTCTGGCTAAGGGAAAGAACTCGAAGTAATTATTTTTGTGATTATCTCCCTTGGTCTCAGTTTCAGATTAAGAATTGTCTCTAATTCGTGTGTATTAGTTATCTAGTTCTTGTCACGTTTTCATTACAAATCTCAGATCGTTTCTTCTTAAGAGAAAACACAACCTGTCTGTGATTGTTAAGTCAACAGCATGGATCAGATATTAAACAAGTAGCCTGTAACAAGGTTTGAACTTGTGTCCCTTGGCCTCGAGAGTTCATTTGACATAAAAAAAATATATATGATGGAAAACAGAGTAGTCGGGAATAAATAATTACCTCTCTGATTTCAGAGTTTCGTGGAATTAAAAAAAAGTTAGCTTCTCGTAAAATCATGTTAGATATGGTAGAGCTAAAACTAATGAATTATAGCCAAATTATCTGCGTATAATTACACGGTGATGGTCTGGGGAAGGTAATTGGAAATATTCAAGCGGATAAATGAAATATTAAGCATCACTACCACGAAACAGAAAGTCAGTCTTATCCGAGCGGTATTTCAAAGAAAATCTTCGTCTCTCATTCGAAGCAGTTCCCTTATTAGAAACTTTCAACATGTGTTTCTTTCAGTTTTCAAGTTGGTCCAGCTGGCTGGTTAGCTGGCTTTATATACGCAAACGGGCCACACCAACGAAACTTGAGGACTGAAGATTTATACATTTGCTCCATATCAAGTCAAGAAAAAAAACGTTTTTTTGTGTTTTAAAATTGTTAGCAATTAAACTAACTATGCACTAACTTCATTTTTGCGCTTAAGCAAATTTACCAGACTATTATGAATTGATCCTTTCAGACCAGTTTCCTCGTCTTTGTTATCTGTATCAAAACATTTCCCATGAAACGGCTGCCTATGGCAGTGATATAAATAACATAGTTGAAGAAACTAGTCAAATTAACATTGTTCCGAATTCTCTTGTGCAATGATATATTCAACATGTTGTGATCACTTTGACATCTCCCGTACCAGAGTGGCCATTAAGACATCACCCCCAACTAAGTTTCGATGATCAAATATCCTACCTACTGAATTAGTTCTGGGTGAAATGCTTTATTTTATTAACAGAGTTAAGGGGAATATTTTTCATTCATATGAATACATACATTGTCAACCACTTTATTTTGTTGACAAAGTGAAAGGAAATATTGTTCTCTCATACAAATACATATATTTTTAAATACTTTATTTTCCTAATTTAATTGAAGAAGATATGTTTCATCCATAACGATATATACATATTCAAGTGCATTATTTTATTGACAATGTTAAAGAAGATATTATTTGCTCATATGAGTATATGAATTTGTCAGCAAGGAGTGGCCCTCCATCTAAAATTTTTTGCACCTGAATGAATTAAAGCGGGGTCGATGTTAAAGTGATCCAATTTTTACCAATACACGTTTTGAACATGCGCACTTATCACGGTTACAATTATATTGATCGAATGTATTGACTAACATTTCTTATGATTTCTCTTGCAGGTAGGAGGCATGGAAGTCTCTGAAGTATTCCTTCTGCTGGTAGCTGGTTTGTTACTCGGAAATACCAGTGTTATAGGTAAGGCATGCATTTAAAACACGAATGTTTAATACATGTATAGTCCATATATATATATATATATATATATATATATATATATATATATATATATATATTAAATTTCTCATGTATGCATTGTTTATATCTTTTTAAAACATTTTTATCCTCATTGCGTTTTGTTACTTATAATTATATCGTTTTTTTTCTCGATCACAATAACAGAACACAAAGACGGTGCTGACGAATATGTGAGACATGAAATAATGACATTCACCGGGACATTATTCCTCTAATTATGATCCATGTTTTAATAGCCCTATTTACTTTTGTAAAGGTTGAGCACTGTGATCAAATATCGTCAACAAGTAATTTGTCAGATTAAGCAAAAAGAAGTAGGAGTTTCCTATCGTTGATATCTATTTGTTTCTGTCTGTCCATTAGTCCTTCTCTATGTATATATATATATATCAAAATGATAATTGGAAGGTTGAGAGAAAGACTCAAGAGATAGGTGTTACATCTCAATTGTTTTTTTAAAAATCATTATTCTTAGGGCGTATTTCGATGCATTTCGACGGGGGCCAGCCACCTTTTTCCGAGAATAATATTCGCAGCGATTCACAGAGAAAATTTGCTGAGATGTAACACCTAACTCCTCGGTTTTTTCTTCACTTTCCAATTGTCATTTTCATCTATGTTCTATCAGATCACTCCACATCTACAATATAAACATATATACATATTGATGGAAGTGATAATCAGAAAATAAGTATGAAAACTCAATAGAAAGCAGGTGTTACATCTCTAATTATTTTATCATTCTGTGGACATGTTTCGATGAATTTCGACAGGCACCAGCCATCTTTCTGAGAGAAAAAAAATTGCTGTGGTTCACAGAAGATTTTGCTGTTTACATGTTTGAGGTCGAAGAAAGAAATGGGGATAATTCTGTGTTGTTTAGTTGTTATTAGGAGCGGGAGGGGAGGTGTTTGTATATGTAGATGAGAATAAAAATAGGTTAGTCACTTTCATAAACAATCTGTTGGATTACATCACATCAAAAATGCTAATTCACTCACACACATACATATATATGAATAGAAATTGCAAAAAAAGTGTCCGATACATTTGAAAAAAGTTCATTTCAACATCTTTATACAGCTCATAAATTTACAAAGATTTAAGCGATTGTCCGTGAATATAATTGTGGTTAATGATTGAGCATCGCATATACAAAGAAAATTTTTACATTAATCCCCCAAAACATATATTCTGATAGTATATTACATACAATGTGTTTTAAAAGTATTGGTACTTAGTAATGAGTCTCTTCGGAACACCACGTTGAATACATCTTGGGATTCAGTAGGTTTTGTACAATAATCAGCTGAAATCTCGGATGATCACACGTTCTTGATCATCTCATTGCAAAGTACAAAGACTGGATTGCAGGCCATTGGAGGCAAGCAGTGGCAGACCAACCGAAGGGGCAGTCTAACCTGGGGGACATCATCAGATGAAACCAAGAGAACTGCCCAAAATCCGTCCATATAGTTCCTTGGCCATTCTTCTTTCTAATGAAACATCTATTTGTCAACGTGATATCTCCAAAATTTCTCTGTGAATTTCAATGAAAGGGTGGTAGGTAAAAGATTAACGATCTCATCTCTAAAGAACGCCCCCCCCTCTACTGGATATGACGGGCGGTGACAAATTCCTGGTTTCTGTTACGTGCATCAGCTCAGTGATACGTGCAAGTCTCAAATCTGGTCGAGACCAGGTTTATGATAACCTCTTTGACACGAGGCATGCTCATTGAAGGGATACCTGCACCCTAATCACACAGCTTACAGTGTGCTCAATTAGCTGCTGAGTGCACAGGGAATTTTGTCTCAATGAAAGTATTTTCGTACTATTTGCTCATTGACTTGGAATCGAACGCAGGACCCTGTGTGTGTGAAACAGACGTGCTAACCATTATACTATCCAAGAGGACTGAAAAATCGGATAACGGGATCAAACGAGTCAGTTGAACTTTTGGAGGGCTCCATTAATTTTTTGTTTGGAAGAGAAATATTCCCCTTTCTTTTATGTATATGTACATGACTGCCCACATTATATCACCAAAAGCTTCACAAGAATTTGTAGAAGGGTGAACGATTGGCTACAGAAGAAGTTTCTGGATTCCGAATAGTAACATTTTCATGGCACCTATACTTATTTTCTCGAGAAATTGAAAACTAAAGGTGAATAAAATTGTTGATAAAGGTAGGTTTATACCATCACATTGAATGATATGTGAGGATCATAATGAATGATACATAATTTATAAGCACAAAAAGGTCACCAACATTCTAGATATCGCATTGAATGATACAAGATAATCATAATGAATAATGTATAATGTATTAGCACAAAAAAGATCACCAACATTTTAGATATCACATTGACTGATATGGGATAATTATGATGAATAATGTATAATGTATTAGAATAAAAAGATATCCAACATTTTAGATGTCCTGGGAAGTGAGCAAGTTCCCAAAGCGGATTGGGTGACTCAATCAGTTATCACCCGAGGTGACAACAAGCATAGGCCACCAATGGTGGAAAGTAATGTTTAGCAATGAATTTCAAAAATGTTATTCCAAAACTAGGCGCCCCTTGAATCTTGGGTATGAATCTCGTCACACAGAATCAAGGAAGAACCATCCACCCTCATCAATGGTTCGGTGGTCAATAACTATACATGGCAGAGGAATGAGCTCTCAAAGGAATTTGAACTCACATTTCTGTTTTCATGATAACTGACGTGAAAAAACATTGAAGTTTAACAGTAGATTGTAAAGCAAGCGCAAGCAATTAGTGCAAGGAAGTTGTAATAGTTGTGTTCGTAAAATATGCTGATTTTTCTTTTTTACCATTTTTGCTAATCCAGTTTTGGTCACGTTTTCTTTAAGATGCTTACGGTATGTTTGCATTGAACATTTCAGACGCAGATAATAAATGTTCACTTCACGCAACTTTGACTTGTCATCCAAGGGCCGTGTGCATAGATCTGCCAGACGGTTCATTCAAATGTGAATGTCCCGTCAATGCAATTGGAGACGGGATGAAGGGAGAAAATCACACAGGATGCGCTTTTCGTAAGTTTACATACAATATATATATATCTCAATGTTCATGTGTATGTACCCTAATGCTCATATCTATCCCAATATTCATATCTATCTATCTCTGTGTCTGTCTCAAAGATCACATCGATCTATATATCTGTTAATATCCATCTGTTCTTATCTATTATTTCATATTAATTTATCGACCAATTCAACCCTATCTATCTATCAGTTTCTATCTATTTTTCTATTTATTCATATCTATCGATCTGTTCATATCAATCTATCTATCAGCTGATATGAATCTATCAATCAATATCCCTCCAATCACTAGTTCATATCTATCTATCTATCAATCCATCTATCTATCTATCTCAGTATTCATATCCATCAATCTATGTCGGTGATAATATCTATCTGTCTCTCAGTCTTCATATCTATCTATCTTTCGGTGTTCATTTATCTCTATTTATCAGGGTAAATATCTATATCTCTCTATTTAGTTACCTGTCAGTGTTTTGTTCTATATATCTCAGTGTTTATATCTATTTATCTATATATTTATCTATCTCAGTGTTTATATCTATCTCAGTGTTTATACACACACACACACATGTATATGTCTCAGTCTATATGTATTCATCCATCTATCAGTGTTTATATAAATTTTTTCATACCTATCTCTCTATCTATCTTAGTATATATATATATATATATATATATATATATATATATATATATATATATATATATATATATATATATATATATGTATATATATATATATATATATATATGTATATATATATATATATATATATATATATATATATATATATATATCTTCCCCTCTAAATACACCAACAAAGTACATTTAAACTCGTCATGCATACTAATAATAATGGTCGTCAGCATTTAAGATAAACATTGCTTTTCTTTTCCTTTTGCAGAGGGGGAGCGTATCCCCTGCGTTGAGAACAGCACATGTCATAAGACGTTGGGTTTCTGTAGCAGCAGAAGTGTTTGTGAATGTAAAGTTGGATTTACGGGCGACGGAGTTTCCGATTGTAAAGGTAGGTTCAAAGCCGTGAAAAATAATCGGGACTGTTCGGTATCTGTCGGCGATTTTCGGGGCTTCTCGTAGAGCTGTGACGTAAGTTCTAAGACTGGGGACAATTTCATGTTCAAAACAGATTTAGATTGGTTAACAGCGTTTGTGAGGTATCATAAGGTCGGTGGAGAGAGTGGTTAAAGGGTGATAGACATCCTCCGTAAGAGAAAGAAAGCTATGATTTGAGAGAGAGAGAGAGAGAGAGAGAGAGAGAGAGAGAGAGAGAGAGAGAGAGAGAGAGAGAGAGAGAGAGAGAGATTGTAAAGACAGAGAGATTATGGAGGGTGCACCAAGAAAAGAAGAGTGTTTTTTACGCCACACTACGTCTTATTATTTCTTTGAAAAAAATCTATTCTCGAGATGAAAAAAAAAGTAAAAAGTATATTAAATACACACAAAAAGAAAGAAAAGCTGACTATAGAGTGTTTACTCTTTATATATATATATATATATGTATATATTACTTTTTTTATTGTACAATGAATTATGCTGTAATTCGGACGATATTTTTCGTTTTATTTTTAATACAACGATCATTTGTTTTAATAGGGATTAACTTGAATACTCAATTGGAAGAAAAGTTTTATTACAGAAACAAATGTTTCTAAATGCTGTCAAAAATTGTTTATTCAACTGTGAAATTTTCTTCTCACTGTTCTTTTTCTTTTTTTTTTCTTCGTGTTTCTATCTTATAATATCAGAAACTAAAACTGTCAGCATAGACTAACTCACAAACTAAAGAAATCTGTTTGACTGGTTGACTTGGTGGGTTATTTATGTACCATGCGTATAGGCCACACCAATGGAGCTAGAGGGCTGGAAGTTTAAACATTAACTCCTTATCACGTGTTATCATGGTTTGAAAGTTTTTCTCTAAAAAGGCTTTTAATTGGGTTGGGGGTTCAATTTGCCATGCAACTTCATTCAAAATTGATCCCTTAATTCATGACCGGGAGCATTCACGCTTGATTTTCGAATAATTTATTCAGTGATAACTGCTCAACAAAAAGTGCGAGAAGCAACCCCGTCTTCCTTTTTCTAAATTTCTATTGAGTGACTGACCAGAACTTCTTATTATTTTTTATAAAATAAATTTTATTACATACTTGACAATCATAATCGTTCATTGACATTCAAAGTATTAACTTGCTACCCACTGTAGTCCCAGTTGAGCTAGTTTTGTCCACATGCAATCTAGTAAAGATAACAGGTTGCCTTCATTACCTTTTTGCTGTTGTAATCTTTGTACTTGTTCCAATGCAGCGTGTTCAATTATATCTTATTTCAAAGTGTTTGGAATCTTGAAAGCGACCACAGAATGGTAAGATGTAAAATCCTAATTAACAACAACAAAGAAGACAGAAAAATGTCTCCACCGATTAATGTATCAAAAGAGCTCTCTCGATCCCCCAAGCTTGAACCGAAAAACAGATATAAACTTCTTACCGAACCAAAAGGGAACGACACCAACATTAGCGAATTCAACAACAAAGTAACAGCCTCTTTGATCGAAGTTCCCACTCTGTTTAAACTAAAGAACACACAAACCATCTGTAAAATCTCAGATAAAACCAAGAACCCCAATGAAAAACAAAGAAACTCAAACCACCACCAACAAAAACAGAGAAAATGGGAGCAACTGAACCAAATAAAACAAGCCCAAAAGAAACAAGAAGAAGACAAAAAAAGAAAATGCACGACAGCAATCATCAAAACGATTCTCGAAAAAAGTTGGGGCTTTAAAACTATTTATAAAACTCCCAACACAGGATAGAAACAAATAACTAATTTACTCGAAGATAATGGATACGTAAGAACAGACAGGGACCCGATCGTCGAATGTACCGATGAATTCTACCAAAAACTCTACTGCTCCTAACAAGTAGAACAAAACAATGAACAAGATGTATAAGAGAAGAGCAAGTTATGCCATGGGAAGCGAAACAAGCCATCAAACAAACAAAAAAAAGGAAAGGCCCCTCGATCAGATTACATAACTATCGAATCCAAAAAGCTGGTAAGGTCATCACTGGGAGATTAGCCATTTTATTCAACTTACGCCTAAAACAAAGTAAAGTCGCAGAAGATTGGTACACTGCAATCATAATGCTGTTACAAAAGTAAAGGAAATCCGTAAGCTCCCAACAAACAACTTTTCAGCAAAGTTATCCCTAATCGAAACTCCAAAACACAAGACGAAAACCAACCACGGGAACAGACTTGCTTTAGAAGAAGCTACTCGACCATGGACCATCTCAATTCGATGAATCAGCTAAAAGAGAAAGCAGCAGAATTTAAAATACCACTCGCAGTAGCATCTATAGACTTCAAGAATGTCTTCGACTCAGTAGAAATTCCCAAGGTCATTGATGTTATCACCCTACAAGGTGTAAACCGTGTATATGTCAGAGTATTGTAACATATATACCATCATAGCAGCTCCTTCATCAGGCTACATAAAGACTCTGAGCCGTTTCAGCCCCCAAAAGGGGTAATAAAGGGTGATCACAGCTCACCCAAACTCTTTACAGCCTACTTCGAAATGATTTTCAATAAGCTAGACTGGGAAAACGAAGGATTCAGAATAGACAGCGAATATCTAAGTAACCTTAGACTTTGCCCTTTTTTGCAGAACCTCCAAGACCTCCAACTGGATGAACTGAACGAAAAGAGCCATGAAGTTGTGTGTCACATGTACTACAAACATATCAGAAATACAAGCATATCGATTGAAATTGAAAAGGCAAAGCCGGACAAAGTAGACCACTACATCTACCTTGGACAACAAATCTCCATGAAATCTTCAAAAAAAGTAATCAAACGAAGAATCACACTAGGATGGCAAGCGTTCGGCAGAGGAGGCTCAACCATCGAGAACAAGAAAGTCACATTAGTCCTGAAAAGAAGAATACACAAACATTATATCCTCTCGATTGTCACCTATGGAGCTGAAAAATGGGACCTCACCAAGAGTCTATTCCTCTAACTAAGAACCATGCAACGGGCATATGAAATGATCATATTCAGCATCACCCGGAGAGACCACATGACAGCACAGTATATTAGGGAAAAACAGGAGTCCTAAATATCATAGAAACCATTGGGAAACTCAAAAAGCTGGGGATGTTGCAAGAATGGCTGACAGACTGACAGAATCAGAAAATATTGGCCCCGTGATGCCCATGATTAAAAGGTGTAGCGAATCCTGGGGAAGTTCCATGTCCAACGACAGACTGATGAAATGGCACGTAAAATTGTACTTAGTCTTTATGGAACTGTCCATCGGGGATACAGTAAATGAGGCTGACTGACTATTTGGTCAGCAATGACCAGCCAAAAAGTCACTTGATTTTATTCACGCTGGCCCAATTGAACAGCCTTGCGATCAAATGGAAGGAAGAAAATGATGATACATACACTCGAATTATTCTTGGTTTCCATGATCTTCCTCGGATAAACGGATCGCAAAATTAAACAATGACGATATCAACTGTAATCTATCTCTCTCAGTTTGCTCTTTCTATCTTTCTATCTATCTGTTTTATCTATCTATCTATCTATCTATCTATCTGTTTTATCTATCTATCTATTTATCTCAGTTTGCTCTTTCTATCTTTCTATCTATCTGTTTTATCTATCTATCTCAGTTTGTTCATAACTATCCATCCATCTATCAATCTATATATCTATCTCATTTTGTTTTATCTATACGTCCAAGTTTGTCCATTTATATACATATGTTTATATCAGTTTGTTCATATATCTCCCTATGTATGTATGTATGTATGTATGTATGTATGTATGTATGTATGTATGTATCTATCTATCTATCTATCTATCTATCTATCTATCTATCTGTCTTTGTATCTCATTTTCTTCACATCTATTTATCTATCTATCTATCTATCTATCTATCTATCTATCTATCTATCTATCTATCTATCTATCTTATACCAGTCTATTCATATCTATCTATCACATACAACTTTTCTTAACGGTGTACTTTGTCAATTCATTTGTAAATACGTAGCTGCATCTTATCCTAACCCCCTATCGTCTGAGTTGAAAAGAGATTCATATTAATAATTCATTGTTTTGTTTCAACTCTTTCCAGACATCAACGAATGTAACTCAGACGTCAATCAATGTCACAAAAACGCTCGCTGTGTCAACACGCAAGGCTCCTATGAATGTGTGTGCGAGGCCGGATACAAAGGGGACGGATTCACCTGCAACAGTATGTCACTAATACCCCATGGTTTCAATTCTTTCCAAAAGGGTTTCTCAACACTTTCAATGCTACTCGTTTTCTTTGGCATTTTTTTAATGCTACACGATTGTTAGATTTACGGTCTAATACTAGTAAAATATTGTAACATAATATTCCACTTTTTTTTTCAGGCAGTTAGTCAATATGGCCCAGTATATATGCCTAAGATAATTATATCTGTTCTTTCTGTCTAGGATCAAAATGTAGCATCTGTTTGCAGGACATACTTCGCTAGCTTTGCACCGGTGCAATAGGGTGACTGATGATGGCCTTCTGAGGCTTGGTATTGCCAAGCGTAAAAGGCCAAGGATTCGTCTTTTGCGCTCAACAAGTAACACAGCCAAGTCTCGGAGATGAGTAGGCCCTGGGACAGGGAAAGACTGGGCTTCGCAACACCAGTTGCAAGGAGTGGAGCAATCTTTTATACAGAGCCCCACATTAAACTGACCTAGTGTCACACCTTGCATCGTTGAGAAGCGAGTGAATACGGATCAGTGTGTAGTATCTGTGTGCTTACACACAAAGTCACCCTGAAGATCATAAGAATAGAGGGTGAGTATCCAGAGGAAGTCGATGAATACATTTACCAAGGACAGAAAATGGAGTGAGAGAAAAAGCATGCAGGCGAAATAAAATGACACATAACTATCGACAGGAAATCATTTGGTATGAATAGAGACATATTGAAGAGCACTTTGTCGATGTGATTTGAGTGTAAAATATACAATGAATGCATCTGTTATTATATTTGTTTCGATGGACTCTTTCTGTTTTACAGGTACATGCATTGATGATCGTAGCTGTAAACAGAACGCGGTTTGCAACCTGGAAAGTCAACAGTGTGAGTGTGATAAAGGATTCGAAGGTCAACCAGACAAATGCACAGGTAGGTGAACACGTTGGACACATTCGGATGTTCCATGTATTATTTGTGAATGTTTCATTCGTCTACTTTCCTTAAGATTTCACTCGTCAGGTGGAAAAATATCTAAACGTTCGGCCACCTCAGCTATGTTAGAATATATATATATACATACATATATATATATATATATATATATATATATATATATATATATGTATTGGTGTGTGTGTGCGTGCGTGTGTTTGTGTCTATGTATCTCAGCCTATACATATCATCTGTGCATCCTTTATCTCAGTCTATTCATATTATCTATCTATCTATCTATCTATCTCAGTCTATTCATATTATCTATCTATCTATCTATCTCAACCTATTCATATCTATCTATCTCAGCTGATTCATACATATTCACCTGCTTATTCATTTCTGTCTCTCTATCTCTATCTCAGCCTATTTACATCTACCTTAGCCTATCTATATTTCTCTGTCTATTCATATATATCTATTTTTCTATCTATCTATCTATCTATCTATCTATCTATCTCAGCCTATCCATGTCTATGTATCTATCTATCTATCTATACATATATATCTATCAATCTATTTATGTCAGCCTATTCATATCTATGTATCTATTTATATCAGCCTATTCATATCTATCTATCTATCTATCTATCTCAACCTATTCATATCTATGTATCTATCTATCGATATTCTTTGTCAAAATTTGCGAATACATCGGTTGTAATGGAAGCAAATTCGATGGGGATACTAGCTTGAATGGTTTGTGCAATCTTGGAAATATTTTTTCTCACTTTCGTGTTCAATTCTGACCGTTGGCATCCGCAAGATGGGCTGATGGGACCTTCGAACCCCACTTCTCTTGATCAGGTCCCTCACAAAGTGCGTTGGGGGATTTGGAACCTCAGTCAATTAAGGACAAATTTGGAGCACAATTGTTTTCTATAACTGAAACTTGATGTTAACGTATGAAAAAGTATGTGCTTAATTATTTGCTGGTAAATTGATTGCCCCTAAGTTATTCCGAACAAACTCTTTTGTACCCCCTTTGAAATATAACCTTTTGTCCCTACGCCTTCGGAAAAAGTGGCAGCAGACTCCGTGATTCCAAGAATTATTCTCAGCTTCTGAATTTTTAATAATTTTGTAGACATCAACGAATGCAAAGTTGGTAAGGTTTGTGACAAGAACGCCATCTGTACCAATCTACCTGGATCCTACAACTGCTCATGCAAGCCTGGTCTATACGGAGATGGTATTATTTGTTCTCGTGAGTACATTCAGTTTACTAGTAAAATCTAAATCCTGGAGTGGCTTGATATGAATATTGTTCGTAAACTCTGCAGAAACCTCTATATGAATGGATACGAATAATAAGATTTTCTTTTTTGGTTTTGCGTTCAGGAACTCCAATGACCTGCCAATCAGTGCTTGACATGAATCCCAACTCTAAAACAGGTTCTTATAAAATAGATCCTGATGGAGCAGGACCTTTGAAATCCATAAAAGTAAGTATGCCTTTCGAAACATATACTTACTAATTCCGATGCTAATTTCTAACATTGATTTTCTATTCCTCATTTGATATACAAAAGAGGTAGAGCAACAATACATACTTAATAGAGCCGGTCCAAAGCGGAGGATCTATTTGACTTGAGTCTTTTCTTACTATATTAACGAGAGAAATCACGGCCGTAACGAGATATGACGAGATCTTGGCCAATGGAGAATCTTCACCGAATGAAAATATTCTTGCTATCGTTAAATTTCCTATCAAATCTTACGAAATCTCACTGCTACACCAGGAAATCATTATGTGACGATTATATATAGAATCCATTAAAAATCTCAAATGGCGGTGGGCTGGCCATGTTGCAAGAATGGCAGACAATCGATAGACATCGCAACTCACAACATGGATCCCCCGAGACCACATATGCAACCGAGGCCGGCAAAGTGTTAGATGGAGAGATGAACTAGACAAGTTCAGGAAGTACTGGCTCCGTGACGCCTATGATAGGGAAGTGTGGCAAATCCTGGGGAGGGTCTATGTCCAACGACGGACGCTAAAAGACTGATGATGATGATGATGATGATCACATATCTTAGCAAAGTTCATATCCAGTACTCTCAGTCGTTGTCAGATGAAAAGATCTGCGATTTTGAACCAATCAGAACGCAGCTTGACCTTCACTGGCTGCCAAATAAGTAATCTTTCGGCTAGATCTGGCTGATTTCTATTCTAATTCAGCCAATAAAAAATCTGGCCAATCTGAAAAAAAGTTAGTTCATAAAATTGTTCCTATCAATATTTCAATGGATTTTAACAACTACTCACTCCCTTTATTTAGCGTAATTGAAGTAGTTCACTGGCATACTGATATATATATATATATATATATATATATATATATATATATATATATATATATATATACATATATATATATACATACCCTTCTTCCCCATTGAATACACCCACAAAGTATATTTTAACTCGACATACATACGTAAATAGAAGTACGGAAAACAGAGACAATTTAAGTATGTATAATAATTAATGACAGTGTCATCCACAAACAGCTGTTCCGTCGTATTACAACTCTTCACTATAGCTATAGACTCGATATCTATTTATATATATATTATAGATAGATAGATAGATTGAATGATAGATAGATAGATAGATAGATAGATATACCGAAAATATATGAAAATGATTATTATCAAAATATGTAAAAATAATCATAATTAAAATCAGGAACATACTATCCACTAGAGCCACAGATGATATCAACAGGGGCAATAAAATCTAATGCCAAAATACCTAGGTCAAGATAAGAACTACCCCCAGATAACTACTGAGCATCCTTTCAGAGATGACCCCCAGATCCAGTTCATACCCCTTGACAAAATGAATAACTCCATACCACTTACTACCACACTCACAGCATTCTCGCCAAATTCTCCAAAACTGGAATAAAAAACATAGATAATCATTCGCCTGATGAGGCCCGGAGAGGGCAGAAACATGGGCTAGTTGTGTAGCAAATCCACTTTCTACTATGTATTTCCAGCTTTACTCTAAAACAACTTCAATAGTAAAAAGTTGTATGTATCGAGCACTCTATGAAATGAATCCATTACATTTCTATTGATATTCGGACCATCCTCATCTTGGTTGTTTTTCATACAACGTTTCGGCCGTTGCACTCTACGGCCTTCGTCAGGTATCATCTGGTAGATTTAGGAAAGTAACGAACCGAACCCTTTATTTATCCGACAGGGGTATATTGACCGTACTCCCCTCTTAGCATTAGTAGTATTGTTATACTGTCTCACCTAAAACCATCAGTTTACTTTGCAGTAATTTGTCTGATGCTGTAACCACTGCGCTATGTGTCCATGTGGACAACAGGTGCTAATTTTTAGGAGCCTTAAACCTCAGGTGACAGTTTTGATGTTTTCGATGTTATTGTTTTCTGTCTTTGATTATTAGAGGTTCCCATATGGTATCCATTTCAATGCTAGGATTACTGAGGCAGTTTTTCTTGCCTAATATATGGGCGGACTCTTTCAATTTTCGAATTTTCCAGTGTTTTTCCTGATCAATTATCTCAACCTTGTTCCAGAGGGGTAGGTGGTCTCCATTTTCTTTCCATACATGATCAGCTATACCAGATTTGTTGGTTTCACTTTTGCTCACCGCTTTTTAGTTTTCTTCCACCTGAACCTTCAAGGGGCGACATGTTTCACCTGTGTATTCGTGCCCACAGCTGCACAGTATTGAGTATACACAGTTTTTGGTGTTCGATAACTCAGTGGGTAGTTTAGTGCGGGAGAGGTAGCTGCGTAACGTTGATCTGCTTCTGAATTCAGCCCGGAAATTATATGGGGCGCAGATCTTCAGGATCTTTTCAGAGACATTCTTAAGGTAGGAGAGACAGACTGTAGTTGGTTTATGATTGTCATCCTCCTCCTCCGTCACTCTCCTTTCTCTAGTGGTGACAGTTAAGCCTTTGGGGTAACCATTGTTCTGGAGATTATTGCTTATGGTACGCATCTCAGAGAGGTATGTGTCATTGTCACTGCTTATTAGCTTTGCTCGGTGCTGTAAGCATCGGACGATCCTTTTCTCAATGCTGTATGGATGGTCAGAGGCGAAGTTGAGATATTGACCAGTGAACGTTGGCTTACGATACACAGATGTATTGAAACCTTGTTCTGATCTTGTTACCAGTACATCCTGGAAGGCTAATTTATTGTTACTCTCCTTTTCCATTGTGAACTGTATTGGAGTTCTGAATAAGTTCACGTGGTCAATAGAAATAATAATAACATCTCATCTCAAAAATTCAGAGATATACTAAATCCATTACATTTCAGAAGTGGCTTTATATTATTGATATATTATTATATTATGTTATACTGCTAGCCTGATTTGTACCACATACACTATATATATATATATATATATATATATATATATATATATATATATATATATATATATATATATTACTCCGTTTAGCGCTGATTCGTTATAGCACTCTTTATCAAATATCCCTCGTAATAAATCTTGTGATGCGAAATAAACAATTCCGAAATAAATGGATACATTATGGACCGCATTACGTACAGTCTCCGATACAAGTGTACTCGGTACGCTTTGGTTAATGTGTAATATGTATGAGAATAAACACAAGGCCAATAATTTATCACGTAGGGATACCTAGTGATTAGGACCGGATTAAAGCTATTTAAACAACTTATAATCAAACACTGTGAAACCAGATGAAACCTGTGGTGCCCCCTTTTCTTTTGAAGCCCTTAAGATGTGTGTATTTTGCTGAATGGTCAATACAGTTAGTGCTAGTGATATTTCATCAACTCTGGACATTAGCTACCAGTTGAGATACACAGCACTAATTCAATTCTTATATAGGATGATTGCAACCCCACTGAAAGTTATGTTATAAAGACCCTATACAGCGTCTTTTCATCTTGTGTTTCTTTTCTAGGAACGAATATAGAGTGCTAACTGAGGTATTACTGTAGTAGAAAATTAATTGAAGTTTACACGAGCATATACGATCATTAGAAGTTGTTAAGAATGATTCCATTATTTCTTTTTTTGGCAGGTATACTGCATAATGAACGGTAAACTTGGAATTACTGTCTTTGAGACGAAATTCCGAATGTGGCTTAAAACCGGCTCTGAAAAGGTTCTTTACAACGCAGACCTTGGCAGCATACGGAAAGTGGTAGAGAACTCTGGATTCTGTTATCAACGCATGGCGTGAGTTTCTTTCTTATTTTTGAACCATCCAAATTCTGGGATTTTCTACGAAGGCTAGGAATTTCCGAACTCACCTTCCACTGGTCTCTTTGTTGTTCAAATAGGTACGTGGTATTTCCAGGTGCCTATAGTTTTACTGAACAGCCAGAGGTATTTTGGGTTGAAATTTTTGAATGAAAAAAAAAAAAAAAAATAGAATACCCCCCCCACAGCCCAGCCCCCCAAAACAAGAACCATAAGTTAAACGATGCATCCACAATCTCAGCGTCCATATCTGTTCATATGGTTATATAATTCTAAATTTGATTTCGAATCATTCAATCTACCTCGCAAAGTCGCAAATCCTTACTCTGCAAAAAAAGAATAAAGAGGAGACAGGCTTTCAAAAAGAGGGAATGAAACAAGAGGAGGAGCCGTGTGGGATTGACTTACTCAATAAAAAATGATTTTCGATTTCAAAGGGATTCTAAACGAATTAGCATTAACAGATGTGGTAGTCGTATCCGTAGTAGTAGGAACAGGAGAAAAAGAATAGGAGGAAGAAGAAGTTGGGGATGGTTCATTCAAAGGTCTGATCCTAGTTTCATATCAATCCAACATGATAGGGCAGAGAAAATTGATGTTTAACATATTAATGACGGACAGACAGACAGACAGACCGGAAAGTGTCTTATAGAGAAGCATGAAATATTCTATTCAATGGAGTTATTTCCATTGACTGAAAAAGAGGGAATCATTGTATTTGCTAAAGAGTTACCAGTGGAAAAACACGCTTACATTTTCATTTAAACCACCTGTTAAAACGGCAAACTCTTTTTAACGATAATCTCCAAAGGTACCGTAATTGGGGGGAGTCTATTGTAATTCCTCCATACCTGTCTTTTTTTCATAGAGATAAACCTTGTTTAGTTGTTTGTCCCTGAACATAAGGTAAATCCTGATTTGTTTTTTCTTTTTTGGCAAACTATTTTTCAGTTCTCACTGATATTATAAATAAACATTTATTTGAAATTATCTCCTGTCCTTACACGGTTAATGTATCATTCGGTCTAGGCAACGTAAATAGAATGAAAAATTAAAGAAAATGGGGCTGCTCCTATTTATGTTGTCCAGACTGAGCGGTACATTGATCAAATAACGATGGGAGATCATTTCAAATGAGAGTTTTTATATGATCTAATGCAATTTATAATCATTTTGTTTGATCAAATTGTTTATATCCATTTCTTGATATATATATATATATATATATATATATATATATATATATATATATATATATATATATATATATATATATATAAATATATATATATATATATGATATAAATTAGAAATTATTATCTTTATGAACCTTAAAAAATTAGTTACCTCTCGAGAAATCGATATGTGACGACAAAAAACGCCCCAAGTAAGGTAAATATGTTCTTTAGGGTTTTTATCTCTGATTCAACAAAAAATGGCCTCAAGTTAGGAAAGAGAAAAATATTTTCGTGCAATTAAAACACATTTCAGATTATTTGACAAGTTTCATTTCTTACGTAAATAATAAGACTGCTTCCGCCATTTTCCAGTATTTAACAACTTAGCCAAAAAATCTATTAGCTGTTATTAAGATTAATTCAATAATAAAATAAGCCTCATTTTTTCATGAGAAAATAGTTATTTCAGCGTTTACTTTACCGATTTATGAAAATATATCACTTACTTTTTACTTGAAATAATAATAAGAATAAATTCATCCACACTAGAGTATTTATTTTACGAAAATGATCATCAAAACAAAATCTCAATTGGATCTTACTGCATCTTTAAATTTTTATGGATGTCCAAAAGAGACAGAAAAACAGAAACAGTTGCATTTTCTATACTGCTAATAAATGTATTTATGTTGTTTTTGTAAGGAAAACGTAGGAAATAACATTCTCAATATTCCAACCTATTCTGTTTTTTTTTCCAATGCTTAATGTTTGTTTCATGCATGAACGTAATAAAGAAATAAATAATGCTATTAACAATCTATGGTTCATTGAATTTTTTCACACTTCACGATTCTTGATTAATAAAACGCAGTTTAATTCAATAACCGAGTATCATGATTATTCTAAGAGATTAAAGATCTTTAAAATATTCAGAACATTTATTTACAAGGTGAGCTCATGAAAGATTCTTTCAAAAATTATTTCTTGAAAATGATTCATCTTTTTTTGCACTATCCCGAGTCTCGAATATATTATATCTAATAAAGAGCAACCATGAAACAAAAAACAAAAAAAATTGTACTGAATTTTATTTTTATCCAATTCAGGTCATTACTTCCATATCTCCTTCTAAGATTCCAAATAAACTTTTAACTAATTCAATTTCTCCTGGGATTAATTTATATATTTCTGTAGATAACTTATTAATAGAATATCTAATAAAGAGATTTCATAGAATTGAATAATGGGGGTGGATGAAGGTGATTTAATTTGAAGAATTGTTAATCAAACCCTTCTTTAAAAATACCAATTCAATGATTGAGTGCATTGAAAATTATATCAGTACCAAAAATTTCATTGAAATATGATAATATGATTTTTAGGAGAATTTTACAATCTGTATATATTTTGCACACCCATATTTGCATATGATAATCATTATGTACCATTGTTTATCCTGTGTAAATAACTTTTCCATCGACAGAAATCCCTGGTTCTAAACATGGAAAACAGATAATTCTTTGATTAAAAAAACTCCATTGCTTCTTCTTACTGATGGGATAAATGCTTCTTAGAACAAGACAATTTTCGTACTAGTTTTGAACGTGTCTTCTCGTCGCATATCGCTTTTCGTCAAAGGTATACTAGATGCTTATCAAAATGTAATTATGTTATTACGTCGGTGCAAAAAATAATTGTAATTTTCTACAATCAATTTCAAAGCCGTATATCTCAGGGTATAATAAAAAATCATTATTCGAAATAAGAACCTTCAGAATCTACAATTTTTGTCAATTTATACTGAAAGCTCAGCATCCTAGGACCCAGAGACCAATGAATTCCTAGGAGCTATTTTGTGTTGCTGCCTGGTTTTTGAACACCTCCCCTTGCAGGAAGTGGTCGGAACACTTGAAAAAGTGGGAGTTGGTCGGACGGATGTCTGGTGAGTAAACTGGGTTAGATAGAGTTTCATAGCCTTGTTCGTTCAATTTCTGAAGAGTCATTCGCATGACAGAAAGAGCATTTTTGCAATTCACTCAGGGTCATTCGTGTGAAAAACAGACAGTTTTGCTTCTCCATTTAGGCGCAGATGTCGAATAACTGTTGAATAGTAAACGTTTACTTCCTTCACAGCTTTTCCTGGATCCGCCCTCAATAATGGCCCTCAATCGGCTGTCATCAATCACGGGGAAATGTCCACACCTTCAAGGCCCACATCTCCGTTTCGAAATTTTGAGAACCAATGCTGAGCTATACGTTCTTTAACAGCCCCACCCCCTGATGGAATACTTACAGGCCGTTTCGCTGATTTACGTCTCATTCTGAACTTATAATACAATTATCTTACACGACTTAACTTTTTTCCATCTTTGATTAGACAGCCTCAAATAAACCAGTTCAAAATAGAGAAAACAAAACGCTCAAAGTAGAACGGAATTCTCGCTTCAAATGGTATATTCCATGATCATTAAGTTGAATAATAGTTTATACTAAAATAAGCATCAAAGTTTGAAATAACAAGAGCTTCACCATTTTTTGTTGTTGCAATAACCTGATTCATCATAAATGCATTAATAATCAATCATTGACTTTCTTCTCATTTGCAGACTAAATTAGCCGGCTTCTTTTCAACTAGCAAGTAGCGTAATGCTTAATTGAGTAGCGATGGGCTTTTCTAAGTAAATTAATTCACAATCCAGTACTTTGACAACTCTGTCCGCTCACAGAGAAGGACAAAAGGAAAAGCATGTATAGTGAAATGCTTATATCTATATCATTAGAAACTGTCAACCACAGCTGTTACAAAAACTGTCAACGTAGGTTTGTCTCAGTTTCCTTCAGAAGTTTTCCCCGCTGGCTGGCTGGCTGGTTGGTTGAATATATACGTATCACTCGTAAAGGCTGTACCAATGGAGCTACAGGGCTGAAAATTTCGAAATATTATTATTATTATTATTATTATTATTATTATTATTATTATTATTATTATTATGCTAAATGGGTCCTTAGTTTGTACCCGCAGTTTTCAGGCTTTTGTGATGACTGCCCAACAAAAGGCGAGAGCAGTAATGAATTCATATTTCACCACTTTTACAATTTTTTTTTATTGATTAACCCCAACAAGGCATGGTTCCAGAAGACGTTGGTCATGTGACGGTTTCTATTAAGTGACTAACCAAACCTTTCTTTGTTTGAATTTGTTTTCTAGTTATAAGAGCAAAGGCACAAACCTACTCGATGGAGGCACGTATTGGACGGATGGGACCGGAAGAAAACAGTTCAATTGGGGAGGAAGTAATAAAACTGGAACAGTCAGTATATATCTTATTCTTTCTTCCTTCCTCCTTTCTGGGGCTCTATCTATCTATCTATCTATCTATCTATCAATCTATCTATCGATTTATCAATCTATCTATCTATCTATCTCTGCCCCTTCTCATTTTCGTTCATCCTTCTTCCTTTCTCTGGTTCTACTTATGTACGTACGTACGTACGTACGTATGTATGTATGTATGTATGTATGTATGTATGTATGTATGTATGTATGTATGTATGAATCTATCTATCTATCTATCTATCTATCTATCTATCTATCTATCTTCGTCCCTTTCTTATTTTCGTTCTCCCGTTCTCCGGGTCTAATTTATCCAACTGTCTATAAATGCTCTTTTGTACTTCTACTCTTTCTCAGGCTGTTCCCACTCCATCTATCAACCATTTATCTATCTATTTCTGCCCTTTTTCTTCCTCGGTCTGTTTCTATCTATCTATCTATCTATCTATCTATCTATCTATCTATCTATTTCCGTCCTTTTCTTCCGTTCTTTCTTTTTACTGTTTTTTTCTCTCTCTCTCTTCCTTTTTCTCCCCCTCTGTCCGTCTGTCTCTCTATGTATACATATATATCCATCTATCTACCTCCATCTCTTTGTTTGTCTGTTCCTCCCTTTCCATTCTATTATTCCCCTCCTTCTCTCCATAACCTGTTGATTTCCCCCCCTCTTTCAACCCTTCTCTAATTCCTCTTGATCATCGTCCTATATCTCATGTCTCTTCCAGTGTTTGTGTAGAATCATAGACTATTGCAATAACCCTACAAAGGCATGCAACAATGACGGCTCCCCAGGGGAGAAGATAGATTCGGGTAAAATCATCGACAAATCCCTGTTACCAATCCGGGCAATCACATTAAAGAAGAAAGTCAAACCAGCCCTTATCACGATTAACCATGTGATGTGCAGCTCAAAACCCTTCGGTAAGTGTTTTTCTTTCTTCCCAAATCCGACTTTTTGAAAAACCCATCGTACTTGAAGTCTCAAACACATGGACCGTTTATAACCAATTCTATTGATAATGACTCTATTCAATGAATAGAATGAACAAGAACCGTAAGTTCAACGATGCGCCCACCATCCTCCCGTCTGTGATTTCTGTTTTGAAAGGGAATCTAAATGCAGCAGCAGCTGTTGTAGTAGTAGTAGTAGTAGTCATGGTAGTCATGGTAGTAGGGGAGAAGGAAGAGGGAGGTGAGAATGGTTCACTTTCGAGTGAACCATTTTCACCTCCCTCTTCCTTCTCCCTGGCTCTTAGAAAAAACAAACAATCAAGTTTAAATTGAAGTAAGTGTAAATCTTTTTTCAATAACTTGGTCTGGGTTCTTGGCGTATGATTATTTCTTCTAAAATAAGTAGGCTTCAACATTTGTAGCAACAAAGTTAGCTCTAAATAGAAAATTTTAGCCGATTTTAGCCATTTTTAGAAGTAGTTTTGGCTATTAATAATAAACATCACTTGACAACATTGTCAAAACAAAATCTTGGTACATCATCTTCTTTTTCCTGTTGTTTACAAGAACGTAACTGACTGACCAATCGAAAAGCGTCAAAAAGAGATGCGAGAACACATCTAAAGAAATTTCACCTAATTGCCAGAGGGCTATTATTTTAATCATGAGTTATTTCCCTTAATAATGACATTCATTTGAAAGATCAAGCAAAAAATTGATACCGTTCAAATGAAATAGAATACATAGTAATTGTTCGACTGAGGTTTGCAAAAATATTACTCATGAAAAGACGTACAAGAAAATCATGTATAGCATTTGTTATAGTTACAGTCCATATTCTTTGAAAACCCCAGCCAAACAATTAATCAATTTTAGAGCGTAACCTTTGATAACCAATTACGACCACAGTCTGCAGTTTCAGAGCATAACCTCTGTTAACAAATTACGACCAGATTTTACAGTTTTAGAGTGTAGCCTTTGATAACCAATTACAACCAGATTCTGCAGTTTAGACCGTAACCTTTGATAATCAATTGCGACCAGATTCTGCAGTTTCAAAACGTAACCTTTGATAACCGATTACGACCAGAATCTGGTCACAGTCTAATCTCATTGGACACACCTGCCCTCGTACGATCAACTAAGTTGTGTGCCTTCATGCCAAGTCAGAACTAGATGGGTGACCGTTTGTGAATACCAGGTGCCGTAAGCAGCTGAAGATCATGCTGCAAGCGTCCATAGGGGATCACGTTAATCCTCCGAAGGAAGACACCTATATGTACACTTACTAATGCTAACTAAAAGCGCCCCTAGCTACCCCTGAATCCCCTGGTTAGACTGTCAGCAAACGACAAGAGTTAAATGGATGAATGAACTGACTCGTTTGTACTAGTATGATATGATTGATTTTTGGTGTTGGTAAAATCGTTTTTCTATATGGTCTTGATTACTGCTCAGAAGGAATCTATTCATTGTAGGAACAGTATCTATTGGTCCTTGGTTATTTTGTCCTGAAATACAAGCGCATAAAGATTACCAGAAGTTATCCCTTTTGATGGCTAAAAAAAGCGAGATTTTTAATTTCCTGCCAACTTTATTGCTAAACTTTTTTAAAGTACACTCCAACGTTGTTCTCACAATATGATTCTGTTCTTAAAATTCAAAATATCGTTCTCTAAATCCTAATCCTAAATCGGACACGAACCCTAACCTCTATACATGACCCTAACCCCAACTTTGACTCCCATCCTAACTCCTTGCATGACCAAAACCCTATCCCTTGACCCTAAACTTTATTCTTATCCCGAACCTTAACACTGAGCCTTTGAATAGATTTCAGAGCATTCATAAAATTTTTAGCTACAAAGATAACTGAAAGTAGGGAAAAATGAAAGATTTAGCCCCTTTTCAGCCATTAAGGGGGGTAACTTTTTGCTATTTCCATGTTATCGTATTTTATGATCAAACAAGCAAGTACTACCCGACATCTTTTATTAGAAATTCCGGTGAAAAGAAACTACTTAGTAAATATTGTATAGAAATGTGGTTAATTGTTTGGAAGAGGTTCACAAATATGAAGGAAAGTAAATACTTAAGACTCTGTACACGATAAAAGCATAGAGAGAAAATTACGCAGACAATTTGGAACAAATCGGAGACTGTTAACTTCTTATTTAGATGAGTAATGCAATATGTGATACGTAATGAATATTGTATACAAATGTACGTAATTGTTTGGAAGGGGGTCGCGTATAAAAAGGGAGGTGACTATTTTGGACGCTGTACGTCATGAAAAGCACAAAGCATAAGTAACGAAGACAGTTTAGAAGAAATAGGAGACTGTTCATTTCTTATTTACATGAGTTCATGTGCAGAAATACTGCTGGAAATGACAACAAAAATCTATTTAATTATTTTATGATAATAATCGCAATTGCATCTTCATTTAAGTGTTAAAAATACGAAAACAAATATCTGATCTTTTTGTTAATTGCAAATCCAACTGTAAGCGTAACTCTACAAACTCTAAATTATATCCTTTGTTACGAAAAAAAAGAATCGGTTTTAAATGGTCAAGTATTTTTTTCCTTTGGTCTGTAATTTGTAGTTACCTCCCTTTTTTTCTCTTCGAACCCCGTTCATACAATGGTAACTGCTTACTGATTCTCACTGGGTTAGCTTTTTATTTCTCCGACAGATTTTCCAAAAGACTGTCATGAAGCTAAATATAAGTATAAGATAAGACAAAATGAAACTGTGTTCATTGATGTCGATGGACCTGAGGGACCTCGTAATCCAATGCCCGTCTTTTGCCAAATGACTGAAGAGTTCAACGTTGGGATAACGATCATCTCTCACAAACAGTAAGTATTGTGTTATTTATATTTATATTTATATATATATATATATATATATATATATATATATATATCCATGTTACATTAAACTTAATAAATTGCATTGTCAATATAAATTAAGAGAGGAGACCGATAAGAGAAACTGTCTTTCCTTACGGATATTATGATATACACCTGAAAAAAAAAAAAAGCCGTAGAAATGAATCGGCCGTAAGGTACACCAAAGAAGAGATCAAAATGTCCGAAAAAAATGTTGGTTTGATAAATTTATTTAATTCTACTTCCAAATTAGTTTGATATTTAAAAAAAATATTGAACATAAACAAAAAATTCCATGCAAAATTATGTTCTTGATATTTTATTAGTACAATGCAATTCAGAATTACCTTATCATTGCCGACATTTTTTGACGTCATTTGTGCTTTTCATTCGTCTTCCTGTATATGTTATCTTTTTAGCAGTTTAAAAAAAACTTTTTTCATTTGTCTCATTGTATACATTTTTCTTCATAGTAATTCTTTATCAATTATTGTATACATTTTTCCATTGGGTATATTTAAAAAAAAAGAATTCTATATTGAATATATATATATATATATATATTATTTTTTTATCATTGTACATATCCATTTTTTCAGGACTTCTTTTTTTTTTTCATTTTGATTTTTTCTTATCATTGTAAATTGTAAAATTATTCATATCATTATCATATTATTATCATATATTTTTTTTACTATTTGTACTTTTTCAGTTCATCATATCATCGTAAATATTTTTTATTCTTCTTTTATTCTTTCATTTATTTTATCTTTGTATTTATCATTTTCCCACTATTTGTTATTTTTCATTCCTTTTATTGTACCAAATATTTCTTCATTAGTCTTGATTTTGTCATTTTCAGATTGTTGTATATATTCTCATTCTTTCACTAGCTTTCAGTTTTTCATCTATTCCAGAATCGTAAATATATAATCTTTTTCCTTAGTATTTAATTTTTACATGATATACTCACACACACACCCATACACACACATATATGTATACAAATATCTACAAAACTATCAATCTATCTCTTTATCTCTCCCTTTCTCTTTCATATATATATATATATATATATATATATATATATATATATATATATATATATATATATATATATGTGTGTATATAGGTGAATGTGTACATGTGCGTTTTTGTATGAAAAATGGGTGTAGAACCTAAATAATGCTTTGTAAAGTAGATAGGGAAGGAAGGAAGGAGAAAGAGAAAAACAAAAACTAGACACTAATTACTACATCAGAAATTCTTTATTAAAATGCAATTTGCTAACGTTTCGCCCGGGGAAATAAAGATCTTCTTTAAGAGCATCAGTTCAAAAAGTGTTTGAGAAGATGGTAAAAATACATTCAAAATACCCGGATAACAATGAAATGAAGGAAAGGCAGTGTTGCAGAACAGATGGAGGAGGTGGGGACAATATTACTGTAGGGGAAACTTCCGCTGCACATGTCACTACACTTGATATCAACATTTCAAGGAGTTCTTTAATCGGACCTAAAGGAATTTGAAATCCTCTGATGAGTTGACCAAAATAAAAAGAAAACATTCTGCAATCATTGGTTCACAAAGAAATATCATCATCTTATCCTCAGTCATCAAATTTACACCTGTCAGTATCTGACAGCCTACTGCAAAAAAAACCCCCAAAACCACTCAACATAACCCTATGAAATTTTCAGTGTCTACCAATGTCACCCCTTAGGCAGGTTTTTGCAACTTCATTTTTTAAAATCACTCTTATATGTTTCGAGGGGTGTCGATTTACAAGCAAGTCATCATAATCCATCATAAATACATTGCAGTACAAAAGCCCTTTCAAGCTCCCTCCATGTCGACTGCGATTGTGCCAATCCTTGCCATGTCTCACCGGCAAACATTTCCACCTCTTTTTTCCATTTTATGCCTGGTCTCCTCATACAATGTTTGCTATCCCATAGTTATCAGACTGTTGACTTTCCGAGAAAATACATATTGACTTTTTTTCCCTACAGAATAGTGACGTCCAAGGCAAAATTAGGCCCGGTGAATATCGAGTACATGTCCCCCATGGAAGATATACGGACTTTGATTGCAAATTCAAAGTTCTGTATGCAAGAACTGAAATACGAATGCAAGGTAAAGTGGACCGTTCTGAGTCTTCAGGAACCATTCCACAATTAGAAACTGTCAACTCAAACTGTCAGCATATTTTTTTTTCAGTTTTCAATTCGGTCTGGCTGACTATGTTTGTATCACGGGCACAGGACATACCAATTAAGCTAGAGGGCTGTTTATTTACTCCTTATTATGTCTAGGCAGCAAGTTTTTCTCACTCTATCCCTATAGGTATTTCAGTGGGGAGTATAATTTCCAATGTGAGATTATGCTAATTCGGTCAGTTGTTTGTGCCCGCTTGTTTTTTTTTTGTTGAAATTTCAATCTTTTATATTGATCCAAGAAAAGGCAAAAGGGATAATTTACTCATTGATCACCCCTTAATCCAATCTTTTTATTCATCACTCCTAACTCGGCATGCTGACCAAGAAATATAATTTCTCATTTATTTTAGAGTTGATTCGTCCATTTTTATTCATTCACAGCCAGGCCAGTGAGAGGGTTCGGGGTGGGTAGAAGAGGGGGTCCTGCATTATTGAACTCAGTGCAGAGATTGGTCTCCTCTTAGAAGGATTGATGAGATCACTACGGGAGCCCCATCTGCATGCTCTGTAGCGGCTTACGGCGCCTGGTATAATCCAGACAGTCAACCATTTACATTACTGACCAGGCTCAACGTTGACTTGACATTGGTGATCGTAGGAGAACCTGTTTATTCAACATGATTCGACTGTAACTGTTGGAATAATATTTTCTCATTTAATAATGAAAAAGTTACATTTCCTTCATGTATCTATGCTGAGTGTACTCCATACGTCTATTTGTTTGAGTTTCTCTAGATATGTTGGGAAATTGTAAACGCTGGACATCACGACTTACAACGTATGCGAAATAAATGCCGACAGAAAATAAGATGGCGTGATAAGCTAGATGTCTTCAGAAAACACAAGCGATGCCCATGATAGAGAGGTCAGGCGAATCTTGGGGGAGGTTTAAGTCCAACAAAGGACGCTAAAAGGCTGCTGCTGATTAAAATTTTGAAATAAAAGAATTATGCTGACAATATTAGAATTTCGGTAAATATTTGCTTTAGGTTCGTAAACTGCATTACTAGTACAATTTTTCAAAGCGAGATAATCAATAACACTGAACTATGCCACTGCACAAATCACTGCGACGACTCGGAACTTTCAAATCACTTCTCAGAATTTATTTGCATGAGTTCATTTGGAAAAATAGTGTCTGAAATAACAAGGAAAATGTTTAATGAATTTTTGTTATTAGTTGTAAATGTATATTCTTTATAGTTTTGTAAATATGAAGATAATGTCCATCCTCTTTCGTTGTTAATTGCAATGTCAACCCTGACCCTTACCCTAGCCTCAGCCCCTATCCATGAATTAGACTGGATATGTTTGTAAAAATCCAGAATAGGCTAGCAGCAGCACAAGTCAGCGATACTGTTTATCACAATTTGAAAAAAAGCCTAAAGAAAACTGAGCAAATTGTACTAGAAAATTAGTATATTAGGTAATTAGATAAGTAAATATTTGAATATGTATTATCATTGTTTTAATGATGTAAAATCTTAAAAAAATGTTCATTTCATGCGTAATATTCTTTATGTATTTATGATATGATGAATGTCTTTTTTCTTGAAACCCTGAACAGAATTCTGGCCTGATGGCGGGAAATGCCAGCTTCTGGGTGGATGGCAACGGGGTACGCCAGACATATTTTGCCGGTGCCCTGGGAGAATCTGGAAAATGCGGGTGTGGCATTCTGAAGACCTGTGACTCCCCGGATGTTTCTTGTAATTGTGACATCAAAGACGGAAAGACTCGAGAGGACTTTGGATTTATAATTGATAAAAGAAAACTACCCGTCCGGTCACTTTCGTTCAACGATCTCCCGCCAGGAAGTATGGGTAGATTTACGCTTGGGCCTTTGAAATGTAGCCGACATCAGTTTGGTAAGTTTTGTTTATAAGATATTCATTCTATCTGTGTATCCATCTCAGTCTGTTTTTATCTATCTATCTATCTATCTATCTATCTATCTATCTCATTCAATCTATATCTATCCGTCCCATTCTGTTCATATCTATCTATCCCATATCTATCTTTCTATCAATCAAACTATCCTATTCTGTTTATATCACTGTATATCTTGTTCAGTTTCTATGTATGTATGTATGTATGTATGTATGTATGTATGTATCTATCTATCTATCTATCTATCTATCTATCTATCGATCTATCTCAGTCCATTCATATCTATCTATCTATCTATCTCTCTATCTATCTATCCCATTCTGTTTATATCTATCTATCAATCAATTAGAAACTGCCAACCAAAACTCGGTCCAGTTGGTTAGCTGGCTGCCTATGTGTGTGTGTCACACGCACAGGCCACACCAATGGAGCTAGAGGACCAAAAATTTAAGCATCAAATCCATTTCTGATGTGCTATAAAAAAAAACGTTGCTTGACCAACGTATTTTAACTGCATATGGTATTGGGTGTGATCAATTAAAAATTAAAAAGAAAAAAGAGAACTCAATGGATAAGTTAGTTCACTCGCCTTCTGTTTTGGTTGTGATTTCTAAAAATTCGAATTCAGAATCTGAATTTTCAAAAAATAATCTTATATGCTTCTGGAATCAAACTATGGGATTAATTTGGCATAAAATTACATTGCAAATTGAACCCATTCATCAACTAGAAACTCATTTTGGGGATTCAAAAAAAAGTCTTTGCCAATATAATAAGGAGTAAACGTTTAAACTGTTAGCCCTCCAGCTTCATTGAAGAGGCCTGTACGCCTGATACACAAATAAGTTGCCAGCCGGGTCAACTTTTAGAAAAAAAAATGATAGAAATCTACATCGAGAGTTCTGATGATAATTTTAGTTAAGGTTTCTTATAAAACTTTCTGTTTACTTATGTTGTGTCTCTGTTTGTTTGTACAAACTCTGTCTCTGTTGACGCTGAGCAGCAAATTCTTTCGTTTTGTCTCATTTTTTTCTTCTTCAGGAATCAAAGAAACTTGTCATGCTTATCGGCTTAAAGGTTACAAAAGCAATTACACTTACCTCATTGATCCTGATGGCCACGTCGGTAAGTGTTCCCAATAAAAGGGACTTTACTTCAACCTTGTAAAGAATTGGGCTATTTTTTCTGTCTGGTCATGTAATAAAAACTATCGTTATATCTTCTCCGAGAGAGTCTTATACATGCACAATTTATCACTCACACCTACACACACACACACACACACACACAACATTACATACACACACACTCTCACACACACACACGCACTCACACACACACACATATATATATGTGATATATATATATATATATATATATATATATATATATATATATATATGGGAATGAGACAGATTCAAGAGTAAAAGTATATGGAGACTTTATTTGCCAATCAATTAATTCATAAATGAATTATTCAGTACGCTATACATATTTCGGGAGGGTTTCCCTCTCTCTGGTAGCATATGTGTACATTCAAGTGGTTAAAAGGTTTCCGTGGAAAACTAATTTATCATCAGATGTTTCGTTTTGAAAGCAAAAATGGAAATCACTGATGAGGATTCCTTGGGGGTCATAATGGTGAGTCCAGACGATATTGTGTCCGTAAAGAAATCTGCAGTAGTTTGATTAGATTTTCTAGTTCAATAAATATTAGTTTGAAAAATGGGCCACACGCACCCTGAATAAACTGCTCCGTGAAAGTACTCGAAGCCACATATCTTAGCTGGCCTCGTCTAAGCTTAGAAAATTGGGATATGAGGTCTTGCAGCATCCTCCATATCAACCTGACATTTTTGCTACAGATTATCATCATCTAAGTATTTTGAACTTCATAACTATTATAAAATGTTCAATAACAGGGAAACCATAATTTGTGCTTTTACTGACTCTATAACCACTGAAGCGAAAAGATGGTTGAACATAGGCCATTCCAAAAATTCGCCAGACCTATCCATCGCAGATGTTTTTTTGTTTGAACTTTTCACATCATCATATTTTATGCCAGTCACAGTTCAGCATATGATTCACGTTGTTGGTCGTGTTGACCAATGGATGTCAGACAGTCTTGCAACATGACCAGCCCATCGCCGCTTGAGTTTTCTTATGGGTTTTTTTTTTTTAAAAATCTTAGATTCCTGCTTTTTCCTAATTTACTGTGCTGTCTTGTGATTTCTCCACATGGTGTTAAGCGTGATTATCCCCTGTACAAGTTGTATGGTTCTCAGTTTAAGGGTCAGTTTTTTTATCAGCTTCATGGGTAACTATCAGGAGGATACACTGAAGATTGAGCTTGCTGTCCCGAAAGCTTGTGAACTGAGAACGATTTTTCGTCTGAATTCTTCAGGATGATTCATTGCCCACGTCTGTTTACATGACCTTTGCTTTACTGAAGCTCATGAGGACACGAATTTTCTTACTTATTATTTGGAGATCAAGAAGTCTCTCAGCGAAAAAGATGATGCTGTCAATGCTTTCTAAACTTGTGAATGAATCACCCAAGGATGGATGAAATTATTTTGTAGGTGAATGGAACTTGGGAGATTAATGAATAGTGTGTCATTCATGGAGAGTGTACGATCCAATGTATATTCATATTTTTGAAACTTAAAAATATTTTCCACAGTAAACATGTCCAATAATTATACATTCTCTCTAAAAATCTAATGTTGACTTCTTAGTCTATGGTCTGTTTTATTTTCTGGGCTTATGAAGTTAGCAATGAAAATGAAAGAAATTAAAAAGCTATGCTAGAAGTTAAGAGATGGGTTAGGAAGAAAATGTCTTGATGAATTTGACCAACTCCGAAATGTTATCATTCCTTTTGACCGCATATGTCATCCTCCTTTTTCTAACGGACGATTCTGTCGGTTTCTCTAGTCAATGTGGAGAACGTGTTACCACGGATAACTGTCACAAACAAATTCTGGAAGAGCCAGGCAGTCTCACGCAGTTTGTCGAGAAGTTGAGCGGCTTTGGAACCGATTTGGTGGATGAGCTTCAATGTTTTGAGGCCGATCAAGCAAGAAGTCTCAACTGCAACCAGTCTTCGACATGTAAACTAGAATAATAATATTTTTTGTCCAAAGTCTTTTCCATTCCTACTTTGATCTATCTATCTATCTATCTATTTATCTATCTATCTATCCATCTATCTATCTATCTATCTATCTATCTATCTATCTATCTATCCATCTATCTATTATATATATATATATATATATATATATATATATATATATATATATATATATATATATATATATATATATATATATAATGTTGAGAAACATGAATAAAAAACACTTGAGAAATGAGTCAGTTTATGTCTATTGTTCATGATACAAAATGTATTTTGTACATACAATAAAGGATAAAGAGAAAATGATTCATGAACCATTCAGAATATTTAGTCACGGGCGAATGAAAATTTTGTTCATAGACATAAGGATGAATAATATGTAAATGGGTTTAGAAGCGCTAGTTTATGTAATCCCATGGCTTTATATTCAGAATTTTTATATCCCTTTCCTCCTCCTCATTCTATTAAAATACGCCGTTAAACGCATTCCTCCCACAAGATTCGACAGACCTTTTGATAGTGGGCGTTGCGGTGCCTGTACTCTCTGAACTTGTCTAGTTCATCGTGCCATTCTTTTTTTATGCTGGCCACAATTTCGCGTGTGGTCTCTTAGGATCCACATTATGAGTCGTGTTTAGCCTAATCTTCTTTGACATTTCTTTTATTGCAGGGAAGCCACCATTTCCTGTTTACTGTCAAATGATTGAAGAACCCGAATATGGAATCACTATTGTTCACCATCATCACAACATATCCGTAAGTGATTTCTCAAATATTCATTTTTATCAAAATTCATGACTCGCAACACCATCTTCAACCCAAGAGTTGCTGTTTGTAAACCCCCTCTCTGCTATGGTTTTGTCAATTAAACATCTTCCCTTTACAAAAAAAAAGTCTGATAAGGAAGATATTTAATTGTAAACCATCTTGGTAGAGGGGAAGATAAGGGAACTAGAAAAGACAGACCTGGGTCAAACCCCTTGCTTCGTTAAAATCTGAAAGGTGAACAAAACAAAATTAATTTCTTCATACAATGTTATTACATAAGAACGTGTCCCATTCCAACTTCTTCATTAGTAGTTCCTGTATTACAACAAGTTGACCTGAGTTGTAAGAATAAATTCGTCATCAGTTTTAGCATACTTATCCCTTATTTATGCTGTCATGACATAACTGGTTTTTGGTGAGGTCGTTGCTATTATTGTGATAAACGGAAACGAAGTCCGAACTCAACTGTTGGTGTTTTCAACAGACGAATTGATATATATATATATATATATATATATATATATATATATATATATATATATATATATACATGTATATAAATTGTCTGATCTTTTCCAATGCACCATTTTTAAGCAAAACTTTTAAATGCACTATTGACCTATCTATTACACTTGATAGATTCTTGTAGGTATCCAGTTAAAAATTCACGTTTACAGCCAGGTATTCCCTCAATTCTGGTCTTTTATTGGTTTAAATGAAGTTCGATGACTCGAAAGTTTCGATCGATCACTTCAAAATCCCCCCAGGAAGGGATCAAGTCAACACTTTCTCAGTTAAACCAGTTTCAGCGGAGGAAGATAATCAAGCGTTCTGAAAATCGTTGAACTTTGGGCTAACATCTATGACTTATATCTCATAAACACAGCTTTCAGTCCCTTTGTTTGCTGGTAAAATCTGTGATACCCATGGACGGATTTTGTAAAGTTAAAGTTGTGTGATGTTATCCACTCATGTGAATATATGGATGTTTAAATGTATTATTACTAAATCTGTCATGGCACATAAATTATTGTAATTAATCTTTAAAAAGTCACACTTAAAACCACGCATCTCTTTGATTCTGAACTCTTGCTTGTTCCAATATGATTGGATTCTCTATGTATGCATTCCATCCAGTGGGTTTACAAATATCACTGAATGATTAATACTTTTAATAAGTCCGATGCCTTTAATCACATCAACATCTTCAACTCCCCAAAAAGTTTAATGGGAGGATGCTGAAATGATTTAAGAATTCTACTTCGTTCAATCTGATCTTCTAAGCTGGTCATATACTCATCAGATTATTTTACGCTTCATCAAATTTAAATTGAATTTTATTCAACTTAAACCAACATAAAATTGGAAATTGCATTAAAGGACAATACTTGTTTTCTTGATCAAATCTGTAAATTTGATTAGGAAATATCAAATACTGGTAAAATACAGGCTCTTATGTCTCTGATTTAGTTGAAAGTTTTCTGATCCACGGTCCGTGTTCTTTCGGAAAATGCATTAATTGGGGTCTTGAAACCCATGGGAAAATTTGATCTGATCATGCTTAAAATAGAGCATTCGGAAATGAAGAGTAAACCTTTGCCAAATATATCCTTTCGTGTCCCCTCCCGAAATACATAATTTTGCACCCCCTTGGAAAGGTAGCTGCAGACACCAATGCTCACATGAATACGCATTTTTTGAAAATAAATTATTTCCAGATCTGCCACACCATGTATTTTCTTGTGAGTATTCTGTTAAAAGGTCTCGCCCACAGCCATGCAGCTCTGAAATCTTGCAGTATGACTCAATTCTAAGCAGGATCCTGATACTTTGAATCTTCAAAGGATCACTTTGAAATCTTAATCCAATGCACTTGGTAGGATGTTCAAGTGATCCAAAATCCGGAACGAAATACTGATTAATTGAACAACTGTACCCAGCAAAGATGGCGAAGGTTTGTATCCCTTTTCATACAAGCGTGTATCAGTGTGTTCCAACGATCCTGGACTTTTTCTGCTGACTTATAAAAATGGGTATCAGTAATCCATTATGCTCCTTGTGAAACGTTTCCTATTTTCATTTTTGAAAAAAAAAGAAGCTTTTTCGACACCATTTCGATCTCAGTTTGGCAGGTTCATCAATAATCTTTAGAGTCTTGATATTTCCAGATGGTTTTATGCAAATGAATAATCTCTATAGATCACAACACTGTTAGGAAATGCACGAATACTAAGGAAAGTGCTAGAATTATAAGATCTACGACCCCAGCGGTTAGCAGTGGCCTAACAGAGGAGGGAGGAGAAAACTGCTGTGATAGGTGAGGGACAGATGAGATGAAAGGAGAGCTGAAGACCTGAGGAGACCTACTGTCACTCAGTTTTCAGCTACAACAATCGGGTAACTGGTTTGAAAATGTAAACCATAGTACTGCTATGGACTATGAGAGTGCGGAGAGAAGGGCTGGAGACTTGAGGACACTTGCTGTGAAGACTATCAGTAAATGCCAATATGAGACTATTATAATAATAATAATAATAATAATAATAATAATAGATGTGTGGAAAATGAAAGTCAGGGTAGTACCAGTAAAAGTAGGTGCACTCGGACCTGTTCAAAGATACTAAAAAAGAGATTGAAGAAACTAGGGATAAGAGAAAAGATTGAAACTATGCAGACCACAGAACGACTGGGGACTGCACGGACACCGAGGAGAGTACTGGAAATACAAAATCATCGACCACTAGTTGCTAGTAATGGCCTAACAATCAAGAAAACGGCACGGTGAAGACAGTACAGACCAGAGCGCTGCTGTGATGTGTGAGGACAATATTAGAGAATGGCTCGAGGAGACCTATTGTCACAGCCTTCAGTGATATCAACCAGGCCACTAATTTGAAACTGTAGGTTACATCCCTGCTGTAAACAGTAAGAGTGTGAAGAGAGGACTGTAGACTTGAGGAGACTTGCTGTCAATGTGGATAATTATAATAATAATAAAAACAATATGAGTATTAGGAGAAAGACTGGTCATCAACCACGCATTCCAATATTAGGTGCACAAACCAGAACCTGTCTTAGAGAATAAAAACATCATGAAATTGCTGCATTTGAACAGGTCTCCATTCTCCCACCGAAAATGCAACACGCCTCCCAAAATGATAATATGTTGAGTATCATCCCTTTACGCTCAGTCACTTAACTACATGAGCCATGAATAAACAGCGTGAAACAGTGAGTGCAGATATTATTCAAAGTCCTAGTGAAGGGAATGCATTCCACTATGGTGAGAAACTTGTGAACACTATTGATTGTGTGTCAACTAATGAAAACTGACTTCGTGTTTAACTATTGAGAACGTAACTACATGTCGAAGTCTCGTGAAAACGCCACTCTGTGTTGAACTTGCCAACACTCTTTATTAAGTCGGACCAGTTAACACCCAACCGATATTAAACCGAGTAAATTGCAACAGCAGCATGCATCATCATCATCATCATCATCATCATCATCATCATCAGCAGCAGCAGCAGCAGGAGCGGCATCATCATCAGCTTTTTAGTGTTCATTGTTGGAATTAGAACTTCCCCAAAATTCCTCTATTATGGGCGTCACGGAGTCGGTACTATTTGAACTTCAAGCTCAACCTTCAAAAACAAGTCGATCCCAATAATCCTGAAAAAGAAGAGTATACAAACAATGCATCCTCCAAATAGTCACTTATGGAGCTGAAACATGGAACCTTACCAAGAGATTGACTCGCAAACTGAGGAGCATGCAGCGTGCACATGAGAGAATCATGCTCAACCTCACATGGAGAGATCACAAGACAGCACAGTATATAAGAAAAAAAAAACAGGAGTCAGAGACAACATAGAATAGCGAAACCAAGGCCGACAGAATACAAGATGGAGAGATGAACTAGACAAATTTAGGAAATACTGGCTCTGTGACGCCCACAATAGAGAAGTGTGGCGAATCCTGGTGAAGATCTATGTCCAACAACGGACGTTAAAAGACTGATGATGATGATGAGATTGTCACACTATCTTATTATCTGTTTGCATACGATCTCTTGGGATTCATGTTGTGAGTTGGGCGCCCAGCAGTTGTCTGAATTCTTGCTATATGCCCAGCCCATTACCAATTGAGATTCCCATCTTCACAAATGCGACGTTACTTTTCTAACAACCTACACAATTTATTCCACCCCAACATCGGTAGAGTGTACCTGAAAGAACTAATTAGATGTCTATCTCTGGGTCATTTTAGAGTTATGCGTGGAAGTCAATTACAGTATTGCGATTAACACTTAGCCGTTAACTGAATTTTGGTCTTGAAGGACAAGAATGAAATCCCACAATATCTACTACTTTAATTAAGAACGCTATCCGTTGTAAGGGACCGTCAACTAAAACTGTCACAAAAACTATCAACATAGGTTTATCGCAGTTTAGAGCTACAGGGCTAAAAAATTGAAGATTCACTTCTTATGTCTAAGAAAAAATAAAAAAGTCCTACCTTTCCAGGTTTCTATTAAGGGGTTCAATTTACAATGGAAATTTGTGCTAAATTGATCCATTAGTTTATCCTATTCTTATGAAAATTAAAAACGAGAAAGTAACTTATTCATTGATCACGTCCCCTCCAATTTTTTTAATTGATCACCTTTAACTTACCATGCTACCAAAAGTTATCGGTTATGTGACGGTTTCTGTTGAGTGACTAACCAGACCTGTTGTTACTTACGGTTCAAAGTTTAAAGGTCAACAGAAAGTTTCGTCGCTTCCAGAGGCACACAATCAAGTTATTACCCAAATTACAAGATATGGTTTTACATAACTAGTCATTTTCTATTCAGCGATCATTCAATGGTGAACAGGGTTTTCCTTTCAGGTTATCTGAAATTAAAAATTAAGATTCTCGGTTTAATATATGTTGACTTGGGTTTTTGATACGCAGTCATGATTGAACTCACTATACAAGCAAATAAGTCTGTTCGACAGGCACCCTGATATCTCTTGAATAGATTCAACCTAGTCATGCACTTTGTCTGGATTGAATTCACGACACTTTAATATTGTTTAGCAAAATGAGCGAATCATCTCGCCGCGGTAGTTCAGCTCGCTGAGTATCTACTCAGGATCGGACTCACCGAGCAAGCGAATTGATTTGTAAGATGGGCTTGGTAACCATCACTCCACGGTACGAAACTAGAATGAACAAGCCTGGCTGCAGCAGGGTCAAAATACACCCCATTTCCTATCCGACTGAAGATGATTACTGTAAGTTTTGTATAGTATTTATAATGAACAAATTAGGGGACTTGTCAGTTTTGATCAGTTGGCGAGACTATCACCTACCAATAACTTTGACATAATTTCAAATCACGTTAGGAGAACATTGATTAATCAACACGACCCACAATAGACCAGTTTAATCATTGATTTTGGGTTAAGGTTATTTGTGTGTTCTGGGATTTATATATATATCTATATATACATTTGAAACAAAGGGAAAGAAAATCTTCCCAGAACATATACGTCCATACCTCCTTCTTTGCAAAAAGGACCTTATAGATAAATATCTAGGAACAGCTAATAAAAACCCTCAAATCCTCAGACCATCAAAGTAAAGTTAAAAGGCATGGTGAGGTCCCTCGACAAAGTAACGAATGGTTGAATTCTAAAAACTTTGAACAGTGACTGTTGTATGGAAAATCACTCTTCTGTCAACCTGAAACCCCAGTCTAACACGGATGAGTACTAATTGATCTTGATTTTATTTTCAAATCATATTTTAGTATATCTTATTAAAATTTGAGTCAAAATTCTATGGGTAAAGATATCTCCCTGTTTTTTCTGTCTTTGTCTTCCTCCCTCACTCTCTTACCCACCCAAAGAGATCGGCAAGGCTAGAAGTTGAATTTCTTATCGTTTATAGCTGCAAATATGAAACAAAAAAAAATTAAATAAAATTTACCCGGAAGACTTCACCCAACCCTGATCGTTCATTGAAGAAACTTTTGCACACACACTTTTCTCAAAGAACAGGGTATATATTTTTTTGAAATTCCCTTCCAAGATAGGTTTTAAAGGGGGAAGGCTTGATATGCAATGTACGTGTATACAAAAATAGTCACTAATTGGTCACCGCTTTGTTTTTGAAAATTTAGATTTTTTTAGAGATCACTCCAAAAGAAAATCACCCTTAATAGGCATTTACTTCGAGGTTCAGTTTGCAATAGAAGTATATACTAATTTGAACACTTTTTTTGTTTTCTCTTATTTAAAAAAAGTAAAGACTTTTAATTGATCGCTACCCCCAAAGGTAGGAGAAGTAATTTATTCATTGATTACCCCTTATTCCAACTCTTTAATCGATCACCCCAGTACAGCATATATTGATGGTAGTGTCTCACAATTTCCCTTGTAATGTTAGTTTTATGTACAGGTTTGATTCAGGGTTATGGAAAAGTTGAACAATGAAGAGTAAACTCTCCAAACTTTGGTAAAGATGGTTCCAAGAGATAAGAATGCTGAACAGACACTCATTTTGAACGATTTCTCCTTGGCATGCATGGTCCTCCACAACGTTCATCATGAATTTCTTGCTTGAGAGGAGGATATAGGAGACTTAGTATAAATTTCTGAGATAATAAACGGCTCTACATATGACAGAATTATGATACTTAATAAGTCAGATAGGACAGAAAATTTACTAGCTGCGTCTATTACAAAAACAAGGCCCTAAACAACAATTATTTTTTCTCCCGAAGAATTTTGGAATACTGGAATAGTTTTATTGAATGAGCAACGATTTAACGTCTGTTTGGACCAATGGCTATGGATTTCATTCCTACTTAACGTCACTGCATCTCTCTTTCTGTACCACCCTCTTTAAAATGAATGCTGAAATCGAAATGTCTTAAATTTGAGAGTCTGACAAAATGCGATGATAAAGACAACACTAGGAGTTTGACTGTAAATTTTTATTATTTGCGATAGAAAATAAGTTGATTGATGTTTTCCTCGTGGTGTGACTTCCATAAACCCACCTTGTTATCTTGTAACCACAACTTGCATTCCTGAATCCGTCTCACTCCATATTGTTCACTTATCTCTCTCTCTCTCTCTCTCTCTCTCTCTCTCTATATATATATATATATATATATATATATATATATATATATATATGTGTGTGTGTGTGTGTGTATTTTGGCTTCTTCAGAAAAAAGTATTTGAGTTATATGGAAGAGTATACAGTCTGTTTGGTGATGGGCCAGTTTAGTGATATGAACATATTTTGTTTTCATTTTCAGGCAAATACCAAACTGACCTATATAAAAGTGAATATGAATAACCTAAAAACTTTAATGAAGTACTCAACTTATTGCAAACAATCCTTCACATACAAATGTCGAAAAGCTCCTATACATACAGGAAGTAAGTTCTATTTCTAATCTCTCTTAACCCAGTTGTTTTCGATGTTTTGGGGATCTCATTCTCCTGACTCACCATATTTTTGGTGTGTGATATCTTCCTTGTGTTAATATTGCCGACTAATTATGATACAATAAAAATAAGGTGGAAATACAGCGGGATAAATTGTCAACATAATAACTACGGCTTTTATAATCATTCTAAACCTATGAGTTTTTAAATATATTCAATAGCTTGGCCATACCTCGGAATTTTAAGGTAGAATATGTCACTGTTAATACATCTATGTTGAACATGGTCCAATGAAAGCAAAGCACGTAATCAGATGACATGACATATGTAAGTGTAACAACAGGGTTTTGAGGGTAAATACGTATGAAAAAAGAGACCAGCTAGCCTTGATTTCAACTTCGAGTAAATTGATTCTCATACTAATGAATATGAAAATATACTGCGTGTATCATTATCAATGATAATAATGAATGGCCATTTTTCACATTTTTGTCCATTTTTGACATTATTTAAATACAAAATGCCGACATAGTACACTCTATGAGGACACCATAGCACTCGGTAAACAAAAAATGATTGGACTGAATGTTCTTTTAATGACATCACACCTATTAGTTGGTTCATTCGTTCAATCCCCTTTCTGTTGATCAACGTAATCAGAACCGACAGATCGACCAAATAGCGTCTTGATAAGATTTGTGAAGACATCTAAAAAAAATACCCGATCGATTGGCGAGCGTGAAACATAATTTTTTTTTCTTTTCAGGAAATCGTAGAATGCCGTTTTCTGGTATTGGGGGCATTAGTATGTCGTCCGTTAAGTGTGATTGCGAAGATGCAAACAACTGCGCTAAGAACAAGAAGTGCAATTGTGATGCAAATGATAATATTGACAGGTAAGTCGATTGATCACACGACTTTCCAGGGGACCAGCCCTAGGTTTTTGGTAGCCTAACCTAAACTGAATTTCTTATCAGGGAATTTTTGATAATTTGACTGTTTTGGTTATGTTTAATTTATACATTTTCCCATTTGTCCACTGTATTTAGAAAGTACTGTCGCGTCAGATATGACAAGCCCCCTCCCCTGAAGCACTTGGCACCCTGGGCGACTGCCCATATTGCTGGTACCTTCAGTCGGTCATGGCTTACTGATTTCATAACATCAACGGCTCAATCCAGATTATGGCTGAACTTGCATATTACTAGTATAGCGAATATCTGTCGCCCAACCAAATGGCCTGATCGACTAAAAAATTAGGCTACACACATTTCTCTCATGGCTCAACTCACTCTCACTCTCGTCCCTCCCTCTCTATCAATCTCTTGCCCCTCCCCTCTCTGTTTGTTTCTGGGTGCACTCGGTGACATTTTTAGTACAAGCACTGCCTCGTAGAGATTGATGTCGATGAAGATGGAATCAGCGGGTCGAGTTCAAACTCCTGTTCACGTGAAACTAATACCGTTTTTAAAAGGCATGAAATCCATTTCGAGCCACAACAGAAATAACGGGGCATTACTGGGTTTTCTTGCCTTAGAGAGGCAATCAGCTTTTATTCCATACCAAGGAGTAGAACCACGGCTTCAACTGTTCTTCTATTTACCCCTCGTTAAGGAGAAAAGTAAATTAGTGCCTTTCACAAAGGCAATCGTGCTAAGTGAACGTAACCAGTTTCGCCTACTCGGTTTTCCGTGCTGGTAACTATTACGCCACCCTGCACCTGCACCTGGGATATGACTAACTGTGAATTCGGAATTGAACGATCGCCAAATAGATTAGAAACCGTCAACCAAAACTGTCACTAAAACTGTCAAAATTGGTTTCTTCAGTTTTCTTGTTGATCCAGCTGACTGGCTGGCTGGCTAGTCTTGCTGGCTCTGTATGTATACATGATGCATGCTGTCCGTGCCTATGGAGTTAGAGGGATGAAATCTTCAACATTTCCTCTTTATAATGTCTACCCCCCCCCCAAAAAAAAACCTCAGTGATTCTGTCCCTTCCCCATTCTAAATTGTTTTTTTTTGTAGGGGGGGTTCAATTTACAATGTAGATTCATACTGGATTGATCACCCAGTTTGTGTCCGGCATTGTTTGCATTTGTCTATTGAAAAATGTTCTCTCCCTACTTAACGAAAGGTGTGAGCAGTAACTTATCCGGTGATCATCTCTTTTTCCTAGTTTTTTAATCGATCACCGAACGTGGTATGCTACCAAAAACGTTGGTCACGTGAAAGTTTCTGTTGAGTGACTAACCAGGCTTGTACTCTCTCTGTTTCGGAAAATCATAAAAGTCACAGATTTATTTACCTGGGTAGAAAGCATTTCGAAAATTAAGATATAAACGGGTGCAATTACACAGCGTGTTTAATAAAAAACGTAGCCCTAAGGAAAAGATGGCAGAATTTATGCACATATAAATTTTATCCTAGCCGAGTAGCAGCACTGTACTCAGAAGAAATATGGTTAAGCAGTTGAAATGATTGCATCATACGCTACTCTCATTCGTGCACCCATTCTTTTTTGTAGTTTGTAAGCTATGTCATTTTCACAGTAATTAAACGCTTACGTAATTAAACGAGCATCAGGTTGAAGGAAATCACTTTCAATATCTATTGTAAAGTTTAAGTCAAGGAGTATTTTGCATCTTTTTGTATGTTTTTTTTTTTTTTGCAATTTTAGCCTTCAAAAATAGTTTGCAGAATAAGAATTTTTCGAATACAAATTGTCAAAAAGACGATAGCATCCTTTTTTTGAAACACATTGCATGTGTGGAAAATACAAAGCTTTTTATTCTCTGTTTAGAAGTATAACATTTTTTGCTAGTTCTGAAAGTGAAAGTCTTAATAGCTAGTATAAGACACAGGACAGAGATTGAACGATTCTTTTAAAATAATTTTTTATATTATATATTCGAAATGAATTTGATATGTACATCTCAATGGCGTGTCTCCAAAGAACCAGGAAAGCTGTCAAGTGTAATGTATTGTAAAAATCATGCAAAATGTGACAGAATTATAAAGTTTCAGCGAACAGACCCTGATTTATGGATATCAACACAAGATAAAGAGCCATATGATCTGATGCGTGCTCCCTCTATTTAGTCCAACTAATAAGGGTGACATATTGTAAGAATCATGCAGAATATGACAGAATTATGAAGGTTTAAGCCAATGAATCATGATATATGGAGATTACCATAAGATAAAGAGAAATTTGAACAGTTGCAAGCTTCACCTATTTGAATATTGATATATAACATATGCGCCATAATCTTAGGTGACATTGATCAATTCCATTTTCATTGTGCGAATTTGAATAATATCTATCAATGTCATGCAATCATCATCATCATCATCATCATCATCATCATCATCATCATCATCATCATCATTATCATATTTGCAATCTCACACCATATTGTTATCATTATTGTTATTTGCAATCTCACACAAGTTGCCTGGTGGTTACTGCTGGATGTTGAGTGACAGCAAGTCTCCTCAAGTCTCCAGCCCTTCTCTCCTCATTCTCATAGACCACAGCAATACAGCAATTTACAGTTTCACACCGGTTGCCAAGTGGTCATTGCTGAAGGCTGAGTGACGATTAGTCTCCTCAGGTCTTCGCCCAATATCTCTTCTCTCCTTTGCTTATCACGCCAGTACTGTGGTTCTTATATCTGCTTCAATTTTCTTTCCTCTGTTCGGCCACCGCTAACATTTAGTGTTGCAGTCTTTATATTTCTAGCACTTTCCTCTGTATTCATGCAGTTCCTTGCAGTGCTGTGGTCTGTACTGTCTCAATCCTTCCTTTTATCCCGAGCTCCACCAGTCTCGCCCTCAGTGTCTTTGGGACAGTTCCCAGTGCGCCTACTATTACTGGCACTACCCTGACTTTCATGTTTCACATCTTCAGTTCTCTTGCTAGATCTTGGTTATTATTATTATTATTATTATTATTATTATTATTATTATTATTATTATTATTATTATTATTATTATTAATTTGTTGACTGGTATAAATGTAAATGTACAAATCCTCGTCTCTTACAAAGGATCGATACAGGGACAATTACGTCGGCGAAACTTCTTCCTGTTTTACGGATTTTCTTACCCAAAATCAGAGCAACAAGTAAAGCTGACTTGGTTTTCGGACCTTTAATGTGCTACGGTAAGTTTTTATGAACCGAACTTCCTGCTGCATAACACACCCTTCCCTCCTTGAAATTATAAACCTTAAAATATAACTTCTCATAATAGCACAATAGTCAAGGTTTCAAATACACTAACTGGTTAAGGCGACTGATATTCAAGGAACTTTGTTCGTCAGATTGGTCTCTAGACAACTCTGTAGTGAAACATACCATGGGCATTATATAATAGGAACTGCAGTGTATAGAAATATTCTCATAATGATAACCGTTGATTTTTTTCTTCTCTTTTTTTCTCTACTTTAAAATTATGGGCGTTATTTTTGGTATGGACTAACCAAAGTTCTCTGAATGTATTTCGTAGCTCCTTGAAATAACTTGCAAATGTCTATATAAAATATTACGAAAAATGCTTCTATAAATCTTTTAGTTTTGCTGCAACAATATACTGTGAGTTCTGGGGAAAAATCCACGCCGGAAATTCGGAATTTTTATCGTATGGGACTGGAATTTCAACTGCAGTTTCTACAAGTGACCTAAAAACCATTCCACAAAATTTAAGTTCTTACACTTAATTTGCGTAACCTCACGAACGATCCAAACAGGCTTTGTTCCTTCTGGGAAGGGGCCAGAGCCAGCTACTGAGCACTATAACAATTTATGCATAAGCTTTGGAATATCAAGATAATAAACTTTTTCAGTTTCAGAAACTGACAACCAAAACAGCCAAAATTGGTCAACAATTCTGGCTGGCTGGCTGTCTTTATAAAATATAAATGTCATGCATAAACACGACACAAATGGAGCCAGATGGCTGAAAATTCAAACATTCACTCCTTATCATGTTAAGAAGAAAAAGTTTATTTTTGTTTTTTGTTTTTAAATTCTCCATAATGTTTTAGGATGTTTTCAATTTACAAGGTGAATTTATGTTGAATTGGTCATTTAGTTGAGCATCGTTTCGGCTTGTTTATGCTTTTTGTTGTTGAAAATTCGGACTTTTCAATGATTCACTGAAAAGCAAGAGAGGTAATGTACTTATTGGTCATCTGGTTTACCAATTTTTTTAATTGATCATCATTAAAATGGCATGTTACCAAAAGATGTTAGTCACACGACGGTTTCTTTTGAGATATTAACCAGATCTGTTTGTCAATCAAATATTAAAAGAGTTCGCTTCTCGGAATTACTTTTGGCATCTAAAAAAACGTCTCATCAATACAAATACTTGTTTTTTTTTAATCTTCTTCCTTCTTTCCTAAACACCAGTGAGAAAACAACGTAAAAGACGAACAACTTGCTATGAAGTTTCGTACGGTTATGATGCCAAACCTGCCCGCCTTAAATGATTCGATTTGCATACATCACATTTAATCAAGACTTAGAAAAAATCAAATCTTTCGTGTCGTCAAACAACTGAAGCGTAAGGAATTTTGTGAAAAGGCTTCATCGCATCTGCAGTTTGTACAGTTGAAATTTTAATTCAAAAACTAAAAAGTTATTCAAGATTTTCCTTGTTAATATGTTATTTTGAACACCAGTATTTCGCAATGCGTACATTTGTCTAAGTAATTCATCGTTTATTTCCGGATGAGTCAGAATTAAAACTGAGTATTTCTTGCTTTCTGTTCTGTTATTCTTTTTTGACATAAGTTTCTTCTGATACTGAAAAAATAACTTCTTTTTTATTCACAGAATTAAGGAAGAATTGTTATGAAATCGTAGGGAGGAAGCGTCTTTATAGCCATATGCCGCTGAAGTCCGGCTTCTACACTATTGATCCAGATGGTGCAGGCGATGTGGAACCTTTCAAAGTCCAGTGTAAAAAGCGTGTTACATTCATTGGCACGAAAGGTTAGTTGAATAGAACAGAATATAGTCGTACAACAACTTACGTCCAACTTATGGCCAATCACAGATACGTCCTCTTTAACGCTTAAAACACATTCACTGCGGATGGCAGGAATTTCAGTCTGTGCAGTTCCACGTCTCAAATTACGAATAACGAAATTTAACGCCATAATTGTTAGCTTGTAAAGAAGAATGTATAGTATATGTCGTGTTTTTCCTAAAGTTTTCTAGAGAATGTCTCCCAACAATAAAAATCAGGAAGAGGTGGTTTCATCAGTCATTCCAAATTATCATCAATCCAGTCTCGCACAATGTGATTTCAATCTTGGGCATTACTTTTCGAACATCCTGTATAAAGGACACCCTTACCTCTTGCTTGTGAGTGTTAATTAGCCGCCAGTCATACTCATGACTTGACGTTTCATTTCGTAATAAAAGCATCTAGAGCTGCTCCTAGTCATAGGCTTTAGAGGATACTCAACTAGCAAAGACACTACATGCGCAAATTTTGAAACAAAACTTTACGGAAATAAAAGATAACCATATAAAAATACAGATTATTTGATGATATACACTGCCCCTCTAAAGAGGAGAATACGTACTAACCAAACAAAAATTTGATTACTCACTGGTCCATTTGAGAGTAAATATTAACAACACCCACACCCTGGAAGAAAAAAACTATACAATCTATGAATAACCTTTGGGATATCAAGAGAATAAAATTTTTAGGTTTCAGAAACTGACAACCAAAACAGCCGAAGTTGGTCAACAATTCTGGCTGGCTGTCTTTATAAAATATAAATGTCATGCATAAGCGCAACTCAAATGGGGCCAGATGGCTGAAAGTCTTAACGTTAACTCCTTATCGTGTTAAAAAAAAGTCTATTTTTCTTTTTTTAAGATTCTCCATAAAGTATTAAGTTATGTTCAATTTACAAGGTGTCTGTATTAAACTGGTCATTTAGTTGAGTTTTTTTTTTTAAATTCGGATTTTTTAATAATTCAACGGAAAGCTGGAGGGGTAACTTATTCATTGATCACCTGGTTTTCTAATATTTTAAAAACTAATCATCCTTAAAATGGCATGTTGCCAAAAGATGTTAGTCACACGACAGTTTCTTTTGAGATACTAACCAGATCTGTTTGTCAATCGAATATTAAAAGAGTATGCTTCTCGGAATTACTTTTGGCATCTAAAAAAACGTCTCATCAATACAAATACTTGGTTCTTTTTAATCTTCTTCTTTCTTTCCTAAACACCAGTGACAAAAAAACGAAAAGGACGAACAACTTGCTACAATGTTTTGTACAATTATGACGCCAAACCAGAACAAGTCACGGTGAGTTGAAATTCATTGGCTTTGCTGCAAATAGAAGGAAGAATTGTTACGAATTAGAACAAAAACTTTAACTTTAACGATGTGTCCACCATCTATGGTTGCAGTAAGAGAAAGCGGGAAGGAGAACAAGTAATCTTTCTCTGATTCAACTGATTCTCAAACTTGTAGAATATTGTCTGTAAATTAATGCATGAGAAAAAAAATCAATCTTTTAAAGTTTTGTGTATCAATTTTCATGCAAATACGATATGGAAATTTTCTGCGAATATTGTTTCCAATAAAAATCGTAAATTTTTGGCTATTTTAGTACAAAAATACAGAAATGTAGACGTCAGACGTTTTATTCTGACATCATATCAGCTGGTTGAACAATTGATTAGGGTAGATGCATTTTTACTGACATCACACCAATTAATGACATCACCCCTGACATAACAGCAGCTGGTAGATGAAAAGAACACAAAATCCCTTTTCTCCCTCTTTTTGTTGTTTAACATAATCGAAACTGACCGGCAAACCGACCGAAGAGTGTCTTATTGAGATGCATTTGGACGCATCTAATAATACTTGTATGAATTGTTTATAACTTTGAGAAGAGCTATTAAGATTTGATAATTTTTTTCGGACAGTCTTCTTCCCATCTTTGATGTTAACAAAGCGTTTTTGGTCATATCATTGCCCGGCTTTCCTCATACGTGATAAATAAACTCTGTCACATGACAGTTTCTATTGAGTGACCAACCAGACCTTTTTCTTGCTCTTACTTAATCGCTATCAAACCTTTCTCTTCAAGGCACTGGCGAAAAACTCGGAGTTTTGCACCCAGAAATTAATTTATCAATGCTACCAGAACCCAGCCACCGGCCACGTCTTTTTTGAAACTTGCGACGGTGTCAGGCAGAAAGGTTTGTATCGCTTTGAAACACTAGATCAGTAATTCCCAAACATTTTGGAATAATCAGTCCCCTTTGAAATATCTTTTGATTTAAGTATTAGTCCTAAAAAGAATGGTATGCAACCAATGAATCCTCCCTATAGTCACCCCTGGAACTGAAACATGGAACCGAGCCAAGAGACTGACCCACAAACTGAGAACAGTGAAACGTGCACAGGTGAGCATGATAATCAATCGTCACATTGACAGAGATCACAAGACAGGACCGTATATTAAAAGAAAAACAGGAGTTAGACATAAATCTGACTGAATACCTTTTTCTGTGTGATTTTTATCATCTTGATGATGTATCTTGAATATTCATCACAGTTTTCATTGATTTTAACAAATGTTATTGATGAATCCTTTGAAATATTAATTACGTTTTTTTGGGGGGAAATGCGCTACGGAATTGCTCGAAGCGGGAGTTTTACTTTGGGAATTAAAAAAGAGGAAAATCGAATAAAACATTTTTCTTCTCGACATTGTTTTTAATTTTTGATCAGGAAGAAAGAACAAATTTTTACTCAATATTCAAAAACAGAAGAAGATTTTTCATCATTTTTATCAATTCGAGCAATGCCTGAGCACTTTTCTTAAGGTAAACATGATTAATATCTCGAGGGATTTATCTGTTACGTGTGAAAAAAATTGATGAAAACATCCATGTATAAATAACAATAAATCATCAAAATTATAAAAAGCGGGTAGGAATCATTTGAACAAAGATCTTCTTTGCCAATATATGGAATGGAGAGTCTCCCTTTGAAAATTTGTCTCGAAATAAATAAGTATCGAGAATTTCATTAAAATCGGATTACCGGCCGATTTTTGCCAGATTTTAAAATTTTTTCAGTTGTCGATTTCCAGTGAAAATTCTGTTCATACTGTTCATACCTACTATATATATATATATATATATATATATATATATATATGTGTGTGTGTGTGTGTGTGTGTGTGTGTGTGTGTGTGTGCATGCATGTGTGTGTGTGTATGTGTGTGTTTGCGTGGTTTGCGCGTATAGGCTGCATCAGTTGAAATAGAGAACTGAACATTTAAACATTTACTCCTCAAAGAAAAAACAGTTTTTGGTGGTGCGTTAAATTTACAATGTAAGTGTATGGTAAATTGGTTCATAATTTTTTGTCCGACAGCATTCACATTTTTGAAAAAAAAAAGTACTTTTTAGTGATCACTACCCAACAAGAAAAGTAATTCGTTTTTCGATCAACCTTCTTCCAATTATTTTTTCAAACTGATCACTCCCAACACGACGTGCTGCTAAAAAGATATTGGTCACGTGACAGTTTTTTTTTCCGTAGTAAGTGTTGCCTAAAAGACTTATTATTGGTTATTTGATTTACACTTACAATTTCAATAAGATAAGCAGCATGTTGAAATACAAATATTCAGTTAATTATAAATATGTATCTACAATTGTTATAATAATACAAAAAAATTACTCATCGTAATATCATGGTTATACTGAAAAGAAAGGTAATTTTTTTTAATTATATTTGAATGGGCGAAATATGCGCTAACATACCTACCCAAGATTGACTATCATTGTGTATTCCGCTCGTACTTATTACTAATGTAGTTTATATAATTTCTTTAGTTAAGAAAGACTCACTAAATTGTACCTATATGAGCGTTGTAATATTGAATACACATGATGAAATAATTAGACTTCATTTCCTAAATGCAAAAACGGTATGAACGATGAAAAGTACAGTGTTTCGATTATATGAACAGTCGTTTCAGAGTTACGTCTTGGCGTTTCCATTTTCAATGTTGAAATTTGAACTATGCGTAAACACTATATTTTTTTTCAAATTTTCAAATTTAAAGTGTGGTGAAAAATCTCAGACTCCATTTTAGAATTTAAATTGTAAGGAAGACGCTACCTGATTGAGTGTTTCATCAGACCTGATTTTGTATTGAATCTTTTTTCTTTTAGGTTGGTCCGGAAGTACTGGTAAAGACATGTGCGCATGCGGTGTAACCGGAACTTGTCATGGTGAATCCTCAAGAAAATGCAATTGTGATGCTGAGCTGAAGCAATGGATGCTTGACCAGTCCTACATACAGGACAAGGAACGTCTTCCAGTGTGCAGAGTGTGCGCTACATTGAAGAAATGGGTGCCCGGAAAGACGACTCCTACCGCCGCAGTTTACGTCCAGGGACTTTTCTGTGGACAGCAACCATTATGTGAGTTCCGATTTACTTGCACTCCCATGACAAGAGATTGTGATTTTAGGTCAGTTGAATGCAAACGTGCCAGGGCAGGATCTTCCAGAAGAAATTCCCGTCAGTCCTCGTTAGGGGCGTTGAAAAGGTTCTCAGTGCCCTGGTGCAAAGACACCTGTAATTCGATGTCTTAAGCGGGTGCATGTTTATCAATCATTAAGCATTTTAAACCAGGGGAAATTTTGCGTTTCCTCACACCTGTCCCCTTAGGCGACCCCCACACAAGCACCCCTATTTCTATGCCATTATTGGGTGAGGGGCTTAAGAGCACGTGGCTTGGTCTCAGGAAGGACCTTGATCCCACTGATCAATTTCTTACAATGTCATGATTACAATAAAAGTGTCGGCGAGCTAATTTTAAACTCCTTGAAAGAGGCATAAATCCGTCCCCAACCCTTTCCAGGCTATAGGTGAAAAATATATGTTGAAATGAGTGACGCCACTTCAGGTGCTTGTCACCTCTGCATCTACTTTACTTATCGCAAGCCTAGAAGAACTAGCCGTGATACAGAAACTATGTGAAGTCCAGACAGGGAGGAGTGATGCCATAGCCCTTGTAAGGGCAATATTTACATTTACTTATGATTTCTATGAGTAAGAATTGCACAAAATTAACTCCTTGTCTTGGCAAGCTCCTAATCTTTATTGTTTGTACATTTGACCTCTTTTATTACAGCACTCGCGGAGATTTTAGAATGCCGTTGTAATGAATTTTCATTTATAATGGGGTGATTTTTTACGAAGTGTATTAATAGTGTGAAACCAGAAAGTAGTGACGAAATGCCTTGTTATTGCTCTTCCACGTTCTAATGTCTCATTCACGGGTCATAGATTCTTCAAGACCGACCCTCGTAATTCGTGCAGAAGAGAAAAAAAAACCATGAGGTGGGGTTAGGTTGAAGGTAGTCTGGCATTAAGACTGGAATAAATACAGAAATTTAAAAACATCGTGACACCTAACCAGAAGGTTACATTTTGACAAGACTCTAAAAGTGAATGTGCCGTTAGAACGCGCGTGTCTTTCAATGGTGCCGTTGAAATGAGTGCAACGAGAGTTTACTACATTATATTCAATCAATTTTGGAATACCAATCTACAGGCTGGCGCAAAAGTTTCAAGGAGATTAAAAATAATCTGTATCTTTTTCAAAGCGAAATATGTCACAGATTACTTGGAAAATGTTGGTTTCAATGTTCTCCTTCTCCATTATCATGGAGTCGGACAAATCCTATCCAATCATACAATATATATATATATATATATATATATATATATATATATATATATACTACTTTGTTTAAAAATTGATTTCAATAAAAAAAGAAGAGCGGTTGAAGTTTTAAAATTCAATTTATTTTATCAAATCAAAAGTGCTCAATATATTATTGATATAATATACAGCAATATTTATTGAAAATTAGGGAGAGAAAACACACGACACGTGTTTCATGGTTGATCTATTTATTGAGAATGGTGAAATCCAACATGGAAAGAAATAGAGAGAAAGAAAGAGACGGAGAGATTGGTAGGAAAGCTTGAGTGAAATCCGTGATCGACATTGAATGAAAAAAAAACGATAGCTCTCTCGATAACACTTATTTTTTTTATTGTTCCTCCAGGGAAAGTAGATACCTGTCAACAACATCGGAACAACCGGATGCTTTATTCTGGAAACTATTTCTTGTACGCAGCAGATAAAAGGAAGCAAGTTCCCGTCTTTTGTCAAATGATACACACGCCACCTACCGGCATATTGGTCAGTTAAGATTCCTTATCTACCTAATCCGTTATCTCTTCTCTTTCGTCTGATCTTAGTTACTTGGGTTATGGGTTCTTTATTTTAGTACTAGACACCCCACTCCACACACACGCTGATCCTCCTCCTCCTCCTCCTCCTCCTCCTCCTCCTCATCATCATCATCATCCTTTTAGCGTCCGTCGTTTGACCAGACCTCTCAATCATGGGCATTGCAGAGCCAGTATTTTCTAACTGTCTAGTTTGTCACGCCATCTTATTTTCTGTCGGCTGCATTTTCACACATGATCTCTGGGGATCCACGTTGTAAGTTGTGGTGTCTAGCGGTTGTTTGAGATCCTTAAAATATGACCAGTCCATTGCCGATTGGGTTTTCTAATGGATTCTATGGTATCTAAGGTTCCCGTTCTTTCTCAAATATACCGAGCTGTTTTGCAATCCCTCCATGTTATCTTGAGCCTAAAGGGGCAATGGTAGATCGGGTTTGTGGTTCCGCTAAGCATCCAAGATTAAAGAACCTTTCCCCGAGGCTAGAGTATTACGACCGAATAACGTTGGATACACCAATTCTAGATGAGATCACTATAGTTAAGCAACATCGAACCAGATCAGTTCCTAGATGGGTGACATCTTGAGAATAACACATGCTCTAAGCAGAACGATACTTCGATGGACATTGGAAGCCTTACTAACCATAGCAAATGTTTAGCAATCCCCTGCAAAGCCCTCGATGAGGATTTTAGCGGAAAATGTTGATACACGCATACGCGCGCGCACCCTGGGCATATCTCTCTAATACTTACTACTAGAAAACGTCTGCCAAAAGTGTCAACATAGTTTTCATCCAGTTTGCAAGTTGGTCTGGCTGGCTATGTATTTATGTGTGTATGTATCACGCGTACGGGTCTGCTAGTTTTTGTAGATTTTTTAGTGATTTACTTTTTTTAGGGATCACCCCCACCAAAAAAAAAAATAGCATGAGGAGTAACTCATCCGTTGATCATCCCTTTTCCCAATTCTTTCAGTTGATCACCCTTAACACTATCTATGTGAAAAAGTCATATATGTATATATGAATTTCTGTGTTGATTTTTCAAAGAAATTGTTTCGATGGAAGAGTACATTGTTCGACATGGTTTGTAGGAGCAAAATTATAACCTTTAAGTGGAAGAGTCCATCATTACGGACATAGAAGTACGAAAACTCACACTGCTCATCAAATAAGTCGATTGTACTGAATGGCCTTACAGTTAACACAATGAACAGCGGAATCGGTGAAGTAGTTATTGATCACTTGCACCAATGACTTTATTTATTTATTTACTCTCGGTTTCCCTAAGCAGAGGCCTTTCAGCCAGTTTTTACCTCAAAGGGTTTGAATGGAATAGGATATTTTTGCTACAGAATCAAGTGGAATGTCATTTATTTATTAAATAAAAATGCCTCTTTACCCATTTCCAATGATTTCTATTAGAAAAAAAACCCTATTTATCATTAAAATATACATTGATATGAGTTGATATGTTAATATGAAACTTAATAAAAACTTACAAGCTTATCAGTTCAGAGAAACAGTCAAGATGTACATCTCTGTCTTTCTCTCTCTTTGCATATATATATGTATATATATATATATATATATATATATATATATATATATATATATATATATATACACACACACACACACACACATATATATATATATATACACACACATATATATATATATACACATATATATATATATATATATATATATCTATCTCTATATCTCTCTCTCTCTCTCTCTCTCTCTCTCTCTCTATATATATATATATATATATATATATATATATATATATATATATATATATATATATATATATATATATCAACCAACTCCCCAAATTGCTCTGGTAATCTATTGATTTATTTTCTATCCCAGATGATCTAAATTTATCTAAGTTATTCTTAAAATTATTTATACTTGTAGTATTTTTTTTACATAAGATAGCAAACTATTTTAGTATCTCAAAATTATCTCAAAATTACATCGTAAGATAATTTGGTGTTGTTAAATTTGTAAAAGTTGGAAACACTAAAAGAAGACACGTTTAAAAGGAAGACTAAAAATGAATAACAGTGTTAAATTAACTTATAAGAGCTAAAAACACTAAAATAAAGAGTAACAAGGGACTTGAAATAGACTCACCTACGGCAAGGCACTTGCTAACCCTGGATTTAAAAAGATTAAAATTTTTACTCGTCGGGTAAATAGAGGTCAGGTGGAGCCGACCCTCTGCTCTATAAGGCAATGCATCTCAGAAAAGGCTACTCACTTTTTCGCCATATTTCATCACGTAGGTATCTATTCGACTGTACAAGAAATGTTCATTTATAATAAAAAAAAATTAAAAAGCATTTATTATATCCCAGTAAAAAAGTCTTTTACAATGAACGAAAGAAATAATAAGAATCTCAATAAAATGCAGTGCAAAAAAATACAGGAAAAACTTCTAATCTCAAAGAATAATCAAATCGAAACTCATGAGTATTCCTGGGAAGTCCTCGAAATGATTGGTCGTCTCTCGCACATCGTGCTCATTGTTTTGAGTTCCTTGTTTGGAGAAGTAGATCTCTTGGTAGAATTCTTGGTCACGTTCGTCAATCCAGTTCCTGTCTGTTATAATGTCTCAATTTTTTTCGAGTACACTACGTAGCCCAATTCAACTGCTCGAATGACAGTAAACACCTTCAAGAAGAAATACGACGAATACTCGACACACGAAAAAGTAATTAAGTTAAATATAGGCAAAATACAAACACAAATATGGTGACTGTGAAATATAATTTTCACCTTACATTGGAGCCTGTTTGTGAGAATTAAGTCTGCAAAATCAAATTGTTAATTCTGAGCGGAAACAATATCGACTGAAACCATTCTACTTTCATTAAACATTATTAATTAAAGACTTTCTAAACATCTTAACATTAGTTGTAATAGCAATATCTTAATATTGTTGTTTCGTAAATAACACACACACACACACACACATACACACTTGTTTATCACAGTACTGTGTGGGGATTTTTCTTCTTAAGTTATTTACGATTTAAATGTTTCAGGGATTTAACCCTTCCCCTAGCTATAGCAATATGGCTCCCCAGCAGTGTTGATCAAGCACCAACTCTACTTAAACTATGATTTTATTATCTGTTTTTAGTTGTGTCTGTCCGTTTATAGGTTTATTTACCTCCATTATTTATTTGCTAGTTCGTCTGTTCGTCTGTCCACACGCTATCTCTATAATTCGATGAAAAAAGGGAAAAAAAAAGAGGGAAATAAGGTGAAAAAAAAGAGAAAGAAAAAGTTTGTGGGCGGATCCAGGAATTGTTTTATAATTGAAAGATATTTTCCTTTATTTTCAATTTCATTTACGTATACGCTTATGACGTTGAAGCAGCTACCCTGTCGGTCGCAGTTTCGTTCCCTGCAGCAGCCCCATTTTCTTTGTTTATTTTATTTACGTTGTCTAGGCCAAATGGTACATTCACCGTATAATAACAGGAGATTAATTCAAATATGATACAACGCAATTTATAATCATTAAATATATATATATATATATATATATATATATATATATATACATGATAAGAAATTAAAGAAAATGGGGCTGCTACAGGAATCGAACCGGCTGCCGATACGGTAGCTGCTTTAATGTAACAACGTTCTTACTGTTGGGCTAAACAGCCTCCAGTAAATAAACAATTGAATTAAATGGGGCTGCTGCTGGAATCAAAATTCGTAAATTCTGTTTGCGTTGTCGAAATTGAGTGATATATCAACCGTGTAATGACAGGAGATCATTTCAAAAAAAGCTTCTACATGATACGACACAATTTATAATTCATTCTGTCGGACCAAATATGTCCATTTCTTGATACATAACTATTGCATTGAAGGATATCTATAGACTGAGAATCAATGAGATGAGAATTGACGTTGAATCAGTTATTTGGGCTTTTGCATTACCGATTACGTTGAAGCGGCTACCATATCGGTAGAAGGTTCTATTTTTGCAGCGGCCTAATTTTCTCTAATTGTTTATTCTATTTACATGGTCTAAATTGAGTGATATATACATTTATACATACGTACACACATGCATACACACACACACACACACACACATATATATATATATATATATATATATCATTGTGTCATCCACAGACAGCTGTTTCGATCTATTGCATCTCTTCAGTGTGGCTATGGACTTTCCATTATCCCATCCAGTACTGCGAGGCAGGATTGAAACTTTTGCTTCACACACACACACACACACACACACACACACACACACACACATATATATATATATATATATATATATATATATATATATATATATATATATATGCGTATATTTATTGTTTTTCAGCTTGTATTTCCCAGAGTCCCGTTTTACGAGATCAACTCTACGGGCATTGATGTCACAGTGGATTATTTTGTTCTGGATATGGTCTACATTAAGAGTCTCGTTCAATCATCGATTTACTGTACGCAAGAATTGTCTTTGGTTTGTAACAGAGGCAAACTGGAATTGACGGGGACTTACGGCTGGTATTCCCGAGACGGTGTCTTGCAGAAATTCTGGGCTGGAAACGAAGGTAACACCCTTCCTAAATACTTATTCATCTTTGATTACAAGACGCAGATAAATGCTCATATAACACACACACACACACACACACACACAGATATTACCATACGTATGCACGCACTTTCATATATACGTGCATACACATACATTTCGTACACACACTTGCACGCGTACATATACAGGCGTACACATATTCTACAACAAGCAGGCGTACGCAGATGCATGCATAAACAGATACATACGCGCACACTCACTCATGCTCACACACATGTATACACACAAACATGTATACGCAAATATGACTTGCTGTCACTTGTTCCCCAGTGAAAACCATCGGATATTCACAAATGAAGGATGTTTAAAAACTTGAGGAGTAATTGATCAAATGAATAAAAAAACGTTCATTAGAATTAGTTCTTAATTCATTGCTTGCTGCTCTCAAGTCTTTGCACAACGAATAATGTTATTATCTTTATACTAGGACAGTGTCAGTTTCGAAGGTACCTGTTTGGAAAGGACCAGACTTTATTCTGTGTGGAACAGTCCATCATAAAAGTCATGTAAAATCATTTTCCATACGTCATACAGAACTACGGCTTCGATGTATTTCGCTTACTTCGATTCATTTCTGCTAAATCAAATATTTTATACCTATATTAGATTTGTCAAATTAGATTTTTCATCTCCGAAGTTAGATGTATAGTCAATTTAGATATTTTTCAACTAAATTTGAATGTATTGCCAAGTTATATATTTTATGGCTAAATCTAGATGTATTGTGAATTCAGATATTTCATTATCAAATTAAGTTATTCTGCCAATTCAGATATTTTACATCTAGATTCAGATGAACTGCCAATTTAGATATTTTACAAATAAATTCTAACGTATTGCCAATTTAGATAGTTTTCTAACTAAATTCAGATGTATTGTCAATTCAGATATCAAACATCTAGATTTAGATCTATTATTATAGATAAAAGATCTGTACTGTAATTCTTTCATTCATTTTTATTAGTTTTCTTGAGAACTGACAGTCCGAAAACTTCAAACTCAATAATACACTGCCTTATGTGATGACTTATATGTATGGCGAACGTCGACATCGTATAATGGCTAGTTATTGAGTAATCGCAGTGCACACACACACACACACACACACAGATGTCTTTGACTGTTGTTAGATGTAACTATCAAAACTTCACTCAATGAATAATGGAAACAGACAAAGTAGTTCTGATTTTCGAATTACATTGAATTTTCAATGATTCACTTATTGATGGAACCCATAGTCTTGTTTCTATTACGTACTTGCATTGAAAAATGTTTGTTTTGATTTTACAATTCTTTGAAAAAACTATCCAAACTGAATGTTTGAACATCTTTTTACAGGTGGAGTCGGTTGCAAAGGCGGTAAATGTAACTGTGATGGTATCGGCACTCAAGACGATGGTGGCAATTTGTTAAACAAGGAACTTTTGCCTGTGTCCCGGGTAAAACTCGGACCTTCCAGTGGTCGCCGGACTTTGAAGATTGGCCCTATGAAATGCTACAGTAAGGACAAGATAGTTCTTACTGGATTTTTTCAATGGTAGAACTATTAGACCACAGGTTCTTGAACTTTTTTCTTCCAGCGTACTCGTTTCAACTGTCCAGCAGTGTTGGCCTAACCTTTGTGATGGTTACAATGTAAGAAGTATGGATCCCATCGGATAGACAATATACGATTAGCATTTATTAGCAATAATTTAATCTCACATTTTGATGAGATAAATCTTGGCGTTTTCAAACAATGTTTTCTGTATATGATCTGCCATGACAGATTTCATGGTCTCACCTTGAATACAGAGATTTAGTTCTTTTCAAGTCAAATATTCGGGGTTAACTTTTTTCGTCGTATCTTCTATATTTGCAGCAAGACATTGACCATATTTTTACAACAGTCCCCCTGTTATAATATGTTTTGTTATAATGCAAGTGGATAGTGGATCTCCAAAATTAATCTAGCTTCGGAATAGCTTGATCAAGCTCAAATATAGCTAGATATTGCTAAAAATAGTTAGACTGGCAACCTTGGTTAGTGCTGCTGAGTTATCATCCACTTAGCCTTCTTGGACCCCAACACTCGTATTATAATCGGGGATGCCGGTATGAACACTCAATGGCGGCTTCTACCAGCCTGCAAAATAGAATAACGGGGTTATTTTTGTTTTCTTCAAGTAACACTGTGAAAGAGTTTATGTTGAAGACTATTTATTGATACATTTTCATTGAGTATGATATGGTAGGATTATTTTGTTCGTCATCTCCATTTGCTCACAGCGTTTGGGCCGTGTATCCCCATGGCTTCATTGTATGTTCCTGGTTCAAGAATATGAAATCACTTCCTCGAATGCATGCTCATATTAGACCGAACGCATCTGTTTTTTATTCGTCGCTAAAAAAACAAACAAAACAGACCAGTTTAATCACTAAGCTGAGTTTAGATTATTTATGTATTCTGACATCTATCTTTTCGGACTCCGCCCAGCCTTTACCGTTAATAGTAGACACATGAAGTTTTGAACACATCCCCCACTCAATGGATAGAGAAAATGATTTTCCTTTGTTATCCGAATTACCCTCCCCCCAAGTAGGGTTTTGGTACGAGGGTTCAATACGCGATGTAAATTTTTGTCAGATTGCTTACTAATTTGAGTCCGCTTTTAAAAAATAATTCAGACTTTTTAAGTGATCACAGCCAAACAAAAGGCAAGAGAAGTAACTTGTTTATTGTTCACCACTTTTTTCCAAATTTTCAATAAATCACCCCAAACACAGTGTACATAAGTGGTGGTGATTCATAATCTCCCTTGGAGTGCTATATGTCTATGTCAATAGAGATGGAATATGTCTAGTTTCAATCAGAATCCTTTTCAAGTAACTGTTAGGATGCATAATTAGAAAATAACCGACGTAGATTTTATAACTTGGATTTCGCTGATGAAAAAAGAATGACGTAACGATATAGTCACGAGAATGACAAAGTTATCCTCAAATTATTCAAAGTTTTAAATTCAGTTTGAAAAAAAAATGATACTTTGTCATTCTCTTGACGCAATAAGTTAATGTTAAGTCTTTATTTCTATTAAATAAAATTCTATTCTGTTTTGGATAAAATGATTTTATACTTTTTTTTCAGCATTTCGTTCTTTTCAAATTTCGAAAATATACGCTTTGTCATTATTTGGTTTATTCACGTAGCAAGCAGTTGGCGCTACTATCGCGTGTAATGATAAGGCAGTTCTATTCATATTGTTAATAGTTACTTTTTTAATAATGCCGTTCGTTAAATCTATTGCTACTTTTATATATTTTAATGTATGATGTATATAACTATTATCTAATTTATTTTATGATTTTATATCAAAATATAAAATATCATTTGAAATATATTAAATATACTATTATCTTAATTAATATTATGATATACAAAATTGTGGAATTTATACACGTGTGAGTTGTATCAGTGTAATGATTATAATCTTTGTAGATTTTGTCTCTTGCGTGGGCATGTAGACATTTTAATAGAAATCTCTACGTCGACATCTTGCAACTAATTATTTTCTTTAATTTAAGACTTGCTAGAATTTGGAAGCAAATTATCAGAAGTTTTTCTTTCGAGCACACAGCACGTTTGTGTAGCACTATTTATCTCTGGTGTTGTTTCTAAAAACAATCTTATGTTATAATCGCTGTTTTGATTACATGTTCCAGTTTCCATATGTATTTGAATAGAGTTGTTCTGTTGCTATATTCTTCGTTAAATGTAAATTTGTGATTACCAAATCTACTTTTGAATTCAGTTTGAATAGGTTCAAATTGATATCTTGTATCATTCGCTCTCTCGTCGGTATTAACTCTATTAAGTACGTTGGTCTGCTTGCATTTTCCTTCTATTGGACATTCATTGGAATTTTTACAATATCAATTTTGCGTATTGTTGAATTCATTGTTTTTATTTTCATTATCTCTAATTACTTTCTTATTATGTTTTTCAATTGTTTTTCCACGTTTCCTGTGTTGGAACAACTTAATTCAATGATGTCTTTTTTTATAAATAGAATATTGTACGTAGTTTGCTGTTTTGTGGGAAATGTTTGCTTATCAAATTTGACAGGAGTTTCCTGATATAGGTTTTTATATTTTAGTTGAAAGGTGCATTGAACCATCGATATTTCTTTTGTGATTATTTCTTTTCTCATTTTTAGGTTTGAATTCTGGTTTATAGTATAATCTAATAATTATAAAAGCGTTCTGATATTGGTCTTATATATTATCAAAATTTTTCTGTTTGTGGAGTTGTCTGTTAATCTCTTGCTTATTGAATTCAATATTTGTTTAATTATATTAGATGGGTGGTTTGAATCCGCATAGATATATAGTGATATGTCATTTTCTGTTCTATGAGGTTTATACGTAACATTGAATAAGTTTAAATTACCTCTTAAATATTGAAGTTGGGCTTTTACATCAATTTTGAATCCTAATTCTTTGAATATTTTGTTGGTTTTCCGAACATTGTAATAATTGAGTATTATTAGTCCCCTGTATATATATATATATATATATATATATATATATATATATATATATATATATATATATATACATACAATACAATATAATATAATGCAATATCCGATGTGTGATTGGTTTATTTCATAAAGTCTTTGATATATTTAACATCACTCATTAAGTTGAGTTGGAGTAGAGCCTAAAATATGATGAAATAAAGGATTTGCTACTCAGACACGTTTATGCTTCGGTCTAGTTTGGGCTCCTCCAGCGAATGATTCGATATATTTTAGATCCCTATTTAAGACGTGTTTTTTTTGAGGAAATGTTTATTTTTCTAGGATGTAGAACTATCTTCTTATTCTATTTGAATAACTTTTCTTCTATTTCCCCTCGTTTAGTTGTTGGTAACTGCTTGTTATGCTTCTATGTTTAACATAGTGGAGATACTTACAGTCTGATAATTATGAATTGAAAATTAGCAGGAGATTCTGTAGGCCCTTCTTTATCTGTAAATAGTTAAAAAATCAGCTCTTCCGGGTATGTTTCCTCTCTATGAACTTCAGTAAAACAAAAATCATATGCAGCAATCATATAAAGAATAAGGACATAACTGTCAAAATCGAAGATGCAAAACTGAGGAAAGTTGACCAATACATTAACTTAGAACAGCGAATCACTATGAAATCAACGAAAGAAGAAGAAATCAAGCGAAGAATCACATTAGGATGGCAAGCTTTCGACAAAGTCAGCTCAAACTTAAAAAACAATACGATCCCAATAATCCTAAAAAGAAGAGTATACAACCAATGCATCCTCCCGATAGTCACTTATGTGGCTGAAATATGGAACCTAACCAAGAAACAGACCTGCAAACTCAGAAGCATGCAACATTCGCATGAGAGAATCATGCTCAACCTCACATGGAGAGAACACAAGACAGCACAATAAAACAAAGAAAACGGGAGTCCGAGACATCATAGAATCTATTGAAAAACTCAAATCGCAATGGGCAGGCCATGTTGCAAGAATGAAAGACAACCGATGGACATCATGGCTCACAATATGGATCCCAAGAGATCACATGCAAACCGAGGCCGACAAAATACAAGATAGAGAGATGAACTAGACAAATTCAGAAAATACTGGATCCGCGACGCCCATGATAGAGAACTGTGGCAAATCCTGTGGAAGGTCTATGCCCAACAACGGACGTTAAAATACTGATTATGATGATGATGATGATGAAATCCGTTCCCCAGTGTTGAGGTTCATACTTTACATGATCTTAGTTGATAGTTTGATTATTCTGGGTTTGGCGTATTTTTATGTACCTAAGATAATTTTGAAAATGCGATTGGGTTGTTTTTGAGATGGCTGTAGGTATAAGATAAGAATAATACAATGGTAATAGCAATGCTTCTGCCTCTATTGTTACTAATAACGAGAGGAATAAGATAACTACGGTGGTAATTTCTGTATACCTGTATGTGGGGTGTTGAATTGTATTTTCTAATAGAAATTCTGAGTGGTGTTTTAATGCTACTTCATTTTTTTTCTATTTATCATCTATGCTTTTTGTTTTTTTTGTTCTATTGGCAAAGGTAATGATTTTAAACCCTCTTTTAAGGCATAGGCAACATAGAGTTTCAATGCTCTAGCATATGTGCACTTGTTTTGATATTTGCCATTTTACTGTTGGTTTAAAGTTGCTTTTAGATAGTCTCTAATAAATATATTGACAGTGATGTACTGTTTTTGCATTTTTGTTTGTAAATGATAATATATGGTTGGATAATCTTAGTGTAAAGTATGTTTTGGATATTCCTATGTAGTATTTCACTTTTAAAGGATCCGTTTGGGTTGATATTTCAGCTTGATATACAAATTTCGAATCGAGACATTTGCTTTGTAAAAGGCATCCATTTTTGTTTGTTCAATTGCAATATGATAGAAAAGTAAAACCCAATAGAGTAAAACATAGCAACAACAAAAAATTGGAAAGTCATCTGGTATGCAGCATCATTTAACCTACTTGTAAAAACCAGCGTCGGGAAATGTTCCTAAAATTAACAAAAAAAAAAAACACGCCATTATATCTGTTTATATACGTATCTTTAAGGGATGATGTATAACCAATATAAGTACATGAAGTGATTCCACATTCTAGAACCCAGGAGCACCCGAAGAAGGCTGGATGATACGAGGCCAAAACGTTGTGATCAAATAAGTTTATAGACCATATTATACGCAATAATTAATACACCACATTTGATAAAATTCTGACAAGAATCGTTAGAAACTGTCTACCAAAATCGCCATTAAAACTGTCAAAATGACTTTCTGCAGTTTTCAGATTGGTCCAGCTGGCAATATATGTTTATATCACGTGTAAAGACAACAACAATGGAGCTAAAGTGTTGAAATTTTCTGCATTTATCCTCGTGTTTTAGGATAACTGTGTTATTGTTTTTGAGACACCCCTTCTCTGAATATTTTTTTTAGTGTGGGTTCGATTCACAATGTGCGTTTGTATTGAATTGGTTCAAGTTTGTGCCCACTTGATTTTTTAAAATTCAGACTTTCTATTGATCTAACCAAAGGCGTAGAAGTAACTTCTGAATTTATCACCCCTTTTTTCCAATGTTTCCATCGATCACGCCCAAAACGGCACGCTACCAAAAATACGGTTACTATTGAGTGACTAATCAGACCTGTTTTATTTTTTTTGTCTCCTTCTAGGTGTGTACAGAGATTGTGACGAAATCCAAAGGATGAAGCAGAAAAAGAATCCATTAAGGAATAACATTTACAGTATCGACCCCGACGGTGCTGGAGGCGAGAATTTATTCGCTGCCAAATGTGATTTTAAAACAGAGGAGGATATTGGAATAACTGAGGTGAGCGTGTCAGTTAGGGCGCAGTTGACCCAACGTTTTACACCACAGATAATGAAATCTCTGATGCGAGTTCAAATTCAGGCTGGGACTGTCTTCGTCCGCTAAGATAGTGTAATGGTTAGCACGTCTCACACGCTGAAGATCCTAAGGTTAAAATTCCGAATTTGAATGGAGAGTGTGGAAGACTCTTCATTGGTACAAATTTCACTGTGAACTCGGTAGCTAATTAGGTGCAATCTGGGCTGTTTGATTAGATTGGAGGTATCCCTTTAGTTGACTTACATTATGCCAAAGGTTGGGTGATCATAAAAACTTGTAGGAACTACAATTGAGACCTGCAATGATCACTAAGCTGACGCATACAACAGAGGCTTGGAATTCATCTCCGGTCGTCATACTCCTTTCAGGGTCGCCTTTTAAGAGAAGGGACGTTTTTACCATACCTTTACTTCATATGAACGCACGGGTCAACTTGAAAAAAAAAAACAATGGATGAAATTGCAAGGAAGTTGGGACTCTATTGTCAAACCTTGCGCGTTGGGCTAGCACCCCAATTCTGTAAAAACCTACGATTTCTATAAACAAGGACCCAGTTTCAATAGATTGTTCATTGCCTCACATGTTGCAAGACTAATTGAATACAATCAGACGAGTTCACATTACTTTTCATCAATTGCTTTGAAAAAATGCTGGCAATCTTCTGGATGTTGTCTTTATTAGAATTGTTGCTTGAAGCAATTAAAGATTGTTCTATTGTAACATTGTGTTTGACATGATCGGATTATATTCTTCGTCTATAAGAGCATTCGTCCACAACGTTTCAAGGAAGTGACACTCATACCTTGTTCAGTCGAACCAATTAGTCCACCAACGATCGATAGAGGTAGCATCCGGGAACCTCTTACTGAAAAGGCCATTTTGGAAAAGTAAACATGTCACTCAATAAAAGGCAATACACTCGGAATTCGACACCGAAAGACAATACCAATATATATATATATATATATATATATATATATATATATATATATATATATATATATATATATCGTAAAAAACAGTAAATTTGCGGGAAAGTTCTTTGACAGAGACTATCTTAAAACTCTGCTTTTAGTAATAACAGTGATCGAGCAGTCCTATTGATGATATTTCAAAAAATCATCATTACCAAATACTGCACAACAACTTACCCCCGGAGACACATACCTATCGAATGCAACAATTACTTACTCTTATATATATATATATATATATATATATATATATATATATATATATATATATATATATATATATATATATATAATAAACGGATGAAGCGGGTTTAGTCCAATAGGTGCATGCGTTGTAGGAAGGAATTCCACATTCTCGAACCAGGAATACCTGACAAAGGCTGAAGGGTACAAGGCCGAATTTTGTGAACAAATGATCATATAAACGAGAAAGAAAAGTCTGATCATAAATCATAAATCATGCATTATCATGAATTCACGAAAAATATAAAGATAGCCGAAGTGATATGAGACCCAAAGTTACATTCCATTCTTACATTAAAAAAAAAACTTTGGGAAAATCACTTTTTCGTTAAATACTGTTTTTAAATTATACAATTCATCATCAGCCTTTTAGCATCTTTGGTTGTACATAGATCCCCCCCCAAATTTATCAGATCACTCTATCATGGGCGTCGCAGAGCTGATACTTTCTGAACTTGTCTAAATCATCACACCATTTTATATTCTACCGGCAACGATGTCGCATGTGATCTCCGGGGATCCACGTTGCGAGTCACAATTTCCTGCGATTGTCTGACATGCATGTACTTAATATACGTACACAATTTTACTATGGAAAATCAGCGGCTCTGTCATACTAATTCAATGACGACTACGAACTGTACAGAACGTAGACGCTATACAATCTTCTTGCCCATAACATTATCATTCCGGTTTCGATATGTCCGCTGTACATATGCAGTCAAAGTCGAATCAAAGCCGCTTGATGCCCCGAAGTGTCCAAAATGGCACCCCACCTCGACTCTCCCATTGTTTAACCGGCGAGATTTTCAAAAGTGAAACATTTCTGGAGGAATTAAGGTTATATACATTTAAAAGACATTAGGAGACGTTAGAAAAGACACATCTTTGGCACAAAAATATACTACTTTACTGAACAAGATCTTAACCAACGAAATGTGCATACATGACCAGTTTTCTACAATAGTATTTGTGTGTGGACGATTGAATCATTTGAATGTCCTAATTAACTATAAATATAAGAGAAAAAATTGAATCTAAAATTTAAAGTTTTATGTCAAACAATTTGAATAATTTATGATAATTTAACGCGGGGTAACCACAAAAAACCTGTTGTGCCTCGTTCTCTTCTGATGCTCTAAGCACGTATTTATTTTGACAGATACTTAATCCAGGGCTGTATGTAGTACATACGTATTGATAAGTTGATAATTGCATGTTAACCTTTTTTTCGAATGTTTGCTAACTGCTCCTCTGATCACTTATTTGCAGGTAGAGCATTCACAATTCATCCCAAAAGATGTCGGAACCCCGGACACCACCACCGTGAACTTGACATATTCCTATGCAACTGTAGAGCAAGTCCATGCTCTGGTTGAATACGATAAATATTGCCACCAGGTAAGAAAATCAAATCTGAAAAAAACTCTAATAATTTGAAACCAAAAGTGTTGCTAAAACAGTCAACATAGCATTCTTTGGGTTTTGAGCTCTTATTCACCAGAACCTCCACGAGAACTGGATGTGACACAAGTTTGGTTTGACGCAGTGAACCTCATCTGCAAAGGTGTGAGGTAGGGACTTCCTCAAAAATTCTTTCATAAGTGCACTTGACTTGGTTTGAGGGGGAACTGTGATCCGACTGGTCAGACGGACACAGAGCAATGCTAAAAGCCATCACATCTGCGTCCGTCTGTCGTCCAAAAATGATCTTCCACATTTATATCTCGTATACAGGCCGCATCAATGGAGCTAGAGGACTTAACATTTAAACATGTACTCATTATTTTTATTGTTGGTATGTATCATGCGTACAGACCGCCCCGATGCAGCGGGAGGGCTTTGTTCTTAGAAGATTCATCGATCACTGCTTTCTTCCCCAATTTTTTAAATTGATCACCCCCAGCACAGAAAGCTGCTGAAAGATGTTGGTCACATGATGCTTTCTATTGAGTGACTGACCAGATCTGTTTTATGGTTATTCAACCTTCATGATTTCTTTCTAAAAAGGATTAGCCACATAATTTTTTCGAAACGTATTTCTAGCCATTAACATGTCTACGAAGGGTAATATGTCCGTCCCGATACCACTTGAGGTTTGCCAATCTAGTGTTTTTTTTTTTAAATCTTGACCTTTTTTCATGGAAAGGGAAAGGGATGATGAACATATATATCAGTATGCAAGTATAAATGTTTCTTTCATAGACAACCGAAATGTTTTTCTCAAATTCATCTCATTTTCAAAGTACGTCGATTTACAGTACAGTCCTTCATTACTGACTTGAAGTTTACTGCTAGGTGGGGGCAGGATTGTGATCCAACAGTAAAACATGTACATGTATTCGTTGAATAACGCGTGATTTCTCTAACGTGAATTTTGGTTAACACGGTTAAATTAGTTGCGACCATCCATTTATGTACACGTTAAGAATTTGATCGAAATTTCAATATTAATGTTTACAAATAAAAATATGTAATGAACTCGCTGACCTATCAAGAACCCGATAAAAAATGCAGCAGCCACTTCTTTCTTTATTATTTCTCTGTTTATGCTGCTTAGACCAATCGGCATATTTTCACCGTGTAAAACTGGATATCGGTTCAAAACGAGTTCCTACTAAAAATAACGTCTTTATGATCATCGTGTTGAATTAAATATCCATTTGTCTGAAATATAATTACACATATATGAAATGTATTAGACAAAATAGGTCCTAAAAGGTTTGCTTGTCCGACACTTTTTTCGTCATTTCGATATTTTTTTCAAATCCGGATTTCACAGTACATTTTTTATCACTTCCATCCCTTGGATAATGGTTACCAAGATTGTATTCGCAGACCATTACAACTGGAGTGATTCTGAAGCTTATCCAATGTCTCACGTTCGTAACCTTATGTCAGACAAAACTAAGCATAGGTCAATACGACGATCACCGAGAAACACTTTTTAACATGACTGGCTGCTGCAGGGTCAAAATACACCCCAAGGTCAATTCGTGTAGAAAAAAGATATCCTAACATCTGTATTGTAAATATGTAATCAATAAAAAAAAATATGAATGTTTGTATTTTTAGTACAAGTTTATTTATCAGAATTAAATAAGCCGTGGCATATTTGTCATATTAATTTGGTTGATAAGTAGGACTTGTCAGGTTGGCTCCGTCGGTATGAGAGCCGACAACAAATCATTTGGTCAAGATTTCAAATCTCTGAAGGGAATATAAATTTTGTAAGAGTGTTTATTTTGTAAAAATGAAATAGGTCATTAGCCTATCTATAAGATAAATTTAGTAGATATATAAGACTTTTCAGTTTGGCTCAGTCAATAAAAGGCTCGGCTATCAATCAGTTCGTCATTACTTCAAATCACTGCAAGATAATGTTAGTTTTTACTCCTCTAAATTTGATGAGGATTGTTCTTGTTGTTCTTGTCGTCCCAGTAGTTATTTTACGGTAGGAAAACCAAGTTAACTCCAGACTTTGACTGAACTATTACAACTAACTAATGTCACCGATTATTACACCTTTCTCTTCCTCTTTTGATTCACAGGACGTAGTATTTACCTGTGAACGTACTCCTCTTATAAACAATGGACAAGATATGTACGGTTACTTGGTGTCACAGAAAAATCAAGTGATGAAAAGTTTTGGTACCGGATCTTCGAACGACACCGTCGGGTGCCCATGCAAAATTACCAACACTTGCCCGAAGGACAAATCGTGCCACTGTGATGCTCTGTCACCAACCCTTTTTAGAGAGAGAGGAGTGATTACCGCTAAGGAATTACTACCCATAAGGCAGGCGAATTTCAAACAAAAACCGAAAGGAGGTTTAGCTAAGTTTTTCGCCAGTTCCATTCGATGTGCTCCAAGACCAATCGGTAAGTTCATTATTTCATCATTTATATTTTATTATCGTAAACCACCATTATTTTTTTTTGTTCACTATTCCATCATCATCATCATCATCATCATCATCATCATCATCATCATCATTCTTTTATCGTCCGTCATTGGACATAGACCTTTCCCAGGATTCACCAGACATATTTATCTAGGGCATCGTGAAGTCAATACCCTCTTCTCCATCTTGTATTCTGCCAGCCTCAGTTTCGCATGTGATCTCTTGGGATCCACACTGTGAATCATGATGTCCATCGATTGTCCGCCATTCTTGCAATCAACCAGCTCATTGCCGTTTGAGCTTTCCCATTGATTCTGTGATGTCACAGACTCCTGTCTTTTCTCTCGTATACTGCGATGTCTTGTGATCTCTCCATGTAAGATTGTGCATGATTTTTCCATGTGCACGTAGCATGGTTCTCAGTTCAAGTATCAGTCTCTCCGTTAGGTTCCATGTTTCAGCCCGATAGGTGATTATCGGAGGATTCATTGGATGTATACTCTAGGACTAATCTGGCTGTGAGTGCATAGCAATGATCGGAAAAAAAAGAATAAATTCATGGCGATACTCGAACTCATGTCCCTCTCTCCAGACAAAAGCCTGGTTCAACGCTCCAGCTGCTATACTAATTTAGCTACGAGAGCTTTGCTGGCTTTTGGAATGCTCAAATGCCTATTTTTAAAGGTAAAAATAAGTAGTTGTCAAAAATGAATAATGGCGGTCAGTCCATGTCTTTGAAATTTTCCTCTTTTCTGATGTATTTTTTAAAAGTTGCCGAAGAGTTCAGCTAATTTTATAACGCAAATGTTCTATGAAGTTCTATAAGAGCGTTTTAGTTATGTAAAAAGATAAATTTTAGAGACTTGTATCATCTTCATTGATCTTGCAACGTTTCGACTGATGTGTTTTTTTTCCCTTTTGCACCCAATATTTGTTCAGTATAACTCAGAATATTTTGTCTCCTCAAAAAGTGTACAGATCACGTATCAAGGTGACGAGATTTAGAGAGATAAGCTATATCTACGTATCATGATTTATCTGTGAGCAGCAGTCGCAGCCTATGAAACAGTTGTTAGCAACTTACGGCCCGTGGACCATGTTCGCCCCATGAAGGGATTTTGACTGGCCCGCGGGCAAATATTGGGATAAAATGCTTGTTTTAAAGATTGTTTGTATAGTTTGAATGGATTATAAAGTACGTAATAGATTGCGATTGAATTTAGTTCTTTCAATAATAATTGGCATTCCAGTGTTTGATTTTGATTGATGTCAGTCGAAGCATAAGTAGATGTATTGAAAGTCATATTTTCATACGTCAAGCTTTTTATGGCATTTATTTGATCTATCCTACACACAGGGTGAACAAGATTGCCAACCTCTGTCATAAAGGATTTGTCATATCAGTGTTTTTTTTTCTAAAATTACTCAGATTTTAAGGTTTTCCTCTTTATGGTATCACATTTATTAGATCTACTATCTTCTCTTGTGTGATATCCGATCAGGATGAAATGCACGAGGAAAAGATTTTCAGGAGAATTCTCTTATTTCATGGTCCAAAATAACCTAGACATGTTCAATATGATTTATATCAAGAGATAGTCTCTTATTTATCTAATCTATAGTATGTTTTTGTTTGACATGGAGCTCTACTCTCACGTTTTATTGAGGACTGTCGGTGGTTCAAACAAGATTCTTGACTAAACGAAGTCCAGACCCTAACCTGTCTTATCTTAAAAAATGAACTTATGAAGACCTATCTGAAAAGATACTAACACTCCGAGGCTCTGACAAACATCTCAAATATCCAATGTCAAAAAGACAATCCAACGTTATCAGAGAACTATAGACCTGTGAGCTTGAACTCATTAGTTTGCAAAATTTTTGAACGTCTAATAACTACACATGTTAAACCACCTGAAAGTAAATGAAATATCTTGTCCACAACAGCATGGATTTGTTAAAATCAAAAGAGTGACCCCCGACCTTCTTGAAGCTTTGATATGTGGACTAAGGCACTAATTCTTAAGATGGACTATAGTAAAACCCTCGACACGGTCCCTCACCAAAGAATCTAGAAGCAAGTTGAAACTTTCTTCGTTGCCAACCAGGCTCTAACGAAAATAGAATCGTTCCTATCAAATCGACATCAGAAGATCCGTGTGAATAACGATACTTCAACAATTGACTTGATTTATTAGAATGTTCACGGAAATAAAAAGATACAGAAGGTGTAATCAAAAGCTTCATCTTGAGAAGAACTTGAAGAAACACGGCAGCAACTAGATGAAGGGGATGAAAAATTGCGAATGCTCTCACGCACAGAAAATGTGAAAGTTTGTGCATCTTGGCACCGAAAATCCCTTCAATAATTACAGAGTGAGTAATGGAAAAGATAATCCCATATTCTAGAAGAATCCTCTGAGGAGAAAGACAACCAAAACACAGTGGTCAACAACGGCTGATCTCGTGTGGATATAGAAGAACAGATGGATCCCAAACCTCTACCCGGGCCCATGACCCCTGGAAAGGTTCCGACCTGCCCGTGTAAGAGATAAGATTTATATGAGTGTATAATGTAAATGAATATCATAATGCAAAGGTTTGACGACTGGATTCCTCCCGACAACGTTGACATGATAATAACTATATTAGATTCTCAGCTTTTCTGATGATTCAGATGTTTTTGAGACAACCTTTATTTTGCAGATCTACCAAAAGATTGCATTGATGCCGAGAAGAAGAGATTACTACCTGGCGAGACTTTCATCCAACCAACTAAATCCGTTGATCCTTTCTTTGTTTACTGTGATAGAGAAATGGTCCCTGGGACAGGTAAGTGATCAAGCAGCCCCCGACTGCTCTTGAAAATGTTTATGACAAACTTAACAAGACATCGTGGCTGGAATCGTTATCTTTTATTGAACCTGTGATTTTCAACCTTTTTCAATCAAGTACCCCATTTGAAATATTTTTTCAGTCAAGTAAACCTAGGCCTAAGCAAAACATTTTTTGGCAGAAAAATTACCTTCATAAAGAAGTACAATTCAGTGCTGTGCCTTCAGTATATAGTTCATCAAGCAATAACCTTGTAACTGAAAAATTCTCCAATACGAAAAAGTTTGGAATCCATCACTAAATCCACAACAAAACATCTTTTTGTCATTGTAAAGTAAACAAGACAGGAAATTAGAACTACTTAATTCAGCTTTCAACTTACTAAGATCCAAGTAGACAAAAGTCTAGACAGCTATTTTAGAGTACAGCTTTTACGGAAGAGTTCCTCTAAGGAGAGATAACTATGATATTTTTGTCCGGTAAAATTCGCGTGTAACTCTACTCCCTAATTGTTATGACTGGTTATTTTATATATATTTTTTATCAAAATTGTGCATGACTCATATTTCAAAATCGATTCAAATAATCCCGCGCACTCTCTGAAGTACTATAGAGTTTCCCCGGGGACATTACTACTCCCGTTTGAGAAATACTGAGTCAACCGTTGATTTGGATAATGAAAGAATTTGTTTTGATGAAAATTCTTCCATTCATTCATAATAGACAATAAACCAAAACAATTTCAACTTTGGTTCCTTCAGTTTCAAGCTAGTCTGTTTGTCTGGATGTATATATATATATATGTCTCTCTCTCTCTCTCTCTCTCTCTCTCTCTCTCTCTATATATATATATATATATATATATATATATATATATATATATACGAGTGTGTGAGTGTGTGTGTGTGTGTATCACGAGTACAAGCAGTGTCAATGGAGCTAGAGAACTTAAAATCTAAGCATATGGTTCTTATTGTCTACAAAAGAACCATATTTTTTTTTAAAACTCCTCCATTATTTTGAGGGGGGTGATGTTTTTTTAATGCTAAATTGGTCTTTTATTTGGCGTCCAGCAAGGTCCTTTTTTGTTTTGTGAAATGACAGCTGAGAGCAGTAAGCTATTCATTGATCACCCTTTTTCAAATTTTGTTATGGAATGCAACCCAACACGACATGCTGTCGAAATACCTAGATCACTTGACGGTCTCTATTGAACGACTAACCAGACCTGTTTTATTCTCTGTGATTTTCTTTGACAGTTGTGACCATTATTGGAAATGTCCAGGAGGAAAGAACTGAGTTTGAAAAGGACATCACGATCACATATCACAACGTGACAGATGATCAAATCGAAAGTGTCATCGATGGAATGGATTACTGCTATCAACCAGTGCGTCTTGATTGCAAAAAGACAATGGTAAGTCTAAAACCTTATTACAGTTACTATAAGTACAGTGTACACACACATGAACTTCTGGGCAGTAAATGAAGTAAGATAAGACCAAAGAGGAGATGGAGGGTTAAAATAGAAATGTTAGCACAATCGTGGTTATCAGGGGAAGGGGTTGGGAAAGGCCTTCATCCAGCAGTGGGCCTATAGTAGCTGCTACCGATAATGCATATCAATAAATTCGTAGCCTAATGATGACAAAACATTTATTTACATAGCAGATATCTATCCTCCCACAAACTCTCTTTCTTTGTCAATGCACTTAACTAAGTAATGATGATTAGTTTCATTAATAAAACAGTATATAGTTAATATCGAAATTAAGCTAATAACTTCAGTTCCGCCCATAAATGAGTACACCCAACCATCTTTTTTGTAGAAAGTTAAATACACGATCAAAACAGATTTCATCAGGTATTATTTATGACCAAACTCTACAGCATTGGAATTCTGTTGCTAATGATATGAATATGTTGCCGTCCAAAAATGAGTTCATTCAAACGACAGTTTTGATTATTTCTATTTCAGAGATATACTGACAGCTTTGATGCTGTAGAATTTGGTCACGAATAATACCTAGTAATTCGCATAGAACCTATACGACCTCCAACTAATGCTAGATGAAGTAAACGAAGAAAGCAAAAAGGTCGGCCTACACATGCTACCAGCTCACCTAAACTCTTCACAGCCTGCCTCGAGATGATCTTCAGAAGACTAGACTGGGAGAGTAAAGGAATTAAAATAGACGGCACGTATCTGAGCAAACTCAGATTTGCAGACGACATTGCCCTTTTCGCAGAGAACCTACACGACCCCCAACTAATGATAGATGACCTAAATGAAGAGAGCAAGAAAGTCGGCCTACACATGAAATTCAGCAAGACGAAGATCATGTGCAACAATCACATCGGAGACACAGAAAGTAGACCACTACATCTACCTAGGACAACGAATCTCCATGAGATCCTCAAAAGAAGAAGAAATCAAGCGAAGAATCACACTAGGATGGCAAGCCTTTGGCAGAGCAAGCTCCACCTTCAAAAATAATAAGATCCCATTAATCCTGAAAAGAAGGGTGTATAACCAATGCATCCTCCCAATAGTCACTTATGGACCTGAAACGTGGAACCTAACCAAGAGACAGATCCGCAAATTGAGAACCATGTAACGTGCACATGAAAGAATTATGCTGGGCCTCACATTGAGAGACCACAAGACAGCACAGTACATCCGAGAAAAGACAAGAGACAAGGACATCATAGAATCCATTAAAAATCTCAAATGGTGGTGGGCTAGCCATTTTGCAAGAATGGCGGACAACCGATGAACATCGCGACTCACGACATGGATCCCCTGAGATCACATGCACAACCGAGGCCGGCAGAATATTAGATGGAGAGACGAGCTAGACAAATTCAGAAAGTACTGGCTCCGCGACGCCCATGATAGAGAAGCGTGGAAAATCCTGGGGAAAGTCTATGTCCAACGACGGACGTTAAAAGACTGATGATGACACATGAATTTCAGTAAAACGAAAATCATGTGCAATAATCATGTTGAGAATAAGAACATAACCATCAAGATAAAAGATGCAAAACTCGGCAAGGTAGACCACTACATCTACCTAGGACAACGAATCTCCATGAGATCCTCAAAAGAAGAAGAAATCAAGGAAAGAACAACTCTAGGATAGTAAGCCTTTGGCGGAACAAGTTCAACTTTCAAAAATAAGAAGATCCAAGTAATCCTAAAAAGACGAATATACAACCAATGCATCCTCCTGATAGTCACTTATGGAGCTGAAACATGGAACCTTACTAAGAGACAGACCTACAAACTGAGAAGTATGCAACGCACACATGAGAGAATCATGCTCAAACTTACATGGGAGATCACAAGACAGCACAGTATATGAGGAAGAAAAAGGGGGTCAGCGACATCATAGAATCTATTAAAAACTCAAATGACAATGAGTAGGCCATGTTGCAAGAATGAAAGACGACCGATGGACATCACGACTCTCGACATGGATCCCTCGAGATCACATGTGATACCGCGGCTGACAGAATACAAATGGAGAGATGAACTAGACAAATTCAGATAATACTAGCTCCGCGACGCCCATGATTGAGAATTGTGGCGAATCCTGGGGAAGGTCTATGTCCAACGACGGACGTTAAAAAACTGATGATGATGAAATGTTTAGTACCAGCCGGGACAAAAGGCCAGCCTCAAGATCATGAAGACGGAAGATAATGAGAAATTTCGTATTTCTTAGTGTATAATTCGAAAAATCTTATAACCAAATCTGAGCGTAAATATCCAAGTTTATGCAGAGAAAAAAATCATACGTCGATAACTAGAAGTAACCCAATTTTAATGACTTAGAGCAAGAGGGAATGACAAACGATGGAGCAAAATAATGACCAGTTGGTGCTAAAGTTGTAAAAAAAGACTAAATATATGAATATGGACAGTGTCGTATTAGGATAAAGTTTTTGCTGGGGGCACAGGCTGGCCCAGGCCTGGCCACCAGTCCTAGTAATATATATTTTGATTATGTAATGTTCCACTAGAGATGATGAAATCTTGCCTAGTTTGGTTTAGAAGAAAATTAATTTTCTATAAGAAAAAAAAAAAGAGGTTTGGGTGTAATTATCTATATATGTATTTGACGGTGGACATATTGATTCAACCTCCAGTTTCTCACGTCAACGTCATCTTGTTTTTTTTTGTTTTTTTTTAGTTTGTCGGTACAGGTGGTGCCTACTGGATTGGTAGACTGAATGAAAAGAAACAGTATTTTGGTAGCAGCGACAACGACAACAATAAATGCACTTGTGGTATGGATGGTTTGTGTGGAGGACCTGGAGGTAAAAGTGAAATGTTGAAACGGTGAGAACTGAAAGATTTCTCGTTGAATATCCTCATCGTTTATCCTCATGTTTTTTTGTTTAAAATATATATATATATATATATATATATATATATATATATATATATATATATATATATATATATATAGTGTAGGTTGTGGATTCGCTACACGATTCGCCTGAAGAGGCCCAGAGAGGACAGAGACATGAGCTAGTTTGTATAGCGAATCCACAACCTACCATTTATTTCCAGCTCTACTCTAAAACAACTCAACTCCATGAGTAAAATGTTGTATGTATCGAGCACTCTATGAAATAAATCCAATACATTTCAGAAGTGGCTTTATACTATTGATATATTATTATATTATGTTATACCGCTAGCCTGATTTGTACCACGTATACTGGGTATATATATATATATATATATATATATATATATATATATATATATATATATATATATATATCATTAAGAAATCTTGAATTGTTCATAAGGAAGGAAATCTAGAGAGACTGGAGGGGGAAAGAGGAATATTTATTTTCTTTTTTGACGTCAACCTATGTTTATTATCCTTTTTTGTTGATTAATTCCCGAAACAAAAAAATAGAAATTACAAAGAGAAAGGAGAAAAGAGAAAGCAAGCTACACAGAGTTTATAACTAATGTATACACTTAGTATATATATTTATAACTTATTCATTTCCCAATCAATTATATCGCATTCCTGGGGATATTTTTCGTTCTAATTTTAATGCAATGATTTTTTTTCGGTCGTTTCAAGGGGGATAAACTTGAAAATCGATTGGAAACAATTTGTTTTATTACAGACACAAACGTTGCCTAATGCTGTTAAAACTTTAAATATATATATATATATATATATATATATATATATATATAAATATATATATATATATATATATATATATATATATATATATATATATATATATATTTATATATATATATATATGATGTGAGGGTTTCAATTCTACCTCGCGGTACTGGATGGAATAAAGTCTATAGCCACACTGAAGAGATGTAATACATCGAAACAGCTGTCTGTGGATGACACAATAATATATATATATATATATATATATATATATATATATATATATATATGTACATATAAATATACATATATATATATATACATATAAATTTACATATATATATATATATATTATTGTGTCGTCGTAGGTTTTGAATGGATCTGTTTTTTTTCTTGTCAGTTTTTACAGCAGCAGTAATTACATTCTTCATTACCTATCGATTATAATTTTTCACTGGTACATGGCTGTTGCCTTGCTAACGATATATTATAACTGTGCGAGTGTGTCCGCACAATAATTTAAAAGGTAAATGCAAAATATTATAAACTACAATTATTGTATTCAACGTAATTGACACATTAACAATAGTAGCAGTAGTAGTTTTAGCTATATCATTGGCAGCTATCAAACAAACAAAGGTACACACACACGCAGAGCAGCATGGCTAATGTGATCATGTATTCGTATTACCCCCTTTTCCTATTTGCTATGTCAATGACATACTTACTTGCTGCAAGTCATAATAATATTTAGCGTAGAACCCGTCAAAAATGACGGATAAAATCTTTGTTTTCTAATGGTAACAAACCAGCAAATATACAGAATTTGAATCGTTCTGCCGGTGCCGGACGAGGTATGTTTCCAGATAAATTCTCTCCACAATTCTGTTGGATATAAACTGTACAATCTAATGATATACACTTGTATGTGTCTGTGCGTGCGTATGTGTGCGTGGATGTGCTACTTCACGTTGTATTTTCATATCAGTTGCGTCTTTTCTGCAGAGCCTGTAACTGTGATAGCGCTGATAATATCTGGCGAAGTGATGGTGGTGTTCTGTCCCAGAAGGAGGATCTGCCTTTACGTGCCCTGACAGTACCAGCCATTCCCAATTCAAAATTAGCTTTGACAGTCGGAAAATTATATTGTGCTGACAAACCATTTGGTAAGGGGAATTGATCTAAAATCTTTTAAAATGATTCACCCATTGATTATATTTGTATCAAAACAGATACATCCATACGTCGGCCTGCAGCCGGTGTACGTTTTATTAGTGTGGGCGTAAGTAGATCATTATACTACATAGTAAACATTTCTGACAAGACATCCAGTTAATAATTGTGTCCAGTTACAGTGATATCATCAGCCTTTTAGCGTCCGTCGTTAGGATATTAATCTTCTTCGTGATTTGTCAGACATATGTCAGACTATATGAGAGCTCGGACATAGCAATGGTTAGAACGTCAGCTTCACTCACACAAGGTTCTCGGTTTGACTCTCAGTACAGGCAATAAGTGTGAGAATTTCATTTGGACAAATCTCACATGTGCACTCAGCAGCTAAATGAGTACACTCTAAGGCGGGATTAGGGTTGCGGTATCGATTTGATAGACTTGCATGATTAAATTTTGATCCTCTAGGCTATGAGTAAAATGAACTGGATTACCCAGCTTTTGTTAGCAAACCAGTCTAGGGAACAGGTGACTTTGAATTTAAACCGGTAAAGACAAACCTCTTTTTGTGAGAGACGGGCAACGGTCAGAGTTGGGAATGTATGGTTAATTGACTGTGGTGAAGCTTCGAATGGTCAAGCAAATAGACTTTCATGAAATTTCATGTTAAAAATATTATGATAAATTTCAAAGTTGAAATATCCTGCGACACCCTTATTGGTACGCGAGGGGCGATGAATAAAAACCGAGAAATTCGATCGCACATATGTTTTAAACTTTTAGAGAACGTTTACTTCAAATCTGATATAAAGCCTGAACAGTAAAAGTGAGTTACGCCAAACTTTCAATATACATTTAATTTGACCTTGCCTATGTTTTTGTGGAAAAACACCACGAATCTCTGATTTGTAAGAAAATAACAAAAGTTTCAGTGTTAGAACTGAGAAACATTTCGAAAGTCAGGCATAAAATGTTTATTTTCGAAAATGAATTATATCCGGTACATAAGCTTCCGTGGCACAGATAGTTAGCATATGCATTTTGTATTCAGGAGATTGATGCTTAGAATCTACGAGGGATCCTTTTATTCAATAGTAGTTGAAGTTGATGATGTCGTGTGTACATATCAATATTAAAGAAAACAGGACAAGTAAAAAAAATGAATACTTACTCAATGTAAAAACTTGAAAAAAACAACAACACTAAACAAGAATATATTGACATAAGATGGACGTTAGAATATGATACAGTGGCAAAATTTCATTTTACGAAGTTTTAATCATATGTGGGTATATGCCATTATAAATAGCTATTCTGTGTAACTGCATAAATATTTTTTGTCTATTTAATGTTGAAATATTCTTGTTCAATATTTTAAAAGTTTTTACACCTTATATTAACAATTTTTCAGAGACACAATTTTTTTTACTAGTGCAATATAAGCATTAAGTTCTATTGTTTGACCTCCATGGTCCAAGTATCAGGTCAGATTGACCATTTGGTCCAGGGTTGTCATCTCGTTGGTCATAATAGTAGTAGATTACTTGATAACAACTCAATGAAGTAACTCTGACTCATTTACCGTTCAACTATTGTGTCTTAATGTACATTGGATCGATAAAAACGCAAACAATTGTAAATATGCAGGTTTGATCAAATACTGATCGGATCGAAAAAGCAGTCAGACTACAGGTTTTTCTTAACTCTGTTTCCAGATATCGATGAATGTGCATTGAACCTTCATGATTGTCATCCAAACGCGACGTGTATTAACGAGGACCCCGGCTTTAAATGTTTCTGTAAGACGGGTTTCCGCGGTTTGGGAGTAGAAGGAGCTTTTGTCAACGGTAGGGAATGTCCCGGTAAGTCGGATTCTTTTTACCACATTTTAAATTTACAATGAGCAATTGACTCGTTTGAATGATGCATTGCAACCAAGGAGATCTTTTATAGGACAATAAACTAGACTGTGTTTCTGCTGCAAGACGACGCCCGTCTTCATGTTGCAAATGCGACGCGACCGAAAATCATTGAGCTAAGGTAGAAAGTTCTCCAACATGTGACATATTCTTGCCACCTTCCGATTTATTTTTTACCCTTTTTTTTGCTCCATACAACACACCTTGTCTGTATAGTATATTGCACGTTGAGGGTTGATTTCGGAACTTCGTGATTTTATCAGTAAGTACATAAAAGAAGGTTGTTTGTTGAGAATACGCGTTAGTGTCGCGTGATATTATGAAAAAAATAACAAACCCGAAATAAGTACTTACAACGACAGGTGTCAGCGAGAGTTTTATCATAAAGAGATAGATTGTTCAATTCTATCTCGCTAAAATCGAAGTGTCAAGTAAAGTTCTTGTCAAATGCGATTGAGATGAAAATGAGATAAGATACAAAACATAGAATCGAATGTACATTTTGCATTATTAACATGTCAAAGTCATTGAAAGATAGGAATTTTGTTTTGGCTTGAAATACATGGTGAAGAATTCAATTTCACTGATACGAAAAATAGATATTGAATTCTGAGGAAGAATACGGAATAACGCAAGACTTCGTCATTCATATACATAGCAATATAGAATGAAGTTGATGTGGTGCCAGTTCGGCATAAGTAGTAAATATTTCTTGCTTCAAATTAAAAAGAATTGAACTTCAATTTAATGAAGTTACATTTCAACTTTGATGATATTTGAGAAAAGAACCAAAAAGAAGAGACAATGATTCATGTAAGTTGTATTTCTGTGAAAATGGCGGATATAGGTGTTCATTTACTCATTGAATTGAAAGTTAAACCCTCAGCCCCATCCCATTGCCAAAATAACAAACAAACCCAAAACAACACATTTCTGTAAGGTTCTAGGGTCTAATAGATTGGAAGCACCAAATATTTCTGGCAGAAAAAAATAGACCACGGCAACTACGTATAATAAAAAATACATTCACGATTGGTTTCAGTTCCCACTTGAAAAATATATCTCATTAATTCATATTAGTTTTTTGTCAAATACTAAAACGGGTGAACAAATAAACCTCCGGCTCAAGTTGGTGTCAGACAGAGGGCGGGGATGAGTGCTCAAAGCTGGACTGTCCACTTTGAGGAGAATTGAGTCTTACTTCGAAATTTCCTTTTTAAGACCAAGTTTTTGAAATTGGAATTCAACTTTTTTAGAATTGAGTTCAACTTTTCAATTTGATGTTCAACATTTTTTCTTTTAAGTTTTATGTTCAGTTTAAAAAAATAATGATATTTAGAACTTGATCTTGATTTTTTTTAAATTTTGGGGTGGGTGTTTAACTTTCTGAATTTGAATTTCAGCTCTTTCAAATCGGAGCTGAAAAAAGGTGTAAATGAATTCAGAGTAAAGAGAGAGACCTTCATCGATCGAGTTATCGAAAAACTCCCCAACAAACTCATAGATTTCAAACCAGAATCGTTCTTTTATGATAGAATGCACAGTTACGCTAAAATGTTGCGTAAGGTCCTTGAAAGGCAAGGAAAAGATACTCTGACGACAAAGTAATCACGCCATGATTTTATATGGTTAAAATATTTTATCAAAAAAATAATTCGCATTCTCTTGATATTTGTTTGTGCATCTTCGCGTGTGTTTTAATAGATCGTCATGTGTCATGAGACACGTTTATTGTGGTTGTTCATGTTTTATGCTTCTTATTCTATTTCTTTAGATGATGATGAATGCGCTTTGCGAATGTGTCCCTGGTCGTCCCGCTGCAAGAATCTCTTGGGTTCTTATGAGTGCACCTGTAGAAAAGGCTTCAAACAAGTGGGGCCTCATTCTTGTGAAGGTGAGTTTCCAATTTCCACCGGACACTTCTTCCCCACACACATAGATTTTTTATCAGTTTTTCCAAAGATCGGATTGAAGCTTGAAAATGGCAACAGAAAACGATAAACAAAAAGCTACAGAGTTTATCAAAAGATATATATATATATATATATATATATATATATATATATATATATATATATATATATACTCTTCTAACACGGAATGGAGCACTTTGGTTGATGAGGAATTTATACAATAAATAAATTTATCGCTTAAATTCAACTGCACTGACCGTAGACTGGAGTAGAGAATGGGATACCAGCCTTCTGAAGCTAAGGTTTCGATCCTGCCTCGTTGTACTGGATGGGATTATGGATAGTCTGTAGCCACGCTGAAGAGTTGTAATACAACCAAACAGGTGTCTGTGGATGATACAATTATATATATATATATATATATATATATATGTGTGTGTGTGTGTGTGTGTGTGTGTGCGTGCGTGTGCGTGTATGTTTGTATATATACATATATATATATATATATACATATATATATATATATATATATATATATATATATATATATATATTCATGCAAAGTATCATAACCGCTATAATAAACATAAAAGAAACTACTATACCATATAGACGCACAATTGTCCGAAACGACGAGATATAAATTACATCATTAGGCAAATATGGTAGAATAGAGGTCGTAAAACAGACACCTACAATGATAAAATGATTTCTCAAATAGGAGATAACAACATCCACGAAGAAATAAATAGACGAATAAACAACTAACTCACACACACACACAGAGGCGCGCATGCACACACAGACACATGCACACTCAGACATATATATATATATATATATATGTATATATGTATGCATGTGTGTGTGTGATTGTGAGTGTACATAAATTCCATTGTTTGACCACAATGGTCTCTGTATCAGGTCGAATTGACCATTCGGTCTCAGATTGTCATATAGGTCACTGCAGTCACTGGGATAGATTACGCAGTAAAAGAATCTATAAAACACTACTGCTTCATTTATTGAACACCTACGTGTCTCTGTTCATTGGATCGATCGAAATGCAAGCATATGAAATGTGGAGCTTTCATCAAATATTGGTTGGATAAAGAAAAAAAAAGGCTGGACTACAGGGCTTGCACCTGCAGAAAGGATTGATAAAAATACAAATTGTCAACGTGAATTGGAAACTTTTTGCCAAAATATCGATCGGATTGAAATAAATTCTGACAACAGGACTTGCAGCTGCAGCTAGAATTGATAATACCCAAGAAAATAAATTCAAATAAAAATATTTGCGGTTAAATTGGTTTTGATTAAAAAAGAAGCTTAGCTTTATCCTGCATATTCACCTGACATTTCTCATTCAGATTATCACATTTCAATTTCATATCAATGGGTTCATTAATAGCAGATGCTACCTGCAAACCCCGGAGGTGTATTAGCTGTGGGGTGCAATGTAAATGAGGATCCCTGAAAAATCTAAAAATATGATTTCTAAATAAATAATCTTAATATCTGGAAAGTTTGACCTAGCACCGCCATTGTTAATAGGAAAGTCACAAATCATGCTTGACGCCCATGATAGAGAGATTTGGAGAATCCTTTGGAAAGATCTATGTTCAACGATGGATATTAAAGACTGGTGATAACGATGATGATGATAATGAAACGTAAATTTATAGAGATAGTATATATTTATTTGAGGATCGTTGGAGAAGGTTATTGTTTCAAATGAGTCATATTTTGATTGGATAGTTATCTTTTTTTATTGTTTATATCATTGTAGTATATCATTCATATTCCTACCAGAATAAAACGATATTTTATACGTAGCAAACAATTTTACCCAAGAGCAAAAAATGTGTTTCTTCGGATTGTGTAATTGTTAACACGTCTTCCTCGCAGAAGGAGAGAAGTGTATGGAAAACTCTTTATAAAGACAAATTTCCCTGTGCATTCAGCAGCTACTTGAGACCACTCTGATCTGTGTTAAATTAAAGAGTTAACCTTTAATGGATTTACATCCTGCCAAAGGGTGTCCATAAACTTTGAGGGAATGAAGTCTTGATCATTACTTGACACTTGCCAAGATCACTAAGGCGACGCATGCAATAGAAACTGGAGATGTGTTACCAGCCTCCGTACTCGATTCCGAGTTGTCTCTTGAGGGACAGGACACTTCACCTTTCATCATAAGAATGAGAATTTCTGATAAAAAAAAGAAGAAAAATAGATGAGATACTCTTACAGAATATATTGAGTGCAGAAAATATTCTATCTCTGAACTCCAGCAAACCTCAAGTACAACTAATGCAGCCCTATCTTGAATTGCACGGTTTCGCATTGTACAGAAATTTTTCGAACGAATTATCCGCACTAAGCAAGGTAAACTTCACGAAGCTTTTTGTTAAAATCCAATTGAAGTCCGAGGCTTGAGTTGACTCTTATTACCTACCGTAGCAATAGCAACAAGAACAATCTTCAACAAACTTAGAGGAATAAACTCTTCACTGTTTGTTTATCCAGTCAAATTAAACCAAATCGATTTGTAGAATTACCATCTCCCCACCGGCCAAATCTGATGGTTGCTCTTTAAATGACTGTACCAAACTAACAAGATTTACATATCTACGAAAATGTACGTTCCAAATACACAAGTGTTCATTCATTTCAATGAACAAATAAACACATATTACAGAATAATATATATTTTTTTATCTATTATATATACAATGCAAAAAACCTAGTTTAACAAAAATTTATCAAACAGGGATTTATTTCATTCAAATGAATAAATGCGTTTACACGAAAAAATATATTCATGTAATTCTAAAAAAATATATTAGGATGTTTCGGGGGTGATTACGTATTTCACAGCTATGAATAGAAGCTAATCAATTAAGCCAAGACCAGAGTTAAAAAGTACAAAACGATGTCCGGAATTAGTTCATCATCTCTTCTATCCTACAGGATGTGGTTTAGTATTGTAAAGTTTTACCCCATGAAAGATGGTCGTTTTGAAGAGCCAAAAACAATGCATAATTTAAAGAGAAAAAAAATTTTCGACGGGGAATCGAAAGTTTGCGCCTCCATATTGGGCTGCTGTCATTGATAATGATGGTGATTAAATTAGTGAAGAATAGTAATTAATCGAATTTCACAGGGACTTTTTAAAAATATCCTTTTTGAAAATAGACAAATTTTCTAACACGAAAATACGTAATTACTTTTTGAACATGAAAATACGTAATTACTTTTCGAACATAGAAATACGTAATTACTTTCTGGACACGAAAATACGTAATTACTTTCCGAACACAAAATACGTGATCACTTTCCGAACATGGAAATACGTAATTACTTTCCGAACATAAACATACGTAATTACTTTCTGAACACCCTCATATTTACAATACATAAGTTGAAATAACCATCTTTTGTCGGAGCATAAGTAGGATTGGGTTTGACCCTGAAGCAGACAGGCCTGTTTACTCCTCGTTTGTTTGTTGTTCTACTTGCATTCTTTCTAAGATTAGATTCATCCTTTATATATTTTTTCTATCACAGATATCGACGAATGTGCAGAAGGAACCCACAACTGTGACCCCAACGCTGATTGTGTCAACACAGAGGGCAAATTTTTCTGTCGCTGCAAAAGAAATTTCCGTGGAAACGGCACGCTCGGATTCTGCGAGGGTAAGTACAACATCTTTGTTGCCTATCTTTCTTAGAACTTCTCAAAATGTTGAATTCCGTTACTACAGCACTGGTTAGAGTGTGCTGTTATAACGAATGTGCCGTTTTAACGAGGTGATTAAGAATACAGCAAGCATAATTTGAAAAAATACGACAGGCAAATTATTTACCTTTTAATTTGCTCAGGAATAAGTTATAATTTCCCAACACAAGTCTAGCAAGATTATATGAAAATAAAACATTCCGTTGGAACGCGTGCGACATTAAATAGAGTCGTTAGAAAGAGTCTCACTACAACGAAATACGGCAAGCAGATTATTTACTATTTGCTCTGGGAAAGTTATGATAATTTATTATCATTATTTACTATAATTTGCACAGAAGAGTGTATAATCTCTCGACAATAGTCTAACGAGAATACATAAAAATAAAGAATATACCTATCAGGGGTCATTAATGTATAGATCGGTACTCGGGAGCCTAATACTATTTAACTGGGTAATTAATTTTCAATAATTTAGGTATCCTGATTTCGAGTTTAAAAAAAAAAATATCTCAATTCATCTCCAGGTCTTTTAATGTGTGATGATCAGACATAAAGTTTTAATAGTTTCTATGACGTAATTTTTATTATTAAGCTTAACATTATTGTCATATGAAAGTAAACCAGCTGAATGAGAGCATCCCATTTGAGCGTAAACGAACAAAACGGGAATGTAAACAGACAAATTTTAAGGAAAAGGTGTATAAGCTCATTATATGGTTTGATAAAACGTGTTGTTAAAACGTGTGTGTCATTAAATAGTGCAGTTATTGAATTTGGCTTCCATGCCTTCGAACGTTTGGCCCATATCATGAAAACGTTCCATCGGTCGGAAGAGTTTGTACAGTATCGTCATCATCATCATCATCATCATCATCATCAGCAGCAGCAGCAGTCTTTTAATGTCTGTCGCTGGACATTGACCATTCCCCAAATACACCACCTTTCTCTGACATGGGCGTTGCAGAAACCTGTATTTTCTAAATTTATCTAGTTCATCTCTTCATTTTGTATTCTGTCGGCCTCGGTTTTGCATGTGATCTCTGAGGATCCATGTTGTGAACTGTGATGTCCATCGATTATTTTTCATTCTTGCAACATGGCCTGCCCATTGCCATTTGAGTTTTTTAAATAGATTCTATGATGTCTCAGACTCCCGTTTTCTTCCTGATATAATGTGAAGTCTTGCGACCTCTCCATGTGAGGTTAAGCATGATTCTTCCATGTGCACGTTGCATGCTTCTGAGTTTGCAGGTCTGTCTCTTGGTTAGGTTCCATGTTTCAGCTCCATGAGTGACTATCGGGAGGATGCATTGGTTGTATACTCATCTTTTTAGGATTATTGGGGTGCAAATACAAGTTTCCCCCGCTTTAAGAACGCAACACCTTTTTATAAAAAACCTTTCATGAGCGGAATGTCGTCAAGAGTGTTCCAAGACCAATCCCTCCCCCCAAAGGGATGATTGTATGTTACGCTGAGTCTTTTGGGGATGGGAGATACAGGAAAATAAGGTGTACGAGAGAGAGAGAGAGAGAGAGAGAGAGAGAGGATTGTACTGCCTCAATGACAACACGCTGCAAAGCAAAAGCTGAACGCAATTTTCGTCTTTTGGCCTTTTTTGTAAAATCGAAAAACCGACGTAAGGTGAACTTCCAAAATGTGGGGGGTACATGAGTTCAAATCTGTGACACAGACAGCTGCGAAAAGATTTACGGGATTCTAATGAGAAAATCCATTCACATAATACGCAACGTGTACATCTATTTTTTTGTGAAAAAAAACACAAAGCATGAGTGTTTATAACTTTGTATCGGAATTACAACAATGTCGTTCTTCATTTCCTTCTTCAACTTCCTCTGCGTTTCGTCTCAGACGACGGCCATTGACACAGATTTAAATTTTGTTGTCATCTTTTGACGCCATGAATAAACTAATCTAACTATATAATGAGCTTATACACAAATTTTTCTGTTCATCTATTTATTTGTTTGTTTGTTTGTGCTCAAATGGGATGATCTCATTGGTTGATTTACCTTCTGATTATGACATAATACACGTTACGTCATTGGAAATCTTAAGATTTCATGTCTGATCATCACACATTAAAGCAGCTTGAGATGGGTGGACACTTTAAAAAAGACTTAAAATTCGGATTGTTGAATGATTGATAATAAATTACCCGATAGAAAAGCGTCAGGGCTCCCTAGTACTGATCCACACATAAATATCCCCGTAATTTCTGACGGGTATATTCTATTTAATAATAATTGACAATATTTCATCAAAGAGATTTCAAATAATATTGTATCTAATGTTACAAATGGTTTTCATCAAGACTAGATTAAGCTGGTACAGGGCCAACAGAAAATGTGATAAGACGGGCTCTAAATTTTAAAAGACTACCTATACATATCAAATACATCATTTTTACTGACATAGGAAGGCAAATTTTTTCATTTTCTATACCAACGGTAAATGCGACACAAATATGTTTGTGATTTCATAAGTCATATTACTTGGTTTGTGTTTTGATTTTTGTGCATCATATATATATATATATATATATATATATATATATATATATATATATATATATCGAATAGAGGCAATTGTTTAGAATAGGTTAATCAAAACATCAAGTCTATGTTTTGCCAGGTAGATGACTTCTCAGCGGATACTATTAGCTGTTGATGCAACCATTGAACTATGGCTTAACGGTTAAAAGTGGGAAACCCTGAACAGTAGAAACTGTATTCAATTAACTTTAAAGAAAATGAACGGTTTTAGGGTTAGTATTTAGGGTAAAGGTTAGGATTGGGGCCTTTTTCAAAAAAATAATGGATGAAAAGATAGAGCAAAAATAAAGTGTTCTGTGGTGAAAAGAAAGATTAGATTGAATCAGACGACGATTTATTCCAATTGAAAACAAATGATTGAATAGAAATCTCCATCCCCGTTTTGATATGTATAGCGTCTATCTGGGTTATCTTCCTTTCAAAATATCGACTGTTTTATTGAACTTATTCTAAACAATTACTCACATAGATACTGCCCTCCAATTGATTATTCAGTGAAAATAGTAATGCCATCGCTAATTATGAACTCCTCATCATTCACAAAAAAAGAGGACAATACAACACTGTATAAATAGAGGAAGCGCAGAATCACAGATTCAGAACTGATAACTAACAAGCATTTAATGCCAGGCCTTTGATAGGTCAGGCCCTGTAGAATAAGCTGGCGGTATTTTAACTGTGTTTCACAGAAAACAAGGGTTCCGAGTGACCTTTTCAGGGTTCGCCAAAACAAATGTGAAATTTTCATAATATACTAAATAATCTTTCATTACATTTCTAAGTAAGAAACTAGCCTAGAAAACAGACCATACATGCACTAGTTCAATCTTCAGTGCTTCTCCAACATTTAAAAGCCTTTCCACCCGAAAGAACTTTCATTTAACGCTAATATCGCAGTAAAATATGATTTAATTCGTCTAACTGACGCATGTTTGTCTTCTGACGTAGGGAAAATAGAATTCCATGTTTTGGTGACGTCATGATAAAATGTCACTCGAGCGACATCAGATTCATGGAAAGAGTGAGATGAAATGCTTTGTGGAGATGATTGGAGGCGTTTGCTCTGTCGATTTGTCAGATTGTCAGTCAGTGACGACAATCACCGCTGTAGATACCGGCACATCTAAAATTTAACAACAGTTTGATGTTTCAATTAACGATATCTTGGTTATTCACGTCAATCTTTCATATGACAATTCTCCCAAAGGAAGAATTGATTGTAATTTTACATTCAAGTGTGTATCTTCTATTTGGTTTAAACACTTTCGGATAATTCCATAAACAAGACCCAAATCCAATAGTTAGATAATATGTGAGTATAATTTTGAATACGTTATATTAATCTGAAACTCTATTTGAAATAATCACCCGTTATTACTCAATGAATTTATTATTCAACCGAGATAGCATAAGTAGAATGAACAATTAGAGAAAATGAGACTCCTGCAGTAATCGAACCTGCAACCGATACAGTGGCTGCTTCAACGTAGTGATGCTCTCACCATTGAGCAAAAAAGTCACCTGTAATACAAAGGTTACTTACCATTTGATAAAGGGTAGTAATTTCAAATAGAATTTCAAAGTAATATAACTCCCTTAATTACATTGTAAATGACCTTTGCATTACAGGTGGCTGTTTAGGTAAATGGTGAGAGCATCGCTACGTTGAAGCAGCTACTTTATCGGTCGCAGGTTGGATTTACTGCAGCAGTCTCATTTCCTTTAATTGTTTATTCTACTTGCGTTGTCTCGGTCAAATGATACATTCACCGTGTAATAACAGGAGATCATTTCAAGTATAGTTTGAAGAAATATGACGTATCTATGATTATTTATTTTGTATTATTTAGCCATTTTCTCAATGATATAATTAAGTATATATATGTATGTGTAAGTATGTATAAGCCGACAATATGAACGTATTATGACATTTAAGAGAATCTATCCTACATTCAACATTATATCTGATGTAGCCGAATAGACAGAACTTATAATAGAAATTTCCCAAAAGTCTGCTTTGATATACCAATGTATATAACTTGTGTAAAAGTTAATATGGAAAATGAAAAAGATTTGAGGTTACTTAGTATATTTTTTCTATAAAAGAGTGTAATAGCTTTCGTACGTTTCGTCGGAGCTTTGAAAGCAGAAGTTGGTTTGAGAGAAATGGTAAAAATTATAGAAGTGCCCGGATGGTAGTTGAGGCAGAGACAGTGGGTGGAGACAAGTGAGTGTCTTATTACTGCGTACAAATAGGAAAAAATGAGATGCACTATGTAACTTGCAACGTGCACTTGGAAGATTGGTGCTCAACATCACCAAGAGAGACAACAAAACATCATTCATTAGTCAGGGATATCATAGAGTCGGGAATAGCACGGAATCCATTAGAAAACTCAAATGGCGATGGGCTGGTCATGTAGCAAAAATGTCAGACAACCGATGGACATCATGACTCACAATGTAGATCCCCAGAGATCATATGTGATACTGAGGCCTTTGAATATAATAAGATGGCTTGACGAACTAGACAAGTCTAGAAAGCTGCGCAAAGCTTATCATAGAGAGATCTGGCCTAATCTGGGGAAAGTTTTTGTTCAACAAAGAACGCTAAAAGGCTGATAGTGATTAAATAGTCCCTAGTCTTTTTCTCTTTTCCATCAACAACTTTTCCATAACATTCTGTCGGATCTAAATACTTTTTCCCTCTCTATAGAAGAGAAGTTTTTCTGAAGGGGTTTCCAAGAAAATCTTATCATTATAAACGGATTCATTGAGTTGTTAAAGTTCGAAGACCATTGAATGCTAATCTTGCTGCTTGGTTAATCTAGAATTGGCTTTTATCCTTCAATCAATCTTTTGACTTCTATCATTTCTTCAGCCATTGGAATCTGCCAGTGTTTCGGCGATCCTCACTGTGTCTCCTTCGATAGCAAATGGTTGCACTTCCAGGGCAAGTGTAAGTATGTGATGGCATCAGACAAATGCCGAGGCAACGCTATCCCAACCTTCGAAGTACAAACGCTTTTCTGGGACAACGACAGCCCACGATCAGCCTATACATGGGTGAAAGAAGTCACTGTTATTATTGGGAAATCGGTGAGTACAAAATAGAAAGGAACATGACCGCTGCACAGTCAAACTACTGAGATGATTTCTTAATCTTTTGTATTATATATCTATATCTATATCTATCTATCTATCTATCTATCTATCTATCTATCTATTTATATATATATATATATATATATATATATATATATATAAAATAATAAAATGTATATTTGGAAAGTCTTCTTGTGGTGCAAAATTTTAGCGAATACACAATAAACAGAAACAACTACATATATATATATATATATATATATATATATATATATATATATATATATATATATATATATATATATATATATATATATATATATATCATAAAATTTTATCTAAATCTATATTGGTATACGCAGTTGTTTCTGTTCAATATCCGCTGAACACGGTAATTCCAAAAATATATTTTCTTTAGTGTAAGTGTATTTATTCATTAGAATGAAATAAGCCCTTACATATCTCCAAGATAGATTTCGAAGATATGTTAGACTTCCAATTATTTCAGTCTGCAAGAAATACAACTGCTGGTCAAGATTTCAAATCACCGCATAGAAATGTAAATCGATACATCTATAAATTTGGTGAGGATTGTTCTTGTTACGGTAGAAAACTAAGTCAACCCAAGACTTACATTAGAGTTTACCAACTTTTCCCTCTCATTTATAATGTATGCTCATTTTTATCCTGTGATTTTTTTATTCAGGTAATTAATCTTCTACAAGATAAAAAACTCCAAGTGAACGGTGTGTACAAACATGTACCCCACAAAATCAATGAGAATATCATGATAAGGCCCGCTCCCAAATTCCTCGTAAGTACTCCTGAACTTGATTTTTTTTCTTTTATTTTTTAACACGGGTATTTCTAAAACTTCTGCGAACCACGGCACCCTTAGTACTTAAGGATTTAGCACAGCAACCTGAGTCAGAAAATACTGAAATTCTACATTTGCTTAACTTTCATGTGTCCCCAATTCTTATTGGTTTTATCATCACTTTCATGATGCGTATAAATGTTTAAGAAAAACTTTTCCACGAGAACAAAGTGGAAAAAAAAAAAAACTACCACAACTTTAAAGATTAAAAAAAATTAGATAAAAAGAAAAAAATATCAACTTATAAGTATTACTAATTTTTTAAAAAATATCCCTCAGCGAGCATCGTAGGGTGAAGCCCATTCCCCACCACATGCCTGAGGAGTGCCGATGTCCCAAATTGTATATTCTTCAAAAGACAGAAGTTTGGAACGGCTGAGAAGACGGGAGAACACGACTTCGAAGACATCTGAGCAAAATGTTGAACACACATTTCATCGTTAATTCAATTCTGTCCAAATTAAGAATGATTCCTATTGCAAATCGTGAAAATTGCTTTTCTGATCATGTCATTAGTTAATTTTCTGCACCCTGAGACTTGTCACTTTTGATAAAATCATTTCATCTGAAGGGATGATCTCATTCCTCTCCTTTTTCAAAAAATCAATCTTATTTAGAGCCAAGATAAAAACTTGAAGTAAGCAACTAGCAACTTTTTTTCTCCTCAGCTTGTTTTATAAAAAACGAATATATTTCAGGTTGTAAGGCCATTATCAACGTCCAGATATAAATCGGTTAGAAATTATCTAAGAAATAAATCGCCAGTTTTAGAACATTAACAACAAAAGAAGCCATTGAGATCGAGAACAAGACGTAATCCTTAGCACACAAAAAGCCATTACCTCTGGTAATGTCATTGTAGCCATATTAATGGAGGACCCCTGCTGAACCCTCCAGTGATTTTCGAACATGTCTTGGTCCTTGGGGTTACACAACTTCAAGAATGTGACCTTGAATTTTTTTTTGAATTTCATCATTTTCAATCTGATTTAAATTATATTAGAAACAATTTTTCGCAAAAATTCTGTTTTGCCTTTCGTTTAAAATTCGTTGGCCCATCAGTGAATCTGCAGTCTAACGATGAGAAAAGAAACAGATCTTTATTATGCATTTTCCATCATTACCTGCTTCCATGTTAATGCACCTAATTCAGTGGTAAATATTAATCACATATATGAAACATCATACAGCAATTTAGTTGCTGGGAAAGATACCTTTCCTTGATGGATGATAAAATGAATTAATAAAAAGATTGCAGAATATAATGGTAGAGGTTAGTTACTGGTTCGCAAACTAAAATATCAAAATAACAAATAATACTAACTGGTGGCCTTTGCTGCTGCTGCTGCTACTACTAACGTATCAAGGAACGAATGAAAGCAGAAAACGTTACCATTTAAAGCAGTGATCCATTACATTCAATCATAAAAAATATCATTCAATTTTGAGGTTAGTTTCAGGGGATGGAGTTGGTTTTAGGGTTAGGGTTAATTTCAGTGCTGTTTAATGAATTTTGATATTAGCTGCTCGAGGACATTTTTCTAAATTTCATAATTAAGGAAAAAATGCTGGAACGTTTTTTTTGTTTTTATATTTTGTACATTAATTGCAACACCAGCCCTAAAACTGACCCTAACTTTAAAACTAAAAAAATACCCTACCTTGGTAAATTTAATAAAAGACAGTTTTGAATAGTCAAGTTTCCTGCTTTCATTTATTCCTTCACACGTTAGTAGCAGTAGCCATCTAAATCAGCGTTATTTGTTACCCCCTTTAATATTTTGACAAATATATTGTCGGAAAAAATTAATGTCCAAAAATGATGAACAAGTCAGACTACACCTTTGCTTCTATTCCGACTGAAGACGATTACCGTGACTTTTTTGCATTGATAGTAATGAAAAAATATTGAATTTTTATTCAGTATAAGTTCATTCATTGATTAGAATGAAGTGAGTCCTCGTGTATATGTAAGATGAATCGTCGTTGATATTTAAGACTTGTTAATTCAGTCCAGTCAGTTAGACAACCTCCTTCCGTTGGTCATAAGAAGGGAAGGATACAGAGAGTAGATGAAGAAAAAGGTTACATTTTCTCTTTTTCCACCACGCTATGTTCTGTTATCCCTTTTCTTTGATCAATTCACAAAAAAAAAAAAGAGAAAGTAGAATAAAAAACGAAAGAGGAGAAGAAAGAAAGCAGACTATACAGTGTTTAGGTTTATTCTATTCACTTCATACATATTTTTATGACTTTTCCTTTTCCCTCCAAAATTACACTGCATTTCAGACGATATTTTTCGTTTGATTCCTGATGCTATGATTATTTATTTCTATTTTGGATGTTTCACCGGGGATTTACTTGAAAAATCATATATAGTTCTATTACAGAATCAAATGCTGACCAATGCTGACAGATTTTGCATACACGTTGCGGGTTATGAACAATGCTGTTTTTCTTGTTTTAACTTGATAAACTCAATCAACTTCCAGAATAACCTATTACGTATAATGGTATTAAGAGTATAGAGGACTAAATCCGTTAATATTTTATTTCATTCTTAAAAAATGCGTTGCAAGCGATTGTATACCTATCCTAATAAATGAGTATCCAATAAGATTGCTAAACGTATTGGAAAGAAATTCTACAGGAGAAAAACAGGGGAATGAAGACAATGTGGCGAGAAGAGGGAAAATAAATGAATGAAGAGAAGAAATCTGAAGATGAAAAGCATTTAACAGAGCCGTTGAAATGATCCGAGAACGAAGATTATGGTTCAATCAATTATAATCTTCTGGGCCTCCTTACTTTTTATATAATCTCCATTGCTTGCTTCGGAAGTGTGTGTGTGTGTGTGTGTGTGTGTGTGTGATCCTTTTCACTTTCTAAAGGATATTGGAGATATTTTCATGTGGGCAACTAGTTTATTTGATAATAGTATGATGCGCACTTTCCAGATAATCCAGACCAGGGGAAAATAAGAGTTGGCTATTCAGACCAACTTCGTGATCTCTTCGAAATAGTGGACACTCATCAAAAAGCTATTAAGGGTTAAGACGTTTGCTAAGAGGGAAACCGGAAGAAAGCAGGAAAGTGAATAAAAGATTGATGTTGTGGTAGAGGGGAACAGAAGCCGTAAGGACAAAGAGATTCGGCGTACCTTGGAGTGAAGACAGAGAAAGAAAATCAGCAATAAAATGTAAATATGACCCCGGGGAAGATCTAGACAGGAACTGACCATAACCAAAAGAAGGAGAGAGATTGAAGAAAGTGTGAGACAGGGAGATAAAAGGAAAAGGAGACTGGACGATATGAATGGAATCCAAGACATGTTTGAGTGGTCAGTCATTTTATTTTAGTAAAGGGTCCAGAGAGGTAAGTAGCGGTTGCACTGCCCGATAGGCATTTTTTCCTTTACACGTGGGTTTATCTCCAAGTCAAGCGACCGTGAATGCTGGACATATAACAGGGCCCTAACTCTTCTCTCTCATTTTTTGTTGGTTGTATTTTCTCTACTTTTCACTCTCTCTGTACTCTTCTTTCTTTCTGTCTTTATTGGCTAACACAACGTCTCGTTAGTATATCTCTGAATTTTTGAGATGAGGTATTATTATTATTATTATTATTATTATTATTATTATTATTATTATTATTATTCGGACGATCCTCATCTTGGTTGTTTTTCAATGCCAGTGTGAGACAATAATAATACTGCTAATGCTAAGAGGGGAGTGCGGTCAATATACCCCCGTCGGTTAAATAAAGGGTTCGGTTCGTTACTTCCCAAATCTACCAGATGATACCTGATGAAGGCTGTAGAGTACAACGGCCGAAACGTTGTATGAAAAACAACCAAGATGAAGATAGTCCGAATAATAATAACAACGTCTCGTTATTTTATAGGAAGTGATAACAAGTTTTGGCCTTAAAGTTTCCTGGGACGGAAGCTCTCTGGTAGAGGTAAAATTACCACGAAACTATATCAACAAGACATGTGGACTCTGCGGTAAATTCAACCATGACCCTGCAGATGACTGGACCATGGGGCAAAAGTGTGAGGGTGAGGGAAAACTGGTAAGGAGTTCTTTATTCCTAATGTTTGTAGTTAAAACCATGATTAAACTGGTGTCTAGCCAAGGTGGTACCACCTTCTAGATCCTGCGTTCCGTTTTCATCGGTTTTGCCTTTGAAATGCCCAACTATTGCAATGACTGCTAGAAGATAGGAGTCAGGGACATCATAGAATCCATTAAAAAACTAAAATGGCAATGGGCTGGTCATATTGCGAGAATGACACACATCTGATGGACATCGCAACTGACGAGATGGATCCCCAGAGATCACATGTGCAACTGAGGCCAGTGGAGTATGAGATGGAGAGATGAGCTAGACAAATTAGGTAAGTACTGGCTCCGTGACGCCCAGGAGAGAGAAGTGTGGCGAATCTCAGGGAAAGGCAATGTCCAACAACAGGCGTTGGTTATCTACTCAGTATATATATATATATATATATATATATATATATATATATATATATATATATATATATATATATATATATATAACAATCAAGCCTCTGCTGTTGAAGCTAACAATTCACACATCAACGTGATGACGATAGTTGATATCCTCTGAAGTATTCAGAGACTCAGACGAGGCTCGTCGACAACGGTGATGTCGTGATCATGGACGAAATGGCACCACAACCATATGTTCTTCCGGTCAGTATTGGAGTCAAAGAAAATTCAGAATTTCAATGCCGATATTCAGAGCAAGAATTTTCACCTAATCGGACAATTGATGCTAAGCAATCTTCCTATCTCCATTTCCTCCAAATTGCTCCTATGCCGTATACTAACCCAACACTAGTAAATATGAATACCAATAATAATGGAGTTTTTTTTTCTATTTCGTAAGTGAACATGAAATATTGTTGATTATATATATATATATATATATATATATATATATATATATATATATATATATATATATATATATATATAGTTGCACTAAGAGCAGGGGTGGAGCATCTGCCTCTGGGGTCTGAAGCGAAGCTTTCGACCTTCCCTACCGGTACTGGAAGGGATACTGGATAGTCTATAGCCACACTGAAGAATTGTAATACAACGGAACAGCTGTCTGGATGACACAATTATATATAAATAAATGTATATATATATAGTTTATAGTTGTATAGTTTATAGTTGTATAGTTTATATATATATATATATATATAGTTCAATTATACTATATATCTATATATATATAGAATAATTAAATAATCTACTGATCAGTTATTAACAAAATAAACACATAAAACGTTCGTTCAAGATACTGTTTTTTGAATCACATTGTTATTAAATCATGTACAGCGTTCTAATTACTTTCCATTCCCTAAATCTAGCCACTTTTAGCTATTAAAAATGGTCCTTCGAGAAATCCAAGAGACTTTGTTAGTTAAAAGATTGTCCTTACTTGTTAAATATAGAGGAATTTTCACGAATTTAGCAAGAAGTAATGACTGTATTGAAAAAGATTCTGAAGGTAGAAACGTCTATTCTAGGAGAATTATAGTCGTTGCCCCAAATTGAACACAGACTGACAGCGTCAACTAAATCTGTTTCATACAGACGGACAGAGAAATAGACGTGCCCCCTAAAAGGAGCATTAAAAGCTGTTACTTCTTTTGTCAGCCTTGACAAGGTCCAATTTAAAATTATTCTGATTCCTTCTCCTTCGGTTTTGTTACAGACAGAGAATGCGGAGACGTTCGGGCAGTCATGGTTGGTGACTGATTACACTGATGGTGTTGATGTGAAGAAGTGTAAAAAAAAATGTAAACTACGCAGCGCACCGGATAAGGATAGGTGTGACCCCAAAACGGAACGGCTTGCCAAATACCTTTGTCAAAAAATTGAGAAAGAATTCCAGGTGAGATACAAACGAAGAAATTTCACGTCCTCCAATTTTCTACAGACTTTATATATTCTTTCAAGAGCTGTTTGGACGATTCAACTCCAATCTTGCCAATGTAGTTTCAAAGTCTTTCGAATCTGAGATTCAGAACCACACAAATTTAAAAAAAAAACAAAAAAAACAAACATAACATTTAAATCGGTGACAGTGACTCACAAATTCAAAAGAGATTAATTCGAACAAAAAAAAAAAGGTTAAATGTTCTTATAAAAATTTGTACATAAAAACGAGTCTAATTTCTTGGTAAACACTATCACTCTCAAGGGAGCAAAGGCCCCGAATAATAACGAATCGTATCTCATTTTTAGTGTAATGATTAGCACATTTACCACAGTCCGTTCAGATCATGTAATAATCAGCATGTCTGCCTCAAACGCTGATAGTCCCGGGTTTGATTCTCAATATGAGTGAAGAGAGCGGAAAACTCTCCCTTAGGATAAATCTCCCCTGTGCATTCGGCAGCTAAATGAGTACACTCTAAGCTGTGTGATTAGAGTGGAGATATCTCTTCGGCGAACTTTCATCCTCTTAAGAGACGTGTTTTGTTTTTTTTTATCTTATATCTCATTTTACATTGAATTTGGAAATAAAAAAATGTTATTACGTCGGTAATTTTTTCGCTAATAACATAATTCTCTATCAAGTAAAAATCGACTTCCCTTGTGAAACAAACTCATCATTGAAATAGACTAGAAATGGTCGTTATATCATTGAAACAAAATAGCTGAAAATATGCCCTACGGATCCGGCCAACAAAAAATGATGACATATACAAAAATATGGATGCACGTTGCGTCTTCTCACACAATTCAATACGATCAATGAAAAAGTTAATTCACTTGTATAGATCTTTGGACACACATACACACACACACATACACATACATGCATATACACACACACAAACACTGACACACACACATCTATCTATTTATCTATTTTTCTAGTCATTTAAACCTTTCCCCTTGAAATGATGAGAAAAACGTAATTTTAGGTTTTGGTGTATTAAAATGAAAGTAAGAAAATTTATTCTTTCACACACGTATCTATCTATCTATCTATCTATCTATCTATCTATCTATTTGTAAATGATAAATAATAGTTCTAACAAAATCCACACTCAGGAACTATCAGGTATTGTTTTATACATACATACATACATACATACATACATACATACATATATATATATATATATATATATATATATATATATATATATATATATATATACATATATATATATACATTTATATATATATATATATATATATATATATATATATATATATACATATATATATATATATAAGTGTACAAGTAGAAGCATGACAAAGTAGGAGTATATCTGTGAAAGAATTCATTTTTTCTTTCATCTTATGATTTTTTTGCTTAATTAGTGGACTATAGTTTCGATTCATCCTGCCTTCTTCAACACATAGCGTTACAAAGAGGGAGAAGTTTGTGATAGTAATTTTTATATAGGCCATCTAGTGTGTCCCCGTTGTTAAAACCATTCTTTATCGCTTTCTTCCCCTCGAATGACTGGAAATAATTCAAGACAGAGATTTTTGATGCAATGTTTACGTTTTAACGTTGTTTTTGCCAATGGAATATCAAATGGTCGATGCGTGTGTGTGTAAGTGAAGTTAGAGTGAGTGTAAAGGAAGTGAGTGTGTGAGTAACCGATACATACATATTTATATACGTTCTTCTCTTTATGATTTTTCTCAAAGTTCAATCTTGTTTTCCTGTCTAGCATTGTTTTGCAACAATGGAACCGGGGATGCGAAGCCAGTATAAGTTCAGTTGCGTCTATGACCTGTGTCACGTTTCGGCCAAGACCTCAAGAGGACTCTCCCAGTTCACTAGCGCCCTGCTGAACGAATGTCAAGTGAATATGAAGCTGAAAACTTATTCATGGAAACCCTTTTTTCGTGAGTACAAAGAGATGGAACTTCCCCCCGGGGAGATCGTAGCCACATGATAATAGCGTACAGTAGCAAACAAAAATAGTCTTTATAGTATTTTCTCCTCCCCAGTTTTGACATTATTTCCATTGCTTAACAACGATGACAATTTCAGACTTCTGATAAGACTGAAAAGTGAAAAGTTTAAAATGATAGAAAGAAAGAAAAGGGGAAAAGGAGTGATAGATTCTATTTCTACATCATTGATCAACGAGAGAAAGAAAGAGAGAAAGAAAGAGAGAAAGAAAGAAGAAAATAAAGAGGGATAGGGAGAAATAGGAAGAGGGAAGAAGAGAAAAGAATGAGAAGATATGAACGATAGTTTTCACTTAATATCTAAATTTGCTCAAATTATATCTAGAATTATCCAACTTTTCATGCCATTTATCTAAAAAAATATCTTACATTGAAAAACATCTGGATCCTATTTTATTAAGTCCCCTCCCATGACAAAATCCGAAGATCGTGTCCAGTTAGAGGGGAAAATATTTCCTTACAATACATCACTCAATTTAGACAATGCAAATAGAAGAAACAATTAAAGAAAATGGGGTTGCTGCAGGAATCGAACCTGCAAACAATATGCAACCGCTTCAACGTAGCAATGCACTTATCATTTTGTTAAACAGCCCGCCGATAAGGCAAAATCAGAATAACTGCTTTGAACCAAAAGTTTAATCTTGTTTATTCTCAGTCATTTTTTTGTCTCTTTCAACGCGACAGTACGTATATAAGAAATAGACATTTTTTGGTCCAACAGAATGAATTATAAATTGCATTATATTACATAGAAACTTATCTGAAATGATTTCCCGTTGTTACAGGGTTAATGTATCATTCAATTTAGACAACGTAAGTAGATAAACAATTAAAGAAAATGAGGCTGCTGCAGGAATCGAACCTGTCGATGATAGAGCAAATATGTCAATTTCTCAAACACGTACCTGTCGGGTTGAAAGACACGAAAAAAGACCGAGAATAAACAAGATAGAAAATTGGATTGGAAGCAGTCATTTGGCCTCTGAATTACGGGTATCTGTTTAATTCAATGATAAGAGTATCACTACGTTGAAACGGCTACCCTATCGGTGGCAGGTTCATTTTTAAAAAATTGATAATTCTATTTACGTTTTCTAAATTGAGTTATGCATTAACCGTGTAACGACAGGAAATCATTTCAGAAAAGTTTCTGTATAATATAACACAACTTATAATTCATTTTGTTATACCAAATATGTCCATTTCTTAAACACACACACACACACACACACACACACACACACATATATATATATATATATATATATATATATATATATATATAAATATAAACATGCATTATTAAGAATGACGGTGAAACTCTTTTTTCTCGTTTGATAATGTCATCAAATTTTTTTTCAAAAAACTTCGTGAATACGGTGGTTCTAGATCTTTTGACCATCATCGGTCGATATGAAAAAAGTGATAATGATATTTAAAGAGAAAGCAGTAGTATTTTTTTATCATGATATCATATACATGTTTCAAATGTTGCATTTTCTTAATTTGACAATGGCCAATTTTAGAGCTCGGGAGGTTGGTTGAACGTTTTCTTCTCATTCATCCCTAGGCCAAGCTTCGTGGACATCGGATACTATGTTAACAAGTCAAGCATTAGACCTTTCAGACCTAAAAACTGCAATAATCAGGAAGAGACATCTATATACAACAATTATCATCAATATCAGCGGCAGCCTTTTAGCGTCCGTTGTTGAACATAGACTCAAGATTCACCAAACCACTCTATCGTGGGCGTTGCAGATTCAATATTCTCTGGAATTGTCCAGTTATGACGCCAAATTTTTTTATGCAAATGATGTTTAGTGATCCACTATGGAGACTCCCGTTGTAATATAAAACCAGGAGTACCTAATGACTCATACTTATAGATGGGCACAGAAAGAAAATTCTGTAGCTCATTTGGCTGGTTGGTCGGGTGTGCGATTTTTCAGGCTACGGGGATTCGATACCTTGGACGGATAAACGACATAAAAAGAAAATTAAAAGGAGCAATTAATTTCGGCGGGATTATCAGGGTTTACTTATCTTGGATTTTAGAAGAATACCCTGGAATCTGCAAACAGATATCCGACGATAGTCTTATAATGATAGAACCCCCCCCAAAAAAACAGCAATTAAAAAGTCAGTATCATAGACGGTATTAAAAAACTTAAATGGCAATGGGCAGGCTATGTTGCAAGAATGAAGGACAACCAATGGACATCACTACTCACGATATGGATTCCCAGATACCACATGCAAAACTGAGGCCGACAGAATACAAGGAGGATTGATGAACTAGACTAAATCAGAAAATACTGGCTCCGCGATGCCCATGATAGGGAATTGTGGTGGGACCTGGGGAATGTCTACGTTGAACGACAAACGATGAAAGACTGATGATGGTTATTAGGACGAGTGCCTTTGCACAGATCATCATCATCATCATCATCATCAGTCTTTTAACGTCCGTCGTTGGATATAGACTTTCCCCAGGATTCGCCACAATTCTCTATCATTGGCGTCGCGGAATTAGTATTTCCTGAATTTGTCTAGTTCATCTCTCCATCTTGTGTTCTGTCGTTGTAGGTTCCTCATGTGATCTCTGGGGATCCATATTGTGAGTCGTGATGTCCATCGGTTGTCTGCCATTGCAACATGGCCTGCCCATTGCCATTTTAGTTTTTTAATAGATTATATGATGTTTCAGACTCCTGCTTTCTTCTTTATATTCTATCTCGTGATCTCTTCATGCAAGGTGTATGAGTATGATTATATGAATATGATTCTCTCATGCACACGTTGCATACTTCTCAGTTTGCAGGTCTGTCTCTTGGTTAGGTTCCACATTTCAGCATAAGTGACTATCGGGAGAATGCATTGGTTGTATGTTTCTAAAATAGAATATTTAAATTTCAGCAAGAAGATGTGGCCGTAACCAGGAGTATAAAGTGCGGCGGAGAGTCAGTGATTCAAGAACTTGTCTGACGGTGAATAAGGAAATCTCTGACGCTTATGTCGATGACCCCGACACGAAGTCTGAAGGATGTTTCTGTCGAAAAGGTTACGTCATGCAAGATAATGAGTGCATCAAAGAGGAAGAATGCGGTTGCTCCTTTAAGGGCACTTATCATTCGGTAAAACGAATTAAAAATTATGGCTAACCTCACTCCTTTATCTATCCATCCGTTTACCTCTCTCTTTCTCTCTGTCTAATATATATATATATATATACATATAAATATTCATGAAATGATTTAATTGTGTCATCACAGACAGCTGTTTCGTTGTATTACAACTCTTCAGTGTGGCTATTTACAATCCAATACCCCTTCCAGTACCTCAACGTAGGGTCGAAACCATTGCTTCAGACCCAAAGTCAGATTCTGTACCCCTACCCAATGTGGAACTGAGTAGTCAGTGAGACCGAATTAAGCGATATATTTACTTACGCATAATTCTCTATCTACCAGTACTCCATTCCAGATTTGGAAGAGCATTGCTATGGTAGCTTATAGTAGACGAGTGCCCTACTAAGGAGTACTCATATATATATATATAATCATAATCCTCCTACTAATAAAAACCTCACATCCACACTCTACCCTCCCTCAGGTATATCTAATATTGGGAACTTCAGAGTCACTCAGACTCCTACCTACTAAAAACTTTGTATGGTATCTCAGTAATACAAATCAGAGCTAACAAACTTTCAATGACCTGTAAAGAAGTTCCTTGGAAGATATAAGAAGATATATATATATAAGGAAGATATACTAAGTTCCTTGATCTCATCACCCAAACATCTATACTAATCCCAACCTACCTACACAATCCAATACTAAACCACTTCCCTTTCAACCCTGACACCCTATGGCCTCTCCGCAGAGCCACTACTGCTGCTACTATCGGATCTTGCCACAGATGAGCAAAGACTTATCACTGACTGAACCAAATCCCACACATCAGGATGACCCTAAAAGATTGGATTCCAATTTTTGCTACCGAAGCAAAGCATCTGATGATGAATTCATGTTTTACGAAAAACTTTTACCCACAAAATGGTACACACACACGCACAGCACACGCTACTGAAGATGGAAATATCCACCGAAACATGTTTAGCACACAAATTAATTCATTTATGAATTAACTAATTAATAAACAAAGTTTGCATTCACTCTTACTCCCGAGTCCGTCTCACTTCTTATTGATCACATTACACACACATATATATATATATATATATATATATATATATATATATATATATATATAATTTCTATCTATCTATCTATCTATCTATTCTGGGATTTTGTTTTCCAGGTCATTTATCTTCTAATGAAGAAAATACTCCAAGTGAGCAGTGTGTACAAAAATGTACCCTAGGGAATCAACGAGAATATCATGATAAGGCCCTATCTGTCGGTCTAAATTTTTAAATGTGAATATATGTATGTAAGGATACATAAATAAATGGCTTGGCTTCGCAGGCAGAGATTTGGGGAGGGTTTCCACGATCAATAGGATCCGTGGATGGCGGGGCCATGTTCGTTAAATGAACCCCAATCTGTGCGATGAAGTTCCAAGGTGAAGTACAACGTACGTATCTTATAAGTCCACCGAGTACTCACGAATTTGAGTAAGGTCCCTAGGTTTGAAAGTGGTTTCCTTCTCCTGGCAGGTGCCCGAACTAGCAAGAGGGGTTGCCGCTGACTGAATAAATCTGCGCTTTCTGTAGACCTCTGATACCCTTCAGAGGCGTAACAGGACATATTAGCAGCCTGTGCAGATTGGAGCCTAGGGCTGATTTACTACCCGTGGAAAGAAGTAATATATAAATGTGTGTGTGTGTGTGTGTGAATGTGTGTAAAATAGTTGTATCAGAATTAAACTTATTATACTAACATGTATTTCCTTCCGGCACGAGATATCAAAACGCGTGAGTGCAAACGCCAAGGATCTAAATTGAATTGATGAACCACAACGCAAGAAAATGGATCCATATATTCAAAAATAGGAGGGGCATGAATATGTTAGTATAATAAACTTATTTCAGTATCCAGATACTTTCACACACACATACATGCTTATAAGAGAGAGAGAGAGAGAGAGAGAGAAAGAGAGAGAGAGAGAGAGAGAGAGATATGGAAGGGGTATAACACGGCTAATTGTGATCACTTTGAACCAGGTTCTTTTTGATTGCAATAAACGACATAAAACATTGAGAGGGAGATACAAAAAGGGGTTTGATGATTTTAAATAATGCAGCCCTATTTTCTCTAATTGTTTAGTCTATTTATGTTGTCTATGCTAAGTGATACATTAACCGTGTAACAACAGGAGATAATAAATAAATGTTTCTATAAAATAAAATGCAATTTATAATCATGGATTTGAGCACTCTTGGGTAGGGCACTCGTCTACTATAAGCTACTCTAGCAATGTTCTTCTAACTCCTGAATGGAGTGCTCTGATAGATGGGGAAATCATGCGTATGTAAATATATTTGATCAAACTGAATGCCCAGTTCTGTGTAGGGCAGTGTTAGAGCATCTGCCACGGAGTCTGAAGCAAAGGTTTCGACCCTACCTTGCAGTACTAGACGAGATACTGCATAATTCATAGCCACACTGAAGAGTTGTAATACAACGAAACAGCTTTCTGTTGATGACACAATAATTAATTTTAAAAAAAATTTTAATTTCAATTTTCATTCATATATATATATATATATATATCTTTCATATTCAGATTCAAATTTGGGACCGTTGAAGGTAATATGTAGTTGCTTCCCATCCATTACACTGACAGATAAAGAGACCCAGTTTCTATTTAGGTGTGAGATATTAAGTTGCATTTAAAAGTTTCAACGGTAATTATAATTTCAAAGTTTTTTCAAAGATTTATATGTGTCGAGATAGTATTTGTTTTCTAAGTTCAATAAAAAGTTTTATTTTGTTGACTTATTTTACCTTTAACCAATATCATTAGCCTGTTCCCAATTCTTTATTATTTTTCTTTTTTACTAATGTTCCAATTTTGTCATAACCTTATGGGCATTAAATTTATTTTCAGTTAATTTGCAGTATTTTTTAAATTCTTCAGAGTTGCATTTGCCTTGTGCCTACACATGACACTTATTTCTGACCTCGAATTAAGTAATTTACCCTGGAAAGGTGATATGCTCAGTTTCTCTTCATGGCACAAGTTACAACTTGAATGAAGGTTTCAACACACTTATTTTTTTCCATAATTCTCCAATCGATAATCAGATTTTTCCTCAATCTCCGACATTCTAGAAAAAAACAGAGAGAGAGAGAGAGAGGGGGGGTCGTTTCTGTTGTTGTCATATCTATGTATGGTCACTTTGTCTGTTCTTTAATTTTATTTCAGAGATTACAAAGTAAAATTTCGATTCGCTTTTTGTGCCTATGTTTGTGCACTGTGTACAATTCAAGGTGCAAAGAATGTGAATTGTAAAATATTTCTCTTAGAGTGAAATTTTCATCTGGACGTGTGTCAGTATTTTTTATCTAGTGAATTTATTCAATATTGTAATCAGTTGACTAAAAACAACGAAAAGAAGCAAAGTTGTGTCCGTGTGTGCACGTGTGTGAAAATGTGTGTGTGACTGTGAGCGTGTGCATGTATGTATGAGTGTATGTTTTATACTCTTGTCCGCATTCAGAGAATAAAAAATGGAAGTTAGAAAAGGGATAAAAATGGTTTCCTTTCTTAGATGAAATATGATAAATTATTATTATTAAAAAAAAATTTTTGACTCCTTTTTACATTCATCTTAACCTTATTAATCTCTAATCATGGCAACTTCTTGCTCTTGCTCCAGCAGTGAGTAAAATAGCGTTGATCGGAAAGTAAAGAATAAGCCTTATAGGGGTATCGAACTCACATCCCTGTAACTGGAAGACACACCTATTCAGCCACCAGGGCTCCAAATAGACATGGAAGTTCATGCAAATACCTTAAACCTATCCTTTGTGGTAATCATAGCCATATTTGTTTACATTCAGGTAGTTACAGAATTAAACAAATTTTCTCTTTTTTTTGCATTAGATGGAATATAATAAACCATTGTTCTTTCAGATTTCTGGAAGTTTTTTCTAATGTATTGGATAATTTTTGCGCTCACTGTACATATCTTTGATTTCCCAAATGCTACAGATCGCGTAACATGAATACGCTAAAATGGTTCCGTTGGATTCTAGCTATTCAAAATGGTGGTTAATCAATAACGACTTGGGGCATTTTCTTACGTCATATGATCGTACACAAAAGCAATTAATGTCAGACATGACGGCAAATAGTCGCTCATCTAGAAAACTTCGTGTTGCGCATAGAATTAGATTAGTAAAATGAAATGTGTACTGAATCAGGAACTTTGATGCTTAAGCATGCTTTAAAAATACCTGGGATTTACTTCGGCTGTTGATTGCTGCATGGTATGTCTTAGTACGGCACAAGGTCACTCGCAGGGGAGCGCTAAGCAGCAATATTGTATTGAGCCAATCCTTCAAGTCATCATCATTATGACTATTGTCGTCTTTTCTTGTCGCTCGCAGCTTGGTCAGTCGGGGGGTTCAGGTGGCAGGAGTCAAAGTAAGGACGGGAGATCATTACAAATAAGTTTCCATATAATATGACGCAATTTATAATCATTATCTCGGATTTATATATATATATATATATATATATATATATATATATATATATATATATATATATATGTATATACGCAAGTTTGGTTGAAAACAACCGACAAAGAACTTTGTTTTTACTTTTTCAGCAATTTTCCCTGTTTTTTCACGAGAGAACGAATTTCATGGTCGAGTCGATGTTGAAATTATGTATATGTATATATGTATACTCATGTTTACATGTAGTTATATACATTCATGTGATCAATGTTTGTATACGCTTCAATTTATCAGACAGGGTGGTTTTAAAGAAAAGGATGTGAACTCCATGAAGTCAGTAATACGAATTGTCATTTGGATACCATATACTCAGTTGTATATGCTGTTATATACATCACCATCAAGATATATCAAATTTATACATATATTTAAGTAAATACGGACATACATATATATACACTGGTATTGAACACAATTTGATTTTGCAAAAGGAAAATAATTAGTTTTTTTTCTTATTCCTCAATAGATATTCACTCCTGGGGCAAAATAAAATGAATCAAGCTTCTTTCATCGAATTCTCTGCAATTACTCATTCATTCTAACAATTAAAGGTGAAACATTTGACTCTGTTATGCATCAATATATCCAGTGTTCGTAAGCACAGTACGTTTTAGAATGGGATAACTTTTCTCTTGTTTTTCTCTCTTCGGAAAACCGAGCCGTTTGGTCAAAGTCTCAGTTGTTTACAATGTGCTGCGTGAATATTGTTTTATTCATATCTAACTGCTTCCCACGGCTGGTCAGTATTCCAAAATTTTCTCCCAACCAACTTGGCCTTAATATGCACCCACATGTCAATCACCACGGACTGGTTCAAGCAGTGTTGCTGGGTTTTGGTTATTCAAGTGTTTTGACGTTTACATGTATCTATGTATTTATGTATTCAGATTTCAACCAGCGTTAATCGTTTTCCACTATCATTCCGCCCAATAAGTAAGGAAAACTATCTTTCTGTTTTTTTAGCCTTCTACAAAGGTATTTAGGGGATCAATTTGTAATGCAAGTTTATCCTAAATGTATCCCTCATTTTGTGTCCCCCTGCTTAATTCATGAAGTAAAAGAAACATAAATGGATGTCGATTCATAATTTACCTTGGAATGCTAATTCTGTTGAGATCTTCACATGAAAGGAGAGTGCCTCTTTGTGCAGGTGTATGTCTGGTCAGCGATTACGAATACTCCAAGAAATCAAAGAACCCCACGATCCAAATCAGAAATCACCTTTTCAGAAAGGAATACATAAATCAATTTGAAGATGGTGGAACAACCATGGTGAATGGCAAGGGTGAATACTTTGATGTCAGAATAATGATGCTATGGATTTACTTGAAAAAAAAAAAGATTCTGTCCATGATATGCTTGGATATTTTGCAACAATCTAATATATTGATACGCGTGCGTAAAAATCTCTATCTGAATGTAATATTTTTTTCTTTACAATTGTTCTCCTATAGATTGGGGATGTGATAATCACTGAAGGTTGCAAACAAGTTGCAAAATGCAGTGAAAACAAAACTATGATATTTGAGCCCATCAAGTGTTCAAAAGATGCCAACTGTGGCGTCAACGAGGGCACGTACGGTTGCTTTTGCAAAGATGGTTTCGTTGGTGACGGTTTTCAGTGCACCGGTAAGTTTGAAGTTAAAATAATTCATTGTGAGAATAGTCAGGATATGTTATGATAAGTAATCGCGCTTAAATGACGTAAGAATATTCTATATCAGTGGTTCTCAAACTGTGTTCCGCCGGTCAATAATGTGCCGCATTTATTTCCCAAGTGCATCGCGTAAATCTTTTCTAAATATGCAAACAGTGTGCACGGAAAGTAAGTACGTATTTTCAATATTCATCGTTTCTAAAACCTTTTAAACCCCAGCTGGCACTTATGAGCCTCCACTGCATCAGGATACACTTCACAAATGTTTCTCATTGCCTGGATAGTAGTACTACCCTTCCGAAATTGATACAGTAAAAATGGCTAATATGATGCTCTTTAAAGACTGTATTCATCAGGTTATACTTTACTATACACTATAAAGTACACAGTTCGATAGGAGAAATGATAAAGTCCAGAAGATATTCCTTACCATAAATCCCTGGACTCACCTTGACGGGCTGTTTCGAGATATCTGGATTAAAAACATTGAAGTGAAGTATACATAACTTCAGTGTTGATGATTTAGACATCAAAATCTAGATCTATAATTTTAGATGTAAGATCTATAATCTGTTGTTTTGTATCTATTTTTATCGGATTTCTTGAGAAACACAGATGAAAAAAAAAAAAAAAACCCCGAAAAACCCAGACTCTACACTGTACTGTCGTTTGTGCTGACTAACCTGGCAAGTGTCAGCTGCGTACAATGACCAGTTTTTGAGTAATTGCAGTGCATTATATTTCTTGCGAACCACTGACCCAAACAACTTCACATACGACACTGCAATGTCCGTCGTGCCTAGTATTATACACATCGAATATCACAATCGTACTATGTCCAGCTGCCAATTTATCTCGGCACACATACACACAGATCTCTTCAATTATATTTAGATAGTGGTGGTGGTGACTAAGTGGTAGTGGTGGATGTTTATGATTTACGCTAGAAATCATGTGGTGGATGTGATGACAAAGAGGAGGGTGAGGAGAGGGACGACGACAATTCATTAATTCTCTTATTTTTTTCTAAATTTTCAGACGATTATTGTACCTTACCAAGCATGAACTGCACTTCCGATGCAAAGTGCGTTAGTGGAGATAAAGGCTTCTACTGTGAATGCAACGAAGGCTACAACACCTATTGCGACCGCTGTGAAGGTACGTATATCATCACCGACTTTACCATGGATACTAAGTTGCACGATTGCATATGTTTCAAACGCACATACACGTACAGTTATATATTGAGAAATAAACTTGGGCCTACATAGATGCATACCTCCACACACACACACACACACACACACACACATATATATATGTATGTATGTATATATATATATATATATATATATATATATATATATATATATATATATTATATATACATACACACATATCATAGAACAAGCATGTCTGGACCAAACAAGACACTCCCTGAAACTGCACTCTTTTACACAGGATCAGAGAACAATAAAAACAACCGCTTAAAAATGAAATGAAAAAATTACACCATAAAACAACAATTTAGTTGTATATAACGGCAGGATGAAAACAGTTGTTCGTCGATCGCAGTGGCTTAGCAAAACTGATCAGTAACATTGAAATTGTAAACATTTATATCTAAATCAAATTCGAACTTTTGACTTACCAAAGGGCTGTATAGCTCAATGGTAATACCGACACCACCTCAAAGTGGCTACATATCGGTGGCAGTTTCGATTCCTGCTGCAGCCAATTCCTTTAATTACTAATTCTATTTATGCTTTCTGGGCCAAGTGACATGATAATGATTATTCATCCAAGAGATTTGAACAACTGAAGATTTGTATAATCACCCTTTTTTTCGCTTTTATTAATTTTCATCTTAATTTTTGTTGCTTTTTATCGCAACTGAACAGTTTCCCTTCAGAAATGAGCAAAGCAGTTTGCACTGCGAATCAGAAAAAAAGTTCCCAGTGAGAATCGAACTCACGACCTTCTTTGTCAGAAGGGGGTTTGGTTAAAGCTCGACCACTCTCGCCACTTGGCTACAGCTGTTGGCCAGCGGAAGTCCTAATTAAAACTTTGAACTCATCCCCGATCCCTATTCATTCTACGCCATGCTAGTTATTGGACAGAGATTTTCAAAAACTCGATTTCTACGAGAATATTATTTATAATTCTAACAATTTTCGCGACACAGGGGGAAAAAATAGAAAAAGTTGAATCGATTACGGAATTTATTATTTGTTATTTTCAGATATTGACGAATGTAAGACGGGTACCCACAAATGCGACAGAGTTGGCACCTGCATCAACACTGTAGGTTCTTACGAGTGTACCTGTCCCGAAGGTTATTATCTGGATGACGAGAAGTGTAAAGGTAGGCGTTTTTTCTTTCTAAGTGCGACGTAAGTCGACAGTTATAAGAACGGCTGAAATTTCATGTGAAGGCCTGATTTGAATAGGTTAACGGCGTTTGCAAGGAATTAAGTAACCTGAAGATAGAGTGCTTGAAGAGAAATAGATTGGGTTCCCAACAAAGAAAGGAAGCTCTTATCTTGATAAGAATGCAGATAATAAAAAAGAGAAAGAACAAAAAAAAAAAGAAAAGAAATTATTTCCTTCCAACATCACACTACGTAGTATCTTTCTTTTTTGAAAATCAATTCTTGAGATAAAAGAAATACAACACTAAAAAGTGAGAAAAAAAGACTAAATAAGGTTCATATATATATATATATATAAATATATGTAATAATTGTGTCATCCACAGACAGCTATTTCCTTGTATTGCAAATCTCCAGTGTGGCTATAGATCATCCAACATCCAGTACCACGAGGTAGGATCGAAACTCTCGCTTCAGACCCAGAAGCAGACGTTTTACCCCCGCCCTACGCGGAACTGGACGAACTAAGCAATCTATATTTACTTATCCATAATTCCCCGTCTACCAAAGTGCTCTATTCCAGAATTGGAAGAGCATTGCATATAGCAGTAATAAACAGGTGCCCGACTTAACAGTGCTCAAACCTAAAGAAGGGAGCGTTGTTAATAATAATAATAATAATAATAATAATAATAATAATAATAATAATAATAATAATAATAATTATTATTATTATTATTATTATTATGTCCAACGTGCGTTTTGATACATTGGCAAAGGGAAAGTCTATATTATATGTATATATATATTTAAACTTTCCCCTTTGCCAATGTATTATATTGCCCGTGGGACAGTATTTTCCCTCTCATTTTTGACGCAATAATCATTTATTTTTGTTTCGGCTGTTTCATCGGGTATCAACATGAAGAATCAATTGGAAACAAATATCTTTCAATATTGTTTATATTCTTTATTACAAAAAACAAATGTTACCAAATGCTCTCAAAAACTGTATACACAATGTCGCAGATTTTTTTTTAACAAAGTCTGTTCTTTTTCTTTTTTCGTTTTTTCTTGTTCATCATTCAATCCTTGCGTTGATTAATCTCTTTTTGTCCAGGATATTTTGTGATGATTTCGCAACATCAGTTCATCGGATTATAAGGTATTGTGATATACCGAAAATCGTAATTTAATTGCAGCTCACCTTTCATGGAATGATAAATATTAGTTTCTCTGTGTGATTTTTAGGACTCGCGATAGAAGCTTCAGTTCACTTCTTGTATTAAAGTTCCCTTCCGGACATGGTTTCGCATATGATTTCTTGGGGATCCACGTTGTGAGCCATGAGATATATCTTGTACCAAGATTATCTTGGAGCAATTTCAAGTTCAAATTTGCACAAGTATTCAGTGTACATAAACTTTTTCCAATGTCAAAAAAGAGTGAAAGAAGATGACCGTGGCAATTAGTTGTTTATCTGGATCGTCAACCCCAAGATGCCCAATGTTTTTTTCTTATATACAAACCGTAAAATCTTTGAAGAACGTTTTATAGTTGTTTAGGTTAAAGTAATTAAGGGTGTAAGAACCCTTTTCATTCTAATCGGCTCAGTAGTTCCACAGTTCAATATTTTTTGCATGTTGATATACGGTTATTTACATTTTATTCGTAAATAAACAATCGGACCAACCGTAACTCACGATGTTTTAATTCTTGAGGTTTTGTTAACATTATAACTAGATTTCAGCAAAATCGGTCACGATTTGAGAATTTTTCCCCAATTGTAAACAAAAGCAGCGTTTTTCCTTATAAAATGTAAACAAACCGTAGGATCTACTATAACACGCGACCCCCAGGTAGTGTCCCTCTGCAAGGCTCCATACACTATTTCATTGAAATATATTGACGAATAACGAAGTTATCAAATTGAGAAAATGACACAACGAAAATTGATTTTTGCGCCCTCTGACTTCCAAAAATCAGAGGGGAGCATCGGTCATTCGGCGTCTCTTATTCTTAGCCTTGTGTTTCAACCTGAATCTTTTGTATTTTGCAGATATCGATGAGTGTGACATGGACACCCATAACTGTGTCAATAATTCTCGTTGTTTCAATAATCCCGGAGGATTTGATTGTTTATGTTGCGCTGGGTACACCAAAAAGGACGGTGAATGTGTAGGTACGTATTCTCTCCAGTCAACTAATGATGACCTGAGAGCAGAATGAATAAGATTTTCAGGATGTTGGTGTTCATATGCAAGTATCACGAAAATACCGGTAGACTCAAACACACACACACAAGTGACCCCAAATGACTAAGGACAGAGCTTCCTACATTTCGACAAGTGCTGCAAAATGATTGCGGAGGTGACAAGTCTGGTTAGACACTCACCAAAAACTGTCACATAACCAACGTCTTTTGGCAGCATATTGTGTTGAAGGTGATCAATTAAAGAATTGGGGAAAAGGGGTAATCAAGAAGAGTTGCTTTTTGTCGGGCAGTGATCACTAAAGAGGGTTGAATTAAAAGAAAAGGAAAAGCAGACACTAACTAAAGGAGCAATTTAACAAAGTCGCTTTGCAAATTGAGCCCCCACTGAAATCCTATTCAGGAGAGATATTTTCGCCCCCTGTCCCCCACCAATCGTTTTTTCTGTAAACATGATAAGGAGTATATATTTAAATTCTCAGTCATGTAACTCCATACATATATAGCCAACCAGACCAACTTGAAAACTGATAGAAACCCATGTTGACCGTTTTGTTGACGGTTCTTAATTCATTGTTAAGTAGTTGCTTAATCAAGATGCCTGCACGAAAAGGTGAGAATCCTTCAGACACTTTCTACACCTTGAAAAGAGAATGATTGATGCCGGCAAATTGGATATTCGAATATTCAAAAGTTTTCGCCCAGCGTAACATGAATAGCCTGCTTCTATGGTGTGGAAAGTGTCTAAAAAATTATCACCTTTTCATGTAGGTATCTTGATTAAACAACTAAATTACTGAACCATAAATACTTTTGTGACCCGTAGCTCGAAAACCATCCAATTGGTTGTGTTTCCAGCTAATTGGAGAAGGTCTAAATGGGGACTACCGACATTTAATGTGGATATAAGAAATTATCTACTAATACAGTTAAATTTGTATTTTATTTTAATTGCTTGAAATACAACTCCATTCAACTTCATTATAAAATAAAGATCTTTTCCAGGACAGACTGTTGATACTCCGAGAGGAAAAAAGGTTTTGGGGCATATTTGTGTTTTTTGTCACTCAACTACTATAGCAACTACTTATTACTGTCGTTTCACTGACCTTGTGATATGTGATGAAATAACGCCCTACATTTTCATAGAAATTAATCTTATTCGAAAATATCTTTGTGCAACTCGTAAGAGGTCTAGTTGTGGAACATTCTGATATAAAGGTTATTCTTTTCCCATGTTTAAAACCGGAGAATGGCCAGTAAGAATGAAGAAAATACAATCTTTTCTTTTCTTTTTAGGCTTTCATACTTTAAAAATGTCCACGAACGTTTCAAAATTCCCGGAACGTTTTGTAAATTCAAAACCTGCCCAAGTGAAATATCTTTGGAATAGACCCCTTTCCTCTGAGTAGAAAGCATTCTTCTGAAATAAGTTTTGATTTAAGCACCAGAAGCATTTCAAATTATCATGAGATTTTGTTGCTCTCATAGCAATATCGGAAGCTTTCTTTATCAGTTAAAATCAATTCTTGTGTGTGTTTGTGTGCTCGAATGTGTATATATGTGTGTGAGTGTGTGTGCTTGCATGTGTGTGAGTATGTAAGCTAGAGTGTGTTAGTATGAATATGTGTGCAAGTATGTATGTATGTGCATGTGTGTTGCGTGTGCAGGTATGTGCGTATGTAGTATACAAAACAAACTTCATTGGTATGAAAAATGCTTTTTGTTTCTCCCTATGTTAGTTATCTTTCTTATCGGCGCATCTTTTTTTCTTTTATTTTCAGAGAGTGGTGAAATCAAACCAGCTGAACAGACAAAATGCTGTGCTTGTTATGGCTACGTTTGTAAGCTGAAAGGAACGGTACGATAATAATTGGAGCTTTTTATAGCAAGACTTTGGCTTCTTCATATCTATCTATCTATCTATCTATCTATCTATCTATCTATCTATCTATCTATCAATCAATCTATCTTGGTTCTAACCAAATGCAATAAATCACTTTTTCACCCGAATTATCCACTACTCAGATTTGGATTAACTTAGAGTCAATCATCAACATCAATAAAAGATGGACTCATCTATAACCTCCCAAACCCTGACACCGATATCCCTGGGGACTTGCTGCATATCTCTGCTCAGCTATTTACTTTGTTAACCACTATTCCCATCTACCACAAGTCAAACACCATTTATAAATCTTTTTTGATTTCTGCCTATTTATGTTTGAAATTATTCGTCAATATTCATCATATATATATATATATATATATATATATATATATATATATATATATATATATATATATATATATATATATATATATGTATCATAATTCTCCTGCAATTTCTTCAAGTGAGTTGACCTCGTCTCACAAATGTCTATTTTCGAATCATTATTTTGAGTGCGCTGTCACCACATCATTATATATACCAAATCACCAAAGAATGGGTCAATTGTTTTTACCACAGGTGCGTACAACACACACACACACACACACACACGCACACATACGTAGACACACACAGATGCACGTGCAAATGCAAACACACACACACACATATATATATAAGTATGAATAAAAATACAATGCATCTACAACTAATTCTATATATCGTAAATCTTGTACACTTGAACGACGATTTACCGTTGTAATGAACAATATATCCTCAAAACATTGTCATTTCAGTATATTCGTATATATTCCAGAATATTCAAAAATTCAACACAGTGATAAAATAGCATCATATATATATATATATATATATATATATATATATATATATATATATATATATATATATATATATATATGTATATATATATATATATGTGTGTGTGTGTGTGTGTGTGAGAGAGAGAGAGAGATAGAGAGATAGAGGGAGAGGACACAGAGGTAATATATATATATATATGTATATAATGAGAGAGGAAATATATACATACACACACACACACACAGACACATATATATATATATATATATATATATATATATATATATATATATATATATACATACATATATATATATATATATATATATATATATATACATATATATATTAGAGAGAGAGAGAGAGATAAAGAGAGCGAGAGAGATTGATAATATATATGTACATATATAAATGATACATTTGCATGTATCAAATAGATACGACATTTACATATAGATAGCATGTGTATATATATATATTTTTGTCATAAAATATTTTGCTTAGTGGGTGGTTTGTGGGGGGGGGGAAGTGTTTTTCTATAAATTGAATGAATATTTTCAGTTAGTTCTTACTTCCCCCTTAAATCATCCATTTAGCAAAATATTCAATAAAAATAACTTGAAAATTAGTTTCAGTTCTCGTGAAAATTGTAATAAAATTATTACAAAACAACAATAATATTATTAGAAATAATATAGAAAAAGAAATCACAAATACAAATAAACTCGACTGCAATTTTCCAAATAAGAATAGTTGCCCCTGCAAAAAAAAAAATGTCTTAGATCTAATATAGTATACCAGACAGAAATATCATCCCAGGAAAAACCTTCAGAAACAAAATATCATATCGGAATTTAAAAAAAAAACCAAAACATCTAAATTTAGATTAGCTAACCATGTGTCATCATTCACAAATGAAAAATACAAAAATAATACATCTCTATCTGCATAATATTGGGATGGAAAATTTTGCAACAAACAGATACTTGTCAAAATATAGAAAATCCTGTTAATCTCTGCCCAAATGAGGAATTTGAAATATAAATTTTTGCTAAAATAACAAAAAACGTAGAGTAAATTTATTAAATAGAAGAAAATGAAATAACACTAAAATCCAAGCATCGTTCAAAATCATTTTTAACGAACATAATTTAGCAGCCCATAAACTAGTAAATTAAAGGTAACATAGACAGTTTATTTACATACTCATCATCCCAAAACTTCTAATCAACAATATCTATTCTATCACATGTTCAAGTAAATTAAGAACAATGCAATTCACTATGGTCGTAAAAGATACCAACATAGGCAATAAATTCAATGCCAAATGTCAAGGTCAAGATCGAAACATCCAACGATTCAGCATCCATTTACAGATAACTCCTACACCAAACTCACACCCTTTGATAAGTAACTTACAACCACCGGCACAAACATACACACTACTAAAAACAATAAAACAAAATGAATATTACCGGATTCCCCAAACAAGAATCTAAAAACGCTCACAATAATTCGCTTGATGAGGCCCAGATAGGGCAGAAACATAAACTTGTTTGTGTAGCGAATCCACTCCCGATTATATTTCCAGCTGTACTCTAAAACAACTTGACTCTCGGGGTATAGAGTTGAATGCATTGAGCACTTTATGGAACAAATCCATCACATATCAGACATTGCTTTATATCATATTATATCATGCTATATTGCAAACATGATCTTCACTCTATGTACCGTATATATATATATATATATATATATATATATACATAAAGAGAGAGAGAGAGAGAGAGGAAGGGAATATATATAATATATAGATAGAAGTTATATATATATATATATACATATATATATATATATGTACGTCTATTTGAATCTATCGATCAATCAATCTATTTCAGTACTTTTCGAGAACTAAATTTGCTTTTAAAAGAATCTCATTACTTCCTCCGTACTGATTAATCACTTCTTACTCATATCTATTTCAGTTTTCTTATAGATATTGACTTAAAGATGGAGATTTTTGTGTAGATAAATTGTTTCCTGATAAAAATCCGCACTATCAGTAGATATAAGGATTGCATTGAAAATGAAAAAAAAATATTCTTTTGAAATGAAAAGATTAAACAATTATGGCAGATTTTGATAAGAAAGACGAATTAAAGAACAAATTAGATTTCGGAATGGTCCGTGGATATTTTGGGTATAACTGGGGCGGGGGGCTTCCGTTTCATCTCTCCTCGAAATATCTGGTATCAAATGCATCAATAAACGTGCCCAGACAAACATAAATTGCGATAATCAATTAGGCTATTGCATTTTGCTATTTTAAGATGAGGCATCATCTTCCCGAATCTAAATGGCACTATAAATCATATTCTTTTTGTTGTTCTCATTCATACCACTACGTTTCGACTGATTCTTCTCCAGCATTTCTCGGGTGTACAATACACACACACACACACACACACACACACACACACACACACACACACATATATATATTTATATATATAAGTGAAAGTTTATGTCCGATAGAATATGATAATTATAAAGACTTGAGTTGGAACTCTATTTCATTCGGCACCGGTGTGAATCGAGTAGCAAATCGAAAGGCCTCAGACTGCAAAAATGAATAAAGGAGATGAACGTTCACCAAGGCAGCAGCCTAAACGCAGCTCTCTTCTTACCGTCTAAGTGACTAAGGGTGAGCAATATAAGCACATCTTCCCGGACCTCTGTAAGTGGGGGAATAACACAAACACACACACACTCACACACACACACACACACATATATATATATATATATATATATATATATATATATATATATGTATATATATATACATATATATATGTATATATATATATATATATATATGCTCAGTCATCCACTAAATTAACTACGCTCACTAACTGCGAATCACAGACCACACATAAATACACCCCAAATTTCTTCATAAAGACACAATTGGCGAAACGTTGGAATAAAAGGAATTATTTCTACCACAGACTTTCTGATATCATTTCATTCGCACATATTTCCCTGAAAAAGTTGGATGGCCCCCATAGAAATGCATCGAAATATGCTAACGGGATAATAACAAAATTCCGAGATGTAACCCCCATCTCTTGTGTTTTTCTCTTCACCTTCCAATTTTCACTTTCAACAACATATATAAGATAACAAACTATATCTATGACATAAAACATATATTAACATATAGCTGAAAGGGAGGTGTTGTTTGATCAACACTGCTTGGTGCCATGTTGATTTGACTGTTTTTTTTTCAATATCCCCGAAACAGTTACTTTGTAAACAACTTATGTTCTCAGCAAGAGAAAATTTACATATTGTACCATGATAACAAAGTATATATGAAACAGGGGAAAAAACACTGAAAAAAATTACATGAATTGCATAAACAGATATTGGGGAATAAGTGACTGGAAAGACAATAAAAAAATTTGAAAACGTTTCCTAATCGTTAGTGTTTAAAGCTGTAAAAATTCCAGGACTATATATATATATATATATATATATATATATATATATATATATGTATATATATATGTGCGCATGCGCGCGTGTGCACGTGTGTGTGAATAAATCAAGCCAAATAAAAGCATCAGTGAAGTTAAATGGAGGTTAAATGAAAGGACCTGTGGTAAGTAAAACCTACTTAAACCAAATTATTATTTATATAATCGATTTTGTTATTCTATTCCCTCCAGGTTTGTGGTACAGATGGTGAAACGTACAAAAGCATGGCTGACATGGTAATTAGTGCCTGTGAAAAGGGCACGGCCATCAAACTCGATTATAGACACAAGTGCGAAAGTAAGTAAAATAATAAATGTTATTTGTTTTGTTGCTACTTTTTGAAGAAAAGAAGAATTATCAGTTCAATGGGACCAGGTGCTTATTAGGTCCAAAATTGAGGGTCCCGATGTGATCATATTGACCAAAACCTACTATGTTCAAGCCGCACTCATACAAGGGTGGAATGTGACACTAGATCGAGTTTAACATGGTTGGGTTACGTGCCACTTTCGGACCAGACACAAATATTACTCAGACCTACGATCAGCCTCACAAATGCGTCAAGATAACTTGCAAACTTCCTCATTTTTAGGGAGGTTACTGCCCCAGGGTACTGTACTTTTTGGAAGCCAGGTAAATATTGAGATAATTTATGTTGTCTTAAGCAGAAGGGAATTTTCGAAATTTATTGAGCTCTTTTTTTTCTATCAACCTGTGGAAATCTGATTTCCTCAATGCTGTACACAAATATTCTGTGCTTCTGAAATCTGTCACACACAAAAGGTCTTCTTTTTTCCTTTGAGTTGAGTGTCCGTGCATTATTTCATTGCAGAAAGCTGCAGTCGCGTGAAATGTCCCAAATACCAAGTCTGTGAAATGGATGACGAGACAGGCAAGCCAACCTGTAAATGTGAACCATGTTCTGAAAGCGAAATCATAAAAGGTAAGTATTTGAGGAATATACGATTACATCCAGCATATATATATATATATATATATATATATATATATATATATATATATATATATATATTCAAGTGGTGAAACTTGGACCAAGGCTCCATGCTGCTATAGTGTTCGATCTATAGGCTCAATGGAGGGGGTTGGGGTTGAGTATATAGTTGATAAAAGAAATTATGCTGTGTGTGCGTACGTGTGTATCATCATCATCATCATCATCATCATCATCATCAGTCCTTCAATGCTCGTCGTTGGACATAGACCTTCCCCAGGATTTGCCACAATTCTTTATCATGGGCGTCGCAGAGCTAGTATTTTCTGAATTCATCAAGTTCATCTCTCAATCTTGTATTCTGTCGGCCTCAATTTCGTATGCAATCTCTCAGGATCAATGTTGTGAGTCGTAATGTCCATCGGTTTTCATTCATTCTCGCAACATGGCCTGCCCATTGCCATTTAAGTTTTCTGATAGATTCTATGATGTCTCAGACTCACGTTTTCTTCATTATATATTGTGCTGTCTTGGGATCTCTCCATGTAAGGTTGAGCATGATTTTCTCATGCGCACGTTGCATACTTCTCACTTTGCCGGTCTGCAATCTATAAGACGATAGTGGAAATCAGTGAAATTTTGGGAGGTTCTTGAGCGTTGATAATCACAACCGTGTTTTTGCTCATTTTCTCATCTCACATTTAGCTGATATATATATATATATATATATATATATATATATATATATATATATATATATATATATCGTTGTAATTTACATATGTTGAGTGTTTAGTATCTTGGTAGATAGATATGTTTCATTAGGTTTATTTCACAACTCTTTCTTGCCAGCGGCTAAAAGCGGTCTGCATTCAATTCTAAGTTCACTAACAAATTTAGATCACCTTTAATGTCATTTATATTCCTGTGTCATTATATATATATATATATATATATATATATATATATATATATATATGTATATATATATATATGTGTGTGTGTGTGTGTGTGTGTGTGCATTCACTGATTTTGATTTCCGTTAAGAGCCTATTGAGAGACACAAAACCAGATGGACAAAGTCCTTGGTACTGTCGAAAGGAGAACAAAAATCTCTCTAATCTCTCTAACAATCAGAATAAATTGTAAATTCATAACTAATCTCTTCTGGGCAACGCTGCAGTTTTCTAATCAATGGCCCTCACCAACGCTAGGATCCTTTGAGGTTGCTGCAGGGCCTGAAACTTGGAATTTTGCACACACGCTCCACTCAATGAGTAGGAGAAAGCATTGAAATAAATTCTGAACATTGGCGCAAATGGTCGCATTCTGTCACGTGCACAGGATGAACAAGTAGAGTCAGAGTTGAGCTTGACCCTGAAACAGCCAGTCTTGTCTAATTCCGTTACCAGATAAGCGAGTCATATCCGATTTCGAACGAGGTTTCGTATTTCAGAGTAAAATATGGTTTGATCGATCAGCTAACTGACATCCTCATCAGATACGATACAGTAACAAATTAGATTAATCTGAAGGCCTTTGATCTCGTTTGTTTGACCATGACTGTAACAATTGCTTCTCGAATGAATCTATGGGCACGGGTGGTAACACATTGGTGTGGGTGGAATTTTTTTTTGCCTAATGCAGGCCCAGTCTGTTCTTGAAGGTTCGGAGTGTACAGTGTGCCTGTACCACTGATCAAATAATTTTGGAGAAAAAATCGAAAGAAGGTAACAATTCCTTTCGATGCCAACATCCATAACGTCTATAACAAAAATTGCAAAATATCAAAACCACCGGTCTAAGGCCATGAAAAGCAACAAAAATTAAGATGAAAGAAATACTATAATCAAATATCAAAAATTGATAATTGTTGACAATTCTTTGTCGCATAAAAATTCAGAATAATATCAATAATACTAATATTACTAGTGTCCGTAATAATGAAATCAAATATTGTGCCGAGAGACCACGAAAATCAATTAATGAGTTTATATAATTAGATTTAAATCCTCCACCAACCGTAGGGCTCTCATTGCTCAGTTTGTAAGGGCAGTCCTGGATTAATCATTGAACAAAATAAACACGTGTTTAGAGCATCAAAAGAGAAGGAGCATCTCAGATTTCCTATAATTTCCTGCATTAATTATACATGGAGTTAATTCAAACATTCATATGATTCGATCGTCCACACAAATACTACTGTAGAAACCCGGGCATTATGCAAGTAGATAGGCTTCATAGGACAAAGCGAGTTAGAACCTTAATTTTCTTCTTCAGTTTCCAATCTGCGCTTTACGAAATGCATTTTAAATAATGGAAATACCTGAAGTACAGAAGTGAATCTGAATTTTGTTTTATGTTGCAGTTCCCGTGTGCAGTCAAGTAAATGTCATCTATGAGAGTATGTGCGAGTTCAAACAGTTCCAGTGCAAGTTCAATATTGAACAAGTCATTCTCGACCCAAAACAGTGCAAGCCAGGAGGTATGTCAATGAAAAATTCTATGAAACTTCGATGTTTATTGTATACTTAAAAAAATAAGCTATTTGATGGACTTTATTTCTGTCTGTAACGTTTGCTATGGGTATAACCATCTATAACTTATAGAATCAACTTCTTTTTTTTCTTTCAAATTTTGCAGATAAAACATAGGTTTCGACGGGTTTAACGTAAATTAGAGAAAGACGGATGCATGCAATGTTTTTGATATTTTAAAGTGTCAAAACCAGAACTTTAAATATCAAGGGCGTGCGTAATAATAAGTAAATGTATATATAGTCTCGAGAAAAAACATATATATATATATATATATACATATATATATATATATATATATATATATATATATATATATATATATATATATATATATATAATATGATATGATGTATATATATATGTATATATATATATATATATATATAAATAATACACATATCTGATGTATATAAATATATATGCATGATACATATATAATATGATCTATTTATAATCTATATATTATATGTATAATCTATATATATGCATATAATATATGTTGTATACATACAATACATATAGTATTTATTTAATATATATATGTATATATATATACTATATATATGATATATACAATATATGTATATATATATATATATATACATATATATATACATATACTATTTACATATTTATGATCTATAATATACTTATGATATATCATATATCTAAAATATATTTATGATATGCAATAAGTATATCTATAATATACATACATCATAACATTTGTACAGCTTAAATTTCTTACTGCATATAATGCTAAACGTTCTTTGAATAATACTTAAAATCCTGAATATAAATAGCTTGTTGCAAGTTCTCAATTTCAGGATTTGCATTTTTATTTCCCTGTTAGAAGGAGACAGTGCCGTCGGGCCATGGATGCCATGGAGCCCCTGCAGCGTCACCTGTGGGAAAGGAGAGAAAACAAGAAAAAGAGAAGCTTTGAGAACTTTGGACGAATTTGAGAAAAATAGCCTGCCCCTCAGTGCCAGTGCTGACTGCTACGGAGATCCTTGTCCAAACGGTTTGTTCTTTTATCCTCTAACTCAATTCTTCTCAAACTGTGTGCTGCGACACTCCAGCATGTCGCCAATAATCCTCAAGTGTGTAACAGAATTACATATAATTTAATTTATCTTTCTAAAGATTTTTTTTCTAAGTCTGTTGAACTGCTTGATAAACATCAAATAATGTGTGGCAAAAAAAGTGTTTTTTTAAGTGTGTCGCCCATGCGAAACATTTAAAAAAGCTTTTCATCAATTGAAAATATTGTAATGAATGGTTTATTTCATGATGTTTAAGAGTGAGTTCAAGTCGCGCCCGAGGTGGCTTCTTTGCCCCCAAGTGGAATTTACCGGCTGAGGAATAGATCGGCTTTAAAACGTTATTTAAAAAGAAAATAAGGGTCAAAAGTTAGAAATTATTAGTCAAAACAAATGATAGAATATTCGTAGAATAAAAATACTTCATATCCCGATTAAGAATAGATTACAACTACTAATACTACCAGTGGAAGTAAAAACACTAACGCCGATCGAAGGGTGATTGGGGGAAAATAATGAGTGGCTAATTTTGATCTTATGTCAGCGGTGAAGCAGCTGTCACGGTAAGACAGACGTCTGGAAGCGAAAAAGATCCGAATTAAAGCTTGATCTCTGTTTCTGGTGAAGAGTTTTTATTGGAAATTTAGTGAAAAATGATGGTCTCAGTCGGTACAACGGGAAACGACTAAAATCATGAAACAAATTAAAGTACAAGACCTGTTGTCTCAGAGTCAAACTTTACTCTGAACGCAACTATTCCAGCCAAAAAACAAAAATAAGTTTCCCCTACTCACTGACGGGGTTCGTATGTGCAAAATTATTAAAAAAAAAATACTATGGACTGTTAGGGCTGGGAACAGTCGAGAAAAATGAAAGGATTGTAGTTTAGCAAGAAAGAGAGAAATACTAATATATTCTGATTAAAACAATCTGTTTAGCGACACCAGATAAATCAATCTAACGTCCATAGCTATCCATTTTCTCTTTCTCTCTTTAAGTATCTCTCTCTCACCCCATTTTTTCTCGTTTTCGTCCTTTCTCTCTTTTTCTCTTTCCGTCTCTTTCTCACTTTCTTTCTTTCGTCAATTGATGGCATGGGCATAAAATTCGTCTCACTCTCTCTCCCCACTGCAGCATGAGAAGGGATAAAAGACACAGGACTTCAGGATTCAGAATCGAATCATCAATTATCTTTTTTTTACTATGGTCAACCCAAAATACATCGATAGTCTTTGCTTTAAAATCAAACAAAATCCTCACTCACAGAGAGAGAGAGAGAGAGAGAGAGAGAGAGAGAGAGAGAGAGAGAGAGAGAGAGAGAGAGAGAGAGAGAGAGAGAGAGAAAGTCAATCAGTCCTTCGACTGCCATGGGCCAGGGCCCCAATCTGTGACTACTTGCCAATCTGTCGTTCTACCCTAATTCTCTATCTTTTGCTGGTGACCAACTTTTGGTCCCTTAACTTATAGGCGAGGTTTTTTTGTATCGCTAACCCTTTTACTAAATTAATATAGTCTCTTTTTCACCAGATACCAGAACTAAATGATCATCTACCCTTTTTTCTTCTATTATCCTCCTGCTTTCTTTCGTTTCTCATGCAACCATACCAACTGTCTATCCATCTTACTTTCACCGTAACCATCCTTATACACAGTCCTTCTTTTAAACCTTTTTTGCTTTCGTTCTCCTAATGTCTTTTTAATTAAGTAGCTGTGACTGGCTATCCATCTGCAGGGGTTCCCAGTGATTGCACTTCATCTTGTCATAATAAATCTACATAGAATGTTTCTATCAACCGTTTACTTTTTAACCAAGTATGTAAGTATAGTTCTCATACACCCACGCACAAGTATCTTTAATAAAAGCGTCATTTAAAAATCAAATCAAATATCTAAGGATAAAAATGAAATATTCAATTTAAGATCCCTATCAGCCTCCATATTGTAACACGGTTCCTGCTGAAGAAATCAAATCAAATCATGAGGTAGTCGTGCAGTATACGTTTATGTAGTGAGGAATTATCAAGACTATTGCTAAAAATGTCACTGTGTTTCGCGGAACCCCTGGAAAGGTCCTGTTGAACCCTGGTGTTCTGCAGAACACAGTTTGAATTCCTCTGATCTACAAGAACAAATTTAGGAACGAAGTGTAATATAGAAGAACCCTTCCCCACGTGGTTTAAGCATCCATTTCTTGTCACTCACAATAAGACCAGTCGGTGGGTGGGAAGCTTGGCTTGAATTATTTAGCGAAGTTCAGATATCGGTTACCGCCCAGGATTACAACGGGTGGCTTTCAACATGATATCCTATCCGTTTATGGCATTCTGGAATTCTGGTATTCCCAGTCAGTCACCCATCCTGTTACTGACCAGGCTCTACGTTGCTCAACTTCGGTGATCGTACAAGAACCGGTGTATCCAACGAGATCAGGCCGTAACCTCCGAGGCGGTGAATTCATACATCCTCCTGTTCATAGCAAATCTAATTAGCTTGACCGATAGGTGAAGAGAAGCCGTTGCATTTACGTTCCGGGCAACAATTATCGTTAGGCTTCTTTATGAACATGGACAGTTACTTCCGAAATGCCTTTATTGTGCTTAAATGATAGATGTAATTAGAAATAGCCTGATCCATGATTAAACCACCATCTACGTATGTACAATGCATGATGTTTCTCTCCACGTTTCTATCTATCAAAGCCCGTCAACCAAATCTGTCGGCATAGGTTTCTTTAGTTTTGAAGTCAGTCTGTCTGACTGGTTGGCTGTCAAAAAAAAAAAAAAAAAGAAAATAAATAAAATGTAAACATTCATCCCTTATTACATCAAAAAAAGAAGCATCTTTTTGTTCTTAGAAAAGTTGGGGTCCAATTTGCGATGTACGTCTATCCTAAAGCGGTACCTTAGATTGTGTCCAGCTACACTCTTTGAGAATTCAGACATCTGTAGTGATCACTGCCCAACAAAAAGCGAGAAAAGCCACTTTATCCTTTTTATTTTGCTATTTCTAACTGATCCTTCCGTCATGACATGCTGTCAAAAATTGTCGGCCACTTAACGTTTTCTATTGAGTCACTAACCTGACTTGTCCGTCAGTCTGTCTATCTATCTATCTCTCATCTATCTATCTATCTCTCATCTATCTATCTATCGATCTATCTTTCATAACTCTCATCTCTCCAAACTTTCTGGACTTTTTAATGCCTGTAGTTTTTACGATGCAGTATCGAAGACTGGAGAAATTGGATCGATTATTCATTTCATCTTGTTGAGGCACAACAACGACGTGATATATTTCAAAATGTTTGCTTATGCACTATTTTTAGTGGAATAGCACTACGTACGGTTTGATAATAATTGTTCGCTAATGTGACTCTGTATAGCGCTGTTCTGTTTAGTTCTACATTTTTCAGGAACGTTTTTAGAATTCGAACCGTGGTATTGGAATTAATGAATTGCTACATCCGCTTTTTGCATAGGTGCCTGCGCAAATCATAAGTGCAAGAGCGAACTGGAAGAGTGTGTGACAGTCGATGGAAAAGCCGAGTGCGAATGTCCCAATTGTATAGGTGAAGGGAAGGAACCAGTGTGTGCTCGTATCTACGTTGGGAAGTACGCCTTCACCGAGCAGACCCTCAAGAATCCGTGCGACGCCAGGAGAGCAGCATGTCTCATGGGGCATGGCCTGAAACTCGTGGACGAGGTTGCATGCGGATGTAAGTATTTTATGCGTCAAGTTAACCTAAGTCTTTCTTTTTAGGTTCATGTTTGGGAAGGACTGGACTTAGGTGGAACTGCCTGCAAATATGATTTTCCGTCCATCGTACGAAACTGCAGCTTTGAATTATTTCAATTACTTTTGTTCATTGTTGCCAGTTTATATATTTTATATCTAATTTTAGATATATTGCAAATTTAGATTGCCGCTGATCAAAACAACTTCAAATACCTCAGTGAGATACCTCGGGTGCGTGCATCCCATCGAAATTTCAAAATATTTCCTGTACAACTTAATTTCAGAGCTGGGAAATTAGATTTAAAATGCAAAAATTGGCAAAGCTAATGCTAAAAGTTGAAAATAAAAAAATGTAAAAATTTATCAGATGTCAAAATTAAAAGTCTGTTTCAAGTTATTTATGATATCAGTAATAAAACATGAAATCATCATCATCATCATCATCATCATCAGTCTTTTAGCGTCCGTCGTTGGACATAGACCTTCCCCAGGATTTGCCACACTTCTCTATCATGGGTGTCACGGAGCCAGTACTTCCTGACGCCCATGATAAAGAAGTGTGGCAAATCCTGGGGAAGGTCTATGTCCAACGACGGATGCTAAAAGACTGATGATGATGATGATGATGATGATTATTATTTCATGTTTTATTACTGATATCATAAATAACTTGAAACAGACTTTTAATTTTGACATCTGATAAACATGAAATAGTAAGAATAAAAGCTGTGTGCATGTTTGTCCCCTGCATCATGGGGTGTGCGCATATCCCTGGTTGAGAACTGCTGAAATACAACATTGTTATTTTCAATTAACGTTACTCCATGCTTCCACGGAAAAAGCTGCTTTTTTTTTTGACTTCAGCAAACATTTTTAGATATAGAATTGAGAAAATAACTCGCTTTGCAATGTTTATGTTTTGACACTCTTTTCCTAGTTCTCAACTAATAGATCTTGTTTTCTGGTCTTCCTGCTTGGATGGAGTAGTCTGAGAGTCTCAGGGTAAATCATGGCTTTTACTGCCCAGGAAAGTCTTTGGTTTGTGCTTGTGCCATTCGTGTACATGGCCGAACACCAGTCGTTTGCATAGTCCCCAATGCATGACCATTGCTACCCTGCCATGCCTTCCCTTGTACTCCTTCTTGGTCAATTTGCTACATTTTCTGGTTATGTCATCAATCTTCTCGTTCCCTTGGAGGCGGCATTCACTGCTTTTCTGGGTTCTGTCAATCTTCGCTTTGACATACTTGTCCTTGTGTTTCTCATCAAGTATCTATTTTGAGCTGTAATGTTTTGTTGAGTTTTCATCTCAGTAATGATTGTAGGCTTTCACTAGAGATCAAGTGACAGCAAGTCTCCCCAATACTCCAGGCCTCACCTCGGTATTGAAGGCGATTTCAATCGTGGTGTTGTCTGGAGAGTCACACTCCACCGCATTCCTTGTCCTTTCAACTTTTTTGCTGTTTTTTTCCGGGACTGTTCCCAGGGCTCCGAACACTTTCGTTACTACTTATGTTCCATAATGTATGACAGTTATCTGGCAGCGTTCAAATACTTATCCAACTTTTCAGTTTCAGTCAGCTTCATTTGGCGGTCTGCCAGAACACAGAAATCCATAATCTGACGCCTTCTCATCTTCTTGTGAACTACAACTAGATCTAGTCTTCTGGCTTGAATCAACCCCATCATCGTCGTCGTCGTTGTTGTCTTTGTTTTTTCTTATGTTTTCATTTAGTCTCCCTAAGCAAGGCTTTTTGGTCATAATTCACATCAAAGAGTTAGTATGAAAGGAAATATTATTAGTGCCACAGAATTGCCAATAATGAAAGGAAAGGAAAAAAAACCCATCTTAAAATTGGTTATTGGTGTTAGAATTCTGAAGTTGGAAACACCAAAATGTAACGTTTGAAATGAAGACTAATATGATTAAACTGGGTAAGTCATTTGTTCATTCTTAATTTACACGTGTCGAAATTGTCGGAAAATCATTCACAAGGGAGTTTATTCTACATAGATGTTCTTCAGAAGAAGCTATTTGTCTGAAACTCGCATCGAGTCCTTCATATATCTAAAAAGTATCATCATCATCATCATCATCAGTCTTTTAACGTCCGTCGTTAGACATAGACCTTCCCAAGGATTCGCCACACTTTTCTATCATGGGCATCGCAGAGCCAGTACTTTCTGAATTTGTCTAGCTCGTCTTTCCATCTTATATTCTGTCGGCCTCGGTTCTGCATGTGATCTCGGAGGATCCATGTCGTGAGTTGCAATGACCATCGGTTGTACGCCATTCGTGCAACATAGCCGGCCCTCTGCCATTTGAGCTTTTTAATGGATTCTATGATGTCCCTGACTCCTGCCTTCTCCCGGATGTACTGTGCTATCTTATAGTCTCTCCATGTGAGGCCCAGCATAATTCTTTCATGTGCACGTTGCATAGTTCTCGATTTGCGGATCTGTCTCTTGGTTAGGTTCCACGTTTCAGCTCCATAAGTGACTATTGGGAGGATGCATTGGTTATACACCCCCCCTTTTTTTAGGATTAATGGGATCTTCTTATTTTTGAAGGTTGAGCTTTTGACCTGATAATTCCTGGATAGGACGGGGTAGGGAATGTTGTTTGTCCGGATACTTCTCATGGAAGTATCAGTGGGAACCTGGTAACATTACGGCGATGAGGCGGTGATCGTTGTTGTTGTTGTTGTTGTTGTTGTTCTTTGATGTCTGATTTCATTCATTGCCTCCCAATTTCCAACCAGAAATCTAACACAGGCGACGATCTTATCACTTGATAGACGGTCACAAATTATAGTTATCAAACTCTCATGTTTCATCTAAAAATCATCACAAGATACCGCTGTACAAATTATCACTTAACAGAAATAGCAGAGTAGTATTTAAGATTGGTATAGAATTATTCATAAAAAAAGAGTATGAAGATATAATACACACACACACACACATATATATATATGTACATATATATATATATATATATATATATGTAAAACTATGAAATTTCTACTTTTGATGATGAAGATGATGATGATGATGATTATTATTATTATTTCTATTATTATTGTTATTATT
>OY735226.1:7362959-7525459 GCA_963457665.1 Thysanoteuthis rhombus | reverse complement strand
GCAGTGCCTGCGCAAAGAATTTCCTGTATCTCATACTTAATTATCCAGATATTTGTCAACAACTTTTTATGACCCCTATGGGCTCCAGTAACAACGGATAAAGTTTCAGTTATGATTTGCTGAAAATACCAAGAGGTATACGAAGCCTACAGCCGTGAAACCTTGAGTATTGATTCTCAGAGGTGTTATTCCAGTAAGTATGAGTTCTATCGAGTACATATGAGAATTTCCTTTGTTTCTGACAGGGGATATTCTAGACATTGGAAGGACCGTTTCTAACGAATAAGCATAACGTTATAGTTATATTATAAATTAAACTCCCGGCTAAGACCTGAAAAAAACTTACACATATCTCAAGGGAACGAAGGTCATTTAGATTGAGTGGATGGAAAATTCCTTGCAATGTTTTTTTTCTTATTTACTCAGGCCTCCCAGATTAAGTAGTTGAGTATATTAAAGTATTTAAATTTTTAGTTTAAAAATGTATCATATTTAGATTTTATGAATACTAAAAACAAAATTGGACCCTTATCGAAATGAATGCGGTGAATATAAAAAAAATGTATAATAAATTACACTTGTTGAACATTTTTTTGCTTATGTAATTAACCGCTCGGATGGCGGTGTACTTTGTACGTTTTCTTCAGAAGATCATGAGTCCTTTTTCCCGGTTTAAACGAAGCGCCAGGAAAACAATTGATAGGACAAATTTCACCGTGTACTTAGCAGCTAAATGAGTACACTTGAGCTTTGAGATTAGGGCGGAAAGACAAGACCACACTTTTTGAAATCACAAAATTAAGACACCCCTGAAGTCCTTCCATGATGATTTGCCAACGTTGAAGTCTAGGTTAAACAGAAGCCCCAATGACAGAGAAGCAGTTGTGAAAGGGTTATGTGTTCTGCAATGCAGTGGAGGAAGCGTTGGATAAAAAAAAATGTGTTAACAAAAAATTATGATAACTGTTCTTCAGAATTTTATTTGTTATTTCGTAAAGGGAACAAAAATTACAATAGATAAAGTCTAAATGCAGACTCTTCTGAAATTGGAAGCTTTATTTCTAAATATTAAGTATCACATTATAGTTACGATGTAAATAGAATCAGCCTAAAATCTGATGCTTTTTAATCAAAACTTACGAAATTCCTGTGGAAACATAAAAATGTTCTTGGCGAAAATTTAATTGGTTATAATTATTTAGAAGTCGATCTTCAGATTTATGTAGTAAATTGCATTGAAGTATTCACATGAATTTAGGCTTTAAGGGAAATTTTTTTGAGAAAGCAATCGAAGGACAACGTGCAATTTATTGCCTTATTAAAATAACAAAGAAACAAACTGTCAACATAGGTTTTTTCAGTTTTCAAGTTGGCCCGACTGACTGGCAACCTGCCTGACTATGTATGTATGTATGTATGTATGTTTGCACGTATGTATGTATGTATGTATGTGTACAGGCTGCACAACTGGAACTAACTGCTTAAAATTTCAACATTCACTCCTTTTCATGTCTTGAGAAAACGATTTTTAATTTAAAAAAAACCCCTCTAAATAAGGCTTCAGCGGAGGGTTCAATTCGCAATGCAAGCTTATGCTGAATTTGTTCTTTACTCTTTTTCTATCATTTGGACTTTTGTACTAACCACTTGTACAACAAAATACGAGAGAAGTATCTTACCCACTGATCACCCCTTTCCTAAAATTTTTGAATATCCACCCCCAACTCGGCATACTGCCAAAATATATCAGTCACGTGGTGGTTTCTGTTTAGTGACTAACCTGACCTGTTTCTTTGGTGTTTTATTTTCACTTGATTTACATATGCAAAATCTTTTGGGGACAATTTCGCCATATACTATACGCAATTGAACACAGTATACGTACATATGTGTTAGACAGAGCAATAAACCCAGATCAATAAAAAGAATTAATGAGAACAATAATCCTACTTTTGCCTTATAAAAGTTATTACGTTTAATGTATGAAATTTCTATGCAAGCTTTTTGAAGACAGAGGTTGTAAAAGCAGGACAAAAAAGTAAATGGAAAAAATTTAAGAAAACGAAAAAAACAAAACAAAAAACACTCAATAGAAACCATCATGGAACCAACGTCTTTTGGGAGCATGTCGTGTTGGGGGTTATCGATGAAAAAATAGAGAAAGGGGTGAGCAATAAACAAATCACTTCTCTTAAGTTTTGCTTGGCAGTAGGCACTAAAAAGTCCGAATTTTCAAGAAAAAAAAATCAAACTAAGGGATCAATTTAGCATAAATTTACATTGGAAATTGAACGTCTACTGAAACCTATTTAGGGGAACGGATACAAAAAAGCAAAATAAGATTTTTTTAGCAAACATAATAGGGAGTAAATGTTCAAATTTTCGTCCCTTTAGCTCTATTATTTTCAACTGCTCCTCTACGCTAGATTCAGACATACATACGCACGTACATACATAGCCAGCCGACCAGCCAAATAAACAAACTTAAAAACTAAAAAAAAAACAATTTGACCGTCTTGGTGATAGTTACATGCTGCAAGAATGTTAGAAAACCGCTGGACGTCAGAACTCACAACGTAGATCTCTGGAGATCATATGTGAGACTATTGCCAGCAAAATATAGAATGGTGTGACGAACTGAACACGTTCAAGAAGTATTGGCTCCACGACACTAATGATAGAGACCTATGGCGAATCTGGTTTTTGGTTGACGGTTACTAAAAAAAAGAGACCGACTCAGGAGAAGAGAAGCCATGTCTTCTGTTATTATTTACAATTGTCTCTATCAATTTTCACCCAAATACCCAGCTGCAGAAACAATCAATCTCATGCACCTGATCTCAACGTCATCAAAAAAAAAAAAAAATCCCCACCAGCGTTATCTGGAGACACTAATTCTATTTCCTTATCTCCTCTCACTTCGCAAAGCTTTGATGTTTATTTCCAATGGAATAAGAAAGACGCAATTTACTCCGTAATACACACACAGAGACACACACACACACACACACACACATATATATATATATATATATATATGTGTGTGTGTGTGTGTGTGTGTGTGCACGTATGCGTGTGTATTTTTCATTGAATAATATCGACATTTCCTGTCGATTCATTTCTTTTGTGAGTTTATCCTGTTTTCCAAAAGTATTCTTTATCGCTGGTTCAAAGGAGAAAATACACTTTTGAAAGTCATGGTGCTATTTATCTAATATGTTTTTTAAAATCATTTTTAATCTTCTAAGTACTTGAACATTTCAACCTTCAAACCATTCAAACAATGCAATTCAAAATGTACAATATATATATACATTGTGTATGCAATATATATATATATATATATATATATATATATATATATATGTATGCAATGTATAAACAAATATGTACAAATGATGTAAAGAACTAAGGTATCCCTCCCTCTACATATTTAGATACATATGAAGTAAAAAACTCACTAAGGTATGTATTTGTGGTAAAGTAGTGAATAACTAACTAATATACATAAGTGTGTGCGCGCACACACACACACACATACATATATATGCTTGTGATTTTTAAAAACTATTTACTTTTTTAAAGTTCACTCCATACATACATGCATATATATATATATATATATATATATATATATATATATATATATATATATATATATATACTGAAGAAGAGAAGTGAAGAACTGGAATGAAGTACGCACATACACATAAGGCATATATATATAGATATATTTTAGTGAGACCTTAACTTTCAATACGACTCAATATGATTTGCAAAAATAAAAAAAAATGATATTAGATAATGTTTGAAAGTTTTTCATCATCTTCAGTTCTAGCAATCAGCAATAGGATCCTACCTAGGGAGAAGATCGTACAGCAGCATAAATTGAAGTGATCTTATAGGGCAACGGTTTTCTGAAAAGTAATATTCTGAACGTATCGCCAAAGATGCCAAAGTGTCTTAAATAAAATTGGTGGCAATTTGGGAAGGCCGTGTTCTTGACAATCAAGACAAAAATCCTCATATGATTTTCCAAAGGTCGCAGAACCTAATCATATATTTATCGGACAACCCCTACCAACCTGATTTTAATTAAACGGCAATTGAAACAAAGATTGATTCAAAGAGAGAATTTATTCGTATGAAAATCATAAAATAAAAGAGAATTTTTTCAAGTGTTATGAATTGTGATCGATATGAAATTATTCTATCAAAGCCGATTAATGCCAAGAATGTAAATGCCTCTCAGACTCAAGTATCCTTTGAACATACGCTTTAACATAATTATTGAATTCATATACCTGACAAGGTAATCTGTCCGATGCGACACTCATTTATATTTGCGCTAACTTATTATTCTAAAATTGGTCAATACAATAGAACAACACTCATCAAATGTGGTGAAGGGTTCTATGTGTGTCCCAGCTCTCCTGGGTATATCGAGTTGTCTACAGGCTTGAAAATCAGCATCTAAAAATGCTTTTTAAAAGTCCTTTGGACCTTATTTTGACAGGTTTAATGATGACATCTATATTTTCCTGGAGGTAGATGTTTGTAGATGTTTCTTTTTACTCTATTTTAGAAGTTTCCCATCCTGTGATGTCATACATAGAATTTATTCGGACCACATTTATCCTTCGATGGAATCTTTTTTTTTTTTTAATTTTTACATGACTTCAAATTTTGGCTCTCCAGTTTTTCAATTATGGACTTTAATGGCGAGTTCTTGAATTTTTTTTGAAAGCCACCTAATATCAGGGAAGTCCAAAATTTCTGGTTTCATTTGTTCCGTAATATTTCAACAGTGGCAACTTCAGCTAATCTTGTTTGCTGAGAAGTTATCACCCTTGCAAATTATGTTTTGGTGAACAAGCACTTACCGGTCGTTAGAGTGCTGTGGGTTCTTATCATCTCTAGGGCAAAAGGAGTTACTAATCCCTTCAGTTAATGCCTCTTTCTCTGCGAATAATCGTGACGTACTGAAGACCTAGGAGTGGGACGCTGCGAGATACGTGTGTTGGATTTAGTTTTTTTTACACTGTGAGCTCACGCAAATACAACCAGAATTCGAACCTAGTTCACCGATTTCATTTTGCCGTTTAAGCATATCGAGCAACCATCATCCAATTAGTTAGGTTATTATTTTTGATTCGTCGAACAGAAATAACAGTTAGAAGAATTCGGCAATAATTCAGTTTCAATATTAGAGATCATCAACCAAAACTGTCAACAGGTTTCTTCAAATTCTAAATTAGTCTGGCTGGCTGGCTGACTGGCTGACTGGCTGGCTGACTGGCTGACTGGCTGGCTGACTGGCTGGTTCGCTATGAGTGTATCATGCGCACAGGCAGCAGCAATGGAGCTAGAGGGCCGATTATTCGAACATTTACTCCTTAGTATGTCCGGAAAGGATTTCAATTTACAATGTAATTTAAAGCTAATTTAGTACTTTAGTACGTGTCCAGAAGCATCGTTGTTTGAAAATTCAGTTTTTTTAGTAAACACTGCCCAACAAAATGTAATGTCAAAGGATCAATTTATTCATTCATCTACCTTTTTTCATACTTTAATTGATCACCCTCAATACAACATGCAGCCAAAAGACGTAGATCATGTGACAGTTTCTGTTGAGTGACTAATCAGACCTATTTCTTGTAATGTCTGGTTTGGAAAAGTGAAGTTTGCCTGTAATTATTCTGCTTCCGAGCCGTCTCGGCGATAATTGAAGTCGGCAGGTGAATACAATGGATATTTATGCAGGCTCCTCGGTGTTATACACATTGCAAGTACTTGAATGAACTGATTGCCATAGTGATACTGCTTGACAACTGTGTTAAGAAGTGTTCCGGAGGAAATCAGCATTCAAAATTGCTCGTTTCGAAAATCAGTGTTTGGCACTACTTGTCTAGAAAATCAGCGTTTGACATTGCTCGTTTCAAAAATTCAGCCTTCGACATCGTTTGCCTTGAAAATCAGCGTTTGGCATCGCTTGTCTCAAAGATCTGCGTTTTTTATTGTTTGCCTTGAAAATCAGCGTTCGAAGTTGCTTGTTTTGCAAATCTGCGTTTGGCATTGCTTGTCTAGAAAATCAGCGTTTAAAATTGCTCGCCTAGAAAATTGGCGTTTAAAATCCTGATCTCAAACACTCGTCAAAGACGCTACGGGCAAGTACGTAAAGATTTTGACCACTGAACAGTTAGAAAGTTAAAATCAGCTTATAAGTATCTTGTGGTTTAACTGTTTAACTCTGTATATGCTCAAATGGATAGAAATAAAATCGATATATGTATATACATGTTTGGATCGGCATATCTAAGAGATACATGAATAAAATATTTATATTGTTTTTGGAATGTCTGACACATTCAAGGGCAAAACTGCTGATGATCCTATATTAGAATAAAACTCCTTAGGATGCAAACTTGTAAATTAGGAAAAAAACCAAATCCTGTGAAAAACATGGAAAACAATGGAGACATTACATTAAAAACTAAGTGACCTGCATGACGTAACCGCGTACGTGTTTTGGTCGGAAGGAATTTCCTCTTTCAGCTTTAACATTCATCAACAACTTGAGACTACGAAAGAGCAAAGTTCCCAAGACTACATTTATATATATACATATCATTATCATTATTATTTCTTGTTAGAGTGATACAAAAACCGTGTAAGGACAGGATATCATTTCTAATGAGAGTTTCTATATAATACAACGCTATTTATAATCATTCTGTCGGATCATATATATCCATGCCCTGATGCATATATATATATATATATATATATATATATATATATATATATATATATATATATATATATGTATACATATATATATATATATATATATATATATATATATATATGTGTGTGTGTGTGTGTGTGTGTGTGTATATATATATATATGTGTGTGTGTGTGTGTGTATGTGTTTGTGTGTGTGGATATGTGTGAGCACAAGTGAGTGTGCATGTGTTTATTTTCATTCTCGGTTGAAATACATAAAATTTCCCATATCATCCTGAAATGATAACCCTCGGACAAAGCATAGTTTCAAGGTTAGAAGATAATTACATTGGTGACATAGCAATATCCCACGATACCACCAGGCTCTTTTGTATAATACCTCAGTTGTGTAGCTTGAGATATGCTTGTCACATCTAACCGGATAATATCAGTCTGCTTTAGAGGTTTCGTGATATGATTATTTCTGAGCAATTAATTCCCCAGAAACATGAAATATTCTGAGGGTGGAGAAACTGCGTCATTCGATTCCAACGTATAAAGAGTGACCTTTATTTTTTAGCTGCATCACGGGACAAATACGCGTCCGATACACGGTTCTGTCAACTGTGCATCGGCCCTCTAGTTATCTTGTTCAGAACTGGCCTCAGATAAGTATTTCCACCGCAGAACGTCTTCAATGTCCACGTTAAAGTCAGGTCAATTTATTTCTCTGTCAATGTGACCTAGAAGGAAACCATCGCCGAGAACAACACTGCGCGGAATGAGTTAATGAGGTTACAAGATCGTGACTGCAGCCATGAACGAGCTTCATTTGTAACGATTATTTATTAGATGGCATAATCAATATGACTTTTATCTTAGCATTTAATGAATGAATGCAGGCGAATTATGAAGCCTCTTTCTCGGCTGTTTCCATTTGCTACGCTTCTCCCTGTAAGGTCACGTGTTTATTTCATTATTCAAACTCCATTTGTAACGATCTTATCTAACTAACCGGAATCAGAAGTTCTCTGAAAACAAAGGGATTTTTTGAAAAATATGTGACCTCATTCAGCGTTGATGATTTCAGGATATTTTTATTCTCCTTTTCTTTCGTTTGTTGAATTGCAAATTCGTTTTTGTATCTTCTGTGCGTTCGTCAAATTCTCTCTCTCTCTCTCTCTCTCTCTCTCTCTATATATATATATATATATGTATATATTTATGAATATATATATATATATATATATATATATATATATATATATATATATATATATATATATATATATAGTAGAATATGGATTCACTACACACACTAGCTCATGTTTCTGCCCTCTCAGGGCCTCGTCAGGTGAATGATTGTCTGTGTAGAGAATCCACATTCAACTATTTATTTCCAGCTCTACTCTAAAACAACTTAACTTCAAGAGTAAAATGTTGTATGTATTGAGCACTCTATGAAATAAATCCATTACATATCAAAAATGGCTTTATATTATTTATATATTATCATATTATGTTATATTACTAGCCTGATTTGTACCACATGTACAATATATATATTGTTCCGTTGTCTAGTGGAGCAGCCTCTGGGTCTGAAGTGAAGGGTTCAATTCTGCTTCGCGGTACTGGATGGGATAATGGAAAGTCTATGGCCGCACTGAAGAGATGTAATACATCGAAACAGCTGTCTGTGGATGACACAATATATATATATATATATATATATATATATGTGTGTGTGTGCATTTGTGTTTGTGTGTGTGTATGCCCTTTCTATCTTTTCATACGTTTGCCTGTTTCTTTCTTTAGTCCTTTCTTTTCATGTATCTGCTCGTTTCTTTTTTTTCTGACTTCCTTTTCACACTTTTTCCCCTCAGTTTCATTCCTTCCATCAGTTGGTGATTCAAACTGTTAGGTGAGCGATTAACAACAGGACAGAGAGTGGTGGATCACTTCTTTCCCACACCTTTGATTATATTCGCCTTTTCCTTTACCTTTATGGTTTTTTCTCTTCGGATGTTTTCTTTCTTTTCTTTTCTTTTCACGCCTTTGACTATTTCCCCCTTTCTTTATTAGTCTTAGTCCCTCACTTATATCTTTCTTGTGTCTTTTCTGCTTTCATTTCTTTTTGTTTTTTTAATTTTCCTTTGCAAGTTTCATTTTTTCTTGCTTTCTTTTTTTCATTTCTTTTTTTCGTTTATCTTTTTTTTTTCTTTTCTTCCGAGTTTATTTGATCCAAATTGTTCTTTCAGCCTACTTACTCCTTCTTTCAACTTTCCGGACACTATATTCGATTATGCTTCTCTGATTTCACTTCAGTTCTTCCCTTTTCTCTCCAATCGCTTTTCCACCCTTAATACACCCCTGCTCTACCCAACTAATCCATAAAATATCTCTCCTGATCAAATCCCTCAAGGGAGGCCGCGAAGCGACGTGAGATTTCGTCTCTTTTAAAAAGATGAGTAGCGTTGGCAAGAAAGTTTCACAAAAATAATGGGAAAACAGGTCTGGTTAGTTGGTCAGTAGAAACCGACACGTGACCAACGTCTTTTGGCCGCATGTCATGTTGGGGCCGATCAATGAATGAATAAACTCATCTTTTTTTGGTAGGATCACTAAAAAGTCCTGATTTGAAAAAAATAAACAATCCTGAACACTACCAGAAACAAAGTGTGGGACTATTTTAATGTAAACTCACATTCTTCACTACTCCCCCCAAGAAATCTACCCTGAGGGGGCGGTTGACCCCCCATTTTTCACTACATATAATAATGAGTGAATATTTGAATTTTCAGCTCTCTGGCACAATTGGTGCAGCTGGCACACGTAGCATTATATAGACAGAAAGCCAGAAAGCTAAAATCACTTGAAAACTGAAGAAAGCTATGTTGACAGTTTTGGTTTACGGTTTCTGAAAAGGAATAGCAAATTAAGCAAGGGGGATCAATAAAATAGAAAAAAATACGATGAGATATGAAAATATTGAAAAAGTCCGTTTAGCCATTCAATAGAAACAGTCACAAAATGTCTTTTGGCAGCGTGTCATGTTTGGGTGATCATTTAAGAAATAGGAATTAGGTGTGATCAATGAATTAATTATTTCTTCTGCCTAAAGAGTTGTTTATTATGACCATTTACATTAGGAAAACCGATTTTATTTGTTTATAAAATGTAAACAAACAATTAGATCGATGATAACTCACCCGAGTAGTATCTCTCTATGTCATTGAAATATACTGAGGAAAAACAACAAAAGAAATACTTAGAAAAGAGGGACGACAACAGAAACCCATAGCGAATGATTATTTCTGACGGCTTTTTCCCGCTGGAGACTAGAAAAAAAAATGATAACCCAGAGAAATAATATGGAAATGGGTGGAGAGACTGATAAGAAAAGTCAGGGGGGAGAGAGAGAGAAGAGATTGGAAAGATAGATAGAAAAAGAATTGGAGAAGATATGGAAAAAGGGATTAAAGAGAGGAAAAGATACTGCAAAAAAGATCTCAGGAGGAAAGAAGGGAAGAAACAGGGAGAGAAAATGAGTGAGACAAGGAGAGACAGACGAAGAAAGGAGTGAGGCAAGAAAGTATCAGAGAGATAAAAGAAGAGAAAAGATAGAAATAGCGTGCGTGTATGTGTGTGTATGAAAGAGAGAGAGAGAGAGAGAGAGAGGGGGGGGGGGAAGGGGGAAAGATAAATGGATTTGAAAGGAGGGAGGAAATAAACTACCTGATATGAATGAAATAAACGAAATCCTTGAAGAAAGAAATAAAAGAGAAAAATAGATTGAGAAGAAACAGAGAAAAGAACAACCCAAACATACAACAATTAGCAATGTGCAGATGTCTCCGGTCACGCTAAGGGACACAACTGACGTAGGAAAATCAAATCTTCATTCGAGTTCTAATGACGTAATACAAACGCCGAATTCGAGGAACAATAAATAAAGTGTAATGAAAAACAAAAAAAAAACAAAAACAAAATCTCTCTGTGGAACACCGGACGCTACGAGATCATTGCAACGTAAATATCTAGTATCCACGAATATAAAATGCAATGTGAACGGAGAGCCATTCTCCAATCTCACAGCAAAGCAAATCTCTATTTTCTACGTACATAGAATGCAAGTTGTATGAAAGGCTATCCTCTAGTATTCATTATCCAGGTATATAAAATGAAATGTGTAAAGAAGGCAGTTCTAGTACACTGCAATGCAAATCCCTATTGCCTACGTATATATAATGCAATATGTAAATGAAGGTACTCTCCAAACTCATTGCAATGCAAATCTCTCTTATCCACATATATTAAATCTAATGAGTATAGAAGGCTATTCTCCAATCTCACTGCAATGCAAATCTCTATTATCCACAAATATAAAAGGTAATCCATATAGAAGGTTATTCTCCGAGTTGATTGCTATGCAAATCTCTATTAGCCACGTATATAAAATGCATTGCGCATAGAATGATATCGTCCAAGCTCTCTGCAATAAAATTTTTTATCATCAACGAATATGAAATGCAATGTTCCACATTTGCTGTGGTTTTTGACGAGTAATAACATAACACAAAAAAAGACAAGGTATGAGAAAAAATAGATTTGATTCATATAAATATATGGTTATGCCGCATATATATATATATATATATATATATATATATATGTATGTATATATATATATACATATATATATATATGTATATATATATATATATATATATATATTGTGTGTGTGTGTGTAATAAGAAATGTATATATGTTATCTGATAGAAGGATTATGAATTGCGTCATGTCATAAAATAACATTTGAAATGATCTCCCATCCTTATACTTTTAATGTATCGCACGCCGTTGACAATGCAAAAAGATTAAACGATTAAAGACAATGGGGCTGTTGCAGGAATCGAACCTGCCACCAATAGGTGTGAAAGTTGTTATTCGGGCCCTTGCATTACCAGCGTCTGTTCTGCTTAATGATAAGAGTATCGCTACATTGAAGCAGTTACCCAATAGGTGGCAAGTTTGTATATGATATAACGCAATTCACAATCATATATTCATATATATATATATATATATATATATATATATATATATATATATATATATATATATATATATATATATATATAAAGGAAAGAGTAGAAATAAAGAAACAAGCAGATACATGAAAAGAAAGAAAGAAAGAAAGAAACACGGGGAGGCTCAAATAGAGAAAAAGAAAGAAAGAAGCGAACACATGAAAAGAAAGAAAGCAAAAAAGGTCCAAGGGTATGAATATATATATATATATATATATATATATATATATATATATATATATATATATATATATATATATAGAGAGAGAGAGAGAGAGAGAGAGAGAGATTGGCGGGATAGACCGACAGAAATAAAAAGGGAGAAAGAAAGAGAAAGAGAAAAACGATAGGAACAAATACAAATAGTTTAAACAGAATAATGGAAATCAAAGAGATATAAAGAAATGATGAGAGAGAAAGAGCAAGAACGATAGAGAGGGGAAGAGAATGAGGGAGGGGGGGCAAAAGAAACAGGAAGTACCAACATAAAGACGGACAAAGGTGAAAAAGTAGCTCAATATAATAATATTATAAGCTAGCTTTTGATCATCTTGCACACTGAGATAGAAAGATGTAAACAGACTTGTATCGCTGGATAGAAAGGAATTAATAGATATATGTATAGATACATATATATATATATGAAGAGACCGATGTAGATAGATGTAAAGAGATTGATATACATGGACAAAGAGATGTGAGCAGATAGATAGATGGATGTATAGATTGTTGTGGAGAGACTGAGATAGAAAGATGTAAAGAGTAATAGATAAATACTAATAGATGCGAGGAGACTAAGATACTTAAATAAATCGATAGATCTAAAGTGAGATATATAGATAAAGTGAAAGATAAAAAGAGACAAATAGATAGATACGAAAAGACTGAGATAAACATAGATAGATAGATTGATTGATTGATAATTAGATATAAAGAGACTGAAAGATAGATTGATATATAAATGAGAAGACACTGAGATAGGTTGATGTGAAGAGAGATGGATAGATAGATAGATAGATGTGAAGATTTTGATAGACGAATTGATTGATAAATATGAAGAGACTGATAGATTGATAGATGTGAAGAGTGACAGGCATTAAAAAAACTGAGATAGATTGATAGATGTGAAGAAATGGTTACATGTTAAGAGACAGATAGATGCGAAGGGACTGAGATTGAAATAGATTGGTAGATAGATGTGAAGAGACATATCGATGTAAGGAGTCTGATAGATAGATAGATAGATAGATAGATAGATAGATGCAAAGAGGCTGATAGATGAATAGATGTGGAGAGACAGATATATGTGAAGAGACTGAGGTAGAAAGATTGATAGATAGATGTCAAGAGACTGATAGATAAATAGATGTGAAGGGACTGAGATGGATAGACGGACAGATATGATTGCGCTGGGGTAGATATAAAACATGAATCCTTTTGAACATCTTTGATTAACAGTTATTAGTGAATAATTGACTTAAATGGCACGTAACTAAATTAACAAATAAACAGAAATAAGAATAAAATGTCTGCATGTCAGAATTTTAGGTAAAATTTCCGTCGTCACATCCTAGGACTGGAAAACGTTCTATTCCAATAAAAGAAGAAAAAATCAGCAACATAGCTTTGTGCTCTGTCTCTCTCTCTTAACTGCTTTCTCTCAGTATATATATATATATATATATATATATATATATATATATATATATATATATATATATATATATATATATATATATTTCTTTCTAGAAATATACATATATATATATATATATGTAGGGAGAGAGAGAGAGAGGAAGAGAGAGAAAATATAGGAAAGGAAGGCGAAATGTAAAGGAAAGAGAAATAGAAAGAAGGGGAAAGAAAAAGGGAGACTGGGAAGGAGCAAGACAGGGAGAGATAAAGAAATAAATCTATGAAAAGACACGAGAGAGAGAGAGAGAGAGAGAGAGAGAGAGAGAGAGAGAGAGAGAGAAATTCCCAACGGCAACGAACTAGAAAGAAACACAAAAACAAGAAATAACCTGTGATATAACAAGCTTGCAATAGATCTCTTCATGCAACAAATCCTTTGAAGTAAAACGCACTAGATAATTTTGTGTGTGTGAGTGTGTGCGTGTGTTAATGGAACCATGAAATTTCATGATTTAGTGAGGTTCCTGCATTTGCAATTGGAAATGACAGACTCCTAGATTTTTCGCACAGTTTCCCCAAGTAATAATCTCGAGGTGGAAGTTCAGGCGAGCAACCAACCAACTGCAGAATTACAGGATGGCAAGGAACGAATAAACAGAAAGAAGAAAAAAAAATAATGATTTAGCGCCGCATACCAATCCATTATCCTGTCTGACGACTGCAGGGCCTCGCAAGATAACACGCTGCGTGTGCATACAAGTGCTAATACCTTTGGTTGATGCAAAAGAATCCAGTATTTTCTTTTAAAATATATTATCCATACACTGTTAAGGGACGCCTCAAAGAAGAACTGCAAAAAAAAAAAGTTTATTAGAAATTAAATTGGTACCCACACCGTGGTAATATATCTGATTATTAAGCACGATTTAACCTTCAATGAAAAATGGAGCAAACAGTTCATGATATACACACAGCTCCATTTATATCAAAGATACGGAGTCAATTAATTTACATAAATTTATTTCCTAGCACCTACAATGAATTTTAATGGGAATATTTTTTAATTATATCTATACATCTTAGCGTGCTTGAAGTCGGTTTACAATTTTCTAGAATTTCTGTTCTAAAAATAGAGGAATCAGTTTTTAAGCAGGAACATCTGGGGTCGTAGCTGGCGTAAGGGTACTTTTCATTTCTCTTCGATATTTTTGTCAATTTATATTTTATCTTCATCAAATGTCTTCCTATCCACCTGTGATAGCGTAATTTGAGGACGGCTTGAGCTATCTTCTGTTGTTACTATTGGGACCTAAAGGATGTTTCCAGTACATAAATTTTTGAAAATGGCAAAACCATCCAGATGTTCGATTTGCAGTGTAAGTATATTGCTAAATTTGACCTTACTCTGTGTCCGTCAGATTTACTGAACTGAATCTTTTTGTGTAATCGTTCAAAGTAGACATTAAGTTGATTTCCAGCGCAGAGCGACTTGTCAGCAAGTTGAATTATTTACTCGTAAACCAGTGATACGATTAAATTGTATGATAATTTATTTTTAAAAAGGCATTTTTAGGATATTGCTCTAAAGATCTCGCTATGATGTTCCATTTTTGATGTTACTCTAATCCACTCAACCACAAACGAACAGAACTCGGATCATTGTAATGTAAGATTAATCCATAGTATCATCATTCAATCATCAAAGTACTTTTTTTTAGCTTTCTATAACAGTACACTACCTTTCTGATAAATGTCTATTCTATTATGAGAGGCCAATTCAGGGTTGGATTCGATAAGATATCCGAGAATTTTATTTCAATATTTTGCACTAGTTGCAACAGCTGACCAGACAAGTGTTTCATGGGAGGAAAGAAGTGGCTGTCTAGGGGTGACAGGTCTCTTGAATAGGCTACATGTAGAAGGACTCCTACCCCATCTTCACGTTCAGTTACTGTGTTGCAAATGCAACATAAAGATGTTCGTTGTCATGCAGCAAAATCAATGGATTTCCTTGTATCCCTCCAAAACTCTTTAATGTTCATGCTTATCATTCAAACGCCACAGTTGTACACTCAATGAAAATTACTTTTTATACCCATCATTCACAGGTATCTTTATTCCGTGTAGATTTCCTTTTGGCTGTGATAGATCTGGCCATGGTTATTATTTTTTTCTGTATTTTCGTAATAAATCATTTTTTTTTTTCAAGATACTTTCTTGTCCCAAAATGACAGCTTTTTGAAAAATGTCAAATAAAATGCAACCTTTTGCCACCTCGGCTGAAAGTCTTGCTGTATGAACGGTCGACAATTAAGTGACGTCTGCAGAGTTCGATTCAGTGGATCAAGTAGAAGTAATTTTGAATAATAGATAGTTGAAGACAAGAGTTACTTTTCAAGTAAGGGGGAATTTCGTTTTACATCACCAATTAGATATAAATACATTCATGGGAGACAAGCGGTATCGAGTCCAGGCCGAAAACAGTTCCTCACAACCTTCTTCACTTGTAAAACCACTGGCTACGAAAAGAACTGTACATTACCTGCCACAAGTATGTAGAGAAAGACCTATTTCATTTCTAATTGCCCTGCTTTGAGAACTAAGAACAGGGACATCACGCAAGAAAAAATATTTTCTTGTAATCAGCAAAACAAGATATGCACTCAGTCATGTTTTGTGTTTCAGGGAGCTAAATTCCTAGAAAATGTTTCTTCTAAATATTAAATTGTTGAATTATGATAAAAAAACAGGCTTTTGTTTCTATCCGTCTAAAAAGAATTGATCAAGGAGGTTAAAAGAGTGAAATCACGCTGTTATATAAAAGAGTTGCCGAGTCAGTGAACTTTGATTCCCACCCCCGGAGCTAAAAATCCATAATGGCCTCTGCAATCCCAGGAAATAGAAACAGATTTTGTGCTTGCTCAAATACTTATGAGCAATACATTTTTATGCATTAATTATCATTCATGAAAAAAAGTATGAGATAAAATCTGAGATGCCTTGTTATGTTGATTGCAAACGTTTCAGTCTTTCTTGTATAATGTTCTTGTTTTAACTCTCAAATTCATAGAGAAGTAAAGCAACTCTGTTCAAATACTTAGGACAGGTTATGTATTACTGCAAGACAAAACAGAAAGATTTCGGTGAAGCTTTTGCAGTTTTTCTCCCTTTCTTCTTGGTTCATTTTTTTTAAAACACTGTTTCGGCCGTTGTACTCTACGTCTGTCTTCAATTGATGAATAGGTTCATATTTCATCATCGGGATTGAAAACGCCCCTCTCGTCGGTCTCCTGGAAACTTTCGCATTCCATTATCTGATTTTGGATGTAGTTGATTTTTTTTGTTTCTACAGTTGTTTACTGTAATTAGTGTGAAAAAACAAAAAAACGTCGTTGTCTGGAGTTGATGCCCTGACACAGGCTGTTAAAAGGCCCCTCTTCTATACAGACTGAAAAACGGAAAGATGGTCGGAAAGACTGATGCAGCCGAATACCCATACCTCTCCAACTTCGTTAGTAGATTAGATGTCAATGACACTTCTAAAAAGTAAAGTAAAGAGTGCCCTTACGCTGTCTACTGCTTCAGTCGTTCGTGCCAAATCTCCACATATCACAAGTTAGACTTCGATGTGTAAAATTCGCTAATGCAACATGCATCCGAAATAGCGTCACTCACTTTCCCCGATATTTTACCCATAGCTTCAAGGTTAGGAGATGATTCCTGCCTTTCCCAAGGACATTAATGCAAGCTGAACATAGATATTAGTCGGAATTGCATCGCCAATTTCAATATCCTGTGATGCTTCCTGCTTGGCCAACTGCTCTTCCATTCAATGGCTTTTTCAAGATTTAAATTATAGTGTGCCCCAAGATAGCACCGTAAACTTGAATCACCTTAATAACAAGTTGTTCAGAAAATAATGGCCGATTCAAGATACGAACCTCTAGTCATGTCCTATCATATCAATGCAGTTTATTGGACCAATATATATATATATATATATATATATAACTATGTTTAATGATTAGAATGTGCTCTTTTCACTAATATCAACCGTTTTCTCTTAGATATATCTGTTGGCGGCATAGACCCTTGTGCTCGAATATGAAAGAAGGAAGAGATGTGTGCAATTCTCTTGCTCGAGTACAAACTTAGTCACAATGCATCTCAAGGGGCTTTAAATATTAACCACCTATGGCGTGGAGGTATCCATCGCACAGTGCAGTGTTTGTTTGAAAAGTTTCGTAGTGGAGATTTGTGTGTCAAAGATCAAGAGGGCAAAAGGCATCCGTCAACTATTGGAAATGAATAACTGATCCCTTGTCAAACTGTCAGAGAAATGTGGCACATACTGGTTGTTGGCAATATAACAATATCGGACCATCTGAGGAGAATCAGTGAAGAAGATCGATAAATGGTTTCAACTACAAGAAACCCATCAACAACAAAAATGGCCATTATTTTCTAAACGCCCTAATATATCCTAAATATATAAAAATAGATATCTAGTATTTTATGATATACCTGGACCTGTCTTTTATAAGCTATACAAGTGCAATCATCATCATCATCATCATCATCATCATCATCATCATCATCATCAGTCTTTTAGCGTCCGTCGTTGGACATAGACCTTCCCTAGGATTTGCCACACTTCTCTATCATGGGTGTCACAGAGCCAGTACTTCCTGAACTTGTCTAGCTAGTCTCTCCATCTAATATTTTGCCAGCCACGGTTGTGCATGTGATCTCGGGGGATCCATGTCGTGAGTCGTGATGTCCATCGGTTGTCTGCCATTCTTGCGACATGGCCGGCCCACCGCCATTTGAGCTTTTTAATGGATTCTATGATGTCCCTGACTCTTGTCTTTTCTCGGATGTACTGTGCTATCTCGTGGTCTCTCCATGTGAGGCCCAGCATAATTCTTTCATGCGCACGTTGCATGGTTCTCAATTTACGGGTCTGTGTATAACAGTTTGTAATTATTCAGGAAGTCATTTAAGATTTCTTTCCAATGCGGAGGTCATGTTTTTATTGTACGTATGCTGACTTCGAAAGCCATTGCCCAAATTTATCCTCGTTTATTGGGATATTTATTTCACTGTCATCTCTGAAATTCTCTTTCTTCTCCGTTTATATTCAATATTCCAAAAGGTCATTACAAAGGGCCCCATCCCTTATCTACAGAATTGCTCCCAATGGTTTCAGTTACCTGCAGTCAACTCCAGAAATAAACAATCCATGATTTACTCAATAATGATCCCGGAGCACTCGAGTAGTGAGGTTGGCAAATCAGACACGAAGAAAAAAAGATATGAAATATTTTCTTCAAGCAAAAACGTGAAAGTTTTTGACTCTAATGAAAGAGAAAATGCATGATGTGATTGCTTCGATCTACGATTAGAACGAATATGTTGAAAAATTTTTATTACAGTATCTAACCATATAATGAGCTTGCATGCAACTTTTTCCGTTTATTTGTTTTTTTGCGCTCAAATCAGGTGATCTCATTGTTTGATTCACCTTCCTATCATGACGTAACAAAAATTACGTAATAAAAACTTTTGAGACTTCATGCCTGATCACAGATTGAAGTAACTTGAATTGTGTCGAGACTGGAAAAAAAAATTAAAATCGGGATACTTGAATTATCAAACAGAAATTTCCAAAAACATAAAATACCTTTGGGTTCCTTAATGCCGATCCATACATAATTAACCCCATCATTTTGGACAGGCATATTTTAAAATTGCTAAAATTGTTCTTTTTGTCATTGATAATTATTGTTGTTAAATTGGGTTTAATTGATGACTCGAACTTCATCATATGCTATAGAATCCGCTTAAAAAGACCAGCAGTTATTTGGACCAACTGCAAAAAGCCAATCTGGTCAGAACCATTTCAAACGCATGTAATCATCGTTACCGAATAAATATTTTCAAAAATAAAATCTGAAAGAATTTCTAGAAATATATTTCTTACTCTGCAACATGTCTATCCTTCAAATATTTTTAGTTCATGACACAAATTAAAAAGAAAAGAAATGAAAGCATAGAATAAAATATAAACGTAAGTCGTTATGGTTTTTATACAAGTCCCCCCTTGAATTAGAAGAAGAAACAACTATGGTGTTTGTGTATTCTTGCGTATTGTAGCTTAAATACAAATCAAGTGTGGCGTAATGCAATTTTCTTTTCATGAAAAGCAAAGTCAATGCTTCATACCAAGGTAGTAACAAGCATATTAAAATGTCTCTTCAGTCGGTTCTTTCAAAAGATTGGTTTCTTTTTGGACAGCCACTGTATGTATCCACTCGTTTCTGTCTGACCGTACAGTATCTCCAAAATTTTCTCTATCAATTTTGATTGAATTTTACGAAAGGGTGGGGCAATCAATTTTTGGAGAGGATCCAGGGATTTATTTCTGATTGTGGCATTTTTAACATTCCACCGGAAAAGAGATTGAAAAAGAACAGCTAATAAGTGGCTAAATTTGAATTTCAAGGCTAGTAAGTGTGTAAATTGAAAGTTTTGTCCCTTATTTTTAATACTCCTTTTGAAAGTGTCACCAAAACTGTTAAAATAGGTTTCTCTAGTTATCAAGTTGGTCTGGCTGGCTGGCTGGTTATGTAGGTATGAATCACGCGACTAGCCGCGGTAATGGAGCTAAAGGTTCGAAAAATTAAAGACGTACTCCTTATTATTTCAAGAAAAAAAACGTCTTCAATGTTTCTTAACCATCAATATGATTTTAGAGGGGAATTCAATCTACAATCAACGTTTTTGCTAAATTGGTCGCTAGTTCACACCAACCTGTGTTTTAGTGATCCAACAAATGGTGAGACAAGTAACTTATTCATTAATCACCCTTTTTTTCAATTCTCAAGCGGTCAATCCTAACACGGCATGCTGTCAAAAGATTATGGTCACATGACCGTTTCTATTGTTTTTTTCCTCAGTTAGTGTCCAACGTTGGCAGAGGTAATCTGCCAGTGTTCTCTTTTTATTTTACTGTCGACATTAAAATTGGCCATTGACTGGTTTTCCTAGAATTACTTCCCTGTTTCATTCGCATTTAGTGCCTCCTGAAGTATTAGGGCTCTCAGAATATAAGCCAGAAAACCCCGTTTCCATAGAAATCGTTGTTCCATAGCAACTATTATTCAACTGTTTCCATAACAACTGTGGTTAAACTGTTCTTACTTCCATTTGGCAGTGAATGCAATAAGTAATTACCCCCCGGCATTTTTCGGTTCGCGGTTGGAATGAGAATTTTGACCATGCCAAGTAATCAGTCTTTGGATACACTCGACCTTTGTCACAACGATGATTGCTGTCGATGTGGTCACTTACCCATCAGCTCCCAGTAAGCAGAACATTTGAAACGTCTTTCAACTAGTGATTCAGATTGAGAGACACTTACTATTCTTTTCAAATGGCCAGAGAATGCATGCAGTCCGAGGCCAGATAGCCCTGTATACACCTGAGTGAAAGGAAGACATGTAATCGCCATCACAGTCAATAACTGAACGACAGTAGCGTCAAAATTTGAACTCAGATGTCACAGAATAGATATGGTCAGAATAAATTCTATTTATGACATCTACCGCGTGTTCCATTAGAAAATGTCTAAAATAGAGTAAAAACATTTAGATTCTCGTGAATCTAGATATTATTGATGAAATATGGCCCAACACACATAGATAGATAGAACCACAAAGAAAAATCACTTATAAACTAATAGCCTCGTTATTCACTCTCACTTTATCAGTATAGCAGCAATCGGCCCCATATCCCTTCTTGTCTTCTTATCAAACTACCTAACCTATTTTGCTCTTCTCTCCCTCTCAACCCTCTCATCAAAGTACTGAACCTTATTTCCCTTCTCATTCTCTCTGCCCGGACGACGATAACAGCCGATGTGAACTCCTTACCATCAGGCTAAAGTCGACTGCAAATTTGAAACGTCATTCAACAATTTTCTGATTTCCTATATACAAATCAAAATAAAATAAATTTTCAAAAACAATGCAAAACACAAATAAACGTTTTCCTTTCTTGTTGAAGAGGCTGTGTGTATAACATATCAAGCTATGGATTGTAGGCGATTAAAAGGACAGAGAAGAAAGGTAAAGAAAAAAATGATAATAAAGATAAAACAAGAAAAAAATGGTAAGTTCTTATCAAGAGAATCCATTTAGCAACACCAGATAATTCAATGTACCATCATGGCTTTCCGTTTTCTCTTTCTTTCCCTCTTTACCACCTCTTTCCTTCTTTCTTTCTTTCTTTCGTTTATTTTAAACATTTCACCTTTTTGTCTTAACCGAAAGTCTGAACTTGTCATTGTTTTTAGGTTAGGAAAATGAAGTCAACTCATTGACAAAAGGCTTTTATATGAATAAGAGCATTTTTACTCGTAATGAATATCTATCATTCGCTTTTCGTTGTGATCTGTTGCTTGTTGTATTTTACAACGACCCCATTTCGTCTTGTTTACATCTGCATAAGAGATAGATAAATCCTATCTTGTCTTACAAACAAAACGTCCTGACTTCTACAAAAAAAAATAAATGATAAAATCAAAAAATTGATTCGAAAATCAACTCAAACGGTGTGTATGCCGTCACAGTCAAAACATATCAATAGCCGCTATTCACTTAGTAAAGTATTCCATTGGAAATCGAAAGTATCTATTTCTTTTCGGGATAGTTACTGCAGAATGCCTTCAATACGTAATAGAATAGCTACCCACGCCATTGATTATAAACACGCCTAAATCATGAAGTCTGAAACGTCCAGGAATGTGGGCGAGTTCTCCATTTGCTTGCCTGTGTCCATGAATAATATATCTGCATAGCAAGCACAAAACGAAAAAAAAACAGTAAGAAAAACTCTATGCCAAATGGAAGCAATAAGACCCTTTTACCGAATTATTAACTGTAAAGGTATCAGGTCACCTATCCACAGGGCTGAATGGTGAGGTTGGCACTAACGAGTCGTTAACGACTACAGGCATCTATTTGCAATCACGAGGTTTAAAGCCATCTAGATATCGTGACTGCAGTGGGTATAGGATATCAAAGGCTATGATAATGATAGAGTCACCTTACAGCCTTGACCTAGCAACAACTTGTTCATATAGGTACTAGAAAACGTACCAGATCCATCCGGGTTTATGATTTCCGACTATGATGTCATTATTTTTTTTCATGAAAGGTTGCTGCATCTGCTGATGGTGATGAAACAACTATATGGCATCAAAATATTTCATTAATGAGTGGCTGGGAGCAGCACAGAATGGTAGGGAGTTTGTTTATGTTTGAGAACTAGTAATACTAAGAAGTGGCAGTGAGAGTATTCACATCGAAATATTGGTCAGCATAAATCACTTTTCATTATTTCAGTGTTTCCAGTCACTGATGGTGCTGTAATAGAGTTCGTTTGGAATTTTTGAGTTGACAAATGAAACCAACTGAATTTGCTCGAGTGACCTTCAGTGAACAAAAAAAAAAAACTTGGGTAAAAAATTCCAGATCAGTATCGGGTAACTTTTAAGGCCATTTTTTGAAACAGCAATAGTGCCACGGTCAGAAGAAGTATTCCTCAAACATGATAAGGAGATATGAAGTTGATTCCCATCCACATGAAACCCAATGTGTCTTAGAGAATCCTTTCGAAGCAACTGGCAGATGAAGATCCTGGAATTGGGAATTTCGACCCAAAGAGAAATAATAAAACAAAGAGATACATGAAACAAATCGTATATCTTCTCCATAACAACAGACTCTATTTTCTAATTCATTTCACACAACTCGGCAATTGTTAAGATTTAGAAAACAGAGCAACGCGTACAGGGGGAAATCGTGCTCAACATCATATCAAGAGATCATAAGAGAACACAGCATATTGCAGACAGAACAGAGGTCAGAGATATCATAAAATCCATTAAAAAACTCAAATGGTAATGGGCAAAAATGGTGCAAGAATGTCAGACAACAGCTGGACATCAGGACTCACAACGTAGGTCCCCAGAGATCACACGCGAAACAGACGCTGAAAGGCTGCTGCTACTGATGATGATGATGACTCAACTACGAAACATCATAACATTCCATTAACATGTAGCAGAGAATATTGATCACTTACTCAAGTTGATTGGTGACAAGCAATGGAGAGCTTCCAGGACTTTTTATCTCTGCCCAACTTTAATGAAATATTTCGACGCAAAAACCATGCCACCCATTAATGAATTATTTTGATGCAAATGCTGTTCCATCCACTACACTATTTTTTTCATAACATAAACAAAGTCCCTACAATTTTTTGCCACTCCCTGTCACACGTTAATGGAGTATTTCGGTGTTAATTGAGGAGTCCTCCTCCTCTTCATCCTTTTGTATGATCGAGAGGTGTGGCGAATTTGGCAGAAGGGTTATTTCCAACGCTAAAAAGATGATGATCACTGTGCAGCCAAATGAGCTATTGGCTCGTTTAAAAAAAAAACCAACACATTAAAAGAAAAACAAAAACAAATCAACTGCTGATTTTGTTGTACGACAACACTCATCCTCATGTTACAAATGTGGTGCAGGAAACGAGCAGTAAATTGTCTCTAACTTTGGGAGGCAATAAACCCAAGGGGATGGAAAATTTAAATTCCAAAGCAGCTCAATGGTAAATAGAGTAGCTTACCATGAGTTATTATATATCCGTGTCTCAATAATATAATTGTCTGCGTTGAGAAACAATAGAGCAAACAGGATACGGATATTGAGAGTGAATGAACAAGAGGGATAAAATCAGTTTTGGAGGCTTTCGCCTTTCAGCCGGTTCATTTAGCTCCATGCTAAGACTGACTCTACGTTAAAGCAGCTACCTATCAGTCACAGGTTCGATTCCTGCAGACACTCTACTTATTTTATTTATTCAATTTACGCTGGCTAGGCCAAGAGAACATTCCCTGTGTTATAACGGGAGGTCATTTATATATATATATATTTCCAGCGCTATGTGCCACGTCCTACAGTCTTCTCTTTCCTACCCTCTCTCTCTCTCTCTCTTTCTCTCTCTCTCTTTCTCTGATATATATATATATATATATATAATATATATATATATATATATATATATATATATATATATATATATATATATATATATAATGCGTGCGTGTGTCTGTGAATGCAAACCAATACTAACCTCGTTATTACATTTACAGCTTTGACAGCAACGATTATCTCGGTAAACATCTAGCTGACAACAATCAGGACTGGTTCAATTTTATCTACATGTTGAATCTTACGGTGACGACAGGCGAACATTTGCACGAATTACCGAGGACAGTACAGATAACGTTCAAGAAGCACTAAGGTAGGTAGGAACGGGGGTGGGGGAATGAATACAGTAGGAGCTTGCAGTAGGTCTCAGAGAAAGACAGAGTGAGAGAGAGAGAGAGAGGGTAGGAAAGAGAAGACTGTAGGACGTGGCATATAGCGCTGGAAAAAACAATAACAAACGCAAAAAAAGTCTGGTTCGTTACTGAATAGAAACCGTCACATGACCTACGACTTATGGCTGCATACTGAGTTGAAGATGCAGAAAAAATTGAAAAAAGGAGTGATGAATGAAAATTAATTCTGTAGTCTTTTGATAGGTAGTGACCACTAGAAATGCCTGAATTTTCAGAAGACATGCCTAAATAATGCTGGATGCAGAGTGAGGGACCAATCTAGCATAGAATTACATTTCAAATATAACGCCTCACCGGAGGAGTATCTAATAGGGTAATGTCGAGAAAAAAAAAAGAAGATTTCCGTAAATATACTAGTAAAAAAGTAAATCTCTAATTTTTTCAGCCCTCTAGCCTCAGTCGCGCAGCCTGTGTTCACGTTTGGGTCGCCAATTCAAATATTTTTTTTGTTGTTTTTGTCACATTTTGACAACATTTAGATTTTTAATTTTTTTTTCATCTCTCAAATTCGTGTGTTGCCAATTGAGAAGTTTTATTTTTTCAATCCATCATAACGACCACACAATCACTAATTAAGCAGGGGGCCTGGCGAAAGGCCCACCCGTGTCCTTAACACATATACATATACACACTGGGGGGAGGGTGAGACAAAAAAGCAATAAAAAAAAACGAGCGCAAAATAATTACTCAATTAAATGAAAAGCGCATGTCTAAATTGATTACCCTGCTCGTGATACACACATGCATAACTAACTAGCAAGATAGACCCACTTGAAAACTGAAGAAATCTACTGTGAGAGTTTTGGTGACAATCTTGGTTGACAGTTTGGTTGACAGTTTTTAAGAAGAGACAAAAAATGAGAATGCGTGTGGGTGCTCCTGTGGACTTTTTGTGGGAACATTATGATTGGCAGTGACACGATAAAGACAACGGGTAACGATGTTATCGCTTTAATTGACTGACTAAATAATGATATACGTGTAGATATATCGGTGTGCACTTGTTTAATTGGATGTCTCTGCGTATGTATAGTATTACATCAAATCTCAAATTGTTAAATATATACATATATACATGTGTTTGTATGAGTGCGTGTGCGTGTGTGCGTCTGCGAGGTTTTTTTTATACGATAGTAGAAACAATTCAATTAATTTTTTTTTGTTAGGTGCAAAGCCAAGAGGCAGTTGTCATGAATTCATCTTTTGGAGTTCGAAGACCCATGGGAATGCTAAGATGGTATACTTGGCAAAGTCGTTGAAGGTCGGGGGTTAGAGGTACAGGAGACCAAGAAGAGAGAGAGAGAGAGAGAGAGAGAGAGAGAGAGAGAGAGAGACAGACAGACAGACAGACGGACAGACAGACAGACAGACAGACGGACGGACGGACGGACGGCCGGACAGATAGTATACAAGGAGTGCGCAACGTCTCTAATGAGAACTCAAGCCTGCTGCAAAACAAACGTTGAACGTTCTTTTCGTGTTTTCGTCTTTTCTGTAAAAGCAGAAAAATGGCGTGAAGAACAACACACGCACACACACACACACACATATATATATAGAGAGAGAGAGACAGAGAGAAAGAGAGAGAGATAGAGGAAGAGAAAGAAATAGATATATATCAACAGACTTGTTGTTACTAATTAGATTCACCTCATTGCAATCAACAGACAACTGTTTTTTCTCAGTTTTCATTTTGCCTCTTTGTACGACTAGATTATTTTTATTGGGTATTTTTTTGAATAAGTACTTAATGACGACGATAACCATAAAGACATTTATTTAACAACAACGACAACAACAAAAACAACGACAACAACAAAAACAACGACAACAACAAAAACAACAATGATTGAACACCTTGGCTGTGTCAGTAGTTAGGTATACAGGACCATTCCTAGGATGGACAAAGGAAGAGCTCCAATCAATGGATAGGCGAACAAGGAAACTTATGGCAATGCATAAAGCATTACACCCTAGAGATGATACAGATAGATTATACGTTAAGAGAAAAGAAGGTGGTAGGGGGCTCATAAGCATAGAAGATTGTGTCCAGAGAGCTAAAACAATCCTGGAAAGATATGTGCAAACAAATAGTGAAGAAATCATTAAGAGCGCGAGAGATAGTGCAACAAACAATAAAGAAGAAAACAATGGAACAGTACAGCAAACTAGAAAAGAAAGATGGGAAGGGAAAAAATTGTACGGCGAGTTTAAAAGACAGATACAAGATATAGCAGACGAGAAATCATGGACGTGGTTACGAAAGGGGAACCTTAAGAGAGAAACAGAATCGCTCATCATGGCAGCCCAAAACAAAAGCATAAGGACAAACTACATAAAAACAAAAATCGACAGAACACAGACAAACAGCAAATGCTGCATGTGCGGTGAAAGAGATGAGACAGTAAACCACATAACTAGTGAATGTAGTCAACTCGCCCAGAAGGAGTATAAGCATAGACACGATAGAGTAGCAACGATGATACACTGGGTACTAAGTAAACAACTGGGATTCCACCATGTGGAAAAGTGGTATCAGCACAAGCCAGAGGCAGTCTTGGAGAATGACAACCACAAACTACTGTGGGACTTTGACATCCAAACTGACCACCTCATCCAGGCAAGAAGACCGGACTTTGTAATAGTAGACAAAAAAAGGAAGGCCTGCCAAATAGTAGACGTTGCTGTACCTGCGGACCATAGAGTAAAAAAGAAGGAGGGTGAAAAAAAGGGAAAAATACCAGGACCTAGCAAGGGAGTTAAGGAAAATGTGGAACATGAAAACCAGGGTAGTACCGGTCATGGTAGGCGCACTAGGAACTGTCCCCAAAACGCTGAGGGAGAGACTGGAGGAGATCGGGATTAGGGGGAGGATAGAGACCGTACAGACCACAGCACTACTGGGAACTGCACGGATACTGAGGAAGGTGCTAGAGATATAAGTACTGCAACGAATAGTAGCTCTGTCATGATATGCGAAAGAGGGAGGAGACGTTAGCTGAAAACCTGAGGAGACTTATTGTCACTCAGCCTTCAGCGATAACCACTGGGCAACCGGTGTGAAACTGTAAATCGTAGAATTACTGCGACCTATGAGTACTAGGAGAGGAGGGCTGGAGACTTGAGGAGACTTGCTGTCACTCAAACTCCAGCGGTTACCACCAGGCAACTGGTGTGAGATTCCAAATAATAATAATAATAATAATAATAAAGTTTTATACAAAAAAAACATTTACCATCATTAAGGTTTATTAATTTTAAACTTTCTCTTTTTGAAAATTCACTGGCAGAAACAGTTACTCATCCAAACCCAGAGCTGAAATCTGGAGAAACTTGCGCCCCCCCCCCTGATAAGAATATAACAACCAAACACTTGAATCTAACATCATCCTAAGCAAAAACATCAATTCATCATACACACCTCACAGCCACCAATTAAGCCCAGGCTTGACCAAAGGCCCACCCATGTCCTCAAAGAACATTCATACACAGAGAGGGAAAAAGATTAATGAGAAACAACCGTGAAAAATAAGAGAAAATACTAAAAAAACAACACACTAGTTCTCTATAAAGGCACCCCCCACAAAAAGACAGTTGTCTGTATACACAGTAACAAAAAAAAAGTAAATATCTATCTACGCTCTATCTTTAATTTGGAAATATTGAACACTAGCACAATAGATAAAGCAACCCCTAGAACAGTTCAGATGTTTTTACTGCCTTCATCAAGATTTACCAAATGCATAAGAACAATATCAAATACTCAGTAAAGTCATCATTCACCCTTGAATATAGACCGTCCCAAAGTTTTGCCAGCCCTCTCCATCATATTATGTCAGAGGACCAAGTTGTAAGTCGTGATGTCCAGCTGTTTTCTGATATTCTTGCGACATGACCAGCCCATTGCCATTTGAGTTTTCTGATGAATTCTACAATATTTCTGACTCTTGTTTCCCATTTAATATACTGGGCTCTTTTGTGGTCTCTCAATGTGATATTTAGCATGATTCCCCTCTGTGTACGTTGCACGGTTTCGGTTCGAGGGTCAGTCTTCTGGTTATGTTCCATGTTTCGGCTCCATAGGTGACTATCAGGACGATGCATTGGTTTTATACCCTTCTTTTTAGGACTTATGGGATCATCTTGTTTTTTTAAAGTGGGGCCTTTTCTGCCGGTTTTGCCAACCTTCAGTAAGTTTTCGCCAGATTTCTTTTTTCTTTAGAGATTCTTTGACCTAGGTAGATGTATTGGTCAGGTGCACTTCCGAGTTTTTTTATTGTTGTGTCTTTGTCTTCAAAGCAATCTTTGTTTTACTGAAGTTCATGTGAGGACCAACTTTCTTGTTTCCTTCAGACAGTTCGTTTTAATACTTCATAGTTTTGTTGTTTTCCACCGCTCCAAGCGCTTGTTGGTCATTCTAATTCCCTTATTGCTCTTCTAGAATTTTATTCCTTTTAAACATGTCATGTTTTAGTTATTCTAAATCTTATGATTCTAACATCAATGAGCCGTTTCTACTTTTTAAACGTTATTCCATCTTATCGCTTGTGAGTCATTTTAAATCTTCTTCCTTGCTTTTTGATCTTCATCATGAACATTATCATATGTTGGTTTTTGTAACTTCTACAATTTTAACAAATGATAAACAATTTCAGTTTGTTTTAGTGGTCTGAAATTCTCTGGCATCGGTAAGTCCACTTTTTGTATCCTTTTGGGGGGAAGGGGTCAAACTTTTTGTTTTAGGCGTTGTTTTGGGTGATCATGAGTTGAGAATAAAAATTTATTGAATTTAGGTTGTGTTTTTAATTGCAAGGAAAGTCAATAGCTTCATGAATACCAAAATGTTTATTGCTGTGTCTAAATTTGGATATGCTAACAGCGTTCATAAAAAAGAAGTAAAGAGAGGGAGAGAGAGAGAGAGAGTGTGTGTGTGTGTGTGAGAGAGAGATAGAGAGAGAGAGAGAAAGAGAGAGAGAGAGAGAGAGAGAGGGAGTAGAGGAAGAGGAATAATCTTGTCTTTTTGAACAACACTACTTCATAAAATTCTTTTTTGAAATTGCTTCTCGAAATGAAAAGAAAAATGCGATGCTAGAAAGAGCGTGATTTAAGAAGTGGAATTTTTTTTTAATAACATCCCGTATTATAAGTGTGCAACTATGACCTATGACTTATAAGCCATGCAAACTGATGCACACTACTTTGACACAAACGAAAAATGTAGCACAGCTCGAAATCCATTTTATTATTTTGTTGATCAATTGGAAACAGTTTTATTACAGAAACAAATGTTGCCAATTGCTATAAAAAAAATTGTGTAGCCAACGTCGCAAGTTTTAAACAGAATCAGTTGAAAGACCTTCAACTGAAACTCTTACCAAAACTGCCAACATAGGCATCTTCAGTTTTCGAGTTGGTGACTCGTTGGTTGTGTACAGATGTATGTGTCACGCGTATAAAACCGCACCAATAGAGGTAGAGGGCTGAAATTGTCATCATTTAATTCTTAGTGTTTCTCTGAATTTTTGAGATGAGCTATTATTATTATTTCTATTATTATTTGGACTATCCTCATCTTGGTTGTTTTTCATGCAACGTTCCGGCCGTTGTACTCTACAGCCTTCATCAGGTATCATCTTGGTAGGTGTGGACGAAGTAACGAACCGAACCCTTTATTTAACCGACGGGGGTATATAGACCGTACTCCCCTCTTAGTAGTAGTAGTATTTTCGAATTATTATTGTCTCACATTGGGATTGAACCTAGAACCATTAGATTATTTGCACCACGCTATGTATCCATGTGGTTCGTTACTTCCCAACACCTACCAAGATGATACATGATGAAGGCCGTAGAGTACAACGGCTGAAACGTTGTATGAAAAACAACCAAGATGAGGATAGTCCGAATAGTAATAGAAATAATTTCATTCTTGATATATCTTTTAAAACATTCCACACTAAATAGTTTTTTTTTAGTGAGTGGATTCAATTTACAATGTATGTTTATGCTAGATTGATCCCTTATTTGGTGTCCAGTAGCATCCACGTTTGTTATTAGGGAAATTTTGACTTTTTTTAGTGATCAGTACCCGACAAAAGTTGGCAGTGGTGCCTTATCTATTGATCAACCTTTTTCCAATTTTTCAATCGATCACCCCAACACGGCATGCTGCCAAAAGATGTAATGTGACGGTTTCTATTAGGTGACCAACCAGACCCTTTTCATTTCTGTTGATAATTGTATTATTAGGACTTAAGAATACGCAAGACCAAAAAAGAGAAAAAATATAAATGTTGAAGCTTTATCCGCTTCTAAGAAATGTCAGAAAAAAGAAAGCAGAATTTATCAGAAAGCATTCAGAGAGTGCATTCCTCTGCCAACGCCAACATAAAGGGTATATTTTAACATGGATCCGCCCAGAAATTCAATGACTTCTCTCGTAGCTCATCATCCAAACTTTGCATTGAAATTCATTCCGAACGTCTGGTGATGTTTCGGCAAAATTATGTATTGTGTCTACTTCGATATAGGAGAAGGTATTGTGTATAAACCTCAGTCGATGATTCTCTAGCCCATAATCCACTCTTCGAAGAAATCTTATTGGAAATCTTTGAGAACTTACGGATTTATTGTGTGGAGAGATATGACATTTTGTATTTAATATTTGTTCTGTGTATGCAACCATGATCCATGGAAGATAATTGTACGTGAATCCAACCCAAAACTGGACCAGGTCTTTCTTCTACCATTGCCAACCGTTACACGAAATATCGGAATCAATTGAGTCTTCTCAGGGATATTCTGTAGTCAGAGAAGAAAAGATGGAAAAACGCGACCAAAAACATATCCATCTCTTACTAAAACAGAAGGTTGGACTTTTTCTTCACGTATTTTCTCAGATGAATGATTTATAACCTTTAAATGTTATCTATTTGGGGAAAAGATCTTTGTTTAATAAATAAATATCCCTGATTTCACGGGTTGCATAAACAATTAGTTCCAAGAGGCAGTTCTTCCGTTCGGCCACCCAGTATATTTGACCTACGAGTATTTGAGTCTATCGATGCCTATATATCTATCAATCTGTATACATATATATATACATATATAGTTATAATTTGCTTTATATCATGTAGAAACTCTCATTCTAAATGATCTCCCGTCGTTACACAGTTAATGTATGACTCAATTTTGATAATGTAAATAGAATAAACAATTATCAAAATAATTGTTTTTTAAAAAAATAATCAAAATAGGGCTGCTGCTGGAATTGAACCTGCAACCAATAGAGTAGCCACTTCAACGTAGCGTCCCTCTTACGATTGAGCTAAACAGTCGCTGGTAATGCAAAGGCCAAGATAACTATTTTGACTCCAAAAAAGTAATTTTGTTGGATCATATATATCCATTTCTTAATACATTATTCTGGGTTTTTGATTACCGGTATCTTTTTAGCTCAATGTTAAGAGCAACGTTATGTTAATGTGGGAACCCTATCGGTTGCTGGTTCAATTCCTGCTGCAGCTCAATTATACTTAATTGTATATTCTATTTACGTTGTCTAGGTAAAGTGATAGATAAACCATGTAATGACGGGAGAATAAGAGTTTCCATGTGATATAACGCAATTTATAATCATTCTGTCGGATCATATGTATCCATTTGTTGATAAATATATATATATGTAGCTTGAGAGCGTTGAACATTAAATATACAAGACTTTTTTCAAATTATTTTCTGATTTTGTCATTTCAATCAACTATTTCCCAATATATCAATATCTCTCTGTCTCTCTATTTTTCTCGTTCTTATATATATATATATATATATATATATATATATATATATATATATATATATATATATATATATATATATATATATATACCAATTTGCTTCCATGAGTTATCATAACCTAAATCTTTTCCCAAGGTAACAATGGATACCCTAGCTAGAATATATATATGAGAGTGTGAACACCTGTTCTCTTCATGTGCTTGGTCTACTTTGAAATAGAGCGTAAACAGAAAAAGAAATACTGATAGTCAAATTGAAATCTTTTCGAAGATGAAACTATTTATCTCCCTTTGTTCACTGGTATTAATATATTGATAAGCTTTCCTCAACTTTGCAACGGTAGACGATTCAGTCACAACTTAAGAGATAAAGACATTATTGTCGACGTCGATGTATTTACTATTCTTTCTTTCTTTCTTTTCTTCTTTCTTTCTTTCTTTCTTTCTTTCTTTCTTCCACTCTCTCTCTCTCTCTCTCTCTATATATATATATATATATATATATATATATACATATATATACATGCGTGCGAGAGATTGTGCGTATGTGTGCAGTTTTCTCTTTTTGTCTCTCTCTCTCTCTCTCTCTCTCTATATATATATATATATATATATATATATATATGAATGATAAGCTGCATCATACTATATTGAAACTCTTATACTCTTATTTGAAATGATCTCCTGTCATTACCCGGTTAATATACCACTCCACCTAGATAGTTCTATTTTTGTTCTTATTCTATCTACTCAGATGATTACTAGGTCATCCACTGATGGAAATGGCTCTCCGAAAGTAGGTATATGGTAGGTCTCTGCTTGAGTAACTACGTGTACGATGATGTTTCCATTAGTAAACATCAAATATACGAAAAATCTTGGATATTGAGTAGTAGTACTCCGTCGTACCTTCGCTAACATCACAACTTTCCATCCTTAAACTCATCCCAGAGATTTGGTATACATACAACAATGGGGGGGGGGATAGAGAATAAAAGACTGAAATATATATACATATATATATATATATATATATATATATATATATATATATATATATATATCGTATTTATTTTTTATATATGTATATATGTATATATATATATATATATATATATATATATATATATATATACATATATATCGTATTATTTTTCAGTCTGTTATTTGATGTATATATATATATACATGTATATATATATATATATATATATATATATATATGTATATATATATATATATATATATATATATATATATATATGTATATATATCGTATTTATTTTTTATATATGTATATATGTATATATATATATATATATATATATATATATATATATATATATATATATATATACATATATATCGTATTATTTTTCAGTCTGTTATTTGATGTATATATATATATACATGTATATATATATATATATATATATATATATATATATGTATATATATATATATATATATATATATATGTATATATATCGTATTTATTTTTCAGTCTGTTATTCTCTATTTTCCTCCCTACTGTTATATATATATATATATATATATATATATATATATATATATATATATATATATATATATATATATATATATATATACATATTTATATTTATATATATAAATTTATATCTATATATATATATATATATACATATATATATATATATATATATATATATATATATATATATATATATATATATATATATATATATATATATATATATGTATATATATATAACCACCAAATAACCGTAGCTGGTAATTCAAAGGCCCAAACAACTGCTTTCAACCCAAATTCTCATCTCGTTTATTCCTGGTCTATTCGCTTTGAACAACGTGACAGTTATGTATTCCTGCAGCAGCCCCGTTTTCTTCGATTGTTTATTTTGTTTACGTTGTCCAGGCTGAATGATGCATTGGCTATGTGATGACAGAAGATCATTTCAAATAAGTTTCAGTATAACATAACGCAATTTGTAAATCATTCTGTCAGATCACGTATATCCATTTCTTGATACATAACCATTGCGTCGAAAGAAGCGAATAAATCGAAGGTAAACAAGATGAAGATTTGCACTACCAGTGGATGTTTAGCTCAATGGTAATAGTAACGTGACCTTGGAACAGCTACATTATTGGTCTCAGGTTCGATTCCTGCAACAGCAACATTTTCTTTAATTGTTTATTCTATTTACGTTGTCTAGGGTTCGTAATACATTAATTGTGTAATGACAGAAAATCATTTCAAGTGGGCTTCTATATGATATAACATAATTTATAATCATTCTGTTGGATCATATATCCATTCTTAATACATGTATATGTCTACTTGTGTGTATGCAGTTTTCTCTCTGAACATATGTGTGTGTGTATGTGTGTGTATATATATATATGTATATATATTCTCTCTCTTTATCGATACATATGCATGTGAGAAATTGTGTATGTGTGCAAGTTTTCTTTTATCTCGATATATACACATATACACATATATATATATATATACATATATTCATATATATATATATATATGTTTGCATTTTTCTCTTCTTTTCTGTATATATGTATGCATGCATAAGCATTTAGGCTTTATATATGCGTATGTATATTTATAGAGAATGCATTGTACATCAATATACATGTGTGTTTGTTTCTTTGTGTGTGTGTGTGTCTCTATGTGTGTTGTTTATTGAGTTATTAAGTGCTCCAGTACGCAACCAGTAAAAGTTGGCTACCGTTTCCTTTCCAGATAGGAAACTCGTCTTGCTAATCCAATATATATGCCTTGTATGTTATCGAAAAACTGACTCTTGTACACGCTAATACATTTATCTTTACGTCGAGTTGTTTTTTTTTTTTCTTCTCTTTCATAGAAACCAAACAACAACAATAAAGGGCACCAACTTATGAATCTTCTTCTGTACGAACCCTTTAGTTTCCAAGCAGTCTAGTTGCTTCATTGATCGGGGGCTCTCGTCACTATAAGTTGGTATATGATCTTAGCGTAATATAGAGTATCTGTGGCCTGCTCGTATAAGTATGTTATAAAAAGAGTTATCTAAAAACTACCAAAAATATGGACTTTTTGTTTATAATTTTCTGTAAGAAACTAATGCTGTCTATGCGCTCTGCCTAGGATCAGAATATCCATACAAAATGTCCAGGATCATTTTATATGTGCACTCTGAATAGAATCAAAGTATCTGTTGGGCCTCACATGGACAAGACAGTACAGCACACCTGGAAAAAGACAAGAGTCAGGGACATCATAGAATCCATTAAAAAGCTCAAATGGCAGTGGGCTGGCCATGTAGCAAGAATGAAAGACAACCGATGGACATCGCAGCACACAGTATGGATCCCCCAAGATCACAAGTGCAACCGACGCCGACAGAATATTAGATGGAGAGACGAGCTAGACGGATTCAGGAAGTACTGGCTAGGCGATGCCCATGATAGAGAAGTGTGGCAAATCCTGGGGAAGATTTATGTCCAACGACGGACGTTAAAAGACTGATGATGATGATGATGATGATGATGATCTGTGTGCTCTAACTGCGACAAGGTTAACTGCGCAAACCGTTTAGAATCGGAGAATCTCTACCTTTTGTCTACGATTGAAGTATCTGTGCCCTGTGTGTAGAAGTTGATAAGTTGTCAATGTTAGTGATGTAAATAAGCGAATACTATGAGAGGTAAGTAGAACAGAAAATGCATTTAAAACTTATATAGAACCGTTGTAGTTAGTCATTCAATAGAAACTATCCGGTAACCAATGTATTTTGTAGTATGTCGTGTTAGCAGTGATCAATTAAGAAGTTTTTGAAAACAAACTAAGGGACCAATATTAGCATAATCACACATTGCAAATGGAAACATCCACTAAATAGTCATTTAGGAGAAATTTTCAAAAAACCAAAAGCATCCACTTTTCCCCCCAATAAGATGAGTAGTAAATATATCAATTTTCAGTCCTGTACCTACACTGGTGCTCTCTGAACACATGGTAAATACATAGCTGGGTAGCCAGTCAAATCCATTTAAAAACCGAAGAAACCTGTGTTGACAGTTTTGCTGACAATTTCGGTTGTCGGTTTCAAATACTTTTAACACCAATTAAGTCTAATCTCGCCGACACGACTTCTTCAATATTACAAAGTTTGTATATATATATATATATATATATATATATATATATATATATATATATATATATATATATATATATATATATATATATCATCAGATTAATAGTCTGAAGTATCAGCTCATTTCAGAATAGCCATTTCCCCCATTTTATCATAGCCAAATCCCGTGGTTCATTTTGTGATCTTTCTAGTTAAATACAAACAAGTGAAAAAGAGGACATGACCTTTGGCAGTTGTTGGTGGATAAAGCATTAAATAAGTATGTTTATAAATCATAGTCAGCGAAACATTATCTATTCCAGTGAACCTACGACCGATAAGATATACATTCAATAAACAGACATACGTGATCCACTGAAAGATCTCACATTTCAGTATGGAGTAGGTATTATTAAGAATAAACAAACAAAAACAAACAAATAAACAAACAAAAAAAAAAGCAAGTGAAAAGAAATGAGGATCTGGTTAGTCACCCAAGAGAAACCATCACGAGACCAACGTCTTTCCGCAGTAAAATCATGTTGGGGGTGATCAATTAAAAAATTCGAATAAGTTACTTCTCTTGGCTTTTGTACGACAACGATCACCCCCCCCCCAAAAAAAAACAACCATGAATGCTGGTGAACATTAAGTAAGGGATGAATTTAGCAAAAGCTTACATTGCAAAATGAACCCCTTCCAGGAGCCAATTTAGCGGGGGGGGGAGAGTGTTAAAAAGTTATTCATAGACATACCAAGGAGCAGATGTTGAAATGTTAAGCCCTCTAGCTCCATTGGCGAGGCCTGTACGCGTAATACATACATACATATACGCATACATAAATAGTCAGCCAGCCAGTCAGACATACCCATTCGGGAACTGAAGGAACCTAAGTCAATATTGACAGATTCTGTTGACGGTTTCTAGTGAAAAATTGTAATACCAGCAGAACTCGTCTTGAATGGTTTCTGTTGCTACTGCAGAAGACGTTTCTCATTTAACTCTCTATAGAGTGACTAACAAGACCAGTTAGAAACCGTCAACCAAACCTGTCACTAAAGCTGTCAGCATAGGTGTGTGTGGCTGGCGGACCGGCTGTGTGTGTATCATGCGCCCTGACTGCATCAATTGAGCAAGAGGACCTGAAATTTAAACATTTACTCTTCATTATGTCAACAAAAAAATGTGTTTTAAAATTCATCTCAAATAAGTTTCAAGTGAGAAAAAGGGGGTTCCATTTGCAATGTAGGAGGTGTACGCTAAATTGTCCCTAATTTAAGCCCGCTTGTTTTCCAAAAATTGGAATTTCGTAGTAATTACTCTCCCTCAAAAGCCAAAAGGACTAACTCATTTATTGGTCACCCTTTCTGCCAATAATCCAATCGATCGTCCTCAGTATGGAATACTGGTCACGTGAAAGTTTTCATCAGGTGACTAACCTGGTTTTCTTTCTTTTCACATAATTTCATATGCTTCTATTGTATTTTTATTCGATTATTTTCAACAATTCATTCCTTTTTCATTCTTTTTAAATTTATCTTCTTTCTTTTTTATTTTTCATTCCGTTTTTTCTCGGTTTCCGTTGGGTGTCATTTTTGAAAAAAAAATTTTTTTCTTCTCTTCTGCATGTACTTCGTTCTTTCCTTCTTCTCTATGTATATTTCTTTTCTTCTTTTCTTTCTGTATTTTTCCCTTTCCTTCTTTTTTTTGCCTGTATTTATCTCTTTCCTGTCTGTATTTTTTTCGTTCGTTTTTCTCTGTCTGTATTTCTCTTTCTCTCCTTCTTTTCCAACTGTATTTGTTTCTTTCCTTCTTTTCTATCTGCATTTTTCTTTTTGTCCTTCTTTTTTTTTCGTATTTCTTTCTTTTTTTACCAAATCTCCCAAACCTTCCAAATTGCCCTACCAACTATACAAGTGAGCTACTAATTCTTCCCTCATTCAGTGTACGTCTATCTAGGTGTTTGTGTGTGTGTGTATGTGTGTTTTATCCAGATCACATTTTTGAGATTACGACCTTGGAATTGGCATGACCACAACACTATACACCATATAGAAACAATGTTTGTTCGTTTTTTAATAAGTGATTTTAGGGGTCTCTATGGTCATTTTTGTCCCCGAAATGCCAAAATCTTATGCTGTTTTCTTTTAGATACTTTTGGATTACTTTTTAGATAATTTTAGATTATTCCCTATATAATCAGTTCTGATACAAGCATGGTCTACGGTAATTAACTTAAGCAAGGTATGGATATTTCACTCTTTCCTTTCACTTCCCCCTTTCCTCCTCCCATTTCTTTTCATCTTCCCCCAACCCCAACCATCATTTAAACGCCATACTGCATTGTTTCATCCCACTCACAGTCTGCCTCCCTTTTCATCTTTTCATCTTTTCATCATCTGGACGGCAGATGGTAATCCCCTTCTTCCAGTTGCAACGATCAAAGAGTTTCAGTGATTGATTTCAAGCAGCTGGATTGATATGGAAGCCGATAAACACATTGAATGACGTGGATAATCCGGATTACTAAAGATTATACCCAAACAATCGGAATAATAAGAATACAGATCAGACATTGAGCTGACGAACGGGTTTCAATCCTGTCAGTAGGCGTTGGGTAGGATAAATTATATAACCAATCGATCTGTAAGGCGAAGGTTTATGAAGATTCTTTTATAGGTGACAAGTTATTTGAAGAAAAATTCCAGTAAAAAATACAGTGAGAGCTAAAAGTATCCATACATTTCAAGAATTCATTCATCATTATTATATAGCTTCAAAACTGACAGTTTGGACTGAAAATTTGGAAAAATACCGAAACAATATTGACCATTAAAAATTATGTACAAAAATTAGAAATTTGATGAAATTTCTGTAAATTCTGAAGGCGTGTTGGGTTGTTGAAATAAACTTTTTGAACTAAGATACGTTTTACACTCACTGTATAACTATGAGAAAAATTGAAGACGATGGGATCAAGGTTACTTCTCCTCCAAGTTCATGGATTTTACTGCTTTGCCCAAGGAGTGAATTAGGAACCACCAGATAAGTGTATACACTTAATCAATGACTTATACATAGTCGTCTATTGATCCGTAGAAGTGAAACACTACTCATAGAGCTCATACCTCTGTCAATACAATCGTTAATGGATCCGCTCTAAAATTTGATCACTTCTTCTGTAGCCCACTGCCCGACCTTCCTCAAAACTTTATTGAATTTCATTCCTAACTTTTGGAGATATCGTGAGTATAGACGATATTATGCATTGCAGACATATTGCTATGGATACAATTGAATTGTGCTGTCTCAATGGAAGGGAGATTCTGTTTCTCCCTTGTTTGTGTAACCTTTGTCTATGATCTTTCTTCTAAGATATTTTCTGTCTTTTGAATTCCCTATGCAATTTCTCTCAGTTCCTACTTTTCTTTCTGTTGTTGTACTGCTTCAAGTGCTTCCATAATGTCTTCACTGCACGCTTGCACATACTTTTCTAATCCCATTTTGTCGATTTCGACAGTGTCTTCAAGCTGATAGGTTCTCGGCCACCTTCTTTCTTCCTTCCTCACACACAGTTTATCTGCGTCGTCTCCTGGTTGTAAATTCTTGTTTTCTTGCTCGACATTTCATTGATTGAAGTTCATCCTTTGTTCATCCAAGAAATGATCCTGAATATCTTCCTACCGATACCATCTATCTATTCATTCTTTTCATCGAAATTCTGTTCCCCAGCTTAGTTTCTAGTAATTTTCTTATTTTCTTAAAGTATTATTTTCTCTTCCACTTGTTCCCTTTTCATCAAGTCACATTAGAGGAACCCAAAGTACGTAAATCAGGTCTGTATGGTAATGCGCCAAGTATCGTTTACCGGTATGTATTCTCTGCCGCTAAAAGCCTTTTCCTTCTGCATTACCATTAGCGCACATTTTTCAAAATTCTATTCTGATGTCCTCATTGAACCATCTGATTTATTTGGACAGCATTTAAAGTTTTGTCCCGTTCTTTACGAATAGTTTCATGTCATCCATGCAACTTGAAGTGGTTGACCTTTCTTTTTGTTTTGAAGAATTGGTATCCTTTTGCGATTTTACAGGATTTAAAATTCAAATATTCTTTTTTTTCCAATTTTCACTTCCATTTCTTTTTTCTTTTCTTCGATTCACATTTGAAATGTGTACTTGTCTTATTTCCACACTAGCAGTGACTGGCAGCTTTTACTGAAGATCAAGTGACAGAGAGTCTACTCAATACTCCTCGGTATTTTAGCCAACTTCAGTAGTTCTGTCATCTCGATAGTCTCAGCCCTTCCCCGTATTCTGAGATACTCCAACCTCATTACCTGTGCTCCTGCCACTATTGGCACTAATGTCACTTTCATGTTCCACTGCAGCTTCAGCTCCCTGGCAGAGTAAAGATACTAATCTAAATTTTCTTTTTTTTCTGTTCCACCTTGTGGCTTGCTGGTATAGCGAAATTCATTATCTGACAGGTTGTTTTCTCCTTAATATGGTATTCAAGCCTGGATTGAAGGTCTCTGTTTGTATCTCTAAGCCTCAGAAGATTTCATGCGTTTCATTCTCTACGAAAGAAATTCTGGTCCATGCATATGCCATTGGTTTGTTTGGTAGAAATACAGTCGCTTGCACAGTTCTCAGAGGATTACCCTACTCAACCAGTGATGTCTGTTGAATTCCTTTCTCTGTTGTATGCTAATTTTCTGCCCCCGATCATTGTGTGGTTGGTTGTCACATCTTTATCTACATCTGTTCTCTCGTGTTTGTCTATATCAGCCTTTATATCATCATCAGTCTTTTAACATCCATCGTTGGACATGAACCTTCCCCAAGATCCGCAACATTTCTCTATCATGGGCATTGCGGAGCCAGTATTTTTGAATCTGTTTCATTCATCTCTTCTATTCTGCCGGTCTCGGTTTAGCATATGATCTCTGGGGATCCATGTTGTGAGTCATGATGTCCATCGGTTGTCTGCCATTCTTGCAACATGACTTGGCTATTGCCATTTAAGTTTTCTAATAGATTCTATGATGTCCCTGACTCATGTTTTCTTCTTTATAAACTGTGCTTTCTTGTGATTTTTCCACATGAAGTTGAGCATGATTTTCTCATGTGTGCGTTGCATGCTTCTCCGTTTGCAAGTCTGTTTCTCGGTTGGATTCCATGTTTCAGTTCCATATGTGACAATCGGGAGAATGCATTGGTTGTATACTTTTCTTTTTAGGATTATTGGGATCGTCTTATTTTAGAAGGTTGAGCTTGCTTCACCAAAGGCTTGCTATCCTAGGGTGATTCTTCGCTTGATTTCTTCTTCCTTTGTGGGTTTTATAGAGATTCCTTGTCCTAAGTAGCTGTAGTGGTCTACTTTCCCAAGTTTTGAATATTCGATTTCGACTGTTATGTCCTTATTCTCAACCTGATTATGGCACATGACTTTTGTTTTCCTGAAGTTCATAATTGTTTCTTATGGTATTGCTCTGGGCACCCAATACGAGATATTCAGTTTCTCTCTTCAGGATACCTTTGCGTAACCGTGTCTATTTTAATTGGTCTGCAACTCCCTGAGTTTATCTTCTGGAAAATTCTTGTATTTGTTTTTTTTCTCTTTTTTTCTCTCTCAGTGTGCAACGTCTCCATCTCATCAAATTACCGTTGTCCCATTAATGGCGCGAGCAACCAGCAAGGTTGTCTATAGATTCTTCTCTCCTGTAGTATCTCTTTCTCTCTCTCTCTACATATATATATATATATATATATATATATATATATATATGTGTGTGTGTGTGTGTGTGTGTGTGTGTGCGTGTGTGTGCGTGTGTGTGACAGGGTATTTTAGTCGCATTTTTGGGGTTACAAATTAGAAACCCTGCATGTGTGCACCGCTGATCACCATCTCAAAACGCCTTTTTTGAAGGGAGGGGGTCGATCATTTTAGGACCAACAATGCTTAAATCTTTATTATAGATAAGTTCAGTTAAAAAATCTTTTTTTTTCAAAGATAATCTCAGATAATCTTCCAGGTAACTAGTTCTGGCATAGTCGTAAGTTGCAGTGGTCCATTTATGCGAGGTACGGATATAACTTTCTTCATTTCCAACTTCTTCTTTTTTTTCCCTCCTTCACTTTGTTCATCATAAACATTTTTACCCTCTTTTGTTTCCTTGCTCTTTCTCTTTACAAAAAAAATTTATTTCTCAATTCCACTCAGGTACTTGTCACTTTTGTTGTTGTAGTTAACGCTGATCTCGTTCTTGTTTCTCTTTCTTTTCCTTCTGTTTTCTTTCTGAGTTTATATCATTATTCTCTTTCTTTTTCTTCTCCTTCTTTTTCTTCTTTTTCTTCTTCTTCTTTTTCTTCTTTTTCTTCTTCTTTTTTCCTTCTTCTTCTTTTTCTTCTTTTTCTTCTTCTTTTTTCCTTCTTCTTCTTTTTCTTCTTTTTCTTCTTCTCATTCTTATTCTTATTCTTATTCTTTCTATTCTGTTTCCCCTCTGTGGCCATTCCCTTCTTTTTCTACAACTTTTTCTTCTTCTTTCCCCTCCTCTCTTCATTTTTCACTCATTCCTTTCTCGGTACTTATCCTCATTCTCATCCCAAGGACTTCTTCACAAATCCCCACTCTCTTCCCCCCTTTTTTATCTCTGTCCCCCAGTCTTCATTCTTTCTAGACTGATCCTCCTTTTCAAAACGTCAACAGTGACATAACTGTATCCTCACGCCTCGGATTCGCCACAAGATGGTCCCCGAGGTGTCCAAGAATATTGATAAGGATATTATCAAAGACATAATCCACCGAGACAGCTGCATAAAAACGCCAAATTGTCAGAGCCTTTTGCCCAAATAGGATTAGCTGAACAGTTCTTAGCACTTCAGTATGGATGCCCGTCTGCACAAGGACGATGGACGAAGACAAAGATGCAGGAAAATACGGCTTATAATAGAAAACGCACTCGAGGCTTGCCTGATGACAAATATTATCCACAATCCGACCACTGTGCAGTCGTCTTATGTCTTGGAATTCGGCACAAGAAGATTTTGTGCGAATGACTGAGCAGTAGGAAAACATGGCAGGCACATTCCCATATAAACATAAAATCTCTTAGGAATAAGATTCTGCGCATAAATTTCTGCGAATTAGATATGTTCGTGTTCCCAAATGCTGTTTTATTTCAAGGTACTGAATAAATGTATCAGCCTGATGGTGATAAGCATGCGTGAAGGGTGCATCGCTGTTGAGTAGAGGTTAACGAGCTCTTTAGTTGGCCATTAGTCGGATATATCCCAAAGAGGAAACAATTTGCTCAGCATAAAAAAGAAGCAAAAAAGATTAATGGCTACTTTTTTTTCCATCGCAATTCAGCAGAAGGCGGGTTAGCTCATCAAATGTTTTCGTCGCAGAACTTCCCTCTTTATCTCGGAGACAATTAAAGAAAAAGACGTGCAATTTTCGCCATCCGATGATAATGTGTTTCAGAGATTGGTTTACATTTTCAGAAACGGCGACCATCTTGGACTAATGAGACGCTATTCGATGAAATCAGCCCAAACGATTGGTAGTTATGTTAGTAGACCGTATTATGTATTCCCGGATGTTATTCATTTCCCTTCATTTAAAATCCTACAGGATGCTATTCACCCTTTGACTGATTTTCATCGGAACGAAAGTCTATTTGTAGACTGACTAAAACCCACCCAAAAGATATCCAGGCAGAATAAAGTTTATTCGTAAAGACAATCATCATATTGAAAGTAATGTAAGAGAAATTTATTGAAATCAATATGCAACTTTAGAACGGATAAAAAAATGATTTATCTATAATTTTGAGAAGAGTTGTTAACGTTATCAATATGATGTCCTTCTGCGTAGCAATGTCCGTAATCATTTTTCTGCGATGTTCTTTGACAGTCTTTTGAATGCTCCGTTAAGCTTTTAAGGTTCCCATTTTCCTTCCGAGTTGTCTTTTTTGCAACCTTTTTTTGTTTTTCTGCACTGCTTCAAGTGCTTTTCATTATATCTTCACTGCATGCTTTCACATACTTTTTAATCCCATTTCAGCCTTTTGGACCATGTCTTCAAAGCTGATGAGCACTCTCCCACCTTTTTCACTGTCGACATACAGTCTATCTGCGTCGTCACGTGGTTGTGAATTCTTGTTTCCTAGCTCGTTGGTTCATTGACTGAAGTTTATATTTTGTTCATCCAAGAAATGGTTCTGAGTATCATACTACCGATATCGACAACCTGTTCATTTGTTTTATCTAAATTCTGCACTTTACCTTAGTCTGTAATAACTTTCTTATTTTCCCAAAGTTTTCCTTTTTTTTTTTATTTCTCTTTTGTTTTTATCAAGTCATATTCGAGAAACCTCAAGTATCCACATCGGTCATGTTTGGTTAATGCTCAAATTTTATCGTTGTCTTTAGTGTATTCTTTTGGTAACTATATGCCTCTATTTGTGCATCACGATTTGTACGCATTTTCTATTCCATTCCATTGTCCTAATTCCTTCTCTGAGCATCATTTCGAGCTCTTCTCTGTTCTTTGAAGATAGTTTTATGCAGTTCATGCAGTGGTTGATTTTTCCTTTTGTTTGCTATTTTTCTGAGATTCTGTGGAGTGGTATCATGTTTAGTAGAAATAGTAATGGGGACAGAGAGTCAGTCCAGAATATTCCCATTTTTATACTCACCTCTACTATGTTTTCTTTTACAGCTATCAAGTCCCCTTTGAGTTTTTCATAGAACTAGTCATGAATCTCACCATTGATTCGATAATCTTTAATATCCGGAGAGACTCGGGTATCCTACTGCATGGAATCATGTCATAGGCTTTTTTGTAATCAATCCATACCATTACAAAATTTTCCCTTTTTTTCTTTGATTTTTAAAAAATTATCTCGTCAACACAGAGCAGATTATTCGTGCCTTCAGCTCCTTTTCTTTCTGGCAAGAATCCTTTTCTTTCCATGGAAATACATATCCTCTCTGCTGACCGTCTTGTCAGGATTTTCCCAATAATTAGTAGGCACGTAATTGGTCTATAGTTGACTGTTTCATTTTTATTTTCAAATGTCCTTTTGAATGACATAATTTGGAGTCTAAAGATCAATTTTACCTGTAGTTTGGTGGATCTAGTAACTCAATATCAGTAAATATTGACAGGTTCTGGTGCTCTCACATTGGCTATTTTCTGGAAAGCGTTCTTGTGTGGTTGTATTGATTCCTATTTTCTCCCCCGTCTATGTCTCGAGGTTCTCTTTAAAGAATAATATTGAACCATTCTGATGATTCATTGTGTCTGTTTGTTCTAGAAATTCTATGCAGCCATAGAGTCTGGATTAATGTTCTATCTTTTTTCTCCATTCAAGTTTTGGTGAAATTTTCTTTCGTTGTTCATGAAGGTGCATTTCTGTGTGTTTTGGGCAATCCTTTGTCTATGTATCTTTAAGTCTTGCGTGTTTGGTCAGTCGACTTTGGTGCATTTCTTCCACTGCTGTGGGCATCCTCTTTTGTCTCATTATCTGTATGTCCCAGTCTTGCTATTGTCCTCTTCGTGAGAGATGTATGTTTCGCATTCCTTCATCTCACTATCGTCAAAAGGTCTGTTTTTGTAATCTCTTTCTTCAGGCATGTTTTTCTTCCCGTTTGGGGTTTTCTTCTCGTAGATACAGATGTCTGTTACCGCATTATTATTATTATTATTATTATTATTATTATTATTATTATTATCAACAATAATGGTAGCTGCGGTAGCAGTGATAATGGTCGCTCTGCTAACAGCGTATCCAAGGGTGGAAATCTAAAACTCTGTGGTTGCGAAAAAATCTCATGAGAATGATATACAACAAAGCCATATTAATTATGAATAGGAAATATTTTGATCTTTCGTTTAAAACAACTCAAATCATTACCAGAATATTCCAAATCGGTACAACTACTACTACTACTACTACCACTACAACTACTAATGATGATAATAATAATGATAACAATAATAATAATGACATGTCTGGTTAGTCGCTCAGTAGAAACTGTCACGTCTTCAATGTCTTTTGGCAGCATGCTGAGTAGGGATTATTCAATTTAAAAAATTGGAAAACAGAAATGATCAATGGATTAACCACTCTTCTCGCTGTTTGCAGGGCAGCAATCACTAGAATGTACGAAAAATTGAAATCAAGTAAGGGACCAATTTACCATGAAATTACATTTTAAATGTGTCCCTTCCACTAAACCCCTTTCGGGGTGAGAATATTCAAAAAAACAAACAAAAAAAATTCTCTAGACACAATAAAAAGTGAATTTTTCAATTTCTGCCCTTTAGCTCGTTCGATGCGACATGTACGGCGACGGCCAGACAGCCTCTCTTGAATGCTACAAATTATTTAAGTGAACTTTCTCTTGACGATTTCTGGCATTATTAACAAGAGAGACTGCTTCAGGGCCAAACTCATTTCTGATAGAAGCTTCAAAAAGATATCAACTTTTGTAAAAACATTCTCCCCTGACTGAAAAAGATCTTCAAATTTGGCCATGAAAGGGAATTTAAAAAAAAAATAGTATCTGAATATTTTTCTAGATAAATGTCATGGAAATCTAGATAATTTTAGACATAAGAATCTCTCCTTTCTCCCTTATCTTTATCAAACATTTAAACTTCCCTCTTTTTAGTCTTAAGAGGGAGTCTGGAATTGTCATCGTTGTTAGGTGATGAAAATTAAGTCATAACTCGGAGTTTTACAATAATCTATACTAATATTTTTTGTTCGTGCCTCTTCTCGGCGGAAACTACCAGGCTGATTGACCTGATGTTTGATATCGACTAACTACATAAACTAACCTTCTAGGTTATTAAAGGTCACTTGAGGTCATTCTCCGTTCTCGGTTCTGAATTACAATTTCTATGTCAGGATTTTCATCATTCATTCTTCTCACGAATGGCATAAATATTTCTTACCATAAATCAATTCTGAAACAAGTATTGGCGTTTTGGTCGGATATTGCTTTTTGGGCAATGGGACAATGAAAGACCGTGTAAGTTTTACTGCAGCTCTGTCCTTGGAAGTTTTTGTCCCCCCCTTATCCCTTCCTTGACAAAAAATCCAGCGCGATTCATCACATGAAGAAATCTTTATGGTCGTGTCTGTATTTATGGCAAAGTCCGATAGTATTGTGGCATTCTGTCCTTTAGTTACTGGGTCTGGTTGTTGTTCATAATCTTCTGTTGGCATTCCGTAATGCTTACAGATTTTCCAATGTAGATATTGATCCACAGTGTCATGTCTGGATATGTATTCAGTAGGTGTTAAAATAGAGCAGCCAGACACGGGATGGTCTATTGTTCCTACAGGGAGGTCCCAAAAGCGGTATTTTGTGTCGGCATCATTTTTCATGATATTCGCTTGACAGTTTCGAGTGGTTAAATTTGATCTTTAATAGCTTGGATAAATCCTCACCGTTTCAGCTTCTAATCCACTGCCATAACGCCATGGTGGGTGTTTCTCTTGTTTACATCAGCGTCTTTGCTCCAGAGGGCGTATTGTCTGTGCTGAGGTTTCTTTCCCCACTTTACTTCAAGCTGTTTATGACCCTTCCCGTTAGCATGTTGCCCCAATCTTTTCACATGTATATTCTATGAATACTCTCCGCTGTTCAGGTTTATACCTAGTTCTTTTACAAACTGCTCTCTCTCTCTGTTACCATCGAATGCAACCTTTATGTGTTTTCTTGTTCCTTAACTAGTATTAACATCCAGTCCCGCATAATTTTGAAGTACTGGTGTAATCCTATTGTTGCTGCTTCGCATGTTAGTATGAGTTGCATCATTCGCCTATCATTGCAGCTCCTTGGCAAGTAAAGATGAACGATGTCAAGTTTAGGGTGGTGCATTCTGTAGCACGATCCTTATTTTTGTGCCTATTTTTTTAATCTCATCTAGATGTCACTTAATTACATCAACACTATATATTACAACATGGATAGCTAGCGTATTGGTGGCTGATAATCGTCCCCTTCTTTCCGTCGATATGTTCAATTTCTCTCCTATTTGTCCGGTCAGGATTTTCCTCATTAGTGGTAAGTATGTGATTGGTCTATAATTGCTGGCCACATTCCCCTTTATAGAATCTTCTTGGATAAGGGTGATTCTGCCTCTGGTCATCCATTCTGGTACCTGGCCTTGATTTATACAACTCTGGAGTATGTGGGTGAATCTGTCGTTTTTTATTATTATTATTATTATTATTATTATTATTATTATTATTATTATTATTATTATTATTATTATTATTAGCTCTTTCACACCACTTGCATAGTGGTCACTGGTGGAGACTGACCGACAAGAAGTAAGTGTCCAAAAGTCTTGAACCTTTCTCTCCACGTTCTCCTAGTCTGCTGTAGTGCTGTGGGTTACAGTTCCACATCAGTTGCCTGGTATTTATTGTTGAAGACTGAGTGACAGTAAGTCTCCTTAGGTCCATAACTCTTGATTCATATCATAGCAGCTCTGTAATGTGTGCTGTTGCCATCATGCCTTTATACTGACTGTAAAGCCACTGCTAACAATTGGGGTCGCAGATCTCATATTTACAGTACTCTCAACAGTATTCATTGTGACCAAACTCGTGATCTGCATAGTTTCAATCCTAACTCTCATCCCCAGTTACTCCAATCTCGTTTTCAGAGTCTTTAGTACGGCTCCGAGTGTACCAAGTATCATTGGTACTACCCTGACCATCATGTTCCAAAGCTTCTTCAGTTTCTTTGCCACGTCAAAGACCCAGAGTAATTTGAGGCTTTATTTTCAAGGAGTGTCTTTGTTTTGTGCTGATACCATTTGTCTGCATGGTCGGATCCCTGTCGTTTGCTTATGTCCCAGTGTCGTGTCTGTTTCCTTTCTGAGGTAGTTCACGATATCAACTGATTATGTGGTTTACAGTCTTGTACCTTTCTTCACATAGGCAGGGCGGTATTTGCTGTTTGTTCGGGTTCTGTCGTTTTCTGTCACAACATAGTTTGTCCCGAAACATTTCTTTTTGGCTGCTAACGTCAATTCCATTGGTTCTTTAAACTTCTACGCGATCTTTCATTGCATCTACCCCTTTACTTATATAATGATTATAATTCAAAGACCGTTAATCCAAACTGTCACTAAGACTGCCAACATGAGTTTCTTCAGTTTTCAAGCTGGTCTGGCTAGCGGAGTGGCAATTCATTTATGTATCGCGCGTACAGGCAGCACCAATAGAGCTATAGGACTGGAACTTTAAGCATGTACTCCTTATTCTGCTTTGAGAAAAACGTTTTTTGTTGACGACATTCGCTGTTTATGAGGTTTACTGTCTTCCTCTCTTTTTAGCTTTTTATTCTTTCATTGTTTCCTCCTTGATTTTTTTTATTCTTGTTCTTTTACTCTCCTTCCTCTTCTTGTCCATCTTTTTCTTCTTCTTCTACATCTCTTTCTCCATTCTCTTCTTGTCTTTTCCCCTCTTTTCCTTCTCCTCCTCCTCCTTAAATTCTTCTTCTTCTTCTTTCTCATCATATTTCTTTTTGGTCCAAATTCACCCACTCATATCTTCACTCCTTGAATATTCTTATTTTCCTCTTTCACTCCTCCTATTCTTTTTCTTCTTTTTTTCTCATTCATCCCCTTCTCTTTTTCCCTCTCCTCATCTGCTACTTCTCTTTTCCCTTTTCTTCTCTTTCTATCTCCCTTAGTTCTTCTTTTCCTCAATTCTTCTTCTTCTTCTTCTTCTTCTTCTTCTTCTTCTTCTTCTTCTTCTTCTTCTTCTTCTTCTTCTTCCCGAAACATAAGGAGTAAATGATTTGAATTTCACCCCTCTAGCTCCATTAGTGTAGCTTGTACGTACGATACATAGCCATTCCACCAGCCAGCCGGTCAGCCAGCCGGCCGGCCGGCCAGCCAGCCAGCCAGCCAGCCAGCCAGACAGTGTCGGACTAGCTTGAAAACTGAAGAAACCTATGTTGGCAGTCTTGGTGATAGTTTTGGTTAACAGTCTTCAAACTACTACTACTACTACTACTACTATCATTGTTATTATAAGAAGAAAAAGAAGGAGGAGTAGGAAGAGGAATTTGAGGAAGAAACCATGAAAGAAGAAGAAACTAAAAAAGGAGGAATGAATGATATATAAGTAAAGAGGTAGATAAAGTGAAAGATTGCGTAGGAGTTAAAAGTACCAAAAGAATTGACGTTAGCCACATCAATAATGGACATTTCCTCGCAGGCTGATTAGATATTCCTATTTGCACTAAAAATGCTAATGGCTTGATAAGCCCTCGACGTGCTGGAAAGTATGAATATTAATAGAAAATTACGCGCATGTTTGAAGATTTCTATAGATACAGTATTTACCAGGCTTGGCCTAATCCGACACAAGGTCACACTATCTTGGGGCCATGATGTAGTGCCTCACCAACCCCAATTCCACCCAGCTTGTTGAGGAACCTCGACAGGACCAAGTCTATAGGAATAAACTTAAAACAAAAACAAAAAAAAACAAAACAAAACAAAAAATACAAAACAAACAAAAAACAAAATGATGCTGAGCATCTTCGCGTGGGCAGTTTCCAAACAAGTGATTGGACTCCGACAAGGCTCTGCAGCCTTTTAGACTACTGTTTTTTTTTTTTTTTCAATGTCAAACTCTAGCCCGGGAGGGTGGAGATTGCAGAAGGTTAAAGATTTGCTCATCTCTCACTCATTCCAATCTACTCCCAGAGCAGGTTTTCAATTTTCTAACTTTTTCCTCGTTTTGTTGCCCATTTCAGCTATTGGTGCTCCATCATAGTCAATCTGGTCTTGTGGTGTCGCTTGTCCGTCTCTTCCACTAAAGAGCCAAAACATGGCGGCAAAAACAACTAAGATCAAGCCACCAGTCCAATAATTCTGTGACGAATAAAGATATTTCCTTATTTCCGGAATGCTGTGCAAAATCATGTTTTCAGTACAATGAAAAGAGCACAAAACTCTGCAAAAGCCATTGTCTCTAAAATCTGAATGAAAATCCGTTCATATATACTCATGATCAGACCGTAAATTCAATCAATTCGCTCACTTTTCTGCGAAATATTATTGAAATTCATTGAGAACTTCTGGAGATATTGCGAGGATCAAACTTAGTCAATACATGAATGTGAGAAAAAATGGAAGCATGTATTTTAATCATAAAGAATCCCTTGCTCGACCCCAAAGTTTAACAAATGTTTCATTACCCAATGGCTCAGCTTTCCAGGTTATTTCATTCAAATTCATTGAGAACTTTTGAGGATATTGTGTGGACATATAGCTGCGGTGCACAGGATCCGCCCCCCAAATTAATCACTCCTTTTTTAACGAAAATGTCAATGGCATCCATAGAAAACTTTCGGAGGTATCAGGGGCACTAACAGGCAGACGAAAAGACACAGGTGAACACAGTATGTGTCATAAGCATTTGAACAAACAGACATTATGTGAGTAATAACCACCTCAGTTGGCTCTAGGGTAAAAAACGAATATTTCGCGTGAAGAAGCAAGTTGTATAACACGTTTGTTTTCTCTATCCGAAACTCATATTTAGGATCGATCAAAGAGATTGAATAGGCGGACGCAAATTGCTTTATGAAAGAGTTACTAAGCTGATAGATTATTTTTGGACACTCTTTATTCGAAATTCTTAATGGCCCCTGCAATCTAAAATACAGATTATGTGTTCTCAAAGAGTTTTTCGGGCAATTGAATTCGTTCTTGTTGTTCTATGTTGTTGATACGACATTTCGGTCGTTAACAATAACAGCAAAAAGGAATTCAATCGTCTGACAAAATCTTCGAATGTTGCAAACCTTTCACAGATGGATTTTCTCCTCGTTCAAATACTTAGTCGCCGCACTGTTTATATAAACGATAGTTTCTTTATATAAAATGTAATGCTTATAGGTATTTGAACAAAATGTTTATTAAATACTTACGACGGGTATTGTGTATCCTCTTCGGTAAAGGTTAGGATACACAGAGTTTCTAATAAATCTTTAGTATATTTGAGTTGGAAAACATTCTCTGAACAAGGTGGATAGGTGTGCAACCATATTTGGCTACGACTAACGAATTTCAATATTCATAGTATATTTTTCTGAAAATCAACCCAGAAAATAACTGAAATATTTATGCACCTGATTGAAAACAAATCTGTGTGTAACGGAGAACTCTAACGCTGGTTCTCATGCAAATGAATCAACACCTACGATCGTATTTACAAAATTGTAGTTTAAAAGAAAATGGAAGTTGGTTTCACTTTTCTGTATGTTACCATGGAAATTTATGCTGATAAATCGACAGGAGTCTTAGCCTCGTTTTAATGTCAAAGTAGGGAAAATAAAGATAGGTTCTTATATTGCTTTCTATCTTAATTTTTTATTCTCCTCTTTTTTTCCCCTTTTTTCCCTTAATCTACCCTTTACCTTTCTTTCTTTTCTCTTTTTCTCTCACCTTTTACCTTGTTTTTTTCTTTCTCTTTTTTCGTTTCTTTTTTCTTAGTTTCCTTATTTCTTCATGGATTTACCTTTCCTTCATTTTTCTTCCTTCCTTTCTTCACTTATTTCTTCCTGTTTCGTTTATATTTCCCTTTTCTTCCTTTTTCTTTCCTTTCTCTTTTCTTGTTTTTTTCTCCAATTATTCCAATCTTTCTTTCTTTCTTTCTTTCTTTCTTTCTTTCTTTCTTTCTTTCTTTCTTCTTTCTTTCTTCAATCTTTCTTTCATTATGCCTCTCTTTCTATTTCTTCTCCGCCCTTTCTTCCTTCTTTCTTCTTTCCCGGTTCACTCTCTTCTTCATTCTTTTTTTTAATCTTTTGTTATTTTTCTTTCTCTCTGTCTTTCTTTCTTTTTTTCTTTCTTTCTTTTTTTCTTTCTACCTTTTTGTCCAATCTTTGAAATAATTTTGTCCTTACTCTCTACCTTTTTTTGTCATCATTTCATTCGTCCTTCCTTTCTCTCCAATTTCTCTTTGTTAGATTATTCCTTCCTCTTTTAAATCTTTATCTTTCTACCTTCCTTTCAGTCTTCTTTTTCTTCGTCCTGTCTTTCTTTCATTTTGACATGATTTCTTTCTTTCCTTCTTTTTTCAAGTCTTCTTTCATACATTTTCCTCTTACCTTTTCTCCTTATTTTTGTACCCCTTTTCTTTCTTTTTTTTTGTCCTTGCTCTCCCCCATTTATCATAAGCAAAAGGGAAAACTAGTTTCTCTCTGCGAATCACCATTTTCTTCAAGCTCCTACTGAGTTTTGACTTCAAAATGATGACAAGACGGACAGAGAGAGAGAGAGAGAGAGAGAGATCAATATCAATGGACGCCAGTTTTGATACCTAAATTACCTTAAATTATATCTAATTATCTAGATTTTCATACCCTTTATCTAGAAAAATATGTAGATATCATTTTACTGTCTTCGTCTAGGGCCAAATTTAAAGAATTTTTCAATGGAAGAAAAAAATGTTTTTTTACAAGAGTCGAAATATCTGAAAAAGGAAAAAAACAACTTGTAAGCTTCTCTCAGGATGGATTTTGACCTTGAAATAAACAGTCCCGTTTTGATAAAAAAAGAGAAATTTTGATCTCTTTCTTTGCCAAATCCTCTCTGCCAAGATTACATTGTTCCTTCCCTACGACCCTTTACGACTTACTGTAATTTTTTTCTTTTACAAATACATGTCTAGATAGTTTCAATAGGAACGTCATGTGACTAATGTCTTTTGGCAGCGAGCCGTGGTGGGGAAATCAATGAAAAATTTCAGAAAAAAAGGGGTGGCCAACTTACATCTCTTGCCTTTTGTTGATAAAAAAACTGAGTGTGAATGTTACCGGGCATCAAAAAGAGACCAATTCAAAATAAACTAGTATTAGAAATTGGAACCCCATAATGAGATATTCAGGGAGGATAATTGAAAAATCTGTTTTAGCAGCTCCATTTTCTTTAATTGTTCATTTTATTATTTTGTTTATTTTATCATTTGTCTAGGCCAAGTGATACATTAGCCGTGGCGGGAGATAATTTCGAATAAGAGTTTCTATATGATATAACGCAATTTATAACCATTTTGTCGGAATAGACATCCATTTATTAAAACACGTAAAAAGTATATCTAGCAGTCTGGCTTGTTCTACAGATTTCAAATGACCTTCAGAGACCCATGTAGAATTTCTCTGAAGATTGTACTTTAAATATCTGCATCACCTTAACAGCAAAAACAGGAACCATAAGTCCAACGACTTGTTCATCATAAATTGTGATGATAGAAGGAGAAGGAGGAAGAAAAACAAAAACAAGTCTTTCTCTGAGTGAATCATTCTCTTAATTGAAAAAAAATGGGATATGGGAATATTTAACAAGTTTTTTTCTTAAATTGTAAATCGCCATTTTCGACATTTTTGTCCATTTTTGTCTTTTTTGAAATACAAAATGCTGACTTGATACATTTCATAATGATATTATAGCAGATGAAAAAAAATGATCGTAAGACGTTCTTTTAATGACGTTACACATTTCAATGACACCCTACCTTTTCTTTCCTCCCTTTTTCTATTGTTTGACCCAATTGGAACCGACCGACGGACCGACCAAATAGCGTCTTATTGAGATGTGTTGGCACATCTTCAAATGAAATCCAAACATCAGTGTCCATGTCAGTAACGAATTCTGTTTCGAAGGAGATCACGGCAACGATCTTTTTATAATGAAAGTTGTGAAAAAAACATGAGCGATATTTTGGGTAAAAATTAATAATATTCTCAGCGGGAAATGTTAGTGCCAATCATCTTCGACAGCCGGAACACGAGATTTCAGAGTTTTTCTATAATCTCAGAATGTCTGTGATATTGTGATCATCAATTTACAGCTGATATGAGTTACATATTTCTCTAAAAACGCACTCTCTCCCCACATCTATCTATTTACCTCACTTTCTATCTATACCTCAGTCGATTCACATCTATCTATCTATCTATCTATCAATCTATCTATGTTAATATATTCGTACCTGTTTTCATTTTCTTCGTTCTTTTTCTTCCATTTCCATCTATCTGTCTCAATCCCTTCATATCTCTCTCTTTCGATCTATCTATCTATCAATCTATCTATCTATCTATCTATCTATCTATCTATCTATCTATCTATCTATCTATTTATCCACCTGAATATGTTCATATCTGTCAACATTTTCTTCGTTTTCTTTTTCTTCCATTACTATCTATCTATCTATTAATAGATCTAGGCCAATCTCTTCATATCTATTTATCTATCTATCTACCCAACCCGATCTTTTCATATGTATGTATGTATGTATGTATGTATGTATGTATGTATGTATGTATCTATCTATCTATCTATCTATCTACCTATCTATCTATCTATCAACCTCAATCTATCTATCTATCTATCTATCTCTCTTGATCAGTATTTATCTATCTATTCAAATCTTTGATCAGTATTTATATATCTATTCAAATCTCCCTATATATCTGTGATGGGGCAGGAATGGATCGTTAAAGGGTTTAATCGAGCATCAGACTAGTCTGGATAGTCATTCAACTAAAACCATCACGTGGCCAACGACTTCTTGCAGCATTCCATGTCGGAGTGATCAATCAAAAACTGAGGGATCATTCAGCATAATTCTTACATTGTAAATTGAACCACCCACTAATAACATATTCATGAAAAATAAAGATGTTTTTTTACTACACACCTTAAGGGTTAAATGCTGAAAATTTCAGCTCCATACCTCCATTCTTGCAGCTTGTATGTGTAATACATACATAGATAGATAGATACATACATAGCCAGCTTACAGTCACTAATAACATTGTGATAACCATTCGTGCAGCCCATATGCGTAATAAATACAGACATACATACACAGCCAGTTTACAGTTACTAATAACATTGTGATAACTGATACCTATCCCAGCTATTGCAACAACTGAGGGATCATTCAGCATAATTCTTACATTGTAAATTGAACCACCCACTAATAACATATTCATGAAAAATAAAGATGTTTTTTTACTACACACCTTAAGGGTTAAATGCTGAAAATTTCAGCTCCATACCTCCATTCTTGCAGCTTGTATGTGTAATACATACATAGATAGATAGATACATACATAGCCAGCTTACAGTCACTAATAACATTGTGATAACCATTCGTGCAGCCCATATGCGTAATAAATACAGACATACATACACAGCCAGTTTACAGTTACTAATAACATTGTGATAACTGATACCTATCCCAGCTATTGCAACATTGTGCCAAATATTTTTATCAAATGTGAATAAAAAATACAGTATACGAATGGATGAATATCCAACTACTAAACAAACGCTTCGTGATCATTTCACAACTGGCTTCTGTCCGAAGTAGACATGCGCCAGATATGTTAGTCAGCACGCAACGTGGTGCAGTCAGGTGTTTGAAGTTGTTCCTATCAGGGATTCTTTAGTCGTCTGATAAAAAAGAACAAAGACATGGATATCATAGATTTTCTTCATACTTTCTGTAAATTATCCCTCTTGACTTCTGCTCTTAAGACTACCTAAATTTAGATGTAAAATATATCTAAATTAGCAACACTGAAGAGAAGTAACCAAAATCCATCGAAGCCGGAGTTTCGTACATAAAAAAAAATTGTCGGATGATAATGATGACAGGCAATTTATTTCACACGCCATGAAGTCAAGCCCCTTTGGTTCTGTGTTAGTTATCTTCAAAAATGTATTATGAATTTTGCATGTGAAGATAATCGTTACGTCATATTTCTAAAAAATGACTTCGATAGTAGGAACTCTATTGACTTTATTTTCATTAGGAGAATGTTTCAGATGACTGTCCTTGTGCCTGACTACCTGATCACATGAACTTCAACGGGCACCAATTCGAAACTGCCAACCAAAACTGTCAAGGTTTCTACAGTTATCAAGTTTTACCAGATGACGGGCTGGCTGGCTGGCTGGCTGACAGGCTATGTATGCATATATGTATATATATAGACTGCAGAACGTTATATTTTGTTTTTTTTTTCAACCCATCCCAAATAGATTTTAAAGGGGGCTCAGTTTAGAATGTAAGTTTATGTCAAACTGATTGCTTAGTTCGTGTCAGCTTATTTTTCAAAATTCTCACGTTTTTAGTGATCATTAACCAACAAAAACCGAAAGAAGTGTATTATTCACTGATCAACCCTTTTTTCAATTTTCTATCATTCCTACTCAAAATGATTCCAATTGGTGTTGGTCATGTGATGGTTTCTATCTAGTGAATAACCAGACCTGTTATTATTATTTCCATCGTCTTATTTATGATGCAATTTATTTCAACTCAAAGATCATCATTATTCAATGATTAATGATCAGCAAGGTGGAGAATTAGGAATAAAATTAAGATTTGATTTTAACTCTCGCCAATCATCTTTGGAAGCCTGTCTTTCCATGTCGGCGCTGTACTGATTAGGCTATGAAGGCCAACCAGTAAGAGTTATTCAAATTTAAACCTATATTCTTTACTTCTTTATATAGAAACTTTCAACCAATACTGTTAACATGGGTTTCTTTAATTTTCAACTGAGTCTGGCTGGCTTGTTGGCTGGTTCCATCTATATGCGTGTGTCATGCATACAGGACGCACAATGGAGCTACAAGGTTGAAAGTTTAAACATCTACTCCTTATTATTTCTATTGATATTCGGACCATCCTCATCTTGGTTGTTTTTCATACAACGTTTCGGCCACTCTACAGCCTTCGTCAGATATCATCTGGTAGATTTGGGGAAGTAACGAACCGAACCCTTTATTTATCCGACGGGGGTATATTGACCGTACTCTCCTCTTAGCATTAGTAGTATTGTTATATTGTCTCACACTAGGATCGAACCTAGAACCATCAGATTACTTTACAGTAATTTGTCTGATGCTGTAACCACTGCGCTATTTGTCCAAACGGCCGAAACGTTGTATGAAAAACAAGCAAGATGAGGATGGTCCGAATATCAATAGAAATAATGATAATACCTCATCTAAAAAATTCTGAGATAATCTACTCCTTATGTCTGGATAAAAAGTTTAGCTGTTATTTAAACTCTCCCACGAAAACATTTTTTAAAGGAGTTTATTTTACAATTTATGCTAAATTGGACCAGCTTTTTTAAATTTTTAAATCAGCTTCTTCCGTAATCTAAAGTAGAGGCCGATCACATCTTTTGCCAATTTCTCTATTGATTACCCCTAACTCTGCTACCAAAAAACTTTTGTCACGTAGCAGTTTCTATTGAGTGATTAACAGATCAGTATTCTTCTAATTTTTATATTATCTTTCATCAGGATGATCATAGTTGTTATGGAACAAATGTCAAGTGGACTGCTTGCTTCTTTGCACTAATGACATAGGATTAGATAAATAAAATCAAAGTTGAATATCAAATACTGATGGCAAATTCCGGCCATTATTGCCAATGGATGCAGTTGCCTATATCTGGGTGCTACTTTTTACACCAGCCATAGACGCTGTATCTGCCAATTCTGCTGGTGAATGTTTGACGAAAAAGAGATACGTGATAAGAAAAACCGTTCAGAACTTATATAATAATTATTTCTCTTGCAAGTAAGTATTTATCCAACTCATAAAAAAGAATAAATGGAGAATTTATTTAATCTATGATTTATTTGCTATACCTTTTTTTAGACCAGGAAATTTTTGTCTTTGAAAAAAACTGAAAAAACGAAACAAACAAGAAAAAACACCAATTATTTTTTCTACAAATATTCTAGAACGTATTTAATTGCACAAAAGTACATTTCGTTTTTTATTCACCACTGACTAGAAGCTATATCTTGCGACTAAAACCGAAGTGAAAAACTTCAAAGAAGTTATTTACATTATTCTTCCGCCATGTGCAGCTATGGCTGGCACTAAAAATGTAGCAACACCCATGTCATCTGATATCGTCTCAAAAGTCAAGGACTTGACTCGGTATTTTATTACGTGTTATAATTATTCTCTCATCTTCCTACCAGTGGTATCCCCGGGTGTCCGCTGCTATGAACTCCAAGTTGTTCCGGATAACTATAAATGTATGTGTGTGTACAAACCACACAACGTTTTATTTTGTTTTTTCAACCCACCCTGAATACATTTTAGAGTAGGGGGTCTGTTTGCAATGTAAGTCTATACTGATTGGTCTAAGGATATATTTGGGTCAAGGGACAAAAAGATGTATCCCGATGTTGGTTGTCAAGTAAAGAACCGTGAGGTTCCTAGGCTGTTCGAACTTGCCCCACCATCCCTGGCCCCTTTATCAGGTTCCAAATTCCAAAGACCCTCACTATTGCAAGAGCATGGAAAATGCCCAGTTTGCACCCTTTGGCCGACACTCCTGATGGTATCATGGTAGATATAACTTATGATCAAGAGGCATCAAGTCTCTTCAATGCCCTAGCATTTCCTTCAGTACTCGTGCCAATTCCAATAATCTTATGTGGGTGTAACAAAAAAAGAAATGGCAACTAGGTAGGGACGTTGGGGCAGAATTGATCAAGATTGTGCTGAAAAGATTGGCGTCTTTTGTTTCTGTGGTCTGGATTAACCTTGCACTTTTTCTATTCTGTGTTCGTTTCCGAAATGTATAAATATATATATATGTATATATATCACATTGGCTCGATGCCAAATTGTTCATCATCATTCGATCAATTGTTGTTTATTGACCAAGGCAGATAAAAACGTTTCTTCAAGATCAAAAGAGCTTCAAAAGAATCTCTGGACCGACTTTCTATCCCGATTCCTTTCTCTTCCTTTCTCTTTCATTTTTTCTTTTTTCTTTCTTATCCTCTTTTCCATCTTTTTTCCCTCCTTATTCTTTTTATTTCTCCATCTTTCGTCATCAACGTATTTTGTTAATGTCTCTAATTTCTTATACATAATTGGAAACCTTCAACCAAAACTGATACCAAAGCTGTTAAGATAGGTTTCTTCCAGTTTTCACGTTATTCTAACTGTCTGCCTGACTATAAATGTATGTATCGTGCATTTGGGTCGCATCAATCGAAATTGAGGGCTGAAAGTTAAAAATTTTTCTCCTTATTATGTCTACAGAAAAAAAGGTATTCATTTTTCCAAAATTCCCCACCCAAATGGAGTGAGATAGAGTGAAGTTCAGTTTGCAAAGTGGGTTCATGCTAAATAGATCCCTTAATTCGTATCCACTTGTTTTTGCTTTGAGAGAAACCATACCTTTTCAGTGATCTCTGTCCAACAAAAGGCAAGAAGAGTATTCATTAATACCCCCTTTTTTAATTTTTTAGTTGATCACCTCCAATACGACATACTTCGAAAAAAAAATGCTGGTTGCTTGATGGTTTCTACAGAGTAACTAACCAAGCCTATTAATTCTTATCTTTTTCTCTCCTTCTTTGTACCTTTCCCTCTTCTTTTCGTTCCTTTCTTTCATCCACCCGCTTATATTCATCTGCTTATCCTCATATTAATTCTCCTTTCTCTTTCTTCCTGTTCCTGCCCTTTCCCGATACTTGTTTTCCTCGTATTCTTTTGTTTTATCAAGTCCAACGTTGCAGTGTCTTCATTCTATAGATTTCCAATCCAATGTCTTCATCCCTGAATAACGCAAGCCGAAAGACCATAGGGGCCAGGCACCCCTTGAACCTTTTAACCCCCTCGATCTTTTGACTGGGCTGGATACATTATTAGAGCGGCAAGATATGAATGAATGACCGTTGTTATTAACGCAACTTTTCTGCTAATATCAGAAACCATCAACCAAAACTGTCACCGAAACTATTAACATGGGTTTTGTTCAGTTTCTAAGCGAGTTTGGCTGACTGGTCATGTAAGTATGTATGGATGTATGTGTACGTCTTGCGCACAGGCTGCAATGATGGGACTGGACATCTAAACGTTTACTTTTTTATTATGTGAGATTTGATAATCTTACGATATGGAAATCGATTATATTTCAAGTCTTTTGTAGACTTTTAATTCCCGATAGTGTATTTTGCATTGGTAGTGTCATTATGATGATTATCATCATCATCATTATCATAATTATTATTATCATTAGCAATTTCTCACCAGCTGATTGTTATTATTATTATTATTTGCAATCTCACATCAGTTGCCTGGTGATTACCGCTGGAGGTTGAGTGACAGCAATTATTATTATTATTATTATTATTATTATTATTATTATTATTATTATTATTATTATTATTATTATTATTATTATTATCAAATATCACATTGTCAGATGAATCTTCCCACTTATTTACATACATCGTCAAAATGGAAAAGATACTCCTTATCGAATTTAGAAAAAAAACAACTTTAAAAAAAAAAGTTTCGAAAATTCTCCCCTGATACAATTTGTTGAATGAGGGTTCAATTTACAATGTAAGTGTATGCTAAATTGATCACTCAGTTTGTATTGCATCTATTTAAAAAAAAAGTAGTTGTAAGGGTGGGATCAAAGCTTAACATCGAAGTCCACTCGCGTTCTTTTGGCCATTTTCCCCTTCCTTCATAACGAGTTTGTTTCACTCATTCGATTTTTGGTCCTCGTTGTAAACGTCTGGCAAGAGATTTTGAGCAAAGAAGGTTTTATTTTAGGAAATGAGACATGACATCTCCAAACATAAAATATTTGATCAGATTGGTAAACTCTTTGAGAGATGGATAAGCAAAAATAAAATTAGACGGATATATTGATTGAATGATTGATTGATAGACTGATATGGTTAGTTACTCAATAAGAAAATCGTCGAGTGACCAATGTCTTTTGTCTGCATGGAGTGAACATATTGGGATTAATACTCAGATAGATATGGAAGATCTAATATGAATAGAATGATATTCAAATAGTTATGGACATACTTAGATGGATGGATATGAAGAGACTGAGATGAATAGAGAGATATATAAATAGGTACGTTCATACCGAGAGAGTTACATAGATATGAACAGTCTGAGATAAATAGAGATATATATGAATAGGTACAAACATACTGAGGTAGGTAGATATTAAGAGACTGAGATGGATAGAGAGATGAATAAATAGGTATGAACATACTGAGAGATTTACATAGATATGAATGGCCTGATATATATATATATATATATATATATATATATATATATATATATATATATATATATATATATGAACACACTGAGAGAGTTACATAGATATGTACGGCCTGAGATGGATAGAGAGAGATACATAAATAGGTATGAACATACTGAATTAGATACATATGAATAGACTGAGATGAATAGATATGAACAGACTATGAGAGGCAGATTGATATGAAAAGACAAGTAGATAGATAGTGTACTGAGTAGATATGAACACACACATACACACACACACACACACATATATGTATATATATATATATATATATATATATATATATATATATATATATATATATATATATATATATATTCCTGTTTGATTGATGAATTAATCATATCCATGCTTAAACTGATAGATATGGTCAAGACAAATTCTATATTTGACACCAATGGCGTTTTCTGTTGGAAAACATCTAGCAAACAGAAAAAAAAATATTCTGGAAAATCTAGATGTTAGCAATAAACTACTACCCGTCAAAGTGAGGCCAAAAAAGGTCAGAAAAAGCTTGTTATTGCTAAACAATTGATATAACGCAAATCGTTACCTAGCAACAACAATTATATAATGTGAATGATACTATTTCGCGTGTAACTCTTTCAAATGAGCACGTAAATACGACATTGTAACCCTAACAAGAAGAGCAGGGGAGCAACACTTTGATCCCAGGCAGAGATACTCTATTCCCTGGCAAGAAGTGCCAATCCATACGTAAATAATCCGTTATTTGTTTCCGGTAATATACACACACACATATATATAGATGATATTCACGCTTATATTCATAAATAATAAAAGATGTCAAGAGATTTGCAAGGTTATATCCCCAAGCGAACAGAAACACACAAACAAATCTATTGCCAAGCTAATTAATCGACCCTACAGTCACAGGAATGTAATCATTGCTTTTACAAATTACAACTCCTACTTAAATATTTTTTTTTACCCATGATGCAACGCAAGAAGACCTCACAGTGATGTGAATGAATCGTCTCAATTAATAGTGTTGCTCTATGATTTCCAAGTTCCGCTTTTTCTTCTTGGGAAGAAATGGAAAAATAATATGTCTGACTTTTGTTTTTGCTGCAGGGATAGAAAGAAATGACATTGTATTCTGGATGAAGAAGAATAGCTGGACAAAAGACGTAGGACAAGTGAATAAAAAAAAAAGAAAGAAAGAAAACGAGTACAATGAATAGAATGGATAACTTTTATTAGATTGTTTGGAAAGTAATGCGCACTTTTGGTGAAGGAATGAAAAACAAACTTGTTCAAGCGTCACAGTTAAATTCATTCGGTCGGAACATAATGATCATCAAGACATGGACACAATATTATCACGTCGCGCGAGCGCACGTGAGCTCGAATTTATAGAGTGCAGGGTAGTTTAAAGCTTATTTGAATTAGGTTTGATATTTTTTTTTACTCCAGCTCCAAGGTTTTGTCGTTTCCGCTGAGGTGGGTCACTCTTAACGTCGGTAATCTTGGATTCGTGGTCGTAATAAACAGCCTGAAATATGCCCACACTTGGTGCTGTTATGATATCTTTATCCCAATTAATACGATGCACTGTATGAAGCTGTTTTTTCTCAACTCTGTTTTACGTCTCTTCATCTTGAAGTGATTCTTTCCGTTTCTTTTCGTCCTTGTCTGATTTTCTTTCACCTCTAACTTTGGTATGCAGGCTGCTTCGTCCCTTTTGCTCATGCTTTCAGATGTTTCTCTATCGTGTCCAGCCTATATCGAAAATACAAGTCCTGGCTGGTATGCTCACGTGACCTCACGCATCGCGTCTTCTGTTTGGATTTCTCTAACCTAGACATGGAAGAGCTTCAGATCCAAGTGTAAAATTACGTGAGTTCACGTGATGCAAGTACTGGTTTTCATGATTTTGAGACCTCGTGAGCTTCCACGAGTTCACGTGACGTGATAGCAACGAGTTCCAGTCTTGAATGGTAATACCAAAATCTTACTATAAAACTAATTCATTCATTCCTTGTTGGGCACCAAGTTAGGAATGAACTTACTAAGGCAGTATTGTGTACTGAATTGTTAACCGTTAGATGTCTTTTGTCGGTCAACACCGACTCTGTATGCTCCTGGGACCGAATCAAATATCTTTAATACCAAAATAATCAAATGGAAATAGGGCAAGAGGAGACTTAATTCGAACCTTCGAGATAATAAATGGTTTTACGTATCACAGAATTCTAATGTTAATATAAGTCGACTAGGACGAGAAATTTACAAGATGGGTCTATTACAAAAACAAGGTCGTACAAACAAATTGATTTTTTCAACCAGAGAATTTTGAAATCCTTGAATATTTTCCCATCTTATGTAAAAAAAAAAGCACAAGCAAAAATCATTTAAAGAAAAACTCAAATAGATTCTGTTTCATACATCTTGAATTAATGGAAATTTTAATGTTGAATACATTCTTATAATGGAATTTGTTTATGGATATGCCCAAAGGGGATTCTTATTCAATGAGTAAATAAACTTAAAATTCATCATCAGACTGAAGTTGCTGGAAATATGGATTCAAGAACATATCTTAAAATCTATTGTTCATACATATATGCCGTATCATGTGTAAACAATTGCATTTTTTTGTAAATTTCGCTTCAGTAATTAAGTTACTTATTTACTGATCACCCGTCATTTCAATTTTCTGATTGATCACACTGATCGCTGCACGTTGCCAAACGACATTGGTCACGTGACGATTTCTATTGAGTGACTCCCTGACCTGTTTGTTTTTTTTAATTATATTATTGCAAGAATATTGTCGGAGATTAGTTAGTAGCAACAGCACATAAATATTCCAGGGTATAAGCTTATAAATTAAAATTAGTGAAGTTTTAAAAATTATATTTTCTAAATAATGCCTTCCAGAGTGGAAGGGTAATAAAAAGTCATTCTTACTTATATTTTCATTGTATTTCTCATTATTATTACACTTTGAATAAAATCCACTCGTTATAAAGGCATATTTGTTATAATATCATCATCATCATCATCATCAGCAGCAGCAGCAGCAGCATCTACAGCAGTCGTTTAGCGTCTGTCGCTAAATTAAGATCTTCTTCATGATTCGCCAGACCTCTCTATCATGGATGTCACAGGACCAATACTTTTTGAATTTGTGTAGTTGGTCACACCATCTCATATTTTGCCGGCCACAGTTTCGAATATGATTCCTGATGATCCATGTTGTTATTTGTGATGTACGTTGGTTGTCTGACATTCTTGCAAGATGACCTCAAAATATCCACAGCATATTTTTGTACATGGAATTTGTCTTACTTGAATTCATATGGATATCAATTTTCTTGCTCTCTTCATTCAACTCTTGGAGATCGTAGAGATTTTTTTTTTCAAAAAAGACGATGTCGTAAGTAAATCCAAGGTTACTTATATTCTGATTCCTTCATTTTCCCCGATGTAGGTTTCGGAAGATCATCTCAGGGCAGGCTGGGAAGAGTGTGGGCGAGAAGATATCACCTTATCTTAGTAATGACAATCAACAGAATCCAATATTATCTAAAATTCAGTGTTACTTTCAAAGCAAATGATATCTGTCCCACCAAGACCGTCGCAAAAACTGTTAACGTAGGTATCTCTCAGTTTCTAAGTTGGTCAGACTGGCCGGCTATCCAGCTATTTCCAATAGAATTCTAAAGAGGGATCCAGTTCACAATGCAAATCTATGCTAAATTGGTCTGTGCTGGCTTCACTTTTTAAAAATTTAAATTCTTTAGTGATTACTGTCAAACAATATGCGAGAGAAGTAACTTATTCATTGATCACCCCATTTTCCAATGTTTTAATTGTCCCCCTCCTCATTTAGGCTCGCTGCCAAGAGACATTGCTCACGTGACGATTTCTATCGAGTGACTAACCAGACCTATTCTTTGTTTTTTCATTATTAATACACTTACAATAAGATCCGACTGTTATAACGGAAAAATTCGTAATAATTGCACTCTTCAATACCCGAGGGCACTGTTAATAACGGTCGTCTACCGTATCCGAAATTTCCATATGAAATTTAATTTTTCTTTCAAAGCAAGCGAAATCGTTTCTGCCAGTGTTTTTTTTTTCGTTTTTTTTTTTCGATTTCTTTTTTGTTCTTTTTTTCATAAAGTCTACTTTATTAGTCTTGAAAAGTTTTTCATCGGACAAATACTGATATCGAATTACTTTGAACGAACTACAGAAAAACCCTCTGCGTTTTAATGAAGAACCTGTACCAATAAAAACCTACGTGGTCAGCTCAAAGATAGTGGCATAGATAGCACATTACATAAGGTTGCCTTACATGATTTCACCGTTTTGGGAATTTGACTTGATGGTTGCGATCTTGACTAATTCTGATTCAGAAGAAGTAGTTTTAGGTATTCAACTAATAATACTACGTCAGTCCTCTTTAAGATCGTCAACTTATTATTCATGTCATTTTCAGTGAGATAATCCCTCACTCAAACAGATTCTGCCCTCAAAGGGAATCAGATTATTACTTTTGTATGCGTTCAAAATCGATAGAAATGCTGTTCAAGCTCATTTGGAAAGCCATTTCGTTCTTGGAATGGAAACTTGCTCAGACAGAATAGTGTGACGTTGGTTTCGTAATGAAGACCTTAGATTAGTTGTCAACGATGAGAATTCATGGGATTTTATGGCTATAGATACAAGGAAGACTGTTCGAGCTCTTTCTGAACATTTACAGGTTTCAATAACAACTTTAGGATCTCACAAATCTTAAATTTGTTTTCATGAATGGCTATTCCAGGTGGTGCAACCTGACATTAGAAAGCAAAGAGGGGTCAGAAATTACACACACACAAAAAAAAGCATTCAAAAGCACACCTGGTAATTGGCAGGTCATGTTGCACGAACGTTTGACAACCGTACGACATAACTATGTCTCAAATTGTGAATCACCCGAGATCATACGTGAAATTGATGCCGGCATAAAATAAGATAGCATGATTAATTAAGTTCATGAAGTATCAGCTCCGTGGTGCACTTAATACGACAATGGACTTCTAATGGGTGATTATGATACGCTCTGTTTTTGGAGCCAACATATAGATACTCATTACCAGAATTTTTCAGTCTGAAAACAAAACAACGTAAAAAAGTCTCTCCTCCAAAATATCGATTTGACATTTATAACTGCGCAATTTTCACCAAGCAGACACATTTTTCACACTGTGGTTGACACTTTGCCGTGAACATATGTTAAGAAGTGAGTATGAGTGTGTTTGTGTGCGTGCGTGTGTGTGTTAAAAACTATTCAGACGACTAATTGACAGAAAGAGAGAGAGAGAGAGAAATTAAGGGTCTCAAGACTGACCAGAAAAAAAAACAAAAAAAAACAATAGAGGTTAGGAATGTTATCATGGTTGTTGGGGAACTACAAATTTTAAATCTGGTAGGAAAACTCACGTGTGCTTTAACTGCCCGTTATTCTGTCGGGATTTCGCGTTGGAGACAGGTTGTCACTTTTATTTAGCAGGTATACCGAAATGGATAGGAGTAACGGATGGGAAAGTGAGAAGAAAGCAATCTCTGATTGGAGCCATACATAATCTAGTAATTCTCTTCGGATTTTTGATTGTTGTGAAGTGTCATATTGCCTGTAGAATATTTAATGCATAGATTATGTTCTATGCTTTATTCTAGAAGTAATACAGTGAACCTGGTTTCCAAAGAAAAGTCCGTTGAGGATAAAACCAAATGCATTAGTGATAATATTGACTTTGTGGTTATTGCACGAGGACGTTTTTATTCAGATCGACAATGCCGACAACAGGAACAAAGGACTGTGTTTCGTCTCTCTTTACCCTGACCCGAATTTTCCTGTTCGATTCTGACTGTTTTAACTTCGATTTAGGGTCACTTGATCAACAAAGACAAAGTCAGTCAAAAATTAACGCGGTGCGTGTAAAAGCAAGTACACGCAGCTGCATAGCCGTATACCAAGCTCTAAAGCATTTGTGAAACAGCTATTTTCAGTATACTTCTTTATCATTTAGCAAGGCATCTTGTACCATATTCCTTTGTTTTAGGTTTTCCCATTCTGACAATGAATTGGACTACCATGAGTCAAGCAAAATATCCAGGAACAGGTGGTTTGTGTGGCTATCTATGTATGTATATATCACGTGCACAGGCCACACCAATGGAATAGCAGTCTGCCAATTTCAATTGTTGTTCCTTAGGTCAAGAATAATCGATTCAGAATACTATAGGTGAAGTAAATATCTAGGAATACGTTTATCCAGAATAAAAATATTTGCGCATGTATTTGAATATCTGTGAGATTTTTTTTTCGTTTAAATGGAAGGATGGATTGTTTCATATGGTAAGAGAACTGCAACTCGTCCATTCACTCTCAATGGGGCAAACCTAAAGATATGATAGATATAAGAAAAACCTTTTTTCTATTTTAAACTAGACCTAATTACATGATATCTTGAGTTGGATATTTTCTGAAAATGTTTCTGTTCATGCTGGTTGGTTGTAAATAAATACGTTCTTGATTGGCACTTTGCTGAAGGTAGTATCACACTATCTTTAGACACAATCAAAGCTATCATATATGGTCACTTGTCCCATAAAGGGTTGGAACCTATACTTAATTGTTCGGGCTCAGAATATCATTCATTGTATAGGTTTCCCGTCGATATAATTCATACATATAACAGCCATGTATGGAAATTAGTAAGTTTTAATGTGTATGTATTTGGTTGTGTTTTTTGTTATAACCTAAAGGTTATGATGGATTGATCAATGTGAAAAAGATTAACATAGCTAAAAAGCAATTAGAGAGTTGCCAGACTTTCCAAGAACAAGAAATTCCATTAGTCCTAAAAAGAAAGTCATATAACCAATACATCCTCCCGATAGTAACCTCTGAAGCTGAAATATGTTTTCTAACCCAAAGATTGACCCTCAAGCTGAGAACCAATTAACACACACAAGAGAGAATCATGCTAAATATCGCATGGAGAGATCACAAAACAGCACAGTATACTAATGGGAAGACAGGAGTCCGACATATCATAGAAACCATTACAAAAACTCAAATCTCAATGGGCTGGCCATATTGAAAGAATGTCAGACAGCCGCTGGACATCATTACTGACAACGTGAATCCCCAGAGATCTTATGCAGAAATGCAACTGGCAAACTAGTGACAAACTATACGGAGAGTAGTTCAGAAAGTATTGGTTCTTCCATCTTCATGATAGATATACCTGGCAAAACTTGGGGAAGGTCTATGACGAACACTAAAAGGCTGCTGCTGCTGAAGAAAGAAATTAGATGTTGTGACGTAACAACGAAGATTACACCATAGAATCACTGTTTGAAAATGAAAGGAAAATAAACAGTAAAGTGACAGGAAGAAATATTTAATGTTGAGTCGAGACTTGAACAAAACTTAAAAATTAGGATATCTAAATTATCAAAACCAAATTACCTGATAAAATAGCTTTAGGCTCCCTAGTGCCGATCCATACATAGATAATCCCGTGATTTTGACGGTATATATATATATATATATATATATATATATATATATATATATATATATATATATATATATATATATATATATATATATATATATATATATATATATATAGGTACTTTTCTAAGGTTTGAGGCTCCAAAATTACAAAACCAAAATGTCCCACTGAACCTTCACCGAATGGATTCAAGTGTTGTTCACCTGATGGTCACGAGTTCCATCCCAGGGCCAAGCAGCGGAATCAATGAATACTCTGGTTCAGTGGAACGAACAGAGGCATCATCATATGGACGAGATAAATAATAATAATTAACTAATTCGGATGATTGCATTGGTTGACTTACCTTCCTATCATGACATAATGAAGAATTACGTCATAGAAACTCTCAAGACTCTTGAGATATCTAATCATCACACATCGAGATGAGTTAAGATATAAAAAAAATTGAAATGAAGATACTCGAATGATTAAAAATTGATTACCAGATAGAATAGCTTTAGGCTCTCCACTACAAATGTAATCTTATATATATATATATATATATATATATATATATATATATATATATATATATATATGATCTTTGATTTCAGTGCGAAGATATTTTCTAAAAGATAAACTACTTTTTTAAAACCTGAAACTTATCATAGATAATAATATTGTCAATTCAAATAACAAAACTTTCACAACTTCAGTATGCAAAAAAAAAAGCCATTAACAAAAACTCTTATCTCAATTATGACAGTGAATTTCCTTTCATATAGAATAGCAGTCTTCTAAAACTTAATTAACCGAGCGTATTTAATCTCCTCTTCTCGTAATTTATTTTATGAAGGATTCGACAATATAAAACATACACCAAGTCAACAATGGTTTTCCTAATTATATTGCCGATGAACAAATAAAATTATCTGTTACGAAACGTGATAGCGAAACTATAAGCCTTAACAACAACAAAGGAAATTGAAATACTATAAACTAGCCATCACAGTCAATAATTGAATAACGCTAGCGTCAAAATTTGAAGTTATGTGAAAATAATTCAATCGAAGATATATAGCCAGAATAGATTCTATTTATGACATCAGTGGTAAATATCCACTGGAAAAGATCGAGAATTCTGGAGAAAATAGATGTTCTTGATAAACTTGTTAGAATAAGGCCCCCTAAACTCCCCCTCTACTTGAAAAAAACCTGCAACATTTTTGCTTATTTGACGTTGATCTGGTTTATATTCAATGTCTGTAAAATGTTGACTGAGACCACAAAATCCTAGAAAACTTTTACAACGTGAAAATAATTCAAATATACGAAGCAATTCTAGTCAAGATAAAACGACCTCAAACGAACAGAATCTTATATGATATGGAGTAGTTGTACCAATTTTGAAGCCAGTAGATAAAACAGTATGACCAGGAGTGCTGGGATACACAAACATATACACACAAGCCAACATATAAATACACATACACACAAACACACATGAAAAAATCCTCTGCAACGATTGTTCAATTCTTTTTATTGTAACCAAATACAAGACAATTTTAAGCAAAATGTATCAATAATCATAAATACCATCGAGCAATACACTTCTCCAACTGGAAAAACCCAAACAAATAAAATCAATTATTCATCATGAAAAAATCAAGGTTAAAAACTTTATTATCATCAGCAACGTTTGTCATGTAAAGCGCTCAACTCGCCTCTCCAATAATATATTAGAGTTCACTTGCCTTACCGGGAAATTGTGACCACGATCATAAACATTTACCATAGGATATACGAGAACAACATCATCACGATGTTTAACCTGCCCCCACCCTGATCAACTTGCAATAAAACACATCTAAAAATACACGAACCACGAAATAACAATACAATCATCTGCAAAATACTTGTAGATAACACTGGAATACTGTATATAATGAAATGCATCGATAGATTGCAAATAATAGAAACATTTATAATAAAGTCAAGAAGTTGCACACTTAACAATATACTCTTTTTGAATAATGCATTGAATTGTTAAAAGACGTAAAGCAAGGAGCAAATTGACGTTGGAATGAAAACAGTTTACTCCCTCGGTGGCAATAAGAAGGTTCGGTTCGAGATTCGTACATTTTTATGAATACGACATTTACCAGAAGAAGACGGGAAAGTATAACGGCCAAAACCAAGACGAAGACGGTGTATAATAATGCACATACACACTTAAGTGTGCACGTGTGTGAGCAGATGTATAAAAGAGAGAGAGAGAGAGAGAGAGAGAGAGAGAGACAGACAGACAGACAGACAGACAGACAGACAGAGGTGGGGAGAAAGAGGATTAAGATATGAATTGCCTCTCGTTGTTTTAAAATGTACCTATCTATAAACGATATCAATTGTTTTTATTTCTCTTCTTTTCTATCACATGAGATACTTCCTCATCGTGTCGCTATCAGGGACCGTCAACCAAAAATGTCACCATAACTATCAACACAGTTTTCTCCTGTTTTCAAGTTGATCTAGCTAGTTATGGATTTAATAGGAGGGCTGGAAATGCATGCTAGAGTACATGGAAATCGTACACCGTGTACCCTCACTGTGAATTCCTTTTTATGCCAATTTTGTGCTAGAAATCCTAAATCCCTTGCTGAGTAATAATCCGTTCTCGGCATAGTTGAGTGATTTTCTGGAGTGACATCGTGTAATGGCCATACTCAGAAAGGAGATGGAAACCATCTTATATCAAATCGGCTGACACCGTTCTAAAGACATAAGTTTGAGGGTCGAATCTGAACTTTTCAATAATAAAGACATAGTTTGTTTCTTTAAACTATTGATCTTAACTGACCTTCCCTACCAAAAAAAGTTCCAGTCTGATTCAGATAAGTGCTTCTGTTTTCGTTACATTTGATTGGTTTTATTTTCTTTAATCTTCAATCTTCTTTAACTTCTGTGGGAGCATTTCCTTTCTGATAATTTCAACATTTACTCCTTATTATGTCTGAAAAAAATGATTTTAAAATTTTAATTCCACCTCTGAGTAGGTTTTTAGGTTCAATTTACGATGTAAGTTCATGCTAAATAGATCCTTTAGTCTCTGTTAGACGGTATTCACGATTGCTCTTTTTTTCTTGAAAATTCAGACTTTTTTTTGTGACCACAACCTGACAAAAGACAACCAATTCATTGAATACCCCTTTTACAATCCTCTTTATCGATCACTTGGTTCATGAGTGAATTTAAGGACGGAGTTGACTCCGAAATTGGCTTTCAAGTTTTTGATTTCAGAAAGTGCTGTATCTTTTGGAGAATATCCAATCACATTGAAACCAAGGTTCATATATATATATATATATATATATATATATATATATATATATATATATATATATATATATATATATATATATATGTGTGTGTGTGTGTAGGGGGTGTTTGTGTATATATAATAACTCTTGTTTTTTATGGGGTATTCAGACTTTTTCAGTGTCATTGCTCATCAAAAAGCAAGAAGAAAAGTAAGTTATTCATTGATCACCCTTAACATGGCATACTGTCAAAAGACGGTTGTCATGTGACGAGTTCTATGACAGTTTCCCTCGAGTGACTAATCCGACCTGTTCTTCTTATTAGTTCTGTCTGTGTGGGTTTTAGTGCAAAGCCAAATCATTGATTTATTATAAATTCTCTGTCTGCACGAGAGGGTGAAATTCATTCATTATTTTCTTTCCTTGCTGCAAACGCGCTAATTCATTTCCGGTTGTCTGCTTCCGGCTGTCAACGCATGCGCAAAGTCTCTCTTTTTCACTGTTTTTTGTTTTTTCACACATCGATAAGTCTTAAGTAGGTTACATCTTATTGAAAGTTGTTTGACAGATATTGTCGAACAAATCACTTAGTGAGACCGGGACTTGTTCAACAAAATTCCTTTGTAATAATAAAGCAATTAACTTGCAGAAAATCCATTATAAATATTCATATATATAATTTACAACTTTATGAATCCAGGAAATTTTTATATATAGAGCTGAGCCATAATGAAGCTCTTCATGACTAGAACTATGTTTTATTGACGAAAGAAATCGCGACTGTTGTGTGGTTTTACGAGATTTTGGGTCAATGGAGAATCTCTGGAGTCTGATAAAAAATCGAAATCTATAGCTCCACACAGAATGGAACTATTTTTGCTAGCATTGTACTCCTTATTAAATCTTACAATTTACAACAGAAAAGAATAATGTGAGGATATTTTTTATGTACTTATTAGTTGACTCACTACAGTCCAGCTGACTGTTTCGATGTCTTTACATTTTTTCTCAAGCAAATAAACTTCAATAAACGCCAACGAATAGATTGCTTATTTATTCCGAAATTTCTTTTTTTTGTGTGGGCGTCACAATTACGCCTCGTAGTAAAAGTCATTTCAACGTAAAAAAAAAAAGTGAAAATTATCAAGTTTAAAGAAATGCTGATTAAGAATGGAAGGAAACGTGAAACCGACGGATGCAAAAAAAGAAGAAAAATTCGCTTAATATTAACGATCCAAACAAAAATAAAGGTACTTGTACCTTAGGTTATGAGAGAGGCTCCTCGTAAGCAGTGAACAGCCAATGATAATATTATGGCTTGGCTCCATGGGCTAAGAGTATATTTCATATTAATTTCTCATCTATTTGGAATATTAACAGCAATAATTTGTAATATCTATCTCCGGTGTCTATCCCGTTAGGAAATGTCGAGAAAGATGAGAAAACAAGTATTTTAAATGCTGGGAAGTACTTTCTTTCCTCAGTTCGGAGAGTTTCCCATATTTTGGATCTTCCAAAAAGCTTGTTGAACGACGTAAAATAGTTGATCGATTTCGGAAGTGATAAAAAGCTGTGAATATTACAATTGGATGAAATGGATTTTTGGTGGCCAGGAATTAACATAAACGTTACTATCAAAATAGGTCATTTGCCAGTTATGAAATTGCGTTATAATGATTTACTATAGTAATACTGTGCAAAAAAGTTCACAATCTAATCATAATTAGAGAAATCTCCGTGGATGAGCGTGTGACTATAAACCTATATAACTCGACAATTGACCATTGTGCAAAGTCCATGTTCGACAAACTGGCATCACAGTGTCAAGCGTGAAATTGTTTGGATCGGCACTCCTCGAGAAATCTGATATGAATCAAAGAATAGCGATCTTTTATCTGAAATTACAGATGTAAATTCAAGTATATGATAGGTAGATTCGCAATAGTTCTAAATTTAGATGTTGAATGTCTTAATTGATAACACTGGAGCAAAATAACTGGAATTTTGCAACGGACATGATTTCATTTTACACGAGTATTATGGCAGGTTTCCAACAAAAGAGTGCTCCTTTCCGAACATGCACCTTTGAAACGGACACAGTCCTCGTTGAAATAAATTGTTATTTGTTTTACGTTAGAAATCAGGGAGAAAGGGACTGTCACTGGCCCGGAATTATTGCAAGTATTATTGATAGAATAGGACCTATAAATGTGACTGTAAAAATGCAATGCGACTGACCGCTGTGGAAAGGAGTATCTATCATCTAATAGATGAACAAGAGCATCCGCCCATTCGTGCTTGATGTTTTTCCTGGAGTTTTGGGTGAGCAATAATCAGCCTTATTAATTAGTTTAAGAGTAAGTTTGCTGGAAAAACACACAGCGATTTACGACGTGTTGCTCAGTATTTGCATTCTATCTTCAGTGCAATAAGCAATCGAATGGTCTTCTTAATAAAACATTCTGCATGTAATCATATACCGTAATTTTAGTGCAGTCAAAAAGGAATAAAAAGCGAGGAAAATGTGTATTCTGTGCATTCTGCGTGAAAACTGCAACGTTTTAACAAATAGATGCAGAAGATCACTCTAAGAAAGTTGAGGTTCGTGTATAAATGAGATATGAATGATCATATATAACCTAATATTTAGTCTAAATAAACGCAAGAATATCTTGCAATAAAAAAATGTGGGTGAACTCCAAAAATTAATCACTTCTTCCTTACAATGTGGCTCACTTTTGCAGTCTAATCGACACTTGTTGAAAACTTTTGGAGATATCGTATAGACAGTCAGGAGCGAATACTGAGACGTATGAAATGATGAAAACAAACATATCGCTCAATCGGAAACGAATTCCCCGATACACCATCAAATTTAATTATCTCTTCCCCACCCTGTGCCTCACGCTTCCACAAAACTCCACTGAAATTCATTGAGAACTTTTTTCGTTTCCGATTAAGAGATATTTTGAAAATGATGTGAAATTAAACGGAAGCCCAGGTGAAATAATTCGAGTTAGCTTTAATGATATGAACGGAAAATAACAAAAGAGAAAATCAGAGAAAGAAAATGGTTAGGTATAAGAGAGAGAAGGAGAAAGAGAGAAAGAGGAAGGAGGAGATAGAGAGAGAGAGAAAGACAGAAGAAGAAATAAAATATGAAAAGAGAGATTGAGGTTGGGAGAAATAGAAAGAGATAAATAGAGAATGTGATCAAGGAAAGCAGATACGAAGGGAGAAAGGAGTATAAACAGAGAAAAACAGAGAGAGAAGGAAATATATTAATAGAGAAAGAAAAAGAGAAAGAGAGCAAAAGAGATGGAGAAATGAAGAAAAAGGAAAAGGAAGAGAGAGAGAGAAAAATGAGAGAGAGAGAAGAGATGGAAATACATATTTAGTGAAAAAATAAGAAAAGAGAAAGGGAGGGGAAAAAGTAGAAGAAATAAGTAAAAAAGACAGAGAGAGTGAGAGACCGACAGAAATACACATATAGAATGGGACAGAGAGAGAGAGAGACAGAGAGAGAGAGAGAGAGAGACAGACAGACAGACAGACAGACGGACGGAAATTGAAGGTAGCTATCAACGTAATGTGTTTGCGCATGATTTGTTATATTAGTTTCGAAACAGTGGTCCATGAACCCGTTGGGATCCGTCAGTTAATAGTTGGGGTCCTGCAAATGAAAATTCAAATGAATATCACGAAATAGAAATCAGGATAACAGCGCAAGTAAATTAACCCTCTGTCAGAAAACATATCTATTGTACACAAATTTGCAACATCTACTAGGATGCCGATACATGTCATCCATTTTCAATCAAAAACATTATTTTTAAAGGTCAGAGGTTGATTATTAATCTGATTCATTAAGTTGTGTCTAAAAACTGAGAGATAAGATTGGCATTCACCAGAAGGTTTCTATATTAATGGTGCACCAGAGTTTTAAATGCTTTGATACCACAACGTTCAGAGAAAGGTTGTAATATTCTATCAAGATAACACCAGACTGGATGTTTCTTTGGTAAGCAGAAAAAAATTGTTGAGTTCAAAGTTGTCATTCATCTCCAAAATTCAGAAACTATTACTGCTTTGGATTACCGTCTGCTACTTCACAGAATTCTCTCAACTTACTGAAAAGCAGATCCTTCAGCTATATATTTAAACAAAAACATTAGGATTCACTTCAGTTAACCTTAGAAACGCAGAGTTAGGGTCCAGTTCAGTATAATACTTACATTTTAGATTAAACTCCTCGCTAGAAACTTGAAAAGTTATGAAATTTCAAAAAACTTTGCTATAGAACATGCTTTTGGGTCCCAATAGCAACCGCCGAGAACCTGGTGGGAATAGCTCTTGTCATCCTTTGGTTATACAGGGATTTACAAACGGACAGAGAGTTATAACGAGATGAAAAAATATAACTTCTCTAAAAGATTACAAATTTTACCTGGAGCAGGATTCCGTAGAACCCTTGGGTTCTGTATAATATATTTTGGGTTCCGTGGCCGGTTCCGAGAAATAGGACGTTCAAAGTTTCGAATTGAATAAGTGGTATTGATGCAAAAGTCAAAATGCACCCGTTGTATAAGACTTCAGTTCTTGGTTTTCAATAAGAAAGCTGTGTTTAATGTAAAGAATATAAGTAACCTTAGTCATGTATTTTTATGTGTTCTGTTCTGGGCTTTTAGATATTAAGCATAATAACCTGGATGAAGTCGGGTCAGATTAGATCTTTTGGTTCTAAAAATGTTTTGCTCGGTCTCAGGGGGTCCGTCAGTGTGCAAAGATTGAGAAACCCTAGACTAGAGCACTTATTTGTTTGGAAAGTTTAAACGCTCTGGGACGATCGGATTATGAAATTGCTTTGAAGATGCCAGAAGATAGTGGCAACAAAACGGTTCAATGAAGTTAATGTCGAAAAAAACCCTAAAAAAAGAAAATAAAAAAACCGCAAAAATATACCCTTTCTTCCATTTTTACCTAATGAAACGAATGGACTTTTCATGTTATCCCAAACGAAACCATTTGAAAAAGATGTTTGCAACTTCAAACAGAATCAATTGGTTCTTTTCTCTTTTAAACAACCGCTGTTTTCCTGACAAACCCCGATAAAAAACAATTGAACATAAATCGCTTAGTGCGGTTATTGGATGAAAACGCATAACAGAGTTTCAATTTTTGGATAATTCAATTTCCGGTTCATCCTGAGTTCATTATTTATGGCTTTTACAGCTTCAAAATATTAGAAACCATAAACCAAAACTGTCAACATTGGTTTCTTTAAGTTTTCAAGTTAGTCTGACTGGCTGGCTATGTATGTACAGATGTATGCATAACGTGTGCTAGTCGCACCAATCATGCTGAAGGGCTGGAAAATCAAACATTTACTCTTTAATATATCCAGAAAAGTTTACGTCAAATTGATCCTCCAGTTTGCGTCCGCTTGCTTTTTGAAAATTCAGTCTCTTTTGTGATCACTGCCCAACAAAGGGCGGAAGAAGTAACTTATCCATTGATCACCCACTTTTCATATTTTTCAATTGATCACTCCTAACACAGCATGCTGCCAAAAGTCACATTTCGGTTTCCATTGTGTGACTAACCAGACTTGTTTTTCATTCATGCATTTATGTTTGATCTTTTTGAAGTTTGAAATAAACAAATGAAATTTAAACGAAAAAAGCCCCCCCCCACACACACACTTCCGAAACAAGCAATAGAGATGGTATAAAAAGTAAGGAGGCTCCGAAGATTATAATTGATCGAACCATAATCTTCGTTCTCGGATCTTTTCAACGGCTCTGTTAAATGTTTTTCATCTTTTGATTTATTCTCTTCATTCATTTATTTTCCCTCTTCTCGCATCATTGTCTTTTTTCCCTGTTTTTTCTCCTACAGAATATCTGCTTTCCAATATGTGCTGCTATTAGTCTCAATGTATAGTGATTTCCTATTTAGAAAATTTTAATATGAAATACAGGCTTAGCCTATAGAGCTAAGCCACACACACGCGCACGCACCCCTTCCACACACAGATGTAGTCGAAAATTTCCTAATTTAGCTACCCTGGTGTAATTATTTGCAGTGAAGGCTAGGCTGCATTCTGATTGGTTTATTATCGTAGGACATTTCATACGACTAATACTGAGATAAATTAATTTGAACTTTGCTAAATTATTACTCGATATCCAATCGATACATTATTATTTTTTCTGGTGCAATCAGTGAGATTTTGCAAGAATTAATAAACTGTTCAATGATATTCATGGATATTTGGATTCTATGTGAAGCACTGGAGATTCTCTATCGTTAGAAATCTCGTCATATCTCGTAACAGTCGCGCTTTCATTCGTCAGTATAGTAAGAAAATATAACTCTATGTCGATTCTATTGAACAAAACCTTATAAAAAATACTGAAACTCCACCCTGCAGGCTGAAGGGTGTCCTAGAAAATTTCTGAGGCCTTTCGCTTCGATAAAAGATCATGGAATTCGAAAAATGTATGCATTTATTGAATCACACAGTCACTTATGAAGCTGAAACATGGAACCTAACCAAGAGACAGACCTACAAACTGAGAAGCATGCAGCGTGCGCATGAAAGAATCATGCTCAATATGACACGGAGAGATCACAAGACAGCAAAGTACATAAGGAAGAAAACAGGAGTCAGAGACATCATAGAAACTATTAGAAAACTAAAATGGCAATGGGCAGGCCATGTTGCAGGAATGAAAGACAACCAATGGACATTATGACTCACGACATGGATCCTCAGAGATCACATGTGAAACCGAGGCCGACAGAAGACAAAATGGAGCGATGAACAGGACCAATTTAGGAAAATACTAGCTCTGCGACGCCCATGATGGACAATTGTGGCGAATTCTAGGTCTATGTCCAACAACGGACGTTAAAAGACTAATGATGATGATGATCATCATCATAAACCCTTGGATCACAATAATTTTAAATATATTTTGCTTTAAAAATAACAAAATATTTCAATTGAATATTCGAAAACTGAATTTGCTACAACATGCTCCGGGCTGCATTATGGACCACAGAAATTTAGATGGCCATAGCTGTGGCTGTCATTGGGTTATGCAATGTTTGACAGGCAGACATTTGGCAAAACATAGTAAGACTGATTATTACCCGTGGAAAAATTCACACGTATATTTGAATTTCTATGAAAACATTTGTTAAGAAAATTTGTTTCAAAGGAAGTGTCCATTGTCCACCAAATGGTGGGAAAGTAGGTACTTTTATTAGCAAACTGTTTACCCCTAAGGCTCTACAACGCCTATGATAGAAAAATGTGCCGGATCCTGGGGAAGGTCTAACGACAGACGTTAAAAAACTGATGATGGTGATGATGATGATGAACATGATGATAGATTCAAGTATCATGGACAAGAAATCAATAAAATCTCATTGTTCATTATATAAGTATAATAACTTAGCGATGAATTGGTATCAGACCATCCTTATACGAGGATCGAACCTACGACCAACATCCAGCAACATTGGCTCGCTGATCATTGCTAAACGACGTCTGATCTGATCTGCTTATTTTCAAATGATCTATTTGTTAATCACAGAGGAAAGAAATCACGGATATATTTGGAATGATAAATAAAATACTAAATCCGTGTACCGGGAATTGTGCATAAATTGTAAATATTGCGTAGGAAATACATTTTTGGCAAATTTTTATCCCCTGTGAAAGAGTCCAGTGTTCCGACCACTGGACCAGTAAAATCATTCTATTCATTATTAGAGTGTATCATTATGATAGCGGCTCCGATTGTGTAATGATCTGCATGTCTTTCTCAGGAGTGGAAGGTCCGGCGTTCGTATTCCTGGTATGAGTAAAGAGTATAGGAGAAACTCTTCATTAGGATAAATTTCCCTGCGCAGTCTGGAGGTAATTGAGTAGAGCCGAGGCCTGCAAATTGGAATAAAGGTGACCCTTTTGACGGACGTATTCATAAAACAAGATTTAGGTCCATGTCTTGTCCAGATTTGCAAGGATCACTCAGCTGACACATGTAGAAATAGAAAGTGGGACGACACACCAAAAGTAGTTGTGTCTTGAGAGAAAGACGTTTTACTTTTTCACTATTGCTTATTGGAATGAAAGGAAAAATTTTCGATGAAACCCAATAAAAATTAGAATTTGCCTTAAAGGGAGACTTTGTCCTAAAACATTGCGATGGAACACTGAACATTTGTTATTAGGATTTGAGAAAAAATTGTTTTTGTGTATGGGGTGTAGAGATGTTCATAATATGAGAGGAAAAAAAAAAAAAAAGGAAGATCGATTTTTTTCATAAAATTGTGATACCTGGAAAAAGAAGATATTTTTATTTTGTAAACTAAGTCTGAAAGTTAGACTATAGATATGGTAATCCGATCTTCAGTGCCTTTGAAAGCCCCTTCCTTTTGAAGACCATTCTTTTCAGAGCCCCCCACCTTTGAAATTCCTTTCCTCTGAAAGAATCCTCATTTAGCATTACTATCGTACTATGATAGAATTTCATTCAAGCATGTGTCTGTCTTCTGGCACATGAAAATAAAATTCCATACTTTGATGACGTAACAATAAAATGTCACTTAGACTACATCAGATTCGTAGAATAAGTTGATGGGAATGCTTTATGAAGATAGTGTCAGGCGTTCCCTATGTCGATTTGTAAGTCATTCAATGGCAGCAATCGCTGCTATGAATGTTAGTGCATCTTAAAATTACGTCTTAGTAAACGTATTTTTTTCTGTCAAATAAATGTCACTTAATGCAGCAATTAGTAATCTTTTTATTTCTTCCTTTCTTTCAATTATAGCTATTGCTGGTACGATTACTATTATTACTACGATTATTTACATTGCTATTATTAGTAGTAGCCTTTTTGCTACTAATATCATCATTATTATCATTATAATTATTATTATTGTTAGTAGTAGTAGTAGTAGTAGTAGTTGTAGTATTTTGTTCTATTAAAAAACATAATGATGAACATGTCATTCACGCCTCCACTTGATTGAAAAAATGTCTCGTAATCTGTTCGAGACAGTTTGTCTCCAGGCCATACATTCTGAAACTGCAGGTTTGTCGGGAAAAGTGTTTAAAAGCTAGTCAGGTTTTTGCTAGAACGGGTCAGTTTTGACACCAGTTATGTTCTCGATAGGCGGCGGTGAATCGATAAAAATTTTAGGGTCACGTATGGCAAAGGCTTTTTTCTATCGTACTTGTCATTTTGCAAGTGTATCTTTGGTTTTTAGTGGGGTTATAACGCAATTCTTACCTTGCCAATCACTCAGACTGGTCTTAACTGGAATCAATGAAAATTTTGGTGCTACGTCTTCCAGGATTTTCCAGATATATTATGGAGTACCATTCGTGTCTTTGGAGTAAAGGGGATCGTCTACTCGAGTCTTTTCTGATAATCAAGATGTTTTACTTCTGCAATGTGAGAAAGTTCTCTGTCTTCTCTTGAATTTGTAAATTTGTTCTTAGGTTCGGGACTCGCTAGCTGTGGAAAGTAGTTTAGCCACGATAATATCAGGGCTTTATATAGTGTGAGCCTGGGATTGCAGATCTAGTTTCCAAAATTCTTACAATCCACCCCATGAGACTTCTTCACTGTTTATCCTTTGTAACAATTTGTTCATCATCACACTTAGGTCTCTGTTTTGATCATCCTCTTCGCAGTCTCCGCCATTAGGGGTATTATAGTTATTATCTTTTGCTGACTGAAGACTTTGAGCATATTGTAAAAGCACAAATTTATCTTGATTGAAGAACATTTTATCATCTTTGATCCATCTGTGAATTGTGTCTTCATTATTTTGCAGTTTGATACCATCTTCCTCACTTGTTATGGACTGAACAATTTAAGTATCGTCTGCAAAGATTTTCGCTATGGACTCAATGAGAAAGTATCAGACCAGGTACCAATCCTTGGTATATTTTACTATTGACAAACAGGGTAAACCTTTCACTTTAACGATTTTTTCTATCAGTTAGAAATGCATGGATCCATTTACCAGCATTCTCAGTTTTCGCCAGCCCCTTCAATTTTCTTAGAAGTACATGATACCCAACACTGAACGATTCACTGAAGTCCAAATAGACAACATCAGCATTCGTAGATGTCTCTAGAATATCAAGAATAAAGATAAAATGGTGACACCGCTACCGTGGACATAGCCTGCATTATCTAAAAACATACTGATTTTGGTCCATTGAATTATTTTCTTCCAGAAACCTTGCCAGGGAGTTTGGGATTATCGTCTAAGAGCAATTTGATAGGTGAGATGTCAGAGCAATGGGGCCATAATATCCAACAATCTCTTTCTGTACACCTTGGTGGATAGAAGAGTTACCGTTCCTTTCATTTCACTTGGTATCAATCTTTCATCTGATGATTTTCTATACATGTTGTACAGGGCTGCACCCAATCCATTATTGTAATTCTTCAATAATATTGCAGCGACATCATCACTGCCTCGAGCATCACTTATAATTATCTCAGATATTGCTTTTCCAATATCTGTTCCTAAGCCTCTGAGATTAGTGGTGTTGTCATCAATGTTTATATAATTTTCTTCTTAGCTTCTGTAACAAACACACACACTCAAAAAACATATTAAGGACATATTTTCAATATACTGTTACAATTAAATTGAAATTTGGATTTGTTTTATTCTTTAAGTTCAAGCATTTTAATGGCATTGCATCAGTGAAATTCTCCGTGCGATGTGCCATTTTTGTCGTGTTATTGTAACGAACCAATTTACCGAAATCAGGTCATATATATATATATATATATATATATATATATATATATATATACATATATATATATATACATATATATATAAATATATATATATATATATATATATATATATATATACATATATATATATACATATATATATATATATATATATATATATATATATATAAGTATATTATGGTCAACTATACATAAATAAGAGGGATTTGCGCTGCAATGAGCCTTTAGAATAGCATTTTATTAAACACAAACGGATTTTTAAATTTGATTACTCCTATTAATCTTCATATTACAAATTGTAAACCAAAATTGTGTACTTAGGTTTCTTAAGTTTCCATGCTGATCTGGCTGGTTGGATGACTGGCTGGTTGGATGGTTTGTAGGCTATGTATGTACATACCAAGTGTACAGGCTAAACAATCTAGTTGTAAGACTGACAATTCAAACTCTTACCCTTTATATCTAGAAACAAATTTATCCCCAAATAAGTTCTCAGTCAGGTTTCAATTCGTAATGTAAGTTTATGCGAAATTGTTCCCTTTGTACGTATCCAACAGCATTGCCGTTTCTATTGTGAACATCAAAACTCTTTGGGGATCACTACCCAACAGAATAAAAGAGAATTAACTTATTCATGGATCACTTCTCTTTTTAAATTGTATAACTGATCATTCCAACACGACATGTTGCTAAAAGACGTTGATCGTATGATAGTTTTTCATCATCATCATCATCATCATCATCATCATCATCATCATCATCATCATCATCATCATTCTTTTAACTTACGTCGTTGGACATAGACTTTCCCCACATTTCTCTATCATGGGCGTCGTGGAGCCAATATTTTCTGAATTTGTCTAGTTCATCGCTCCGTCATCTATTCTGTCGGCCTCGGTTTCCCATGTGATCTCTGAGGATCCATGTTATGAGTAGCTTTGTCCATCAGTTGTCTGCCTTTCTTGCAACATGACCCACCCATTGCCATTTAAGTTTTCTGATTGATTCTATGATGTCTCGGACTCCCATTTTCTCCCTGTACTGTCTTGTGATCTCTCCATGTGAAGTTGAGCATTATCCTCTCATATGAGTGTTGCATGCTTCTAAGTTTGTAGGTCTGTTTTTTGGTTAGGTTCCATGTTTCAGCTCTATAAGTGACTTTCGGGAGGATGTATTGGTTGTATACTCATCTTCTTTAGGATTATTGGGATAATCTTGTTTTTCAAAACTATTTCCATTATTCTTTAATTTCAACATTTTACAATGATGGGGTGGAAATTATATTTACTACGTCAGTTATGTTCCTTGATGTGGCAGAGTACGAACACACATTGTTAAAAATAATATGTGTCGATAACTTTCTTGATTCATCACCCGCTTATTCCAGTGCGTTCGTGACGTTTACCTTCATAGACAACACAAATTATTGGCAAATTTTCTCGCCAAAGATAGCTGTTGAACAAGTCCAAGGTATCGGAAGACTTCCTGAAAATAATCGAATTAGGATACAAATCGTTCTCTTATGATAAAATACACGGGTCGACCGTGAAGCATTCTAAGATCGTAGGAATACGTCGATGACTGAATAATGATGCTATGAGTTTATATAAAGACAAGTCAATTTAACACTAAATATAAAAATGTCACATGATTTCATCTTTTGATAGCAAACTGTGTTGGGGTTGATCAATAAAAACATTGGAAAAGGAGGTTATCAATGAATAAATTACATCTCTCGCCTTTTGTTTGGCTGTGATCACTGAAAAAAGTTCGCATTTTCCAAAATCAAGCTTGAATGCTGCCGAACATGGACTAAGAGACCAATTCGGTCTAAACTTTCGATATAAATTGAACCCACACTGAAAACCAATTTAGAGATAAAAAAAAGAAATAAAAACAAAAAAAAGTTTTTCAAGACATAACAAGGAGTAAATATTTGAAATTTCAGCCCTGCAGCTCTTTTGGTGCAGCCTGTACGCGTGATACATTGCTAGAGAGCTGTTCGGATTCATTTGAAAACTGAAGAAACTTATTTTGTGAGTTTTGGTGACAGTTATGGTTGACAGTTTCTATTGAGATTTTGTTATCTGTCCCCCCCCCAATCAACGACAATGGAAGAAAAGAAAACAATGCCGGAAACGCCTGCATCTACATCAAGATGAATTATTTTTTGCCCCTTAGAAAGTAAAAGCATTGACCTTTATTATGTATGCCAAGTACATCTATGTGGATTATTATTCATCCGACAATATTAAAGTGAAATAACAACTCAAAAGTCCTCGTTATGTATAAAAGAAGTTTTTCCAGAAGCCTGGATTAACTGTCGATACATCAAATACATTGAGAAATCTCATCTGTCCACAACAAATTCTTCTGGGTTGTCATTACGCATTCATACGAATCTGGATATAGAAAGATTGATATCTAATCGAAAGTTTTCGTGAGTTTTTGTCAAATATATTATGTTGGCACCTGCATCTAGACTAGCGCAACTTTCTTTATCCCGAGATTCATCCAAGCAATCGATCCTTGGATGATAATGTAAATAGTAACAGCTGCCCTGGAGTAACTCATTAAGATATTTCAAACAATTTACTCCTAAAGCGATTTGAATCTATATTCACGATCCAGAGATATGCAATACACCAATTATTTTTCAAAATATGGCTGAAATAAGGTAGATTCTGCTTCCAGGTATATATATATATATATATATATATATATATATATATATATATATATATATATATATATATATATATATATATATATATCGTAAACTCACATTGCATATTGAACTACAACCCCACAAAAACCCGTGGTTCAATCAATCACCGACCTGTGGTTCGATCGAGCATCGTCATACTATACATATATGTATATATATGTATATATATAGTTACCTGAAAAAATGGAATCTACGCTATTTCAGTCATATTTTGAGAAATAATTAACGTATCGCATGCGCATGCGCATGCATATATATATATATATATATATATATATATATATATATATATATATATATATATATATATATATATCGTACTGATCAGTCATGAACAACGTTGTGAAATAATGACCTTTTTCCAAGATACTGTTGGTAAGTCCTACAGTAATCCATCACCATACATGTAGTCTTATATAAAATTTAAAGGATCAAAATAAAATTTTTGGAGCGTTTTTAATTTTTTTTAACTATACAGTTACCGACAAATTGAATCCAGCCAATTTTATCAATTTAAAATAGCCATTTTCAGAAAATTTAGTACGTTTAGTTATTACAAATTGCTACTCAAATCCTGCGAGTTTTAGCCATTGAAATGTCAATCATATTATATAACTACTTCCCACTATTCAAAATGGCTATCTTACTGAAATGTTGTAACTTTTAGCTATTCAAAACACACGTGTTGTTAGCAAGACCCAGGTCCAGTTCAACACACTGTTAAAGCTTCTATCTGCCTACGGTACTTGGCATTTCCCCTATGGTCACCCATCTAGATACTGACCAGTTACGACGTTGCTTTACTTTGGTGATCCTGGGTGTACCCAATGTGATTTAGCCGAAATCCTTTAGCCCCAGGAGAAAATTCCCTCAACCATGATCCTTTTGCTGAGTGCTTAGCGGAGAGGCATTGCCTACCATTCAGTATGACTTGGTGCTTGATTGAACCACGGGTTTGTGTTCAATTGAACCGCGGGTTTTTGATGAGGTTGTAGTTCAGTATGCAATTTAAGTTTATGCTAAATTGGTTCCTAGGTTGTCCGTGCTGTTTTTTCTTTGAAATTTCAGGCCTTTTATAGTGATCACAGCTCAACAAAAGACGAGGTAGTTAAGATATATTCATTGATCACCACTCCAATAGCATGTATAGGTGGTGGTGATTTATAATTTCCCTCCGAAGCTGTGACTTAGATAAGATCTGAGATTGTGCTCAACTGACAAGGTAGCCACGAAGGAAATGAAGAATCTCAAACCGTTGCCATATAATTTCTTTTCCTTTGAAATATTGTATCTTATGCTTTTGTAGATTAGTCGGCAGAAGATGAAAGAAAATGCTGTAGTCTTTGATTAGTGTTTTTCCTTGCTAGCCCTTAGTCGTTTTTGCAACGAGCAAGAAAATCAATTTGATGAAGCAGGTATGTGTGTGTGTGTGTGTGTGTGTGTAGGGGGAGATGCGCAGAAGAACAAATCATCATCATCATCATCCGTTGTAAGTCCACTGCTGGACAATATCGTCACTTGAAAAATCTGACTAGAGATTATTTACTAATTTCAAGGAATCCATTCTGTTTGTCTCCTATCCGTAACCAGGGAGTCTTCCACTTATACATTTATCAATATCTTAAGGTAAGAATCGTCTTATCAAGGAACACCTTTCTATTAAGCTTTAAGTAAATCCAATCTTGAAACAGCAGAGAAAAATCGATTTCAAAACATAAACTTCAATTCAGTTACTGCTAGGTCAGCTGACGCTGAGTAGAAGATTTTTATACGTAAAAACCGGCATATCAAGCGACGCTTTTCAACCAAATTTCAAGTAAATCTGACTTAAAACAGCTGAGAAATAATAAAAGTCGATCGGTTCGATGGGGAGAGCCTCCTAAAGAGAAGTGAGGAGGCCTTCAAGAATAATGTCATAGAACTTGAAATATATCTGTGAATTTTTAATAGATAGTAACTAGTTACAACTCATATAATAAAATGTGTATTTTTTTAATCTCTCTCTCGGTACCAATTGACTCTTCTACTAAAAGGTAACAATTTTAACGATAGAAATATCTCCTACCCACTAATTGAGACAATGGACTCCTCCACATAAACAGGATCAGTTGTGTTCTCTTAAAAAATATCTTCTATTAGAAATTCAAATCATCATCAGCCTATCATTATCCGTCGTTGGGCGTAACCCCCCCTCACAATTTGCGAGACCTCTCTATCATGGGCATTGCAGAGCTAATATCTTCTAAAGTTGTCTTCTTCGTCAAGCCAACTTTTGCCAGCTACAGTTTTGCATATGATCTCTGAGGATTCACGTTATCAGTGATGATGTCTGACATTCCTGCAATATGACCAGCCCATCACCATTTGAGTTTAACTAATGGATTTTATAAAAATGTGATTAGTGTTGTTTTTTTCTCCAATATAGTGTGCTGCCTATCGATCCCTCCATGTGATATTGAACAAGTTTCTCTCCTTTGTACGTTGCATGGTTATCAGCTTGAAAGTCCATATTTCAGTTCCATGTTCCGTATTTGACCATCAGGAGGATGCATTTTACGAAAAAAAAAATGGGGTGGGGGCAGGTTCGGGGATTTCCTTGTTTTTGAAAGTTGTTTATCACGGTTCATCATCAATATCAGAGCTAGTGTGATTTAACGTGGTGCAGAGATTGATATCCTCCTACGAGGATGGGGGGCTCTCAAGATGATCCCACTTTCACATGCGATAATATATCAAACGAGTCTGTTTAAACACTCAATAGAAACCGTCACGTGACTAACGTCTTTTTAGTGGGGTGATCAATCAAAAGATAGGAAAAACGGGTGATCCACGGATGAAAAAAAATCTCTCACTATTTTAGGAGCAGTGGCACCCCCCCCAAAAAAACTGAATTAAAAAAAAAGGCATACAGAGATTCTGGGATGCTTATGAGTCCAATTCTTCCTCTCAGGAAAGAAAAGAACGGTGCATTTGGCATCAGTGTGGCTACTGGGGCTATCGGATCAGATTGGGCGTCAAACTGCCCAAAGGGGGAACCATCCCCTGGTCTGGAAATTGACGTCCTTTTCATAGACTGGTTGTCTTCTCAAGGCCAGAAAGCTCAACTATCCCATTTATTTACCCACAACTTTGTGAGAAGAGATGGTCCCATGCCTATTCCAAGGGGCATTAGTGCTGATTGAACTCAGGTTGCTGATTTCGTTGCCTGAGCCACCCTTACCGACTATGCCAATCTCATCTCCGATAGAATGATCTAAAGGCACGTGATAAATGTATCTACCTGATATCTCTGACAACTCAGTAGATAAACGAGATTAATTGACGAAGTGTTAGGTAGACACAGGTTCCATGGAGGAAACCAAAGGCCGTGCCAAGATAAGGAGGGAAATTTCTCTTGAGGCTAACGACCCAGGCATGAATCGTGTTTCTTCCGTTATCTTTGCTGTTCATTTTCGGTTATCGTATTTTTGTCTAGATGTAAATCTTGAGGCTTCTCTGCTGCGTATTAATCTTTCTGATTCGTGGAATCATAATGCAATTTGACACAAAACGAGTACGAAGTCTATCGAGGAAGTATCCATCCATTTGAATATCTCAAGAACCAGTCGCGTAGCCCTCGATGTAACTTCGCAACCAATCACAGGAGACCCTATCGTGTATGCTTGAACAGAAACTCTCCCATGAGGTTATCAGTTGGCTTCGAGACGCCAGTGACTAAACTTGTGTGTTGTGTGACTGTGGCTGTCACAATAACTGAGCTCACCCATTTTTCATGTCATGCACGAGTATTTCCTATCAGGCATTGAGTGTACCTCTTTTCAATGTTCTACCAGTACCCAAACTATTTTATAGCAGCTTCCAATAGCCAACCATCAACGTGACTAAGAGAATATCATGCTCAATATCACATGAATAAATCTTAAGACAGCACAGTGTTTTACGGACAAAAGGTTATCATAAAAACCATAAAAAAAGTAATTCAACTGATAATGGGCCGGTCATATTGCTAGAATGTCAGACAACCGCTGAAAAACAATTTACAACGTGGATCCCCAGAGATAACAAGCTAAGCTGTGGCCGTAAGGGAAATAAGATGGTATAACGAGCTACTCAAGTTCAGAAAGTGTTTATTCCGCGACGCTCACAATAGAGAGATCTGTGTATGCCGATGATTATCATTAATTTCCTTATTTGGCAAAACAGAATAATTCAAATTCTTGTATTTTCAGATGCATTCATATTTTTTCTCATTGCTTAAATGAATGGCGCAAATACCCCAAAAATTTGAAATTAAGGCATTCCCGGAGAAAAATAATTTTTTCAAGACGAAATTAGGTAAAGCAAAGAAAAAATTACCATTGATCTATATTATTAGTATACATGTATATCAAAACATTTTGAGCATACACAGCCCCATCCCTCCAAAAGGGATAACGGTATATTAGGATGGATTGGCGGAGACTTTGGTAAGGGGGGTGCAGAAATATTGAAGTGAGAGGAAAAGAGAGCACGCTACCTCAGTAACAGTCAACTGCAAAACAGGAGGTGAGAGTTATCTTTGCTTTCCGCTTTTTATCGTTGAAGGGAAAGAGGAGTAATAGTTGAGCATCTGAAATCAATATTTGAGAAGAATTGTGTAGGTATGGAATTTAGAGTGCTTTTCCTCCAGACGTTGTGGTCAAATCTGCCTGATTGGCCACTTGAAAATCCTAGATGACGGTCATTTTTCAAAATGGAAGCCAAATCGGTCTCCTAGGGTTGATTTCCTTCCATGCAAATGCATTCAGTGATTTTAGAATCAATTTCTCTTCTTTCCAAGCCTGTGGGATTGGATCTTGCTGATTTTATGTAGCGTCCGATCGATATATCAGTTGGACGCATGCATCCCTCAAAGTGCTTGCTCATTGTACTGCTTATCAGGTTTGGATTATCTAGGGCCGGGATACCATCTGCAGGCCAGACACCAGCAGTCTCGCTGAATGGGACTGGGCATAGAAAAGAGAGACGTGTGTTGGTCAACATTGCAGCCAGCTGTCAGAAACTGACCAGGTGTTCCTGAAAAAAAATGCAACAAAGAAACGGTTTAACCCAGGGTGCATGTGCACAGCATTCAGCATTTGTCAACAATGGCTGCTAGAAGAACATTCATAAATGCACAATACAGTTATATTGTCGTCCTTTTTAATTTTTTTATATCATCATTTTCCGACAAAGTCATATTTATAATCTTTTTTGTTACTTCCCGATTTCTTATTCCATGTACAATTCTCATACCAGTGTTAAACTAAAAGAAAGTATCCTAGCATGTTTTGAAAAATAAAAAATCGACATCAAGCCCATTTGAATCGATAAACTACACACATTTCTATAAAAAAGGAAACAATCTTAGGGAACTAATTTGGTGGCCACCATGAGAAATAACCGCCATCTTGAATTTTCAGGTGTCCAATCAGGCAGATTTGATCGGAAACCTCTAGGGAACATATACACTAAATTTCATGCTCGTATCATATTGTGCACGATCTTCGTATTATCTGATCTAGTATAACACAGACTTTCAATGTGCAGGGTTTACCTTTATTTGGGCTTTTTGTGTGATTATTGTCGTGCGTGCGCTTGACTATATTTCTGGTCGAACACTATCGCCAGGTGAAACAGCGGTGAATTAGATCTTTTTCATCACATCGCAAGAACTAATTTCTCTTGCTCTCACGATAAAATAAACAATCAGGGTTCTTGCGCTAAAATTGCTACAACTATAAAATATGTATAAGCCGCTCATTTTGTTGTAATTGTTGTGTTTAATATTGATGTTTTCGGCTTGCAAACATTCTGACGCATGTAATTGAAAAAGAAAAAAGAAAAAAAAAGTGTTAAGCTAATTGCCGAGTATTTTTAAATTGAAACACGTCTGGTTAGTCACTCAGTGGAAACCGTCACGTGACTAACATCTTTTAACAGCACGCTGTGTTGGGGGTGATCAATCAAAAATTTGAAAACGGGATGATTGATGAATCGCCTTTTGTTTGGCAGCGGTCACTGAGAAGACTGGATTTTCAAAGAATTAGCGTGAACTAATTGATCACTTTAGCATGATCTTACATGGCAAAATGAACCCCCCAACTAAGAACTCAATCGGGGAGGGATTTATTTTGGAAAAAACCCTAAAAATTAAACGTATCTTTTTTTTTTCTGAACATGATAAGGAGTGAAAGTTTAGATTTCAGCCTTCTAGCTGCAGTCTTTACTTTCTATTTCTCTCAGTATCCAGCACCATTCCTTGTCTATAATCCGGAATTCTCCACTTAAACAAAGCCATAGAAATGTCACGATAACAACACAAATCACAAGGAGTTCAATCGTCTGAAAATTGTTTGAAGGAATCAAATGTTTCAATTTTCAGTGTTTTAGCCTTATTGGCAAACAGCGTGCGCACACACACACACACACACTGAGTCAGCCAGGCAGGCAGCAAACTAGGCAGGCAGGCAGGCAGCACATAAGTTTTGTAACAGTTTTTTAATTAACGGTTTAAACCCGCAAACTGAGAAGCATGCAACGCGCACATGAGAGAATCATGTTCAACCTCACATGGAGAGATCACAAGACAGCACAATATATTGGGAAGAAAACAGGAGTCAAAGACATCATCGAATCTATTAGAAAACTTAAATTGCAATGGGCTGGTCATGTTGCAAGAATGGCTGACAACTGATGGACATCATGACTCACAATGTGGATCCCTAGCAATCACATGCGAAACTGAGGCCTACAAAATACAAGACGGCGAGATAAACTGGACAAATTTAGGAAATACTGGCTCTGCGACGCCCATGATAGAGAATTGTAGCGAATCCTGGGGAAGGTCTATGTCCAATGACGGACGTTAAAAGACTGATGATGATGATCATGATGATGATTTGAAGAAGCAAAGTGTTTGAAAAGAATGAATGGACTCAAACGTAAGGATAGACAACAACACCCACTTAAGGTCAAGTTTGAGAAAGACACGATAAAAAAAAAAAAAGAAAAAATGATATGAATGGTTGTTAGCTCAATATATATATATATATATATAAGGGGTAATTGTATGCGCGTGTCTTGAAAAAGGGAAATTAGATTTGGGCATAAAGCGGATAATTGCACCCCTGACTTACCGGCTGTATATTTATCTCGTATGGTAAGAGCGGCGTTGCGTTAAGACGGTTCTCTGGAAAATGCGGTTTCAATTCTTTCAGCAGCCCATGTCTTTAATTGTTTCCCTATTCACGTATTCATCGTGTAAAAGCAGGATATCGGTTCAAAAAAAAGTTTCTTAGTAGAAATGCTGAATTTAAAGAATAATAAAAAGCAGAAAGTATAAAAAAAATCCATTTGTAGTCAACAGTATGCAAAAGCTGCTCGCAATACCAAAACATATTTTGCCAGTGAACCGTTAACGAACATACTGCTCAAAATTTCAAGTCCCTAAAATCTCAAAACTGAGCAGAGACCCTTGAGTACGACTTTATGTGATAGCCGCCATCTAATTGGGAGCATCATTTAGGTGATCCCACGCAAAACAATCGGAGATATAGCAGAGGAACTAAACGTTGACCATTCAATAGTTGTTCGACATTTGAACCGAATTAAAAGACAAAAAAAAAAAAAGATGGTTCGACGAATGACCTCGAATGAAAAGCAAAAAAGGTTGCAAGTGCTGCGTATGGCTCTGAACCTCCCAGCTTACTCACTAGACCTTTTTCAGACTGACTACCACTTTTCAGGGCATTGCAATCACTTCTTGTAGGGGAAGGTCTTCAACAACCAAACAGTAATTCAAAACACCGTCGGAGAATTTATTGGTTCGAAAAGCCCAGAATTCTATCCTTCCGGAATAAATGAACTTATTTCTAATTGGTGAAAAGGTGTAGATTCTTGAAGTTCTTATTTCGATTAATAACTTTTATTGCAAGTTGACATGAACTGCTTCGAAGCTGATTGTGGAAAACTGCAATTATATTTGTTCTAACGTAATGAAATACAATATCTCAAAGTATCCGTCATTTCTGACTACATGTGTAAACTAGTACATATACGAACTTGTCTCGTAAAATGATGCAAAGTACGAAATTCTTTTCACGTCAGTAAGTCTCTTATATCACACATCCTTACTATCATAACCAGAATTTCCTTCAAGATCAAAAACTCATGAAAAGTAAAGAAGAAAGGTAACCTAATTGGTCCTGACACTTGTACATTCTTTGCTCGCTCTGTTAATCAAAAGTGATTCTATTATTCCTGATTCACGATGAATATTGACGTAAAAAAATGTACGGCCATTTTTCCCCATCGAATAACTGACCTCCTAGAGTGGCATGATGGGTAATCTTGCTTTTTGCATTATATTTTTTGTTCAGATATTAATCACCGCTACCCACAACAGAACAGTTTAATCACCGTGTCCGACATTTATACCCATTTCTATCTTTTGAAAAACTGCAAGGTGGCAAAGGGTTCTATCCTTTTTTATGTGCGTGCTTTTGTGTTTGTGTGTTCCAAGCTGCTTGTTGTAGCGTTTGGACCACAAATTTGAAAATTGGCATTGGTACTCCACTAGACTCATTCTAATCAGGTTCTTTTTGTTTTTCTGAAAATTTTAGGGCCCTATTTTGACACGAATAGTTTATTGACATCTAGATTCTCCAGAAGTTCGAGGTTCTTTTTTTTACCTTGTTTTTAATGTTTTGAAATGGAAAACGACAGTGATGTCATAAATAGAATTTATTCTGACCATATCTATTTTTCGATGGAATTTTTATTATGTGATTCAAGGTTTTTAACGACTGCGCTGGTCATAGCTGTGTGTAGGATTGAGAGAAGCTTAGTAAGCAAACTCACTAGGTGTCCCAAATTGGAGGTCTTAATAAGCTAAGCATGAAAAGTACGAATTGATTAGCATAATTGGGCAACGTTGGACATTGTCAATTCTCAGATTGTTGACAACTTCTTAACTCAATGTTCTCAAAGTGACAAAAGGTCTTGGACCAGACTAAACAAGTTTAGTAAATGAACCGTGGGTCATTGCACCTTTTTCTGTTTTAAGATATCCATCTTTCCAGCTGCAGGGACAGTGTTTGTTTAAGGTTAGTATTTTTAGGATTAGTTTTTCTAAGGTTATTGGTACGGTTAGTGTTTTGCAGGTTAAGGTTAAGAATATTGTCCTCTGCTTCCTTGATTTGAAATTCAGCATTAGCGTCTGTTATTCGGAAGCTGGTACGGCGGCCATTGTAAAACTTGAAAGGTAACAATCACCGAACAGTTTAAATATTCCTAAGTTATAGTTATATGTATTTTCGGTGATGGTGTGTAATATTTTCACGCTGCTTCGAAAATACAATAGATTCTGGTTGCTTGGCCGATACTAAATTATTTACTAAAATACGAGAAAAAACAAACAAAAAAACGACGAACAAAACTGTTTTTATTCAGGTTTATTTCGGTCCTGTTTCCCCTTGCTTTCTCTCTTTCTCTCTCTCTTACTCTCTCTCTCTGTTTTACTCTCTCTCTCTGTTTTACTCTCTCTCTCTCTCTGTCACTAATTAATCTCATCACTAATAAATCATTCAGCCACAACAACCACTGCTACTGCCGCAGTCGCCAGTAACACCATCGCCACTACCACGGCGACCACTACTACTACCGCTACCCCCACCGTCATCATCACAGCCTCCATTGCCTACACCGCAACCAGCGCCGTTGTGACCACCACCGCCATCATCATCACCAAGAACGACATTATCAACAATAGAAATAGTTGTTAACCTTCGTAACCTCCAAAAATAGCCTACCGTCACCCCACCCAAATCAATCCCCTCCCCAAACTAAACTTTCATCTGTACACTGCCCGTTCCTGGCTATTCCTGATTTTTACATTTAATTAAGAACAGAAATAGATTCAATTTCAGGAACAATCAACCAGAACTGTCGTCAAGACTGTAAATAAAGGTTTCTTTAGTTTTCAAGTTGGTCTAGCTGGCTGTCTGACTGGCTATGTACGAATGTATTCTCCCGTGTGCCAATTTTGCCTCAGAAATTTCAAGTCCCTGGCTTAGTTGGAAAGCCACATTCGTTCTTGAGTGGTTATTTAGAATCACATCATATGATAGCCAAAATCGAACGTGGAAGTTAACATGTATGTATGTATGTATGTATGTATGTATGTATGCGTACAAGCACACCAATGGAGCTAGAGTTCTGAAATTTTCAACATTTATTCCTTATTATGTCTGGAATAAACATTACTTGTTCAAATCTCCCAGATAGATTCAGACTGGAAGTGGAGGGTTTGGTTCATCCTAAATATTTCCCTTTTTTTTTTTAATTCAGACTTTTTGAGTGAACTTGCCTTACAAAATATAACTCCTTCATTCGTCCAATTTTTGTAATTGATCACCCCCCTACATGTCATACCACCAAAAGGCGTAGGTCACGTGACGGCTTCTATCAAGTGACTAACCAGACCTTTTTTTTTCTTGATTTTCTTTGTAGGTCTCTTTATTTTACCTCCTATGAAACACCTACGTAATACCTGTACAAACAGAGGTGTTTATCTATACACATGTATATATTCGTGGGTAAACCTTAATTTATTGATATATCCGTGTGTAAATAGGTGGATAGTGGAAGAGGCGGGGGATTGTGGAGTTTGGCCGGAATTCTTTTTCAGGTATGCCCATAAGGTGTTGGAATATATTATTCCGTGTTTACACGAAACAGCACTTAGCACCTGAGCATACCAGCATAGATAGATAAATATATCAAATCAATAAAGCAAGAGAGCAAAAATACTCATACATACATATATGTGCAAGAATGAAACAGGCAGATATTTGAAATGTTCGTTCTTTAACTTGGATTATTGCACCAGTAATGTTAGAGTAATTCAAGAAGACCTTAATGTGTACGAATAAGATTTCTTTGTTTATTTTGAGGTTTCGCCTGTTCACCCTGGCTTTTCCAGGGAAAAAAGTGATGGAGATGTGAGAAAGTGTCTATTATATAGAGCCCATGTCTGGTCGTTTTGGGGTTTAGTGATGGTGTACAAATGATATATTTTAATCTGATCTGACGTTTCAGATTCTTTTAGGAGTGAATTAATGAAAAGTCAAATTAAATATTGTTACAAATGATAAAGCATAATACACAGTAGGTTGATGTTTAATTTGACAACCATTCATTATGTTCGTCATCATCAGTCTTTTATTGTCTGTTGTTGGACATAGACCTTCCCCAGGGTCTCTATCATAGGCGTTGCAGAGCCAGTATTTTCTGAATTTGTCTGATTAGTCTTTCCATCTAGTATTCTGTTTGATTTCTGGGGATCTATGTTGTGAGTCGTGATGTTCATCAGTTGTCAGTCATTCTTGCAACATGACCTGCCCTTTGCCATTTAAGTATGATGTCTCAGACTCTCGTTTTTTTCCTGATAAATTGTGCTGTCTTGTGATCTCTCCGTGTGAGGTTGAGCATGATTCTCTCATGCGCATGTTTTATGGTTCTCAGGTCTTGCAGGTCTGTTCTTTGGTTAGATTCCATGTTTCAGCTCCATAAGTGACTATCGGGAGGATGCACTGGTTGTATACTTTTCTCTTTAGGAAAAATGGGATCGACTTGTTTTTGAAGATTTAGCTTGCTGTGCCAAAAGTTTCTTCATGGTCAGAAGGGTTGGAATACACAAAAAAAAACCAGAAAAATTTACACATGCACTCATAAGAAGATTAGAACCCTTTACCATCTTCGATGCTTACGGTTGTTCAAGTGAAACTTAAAAAAAAACTACTAAAAACGTGAACGATAAGAGGAGAGTTCTTTTCTGCATTTTGCTAAACGGGGTGTATTGATCATTAGAAATATAGCCGGAATATCTTATGCTCATTCGTTTACAACGTTTCCACCCTGAACCCTCCTGTTAAAGGTTGTCGCTTATAGAATATTTAATCATTTCTTCTAGTGCGTGCTCGATTGGATTAGACACATCACACCTGTCTTTTATATATCCGGGTTGTGTTTCAGATGTCAACTTCCATGTCTCTTATCCACAACTCCGACATACAAAAACGGATGTAACGAAACCGGTCCAATATGCTCCAAAAATCCATCACACATTCTAGGACCAACAACATCCAACAAAGTTCGTAAGGTTCACGGCTGAAACGTTGTAAAAAAAATAAGCACATGGACGAGAAAAATGGTTCGACATTTCGTGAATAAAACTCCAAATGTTCTCAACTGGATTCATATCCAGTGATAGTCCACACCAGAAAGGTGCTTTTCAAGTTTTTTATCAGTTAGGTTTTGGTTGATGTCGAGGTCAGGAATTGACATATTTGATCTACGAATCGGTAGAAGCATGCCGCCCTTCTGGACATCGAAACCGATTTGTAATTGTCTTGCACGGCAACGCCCGTTCGAAACCATCAAGCAAAACTGTCACCAGGATATTCAATATGGATATCTTTCTGTCACGGGTACAGGCTGTGGCTATTGAATTAGGACTGAAATTTACTCTTTATCATGTCTACAAAAACAAAACAGTGTTTTTTCTTTTCGAAATTCCGTCCTATATACATTTAATAGGGGGTGCAGTTCGCAATGCAAGTCTATGGTAAATTTATTCCTTAGTTTGTGCCCGCTAGTTCTTTGAAAGTTCAGACATTTCCAGTGGTCGCTGTCCAACAAGAAGGGATGTAACTTATTCGCAGATCATCCCTTTTTCCAATTTCTCTAATTGATTACACCGGGATGCTGAAAAAAAAGTGATTAACAAAATCTGTCCGATTTACCCATTGGGAGAGAAAATCCTTTTTTTTTTCTGTACTCAGAGGTTTACTGGTAATTTTCTTGCACGGCAATGCCTGGACGCCTGTCTTCAGGTTGCTAACACGATGCAGCAAATGATCATGAGATTCAGATTAGTGACGGTCCTTCTTCTAGGAGTGATGTATTCCCGAGATCTGGCACTTTTAGACTACTGCAGAGTTCTCTCCAGGCAAGATTCTTTCTCTGATTAGCAGATACATCAAGTCGAAGACATCAAACTTTTTTTTTGAGAATTCCTCAAGGCAAAACCTTAACAGTTTTTCTATGATGGATTACACCATTTAGATGAACGTCAGCATAATTGCATTGAAAAGCAGAGAAATAACTATACGATAGAGTAAGGATACTATGAATTTATATGAAAAAGAGATTTTGCAGAAAATAATCGAGACATTACAATCAACACACACACACATACACACACATATATATTTATATATATATACATACATACATATATATATATATATATATATATATATATATATATATATATATATATATATATATATATATATATATATATCCGCATGTGTGCTTATATACTCATAAACACAGCTACGAATATGTTTTAGTGATGGCATATATATATATATATATATATATATATATATATATACATAAACAAATATATCTATATATAAACGAATATATACATATATATGTATATAAATTTATACAAACAAATATATTTATATACATATATATATACATATATACATATACATGTATGCATACATTTATACAAATATATATATATATATATATATATGTATATACATATATATATATATACATATATACACACATATATACACACATATATATATACATACTTGCATATATATACATGTTATACTTATATATATATATTTATGTATACTTGTATACATATACATATATATACATATACATATATATACATTTATATATATAAGTACATATACATATTTAAGTATATATGTATGTATAAGTATATACATATATATATATATACATATGCATATCTAGATATGTATCTATATATATATATATGTATATATATATATATGTGTGAAGAGACAGTTTGGAATCATACGAATCAATTTGTTGTTTCGGATGATAGTTTTGGACCAAGTGAACATCAAATTTGATTAAAAAAAACCCCTCTTATTTGTACAACATGTGGCCTTCCAAATTGTCTTTTCAGTGTGATACTGTCAGATGAATCATAATCCAGATAGATACACTTGCTAAAGTCATATTTACAACGCAAATTTATGAGAACACTAAATAATGAATCATAGTGTATACCACAATTCTTAAACTGCAGTCTAATAGAACGGTAGAATAGCCTGATTTGCAAAATAAAATCCACTTACAGATAACGATCTCAGCCGCTCCATCTTATAAGTATGGCAGCTCCTAGGAGAGAGCTTCCACGTGCCCCCCACAGAGGTGTGTATGCTCGAGAGGGGATTGGGTGCATTGCCCAGTTCTGGCACGACAAGTTCTGATAATTGGCGGTAGAACATGGGACGAGACCACTGCAGAACAATCGTGTTACTGCATATTGCATGCAGTATTCCCAGATGCTCGTCCTGCATCTAGGTTATGACCAGGGTCGACATCGTTTGATATCCCGAATACTGATGTATCCAACGTGATTTGTCAATATATATATCCTTACATAAATTCGTCATGAGAGCGATAAACTATGAAGCGTCGTGAATCAGACAGGTTTTACGTGATACAAGGTAATACTATCGGGACGAGTGTAAGATCAATAATTGCTGACGTTTAACATGTTTCCCATGGTTATAATATTTTGTGTTATAACAAATGAGACTACCGTGACTGCCTCTGCAAGTGCTGTTGATATTTCCCAAGCTTAGCGGAGACTGCATGTCCTCGATGGATTGTGAAAACTGAAATGCAATAACAATGATTTGCTTGGCTAAGTTTGATATCTTTTGCCTTGGATGGAGTCGCCATGTTGTTGCTCTGCTGCAACAGACTGCCGCCCACCGAAGCGCGACAGCTCATCAGGGTGTGAAATTAAAACTGTACAAAGAGAGAGACAGAAGTGAGGCTTTTTTTTTTGTTGGCCCTGCACACATCTTTTTCACAAAATTATCCTCTTTAGGGGAAAGTTCTAATCAAACAGGGATACAGGAGGTGATAGGAAATCAATAGGTAATGATTGAGGAAACGGCCGCCATGTTTTGAAGCTACAACCCTTCCTTGAATCTGCCTGCCCTTCCGAATTCGCCACAACCTGTAGTTTTCCCTCCAACTTGTCCCTTTCTATTGGGAACCGTTCACCAAAACAGTCAACATGGGTTTCTTCAGTTTTCAAGTTGGTCTGGCTGGCTGTTTATGTATGTACTACTTGTGTAGGCCGCATCAGTAAAGTAGGAGGACTGAATATCTAAATTTGTACTCCTTATTATGTCTACAAAAGGTATTTGCTTTTGTTTTTTTTTAATTCGTCTCTCTTAAATTGGTGTTTAGTGTCACATGTGCAGATAGTAGTAATATAACCGGAGAGGTGAACATTTTAATATTTACTCTTTATTTTGTCCAGGAAAGACATATCTTTACCTTTTTTAAGATAGCCCACGAAAAAGCTTTTAGTGGTGGTGTTGGGTTCAATTGACAAAGCTAAATTAGACACATCTTCATCTCCGGTAGCGTTCATACCTCTTTCATAAAAAATTGAACTTCTTAATGATCATATCCCCCCAACAAAAAAAGGAAAAATGCCAAAATAGGTTTCTCCAGTTTTCAAATATGCCCGACTGGCTAGGCGGCTCTGTGTATATGTATCCGGCGTTACAGGTCACATCAATATAGTTAGAGGACTGAATATTCCAACATTTATTCTTAATTATGTTTAAAAAAAAATTTTTCTCAACTCATCTCCCAAACTGAAAATCGAACCGTTTGCTACTCGTTATACCAACAAAAACGTTTTTTGGTGTTTGGGGTAAATTTGCCTTTCATAACTAAGCTTTCAGTGGGGGTTCAATTTGCAACGTAAGTTTAAGCTAAATTGATTCCCAAGTTTATGTCCAGCAGCATTCACGTTTGTTTTTGAAAAATTCAGACTGTTTTAATAATCTCTACACTACACAAAGCGAGTGGAGTAACTTATTGATTGATCTCGGCCATTTTCAATTTTTTTAATTGATCACCTCTAACACAGCATGCTGCCAAAACATGTAGATCACGTAAAGTTCCCTATCTAGAGAAACTCATTTCTCTTTTCTGTCACTTCATTTGCAAAACTTTCCGGTTCATTTTGTCGTAATACTTATTGCTTCTTTCTTTCTTTCGTTGATTCTTTCTTTTCATTCCGCAGCTTCTCTCTTTATCTCTTCACTTTACGATCCTTCTTTTCTTTTCTTCCTGTGTTTTTTTTTCTTTTAATAATTCTGTATTGCTTCTTTCCTTCGAGGTTATTTAACGTCACATCGTTTTCCGTGCATTCAGAGCAGACCTTCGATCTCGACCCTTCCGAAACGTTCGGCTTGTCAAATACCGACGCGCTCTCTCTTTCTCTTTCTTTTGTCGAATGGCTGAGCGAGTTTCGTGATTGCCTGGAGAGTTGGCTCCGGTTAGTTGTGATTGAGCATGCGCATACGGAGAGGATTGAGTGCAAGAACAACGTCGGGTTTCGACAACAGTCAGAGAAAAAAACGCCATCAATCTCCCAGCTTTCATTCCCTCGCTACCAAACAAAAATGGCTTCCATTTCTCTTCCCTGGTAAGGACTCAGCTCAATTTTATATCAATCCGATATTTTTTTGATTTCTCTTCGGTGGATGTGACAAATATTTCCCAGCACAAAGACTAAAAGGTTATCCTAGAGAGAGAGAGAGAGAGAGAGACAGACAGACAGACAGACAGACAGAGACAGAGGGTTGGGAGAAGGGGAAAAGAAAGTCAGCTTTTACGAGAGGAGATGGACTGCTAGCTGCTAATAAAATATAAGTGTGGCAGACACGGCTCTTCTATATAGTGTATTTCGATTTTCCAGTTAAAATATCCAAGTATATTTGTTCATTGAAGATCTTGCTCCATTCATATTAAGTATCCATTAATATGTTTCAGTAGATTTTCCCCTAGTCAATATTGATTTTCAGATACGTTACCATTTATAGCAGCAACTGCTTTCACTGATTATCTGACAGACAAATCGACATAGCCAACGCCTGACACGATCCCCACGAAGCATTCCTCCAGTTCCTTCTTTTGATCTGATGCCACTCAAGTGACATATTATTTCGACATCAGGATATGGAATTCTATTTTTCTACGTCAGAAGACAAACAAGCATCAATTGCATGAATGAAATTCAATTTTACTACCAGATTACATTGAATGAGGGTTCTTTAATAGGAAAGTAGTTTTAAAGGTGGGATCTTTGAAAGGAATGAGTTTCTAAAGGAAGAGTCTTTTAGAGGTATTAAAGCTCGAAGTTTTGCACATACGTTCTGACTCTCTGGTTCGACTTGTTACGGTGAAATGGTCTCCATGTTAGTTTTGTATTTCATACCAGTGACGGTGAAAAATGTTCTATCCCACCCAGGTTTTTATTTGGTGATTTTTGGGTCAGGCATATCAACCAAACTCAGTGTATCTTTTGTGAAACTAAATCAGACTGAGCTGAGAGAAAAATTACGCTACTTGTGTGGAAGTCAGTGGTTCTAACACTCGATAGTATGGAATTGTCTTAGTAGGGAATCTAATGACGTTAGTGTATCCTTTGATACGCATGTGTAAGTGAAGTGTATGGAAATCCTGGGGTGCCCAATCGTCAGAAAGCCCCATCCTGGCATAGTTGATATTGTCCAGTGGAAATCAGAGAACGATGTGTCCAGCAATATAAGGGGGCTCTACTATTTGGTTTGGGATCAGAGCTGCCTGGCCACTTTACCTATAGGTGGGGAGAGGGGAGATGGTATCAAGCCGTTCCCAAGGGCATCGAAGTGAAGTAAACATGAACAAACCTGGCCGGAGTTTAAACTAGAGTCACCGATTCCATTATCCACACTTCTATCGCTACGCCAGTGAGTATATGTGTGTATGTAAGTAAGTAAGTACTTAAAATATTTCTGTTTTCTCAGATCAAAATGTATGTGCTCAAGTAGCAGATGCAACCTTTAGTATAATACCTGTACTGGAGACCTTCGAGGCTCAAAATACATGTTTTCATATATTAAACAAGATCAGACTCTGTTCAAAATCTGCAATGTTGTTTTGCACGATTTCTGACCTTCATTAAAATCCCAATATTTGATCAAAAATACAAAGTCTCATAAAAATTTTAACAAAATTATAGGATGTGGATGAGGGGGTTTCTAAATGGTAAACAGCGGATACTGGAGGGCCACTGTAAGAGAAACTGTGGATAATGGAGTGTCAGAAGGGAAACTATAAATTACATCAATATTATTTAAAGAAAAAAAATGAATCTATAATCCCATGCTTGTGAATGCTGACGACGTAATTTTATTTCACTCACAATAACTGATTGAAATCTCATGCTCGTAAACGCTGATGACGTTAATTTATTTCTATTTCTATCACGAGAATTGGTAAAAAATAAAAGAATAAATGATTATTCTTTGATGGCGCCAGTTAAGTGGGGACCGACAAACCCTATAGTGATGTGTGTGAATACGTCTAAAATAATTGAATGTGAAGGACAACAGGAGAAGAATTGTCTTAATTAGGAGAACATTAATTAATGACAAGTTGCTAATTTACGAGCGACAACTGAGGGTAGACGCCATTAATGTGATGAACAACATTGTTTGGATTTCATTAAAAGTGTTGAACAAATCTACTTTCGACACAAATCTCCTTCCGGAAAAAGTAAACCAAAACTGTCACTAAAGCGGTCACTAAATTACCAACATAGGTTTCTTCAGTTTTTAACTAGGTCTGTCAGGCTAGCTGGCTAGTTACGTATTGTGCGAACGGGTTGGAACAATGGAGACAGAGGACTGAAAATCCTAACATTTATTCCTTATTAGGTCTACAAACAATTTTTTTGTCTTTAGAAACTGTATCCTCTGAAATGGGTTTTGGAGGGGATTCGATTTGCAAGTAAGTTTATGCTGAATTAGTCCCTAGCTTAAGTGAAACTGTATTCTGGTATTTTTTTAGGGGTCACTGCCCACAAAAGGCAAGGGATGCAACTTATTGATTGACCAACCCTTTTCTCTATTATTCTAATTGATCTTCCTCAACACAGAATGCTGCCAAAAGATGTTGGTCACTTGGCAATTTCTCATTGAGTGACAAACTAGACCTGCCTTTATTTTTTTAATTGATTCCATGTAATTGGATTTTCTCTTTGATTTAATATCCAGTTTATATTGCAATGATCGTTTCTTTTCTTTTCTCCTTTTACTTTGCACTTTCTTTTTTTCTTCTTTTTTTTCTTTCTCTCTTCTCTTTTATGGAATACTTATTGCTTCGTTTTTCTCTTTGTTTCTTCTATTGTCTCTCTCTATCTTGTGATATGATTGCTTTCTTTCTTTCTTTCTTTCTTTTTGCAATGCTTATTGCTTCTTATTCTTCCTTTAATTCCTTCTTTGTAAAACCTTTTGTTTGTTTGTTTCTTTCTTCCTTTCTTTGCATAAGTTATTTTTCTTCGTTCATTCTCTCTTTCCTCTCTCTTTCTCTCCTCCTTTCTATAACTTACTTCTCCATTTTTATTTTATCGAGTTATATTAAAGAAAAACTAAGTTACAAAACCCAATTGATTTTTCCTCCCAAGAACTTTGAAATACTTGAATAATTCACCATTTCATGTAAAAAATAGCACAAGTATAAATAATTCAAGGAATACGTAGATAAATTTTGATCATTTGGGACAAGAAATAAATTATTAAGGCACTTTTGGGAACTAGCAGCTGAATAGATAAAGAATTGAGGAAAAACGCATGAATGGTAAATATTTCTCTGCACCGTTAAGTTAGTATTTTTTTTTATCAAGTTTCAAACATTTTTATTTGATAGATGACCATAGAGCCGTTTTTATTGAATAAATAAATATCTGTATAGCACTTATGTGAATTATTTTCTTTTATATCTTTTATTAGAAAATAGCAATAGTATTTCGCGCCACACATTTGCAACTTATGGCCGCCGAAATTCAAAATGGCTGACATATTTATTTTGTTTCTATTTAGGACGCCATCTTCGGCTGATAAAAAAATATCCAGAACAATCATACAATATTTGATAAATGATATGAATCGATCGGATATAATTTCTAGCAACTAATTAACTACCGGACAATCCCACTGAAGCAAATTTAGTATATTTTTTTCTAAAGAAATAATCTAATAGATATTCAATTACATCACAGGAATTTTATCACACGAATTAATTTTTCCCGAAATATTTACTTATCTTATGCTAGTCCTATTCACTGCCAGAATTAGAACATCTAAAACAAAGAAATTTCTCCGAATGTACTTTTTCAGCCGCTCCAAATGATAAGTCTTTTGTAAACAGCCGTTTTACAAGTTATCCCTGACTATGCTTTGAGCAAAGTGTTCAATACAGAATGAAAAATATGTTTGCTCCGTGGAAATTGCTCAGCTATTTGTGGATACGATATATCTGACAATAAATATCAAGTTGACAATAAGGAAAGTAGTCGTATTTATATTCAATTTAATCTGAGAGGCGAAACATGTTAGTGGAATAAGTTAAATTCAATTATATCTATTGTCAACTTGATACGCCGTTACAATTATTGAATTGATATTTCGGAATAAAAATTTTTTTGGGTTGTTTTGCTTTCAGGCTAAACATTCTTGATAACGTGAATTCATCCTTAGGATACTTCCTCTTCCGTCCAACTAAACTAGAGTGTATAGGTTCAATTCCTGGGTCGCACAATGGAATCCATGAATACTCTGATTCAGAGTATCCAACGGAAGCAGCATCATAATAAAATAACAAAGACCAATCAACAAAAGAGAATTGAGTGGTTGCGCACGATAAGTGCCCAACGACATATTTTTTAAAAGTTGATATTTTCTTTATTCTCTGTTTTTATCTTGATACTTCAAAAGTCGGCATTATGATTCTTAGCATGTTCAAGATTCAGAGTAAAGCAAAATCTCCAATCATTGTATCCCACAAATAACAAAAATATAAACTTTTTAGGAATGTTTTGTTTGGCACTAATCCAGCACGGACACTCAATTAATTTTGTTTGAAATTTCTGTGATAAGAATTCATTATAACGAGGGCAGTGACAGTCCCAAAGTTGAATATTCAGAAGGGGTCGTGATTTCTGGCGTGTAGAGTAGGTTATAATATAGTAATGTAAAATAATTTCCCTATTGTACAAAATGTTGTAGAATGCGTATTCGCACATAAAACTAAAAGAAAAGAGAAGAAACCATCAGGTTCCGCTGGAATTAGTAGTTGGATTGGCTTACTAATCACAGTTTTCCCCATTTTGAGTTTTGTGTCGCTTAGCCAATCAACGAAGAAGTTGAAAGTATCTCCCTTTTCGTTTGTTGACTCTTCAAACAGATACTGCATGATGACAGAATCAGCAGGAGAAAAAACTGAATCGTAGTAAAGCAGCCGGAAAAGACACTGGGAGCTTCTATACGGTCATTCTCTTTGCCAGCAGCCTGTTGGTATGAGTGGGGAGTACTAAGAGTAGCCCAAAGGTTAACAACTATGAACTATCGTCCGTGGTTCGTCACAGGATCTGCCACATTTCTCTATCATGGACGTTGCAGAACCAGTATTTTCTGAATTAGTCTGGTTCATCTCACCATCTTGTATTTTGTCGGCCTCAGATTCTATGTGATCTCTGGGATCCACGATGTGAGTCGTGTTTTCCATCGGTTGTCTACCATTCTCACAACATGGCCCGCCCATGGCCATTTATGAATTTAATAGATTCTATCATGTCACTAACTCCTGTTTTCTTATTGATATACGGTGCTGTCTTGTGATCTCTCCATGTGAGGTTGAGCATGATTCTTTCATGTGTGCTTTGCATGCTTCCCTGTTTCCAGGTCTGTCTCTTGGTTAGGTTCCATGTTTCAGCTCCATATTTAACTATCGGGAGGATGCATCGGATGTAAACCCTTCTTTTTAGGATTATTAGGATCGTCTTGTTTTTGAAGGTTGAGCTCGCTCTGTCGAAAGCTTGCTATTGTACGGTGATTTTTCGCTTGATTTCTTCCTCATTTGAAGGTTCCACAGAGATTTGTTGTCCTAGGTAGATAGGATGGTCTACTTTCCCAGTTTTGCATCTTCGATTTTGACGGTTATGTCATTACTCTCAATGTGATTGTTGCACATGATTTTTGTTTTACTGAAGTTTATGTGTAGGCCGATTTTTTTGCTTTCTTCGTTTAGTTCGTCTGGCATTAGTTGGAAGTCGTGTAGGATCTCGATGAAACTGACGATTCTATGGTCATGAAGGCCATCACTCTACAAGGTATAGACCCTGTATACGTCAAAGTACTACAACATGCATACAATCACAGCAATTCCTTGACCAGGCTACATAAGGACTCTGAACCCTTCCAGCTCCAAAAAGGAGCAAGACAAGGTGATACCAGCTCAACCAAACCCTTAAGAGCCTGCCTCGAGATGATCTTCCAAAACCTGAACTGCGAGAATAGAGGAATCAAAATTGACGGTGAATCTTCATGTAACCTGAGATTTGCAGATGTGTCCTTTGCAGAGAACTTTTAAGAGATGGTAGGTGTTAAATATACGCTGCTTCCCCCTCGACTTCGTAGAGAGACTTTTGTAGAGAGTATCTTTAGGTTTGGCGTCTCATTTTCTTATCATATAGGAACGTCTTTTTTGTCTCCAATCCTTGTCTCTTTTTTTCAGAATCTGTTTTCATAACTTCAGCGAAACTGTTAAATTCACAATGGCTTTTCTTCGTTTTTTTTGGGGGGGGGGGCGTGTTATATGCGATTTGCACGTGGTTGTACGACATAGTTCGAATTGTTGGTTTTGAATACATTCAGATGGGCGGTCTGATTAAAGGAATTTGGGATTTGGAATTTGCAAGTGAATTCACAACGTGGAAGAAAGTCTCAAATACACCGTTAGACAAATCGGAAATAAATTGCCATGCACGACGACAGTCGCTGCGGAACAAGTGACAAAAGGTCTCTACATAGAAGACAAATAAAGTGACGAGAAGACAAAGGGAGAGAAGAAATAAAGATAAAAAAAGACTCTTTCTTTTCAACAAAAAGAAAAGAAAATATGAAAATAGAATGAAACAATGAGGGAACACTTTTTTTCTGTTGAAAAAAAAAGACCTACTTTCTTTAAGAGTATATGAATTTTCTTTTTCAGGGACTGAGAGGAGTACAAACATTCTCTTTGTTGGCATAAGTGAACTTTATTTCAAAACGAACAATGGACATTATTTTTTCTCTATCTGAGAAGACTTACGGACATTTCCTACGAGTAGTATTTTCTTGCTAGGAAAGTTTCAACCATACAAGAAAACGGTGAAACTTCATTTTCTATACTTTCCACTCAGCTATAGTACCAAAACTACGACATAGAAGTATTATGATAGCTTTTTTAAGAGTTGCCAATTTAGATACTTTAGATGAAAATTTAGATATAATACCAATTTAGGAACTTTATATCTAATTTTAGATAAAAGATTTCTACTTTTCTCCGGTGTTGCCAACACACACACACACACACACACACACACACACACACATATATATATATATATATATATATATATATATATATATATATAAATAAATTCAGGTCTATTCTATAGCTAAATTTAATTCTATTGCCAACTGCCAAACAATCTATCCCTGGAGATTGAATGGAGGCTCCAGTCCAAAATTCTTGGAACGTTACTGAATACGACGGACACTTTAAGAAGGCCTAGGATGTTAAACATTGTTTCTATGAATATTCTGGGACAATTAGATAATTGACTTCAAGATAATAGCCCTCTGGCATTAGCATAGAAAGTATAAAGATATAGTTTCGGGAAATGAAGTAGTTTGCCAGATACATTATCACACCAATGGGGGAATTATCTCGGCGCTGGTAATTCTTGCAAAATAGCCAGTTGTAATATAGGGGTAATTGTTGTATGGACAGTGGCCCTGATACTGTAAACTGAGCAAGGTTCGGCGATTGAATACGCTGCCCGCCCGGCGTTTGACTTGAAAATTGCTTTCACTAAATTCTCTAAGATTTGTATCGGAGAGGACGATAACGTAGCTATTGTTAAAGGCTGACCAATAAAATCAACTGAATCATTGGACTCCAGCATTAACGTCAGAATTATTTACGAAGCCGATAATTACAATTCGGTTTATTTTCATTTCTTGATCGTGGAAACAGACGACGAGATATGAAAATCTGATGCAGATCTTCTCCCGATCAATGTTCTAACTATCCGAGCCGATGGGTCAGAATGGATTCCCATGAACATTCAGTAAATCATATCAGAAAGGATTTAGTCAAATCATAAAAATCATTACGAGGCTCAAATGGAAATCAGTAGGCTCATGGGTGGCCCTGCTCCTTCAGCAAATCTTATTAGAAAGGGGCCAGCGATATCATAAAAACGATTAGAAGGCCCAGGTGGGGATAGTTTGGCAATTTCGCAAGAATGTCGCACAAATTCTGGACATTACGACTCACAACGTGGGCTCCCCGAGCTCATGTGCGAAATCATGTGAATAGACATATATATTACTTCTTTTGTAATTCTTCATCATCATCATCATCATCATCATCATCATCATTCTTTTAACGTCTGTCGTTGGACATAGAACTCCCCCAGAATCCACTACATTTCTCTATCATGGGCGTTGCAGAGCCAGTATAATATCAATGCATGCCAAACAATAAGGTCTGACAGTTGTGGTCAGGTACATTCGGACAATTTTTTGACCCATTGCAGTTCGACAGGTCCGTTAAATCTTAATTCTGCTCATGATGCCTGGTATTCCCCAATGATCACCCATCAAGGTACTGACCAGGCATGATGTTTTTTAAAAAAAAACTTTGCTGGTCACACGAGAACTGGTTCATCGCAACGTAATCTTGCAGTAACCCCTTCAGCTTCAGAGAGAGTTTTGTAAATCCAAATCATTCTGCCGAGTGCTTAGGAAAACATTGAGTAGCACTTAAAAAAATAGTCCTGAGGATGAATGTCTTGAACCATAGCTCACCAAATCAGAGGTCAGTGCTTAACCGCCGGGCCAGTATGAATCAGTGGGTTAGCATGTGCCCCAGGTTAGGGACCAACGGGTTAAAATTTACCAGTTGTTTCCAACCTTTCCAAGGTTATCTGTTCTGTGAATAAGATTTGTTTCGAGTAAGTTGCAACAAAGTGAAATTTCAAATAATTATTTTGATTTGCGTATAACATGAGTTATCAAAACCAATTACATGACAAAAAGCCAACCCAAATAAGTAAATTAAAAATAATTTTTGTGAACAAATCTTGTGAGGAAAATTCTGACTTTTGGTTGCACAGTTAAACTCTATTTGGCATTACACGTCCCCATTATCTTTCATTCGGGGAAATTCATCACAACTTTTATTTTTACTTAATAGCTTTTTGCCCACTTCCTTGTACCACCTAACCCCGCTCCAGGTTGAGAACCATTAGTTTAAAGGATGCATTTTCAGATGCATTGTTCAAAATTTAACGTTATTAAAAAGCAAAGAACGGCCTCCAAGAACATGGACCTGTCAATCTGATTTTTTCCTGCTAAATTGTGGAAAAAACAATTCGAATCTGGAAATAATTGGTTCTTTTAATGAGCAATCAATTTTGATAAAGTGCTGTGAGCCTTAATTAGATTTTGTCAGGATATTGATTGGCATCAATTAAATGTTTTATTTAGAAATAATGGAACCTCTTTGAAACTTAAAACAAAAGAGGGACTGGTTATGCCTCTAACTTTCCCCCCCTTTGTCTGTGAACTTTACTTCTACCTTTTCTCTCTTTATACATACACAGACATATGCATATATATATATATATATATATATATATATATATATATATATAGAGAGAGAGAGAGAGAGAGAGAGGAGAGAGAGAGAGAAAGGGAGGGATTCGAAATATCTATCCAAATTATCGCATTTTAAGACAACGTAATTTACATTGGCAAGAATGTTGTGGTAATATCCGACAAAATCTTCTGAAAAAGTTGATAATGAGGAAAAAAAAGGAAAAACCCTTTAGTACAGTTTAAATCTTTCTTCAAAGAGTGTAATAACTCAAGTCTGTTTCGTCAGAGCTGAAGAATGAAGGTTATTTGGAGAGAAATGATGAAAACCCTACCATCTAATACAGAGTATTAAAATAAACTAAAAAAAACAAACAAAAAAAAAAAACAACTTCTACTCCAGCCACATCCAACTAATTCTGTACCCAATGATAATCCGGGTATTTCAACCATATCACTATTTCACCATTTTTATCAAAACAACTCTCCCTCTCTCAGCTCTTCGGAATTTCCACGAGTGAAACGTTCATACGCTATCACACTCTTCAATGGAGAATTTGAGATGTACTGAGTCGGCTCGAGTCTTTTTCTTTTTTTCTAAATGGTCAGCCTTTTCGCATAGATAAAAAAAATTACTAACAACTTTATGTACTTTACCTACGAATACTCTTAAAAATCCCCATTTTATAATCCAAAACATCTAAAATAAAACCTCCCTCACTCAAAAACTGACAGACTCAAAAGGGTGCGCACAGACAATGCAAAACTAAATAAACATGATGATAATTTCAGACCACAATTCTCAACATGGCATCCTAAAGCTAGCTAATAAAGAGAGATACAATCTTATATCTCTCATGGAAACATTCAATAGCATCTTCTGCCATTAACTCAAATAATCAAGCACCGTTCGACGCCCTAAAACCTGAACCAGATATGAGAGATTAATTTCAAAAAGCAGGTTAGTTCGTCTACCGTTAATCCAAGAATCTCAAAGGATGGGTAATAGCATCATAATAAATAGTAGAGTCAGTATGAAATATGAACCTGAGCCACACACACTCAGACACACACACACACACACACACACACATATATATATATATATGTCTGTAAACCAGAAAGATTGACGCAACATTTGATTAAACAAAGTTTTCCGTTGTTTTTAATAGCATAGATAAAAAAAAAACTGCTGCCTCGATAGTGTGTAAATACGATGTGTTGGAGAACAAATTTAAACGCGATAAATAATATTTCCTGGCATATACATGTTAAATGTCATTTTAAAAGATTTTAAATATATCATCAAATTATTCTTTTCTGATGTGAGTAGTAAGATTCGATAAAGGGTTTTTTATGCAGATCTCTAGAAATGGGCCCAGATTTTTGTCATTTCTCGTATTGATCGCAATTTCTTTGGTCAGTAATTGAAGAATAACTCTTGTCATAAAGAGCCTCTACTATGGCATGGCTCTATTGGAATCTACGATACCTCCCCCCCCAAAAAAATCTGTCAACCTTGCAATGATAAAAACGATTTCTGTTGCGACTGCTCATAATTCACTGATACATTCACGGGCGCTCTAACTGAAAATACTCTCAGGAACTACAGAAATTCTAACTTTTGAAGTAAAAGTGTCACCCATCTCTTAGAAATCACTCGCTGCAATATACAGTTTGTAATGAAGGCTAAATCACAATCTAATGTTAGACTTGATATTTATAAACAAATATAAGAAGATTAAACCACAACACTTCTGCTTGGCAGACTTCTGTTCCAACAGAGATGGTAGATTTATCATATCGAAAAGATGGAGTAAACATCCCCAACAAAAGCACAGCAAAGATAATTGGGCAATTCGCCAAGCGACCCTATCACCTTAAGGAAACAATGGTAAATTGAACCGCCCAAATAATACGACAATTCAAAGAATTAGATTGAACTCCACAAGCAAACCCCCATCTTACCATCTAGTCTACATACACGCACAGTTTTACAAAGATTATCATTGAAAAAATCATAACAAAATTATTCCCTTACTCTCCACCTAACCATTTGAATCCAAATATATATAAATCAGATCGCACCTAATTATTACAGATGAAATTTCAACCTTACAAACCAAAATTGGTTCTATTCAAAAATTAAAACAGAAACTTAATGAAAGTACTGATAATTCTAAAAATACTGAAATAATCGATCAGACACCACATTATAAATAATTCATAAACCATCAGAATATTGTACAAACCCGGTTTATAAATGAAACCGAGACACTGATGACTTCTGATAATATCAACTTTGCTATTTTTGATTATTCCACTGATATAAAATCATCTTCGAGACAGACATATTACTCTAATCGTATGAGGAAAATACGAATCATAGACACACACTAAGAGCTCTTCACGCGCACTGAGAGACAAACACATACACACGCATGCACACATCATTCAACGTTAAGTTGATAAAAATATAACCGAACCAGCATCAACATCTTTGTTCATGAACCGAAATGGTTCTTATCATTTGACACCAATTCTTCGCAGATGGACGATAGGTGAAGAATAAAATATCCATTAACACGAACTCTACCTACCCACACATAATAAACTAATATATATATATATATATATATATATATATATATATATATATATATATATATCAACAGTGGACTCTAGCTTCTGGCTTTTAGTTGTCATTTATCATCAGTCTTTTAACGTCCGTCGTTGGACATAAACATTTTCCCAGGATCCGCCACATTTCTCTACCATAATCATCGCGGAGCCAGTATTTTCTGAATTTGTCTTGTTCATCTCTTCTTTTTGTATTTTATCGGCCTCAGTTACGCATGTGTTCCGTGGGGATCCATGTTGTGAGTCGTGATGTTCATCAGTTATCGCCATTCTTGCAACAAGACCAGCCCATTGCCATTTAAGTTTTCTAATAGATTCTATGATGTCTCAGACTCCTGTTTTCTCCCTGATATACTGTTCTGTCTTATAATCTCTCCATATGAGGTTGAGCAAGATTCTCTCATGCGCACAGTGCATGTTTCTCAGTATGCAGGTCCGTCTCTTGATTAGGTTTTATACACTTCTTTTTATGATTATTGGGATCGTCTTGATTTTGAAAGTTGAGCTTGCTATACCGATGGCTTGCCACCCTAGAGTGATTTTCTGCTTGATTTCTTCTTTTTTATAGGTTTCATAGCAATTCGTTGTTTCTAGTTTTGTTTAGTTCGGTCTCCTCCATTTTTCCTTTGTTGTTGGTGGTGGTTTGAGATTTCTGCACTTCTCTACACTAATTGCCACCCCACCCCAAGGCAAGATATCCTGGGGTTTCCAGCTATTTTACCTATACTTTTGGTTGAAGAGAGATGGATTCATGTCTTCTTAAAGGTCATTTGTGCTAATTGGACGTAAAAAACACCCTTGGTCGCAGTTTGAACAATTCAATAGTTCTCATAACCAACCGCCAGGCTACTCAGACCTAGCCATTACAGTAGTAATGGCCGGCAAAACTACCGTACTAACCGATAATCCTCTCGATAGTCATCTAGGGAGATGAAACATGGAGCCTCAAATAAAGTGCTCAGGAGAGAATCGTGTTCAACATCACATGTACAGATCACAAAACAGCACTATATATTCAAGAAAAACAGGAAAGGAAGCTATTATCGGGAAACAAAAATTGCAACGAGCTGGCCATGCGGTGAGAATGTCAGATCATAAGCAAGAAAAAAAAATGGCGTGAAGATTTAAAGAAGTTTAGAAAACACTCTCAGTAAAACACCCTTGACCACCAGGTCTATCAAATGTCAAGGAAGGCGTAGGTCCAACGACTGATGTTAAGGGACTACTGCTTATTATGAAGATGAAACTATAACCAGATGCTCAAGTCGTGAAAGTGGTAGTGGCTAATATCCGAGTATTGTCGTGGGTCAATGTTGAAGGCAAGGTTTTTGAATATTGCTTGAAAACCATCACCAAAACTATCATCACAAGTTGGTCTGAGTTGCAGACTTACTGGTTTGCTACGTTCGTTTGTAAGAAGGATTAAAATTCAAATATTCACTCTTTTATACGTCTACAAAAAATGTACCCTCCTTAAATAGGGTTTTAAGGAAAGGAGATAATTTGCAATGTAAGTTCATACCGAATTGATCACTAGTTTGTATCAAGCATCATTTACGTTTGCCTTTTGTAAATCCAGACTTCAGTGATCAAAGCCCAACAGAGTGGGAGAGAAGCAACTCATTCATTGATCACCCCTTCCTCTAATTTTATGATTGAACAACCCCAAAACGCCGTGCTGCCAAAAGTCGTTGGCCAGATAACGGTTTCTTTTTGTCAACACTTGGAAGAATAGTAAAACCACGTGAATGTTTAGATTACGTCTCCAGATATGGATGCACAAATACATTCATTGATGTAGACGCCTACACACATGCATATACTTCTCTGATTTCTTTTGAATTATCAAACTTTTAAAAATATTGAATTCAAATGGAACGTTATTGATTGATTCAAAAAACTTCATTTTTTTCGATTGAACGATGAATATTACATCCATTAGATGTAGAAAAAGAAGGAAAAATAATCATTTCCGAAATGAATTTTTCTTCCACATTCAATTAGAAACCGCCAACCAAAACAGTCGTGAAAACTGCCAACATAGGTTTCTTCAGTTTTCAAAGTGTTCCAACTGACAGGCTACGTATGTATGTATGTATCACGCATACAGGCCGAACCAATGGAGCTAAAAGGCTGAAATTTTTAATATTCACTCATTGTAATGTAAACAACAATTTTTTTCTACCTCTTAATAGGTTTTCAGTTGGGTGTTCAATTGTCAATGTAAATTTATGCTAAATTGATCCCTTAATAAGAGTCTGGCAGCATTCACGTTTGTTTATTTTTTTTATAATTCATTTTTTCCATGGTCACTACCCTAAAATGGCAGGAGAGGTAACCCACTCATTGATCATCACCTTTCCCAATGTTTTAATTGATCACTCCTAATGGGGCATGCTGCCAAAAGATGTTGGTCATGGGATGGTTTCTAATTAGTGTCTACTTTCTCTCTTATTTTCTTCCAGATTTCTTTTTTTTTCTTTTAAAAATACAAACATTTTTCTTTCTTTCTATTCCGATATCTCTTAATATTTCTCTTTATATCAAATACCCTTTCTTTCATTATATCTTGATTGATTTGCATGCGCTTTTATCTCAGTCTCTCCATCTCTTTCATTTTCTCCATTGCTTTCTCTCTTTCCTTCTATCTCTGTCTGTCTTTGTCTCTGCAGCAGTACAATTTTCTTTATTGTTATTTCTATCAACACTGTTTAGGCCAAATGATTCATTTACTGCGTAATAATAGGATATCATTCAAAATTGGGATGCAAAGTAACATTACGCACATATATATATGTACAATAATAAGTAATAGATATTGATTCATATATATTTTGTAATTGCTTTATTTTAAAGTACTGATTTTTATACAGAGCAATTGTATCAATATTTATACAATTTTATCGACTCATTACCAGGTATCAATCTGTTCCATTCTACACAGGATTTTCAAATGAGAGTCCATCAGGTCTTCTTTTTCTTCATTTATAGAAATAAAAAGATGTGGCAATAATTTTCAAAATGTTACACCTGTGCACTCTGTGTTCTGGCTTCCATAATCAGAGAGAGAGAGAGAGAGAGAGAGAGAGAGAGAGAGAGAGAGAGAGAGAGAGAGGGGGGGGGAGAAAAGGGGGATGCATTTCCCCTTTAAAAGAATATCTCTTTTAGATCATCTATGTTTTTGTATAAATAGCAATTGGCATGTCGTAATCACTTATGTTGTATGTAATGCTACCGTTGATATTCGTAGAAAGTCATGCATTTTCGGTTATTTACTTACTCAAAACACAATATGTTTTGGGTTAGATTTAATCCAATTTTATAATACACTTCTTTTATTAGCGCTAACCCGATGGTATTATTTATCCCTACTTGAAGAATATAAGTAATTTTTCATTTCTTTGATTTACGCCTCATTCCTCTTCAGTCTTCCATTGACAATAATGTGGTTGCAATTGCTGTTGAGCTTCCAAGATTCTTTGTCATCTTTTCTTTTGAAAATTTAATATAAACTTAAAAGCTATGTCTGTATTTTATTCAAATTTCGAATTTCATATTTGATAGTTTTTGTTTGCTCTTAAAAAGATTCTTTACCTAGACTGAAAAATCATTATGAATGAAAAAAATTGGATGAATTAGTTTTTCCATTCAATTGCCGGAGTCTGATTTTTCTCTTTGAGTTTCCAATATTATTTTGAAATTGATGTTTTATTTCCGTGTTTGTCACGAGTGAATGATGCTGTATGATTTGCTAGTCTATCCTTAGAAAGTTTGTCTTAGAGATTCCAGTATAGAATATATACTCATTAAGATTCTGTAATGTGGATATTCTGGGTTTGTGTACTTCTTCTTTAAACATTTGTTTTGCAATTCATATTTTTCTGAGTATCTACGATTACACTCAACATTTGTGTGTTGCTGTGTTCTGTATTTACTTTTTCCTGAATTTATCTTGTTGTGTTTTTTAAAAATATTTTCTAATATTATCCATACATCTACAGCTTAGTTTGAGTGTGTTTTATTGATTATTTTATGTAGTTCACTACCTTTTAGAAAGTATTTCCTGACTAGATTCATGAATATTCTACCGGCTCAGATTCAGCTTCTGACTTGTTTCTTGATTAAAGTTTGAGCATCTGTGCATTGTGGATGGGCTACCAACCAAACTATAAACTTTCATTGCAGCTTTTCTCATTTGCCTCAAAAAAATATATTGGACAAAGTTACCTAGGTGTCTATTTATAAATTTAGGTTGGAAACTCAAACTGTACTTCAAATTTATCCAGACGCTTTGTCAAAGTGGAATGGTTAGCACATTGATTTCGTTAATGATCACAACTGAATAATGAGTTCGACCTTCAACAGGTGACTAATAAATGTAGTATTGTGCTAAAAGTGAACTTTCAAGCTCAACACTCCCAAACCAGACGATCCCAATAATCCTAAAAAGAAGAATATACAACCAGTGCATCCTCCCAATAATCACTTATGGAGCTGAAACATGGAACCCAACCAAGAGACAGACCTGTAAACTGAGAGGTATGTAGCGTACACATGAGAGAATCATACCCAACCTTACATGGAGAGATCACAAGACAGCACAATATATAAGGAAGAAAACAGATGTCCGTGACATAATAGAAACTATTAAAAAAACTCAAATGGCATGGGCAGGCCATGTTGCAAGAATGAAAGACAATCGATGGACATGCATCCCCAGAGATCAAATAAGAAACTGAAGCCGACAGAACACAAAGTAGAGAGATGAACTGGAAAGATTCAGGAAATGCTGGCTCTGCGACGCCCATGATAGAGAATTGTGGCGAATCCTGGGGAAGGTCTATGTCCAACGACGGACATTAAAAAACACATGATGTTGATGTAATGGTTAGCAACATGGTGTAGTGTATAATTACAACTTACTTATAAAATGTACCAATACTGGGTGCCCAAAATTTAGCTTTGGACCCAAACTAAGCAACGCTCAGTGGATTACAAGATCAACTTCATTTTGTCATCTTGTTTTTTAACGGTTGACTAGATGGCTTCAGGGGTAAATAACGTCCACTACTAGATTATTACTATCAACCCAAAAAGCAGTAACATGTCGAGGCGTTCGATGAACAAACATAAGTAAACAGTCTGTAACATAAACATCTATTTGGATGTATGGTGTTACGAAAAGAGCGATTCTCCCGGTTACAAAATGTTTTGCTGTTTCATATTCAGAATGTACGCTTAAGAATAACATAGAAGAAATCGAAATAAAACCGTTTCAAATCAAAAGAATAATCGATAGAAAGGGCAGCTCATTTTGGAATTATAATTACCATCTTCTTTAAGATGTATCACAGTGAAATAAAATCGAGGTGGATAGAAAATACAAAACCGTGTCAGAAGAAACGATGCAATTTTATTTTCAGTTTTGTAATTTCCCATAATTCCACGCAATTTCAAGGCGACGCCATTAGAGTTAATAACATGGCCGCCCGCTAATGGCGATTCTGTCATTATTTCATGAAGCTCTCATCAAGAATCTTTCAATAGAAAATTGGTTTGATTATTGCTTTTTTGCCGCTGTGGTTGTTGCGTTAATAGCTTTTGTTTGACGTCTTATTTTCTGCCTTTTTTTTTCATTTTTGGATTTACTCCCGTAGTTTTTAAAATAGAATATTGATATTTTTGTGGACTCAATTTTTATTCTTCTATTGCATATACGATGATTTTTAATGGGAAATGAATAATTGATAATTAAAAAAAAAAAAAAAAACAGTGTCTGGGTAGTCACTCAATAGAGACCACAATGCAACCAATGTCTTTTGGCAGCATGTTGTGATGAGGGTGATCAAATAAAAAAAGGAAAGAAGAGAGATCAATGAATAACTTTCTGATTTGGCTGTTTAATCGTTACTGTAAGATCATAGTACAATTCAAAGATTTTATAAAAAGTAACCAAAAGTTAGGAGGAAGGTAAAAGCTGGTCAAAGTTGATTATAATGTTGTAATATTTCATCTAAAAATAAATTTGGAAAAAAGTGAAAAAGATATTCTTGCATCAAAAGACAATTCCATGAATCATATGAAAGGGGTATGCCACAAGTGTATCCTACTGATGGTTACATATGGAGCTGAAACATGGAACCTGACCAAAAGATTGACCTTCAAACTGAGAAATATACAACCTGCACATGGGAGAATCATGCTCAACCTCACATGGAGAGATTATAAGACAGCACAGTATATCAGAGAAAAGAAAGGACATAATTGAAAATGTTACAAAACTCAAGTGGTAATGGGCAGGACATGTTGCAAGAATGACAGATGACTGCAGGACATCACAACTCACAACGTGGATCCCCAGAGATCAGGTGCTGATATATATTTATACATACTGAGACAAATCAAATTGAAGTTGTGATATTTGTGATGATCATGACCTGACAGCTTCCCGAAGAAATGCAATGATATAGTTGGAAGAGCAAGAAAGAACATTTGGGTCAGTAAATCCGAAGAGTTACGTTGAGTACGGGATAGCGATAACGTTCACCATCGCTCTTTTTCTTTGGCCTTGTGTCACAATACCTGTATAACACAAATAAACAGATATGGTTAGTTGATCAGAAGAAATCATCAAGTGACGATCTTTTGGAAGCATGTTGTGTTTGGGGTGCTTAATTGAAAAAAAAATTGGAAAAGGGGTGATCGATAGATAAATTGGGATTTTGCTTTTCGTGCATGCACTAAAAAGTACAAATCGAAAAAAAAAGTGAACACAGCCGGCCATAACTAACCAACTGATTTAGCATAAACTTACACCATAAATTGAGCCCTCGAATAAAGATCCTTTAATGGAGCTAACATAGGAAAATTTTCAAATAAAACCATAATAATGAGTAAATGTTTGAAATTTCAGCCCTTTAGCTTCATTCTGCAGCTTGTAAGCGTGATACATACATACATAGATAGACCTAATTAAAAAATTAATAAACCAGGTGACAGTTTTAGTTGACAGTTTCTGATATCAAAAACAGAAATCTGCCCCACTGGAATAAAGGTAAGGAGTCTAAATAAGCAATAACATAAGTAAAATTTTCAAAACCAAAATTTTAGGCCAAATATTGGAAAAAAAAGTAAGTCGATAATTGCGAATCATGTTGACAAATGAGCACAATAGTGAAGTTTACGATTAACTTTTAACTCAAACATAAAAATTATTTTCCACTAACAAAGAAAATGTATTGAAATTTTCTATTTCAGTCGACTAGAATGTCTTCAGGAATGGAGATATATATTTTTGCAAATGGATCCATTGTTTCAATATAACATCTTTGATAATATATTACATATATTGCCTGTATGTAATACTTTGAGATTCAGACTAAACGACAGAAAAATCATTGAAAGGGAAGAGCTAACCTCATAAACATATACTATATAGCCACTTCATCCTTACCATATGTAACAAGCATTTTGACGAATCCCAAAACCTTTTATATGATATAAAATAAGAGAAAATTTCAAGACCATCGACACTCTCCTCGGCCTTTTTACTAAATTGTGTCCTTTAAGTCAGAAGTAAATGACAAAAAACTGCGTACATGTCATCCCATGCGAATGCAGGAAAAATATTAGGGAGAAATTAACCGTTCCCTAATTATGAAATGTGAGAAACATATCCAAAGATGTATCCGATAGATAGGTTGGAATTGCAGACTATATCTAGAGAGAGAAGTGATCAGATTACACTGACTGGACCGAGGTCCAAATGATAGATGAAGAGTGTCACTGGAAAGATACGAGAGTTTTGGCATACTTTCACCAAATGGAAAAGTGGAACCAGTGTAGATTTGATCGAAGTTTTGATTTTTTTGCTCAGCAAAAAAAGGAAACGGAGAACATCCTTGTGTTAAAGATATAGAATCACCCGCTTCACTGTCTTATTTCGGACATGAATCGCCTCTTATGCGACCGTTACCAGTAATGGATGGATCCGATCGGTATGTTAGCCTACATAGTTCCTGCTAATCTACGTGTGCACGCACACTCCCTTTTTTCACAAGCAGCGGGCAAAAGAAAATTTAAATTCTGTAGAGAGCATTTTCTTTATTAGAAAAAGTATTTATTGCTCCATTAGAATTCGAAAATGTGCACATACTTTTGTCACAAGAAAAAAAGATACTTTTGTCACAGGAAAAAAACATGCCGTTGTCACAGAAAAATAATTGTACAACAAGATTTTTCCGCTTGCCGATTAATGAAATATTTTCACCATTCAAAGTATACGAGACTTGACATTTCCCTTACAGATGCTTCACCTGGACAAAAGTCGTAGATGATTGAACTGAAACGTTTTTTTTTTCCAACAAGGGGAGAAACAAGAACGAAAGAAAGATAATGGCTTCAACAGGTTAAACAAGTTTTGGAACCGTGAGGAGTCGTCTTAAAATTATAAAAAGTATTTTAAACAAAAAAAAAAGAAAACAAACAAAAAAAAAACGGTCAGGTTGGTCACTCAATAGAGAGCATGCCCAATGTCTTTTGGCAACAAGCTATATTTTGAGGGATTAATAAAAAAAATAGGGACAATGGATGATCAGTTACTTCTCTTGCATTTCGTTGACTTGTGCTCACTAAAAAAAGTCTCAATTAAAAAAAGAACAAGAGGACACAAACTAAGGGATCAATTTAGTATAGGGTCGCATTGAAAATTGAACCTCCACTATTCAAGAGGTAATTAAAAAATCTCAGACATAATAAAGTGTAAATTTAGAAAATTTCAGCCCTCTATCTCCATTGGTCCGGCATGTTAGCTTGATACATACATGCACACATAGCCTTAAAATCAAAAGAACTTACATTATCAGCCAGCTGGACCAACTTAAAAACTGAAAAATTAAATAAAATAAAATGCAAACCCATGTTGTATATGTTGACAGTTTTAGTTGCCAGTTTCTAAACAAAATATTTCAATCGCCAAAACTCGTCATAGAACGTTAATGATTTTTCTGAACCGCCCCCAACGTACATTGAACAAAAATAACGTGTTCCTTAGTCCGTACACCTCTTAAACTGATAACGACGTTTTTCAAAATTACAAAATGAACAAAACCGATTCGATTTTCAATTCTTCTTGTAAAACTGTCTAAAAGAATATGATAGAATAAATGACCAAACAGATTAGCTGTGAAATCAATTGACTAATTCAAACACACGCAAATAAGTAAGTTAATTAATTCATTAATCTATATCCATTGAATTGAAATAAGATGGAACAGGACTGGTTAGTCACTCAATACTGAGATTGTTGCTAGACACATACTAGTGATCACTGTACCAAAAGCTTTCGTCGCAAATTAAGCGCCCATGATAAAAACATATTTAAGGGGTTACTGAAGAAACAAAAGACTTTTTTCTGGACATAATAAAGAGTGAATGATCAGACCTCTAACTCCATTTTCGCAGTTTGTACGCTTGATACTTACATATATTGATAGCCGGCCAGCCACACCTACTTGAAAACTGAAGAAACATCTTTTGGCGGTTTTGATGACAGTTGGATTTGACTGTTTCTAATAGGATAACCAGAAAAGACACGACGGACAGAATTATCAAAACGAGAGAAAAAAGAGAATTCTGTGAATTCTGAAACTTTTATTGAACGAAACTAAATGTAATGAATTAAAAAACAGAACATTTTTAATCCTGTAATGGATAGAAAGAATATGAAAACAATTATAATAAAAACAGGTCTGATTAGTCCTTCAATAGAAACCCTAACGTCACCAACAACTATTGGCTGCGTGTCGTCTTCATCATCAGTCGTTTATCATTCGTCTTTGTACATAAACCTTTCCCAGAATTCACCACAGCTATCTATCGGGGCGTCCCGAAGCCAGTATTTCCTGAACCTGTCCAGTTCGTCTGTCCATCTTGTATTCTGCCAGCCCCGGTTTCGCATGTGATCTCATGTTGTGAGTCCTGATGTCCATCTGATATCTGCCACTTTTGTAACATGACCAGTCCGTTGCCGTTTGGATTTTTCTCACGGATTTTATGATGTCTCAGACGCCTCTTTTTTCCCCTAATATATTGTGCTGTCTTGTGATCTCTCCAAGTGAGTGTGAGCATGTGCACGTTTGATGGTTCTTAGTTTGTGGGTCAGTCTTTTAGTCAGGTTCCATGTTTCTGCTCCATAGGTGACTATTGGTTTTATGCTCCTCTTTTTAGGATTATTTGGATTTTCTTGTTCTTGAAGGTTAAGTTTGTGCAGTTGAATGCTTTCCATCTTAAAGTGATTCTTCGATCAGTTGATAAATCAGACGAAATCGTGATCAATGAATAAATGCCGAGTGGGGATCACTAAAAAAGTCTGTATTCAAAAAGAACCACAACTAAAAACCTTTTTTGGGGTGACAATTAAAAAATTTTTTTTCTAGATTAGTAGAGTTCTTGGTGGATTAATATCGATTTAGCTCCATTAGTACGGTTTATAAGCGTGACACATCACCAGCTAGTCAGTCAGAGCCAGTTAAAAACTAAAGAAAAATATGTTGACAATTTTGGTGGACAGTTTTTAGTATCAAAATAGAGTTGGTTTACCAATTATTCTGTGTAGGAATCCAAGAATAAGAAGACAAAAACTTAGGGATCAATTTAGTATTACGTCACATTGCAAATTGACCCCCTCACTATTCAAGATTAATTAAAAAATCCAAGATAAAATTTGGATTCGGTTGGAAGAAAACATAAGTGACCTATGAGTATCTACCATGCATTGATAAGTAACAAGTGAGCTGACTCACCGGAGAAAGGATCAATCAATGACAGTGTACCAAGTTTTTAAAGGCAGAGGGTATAGGAATAGCAACTGGGGTTGGGTGCAAACGATCAGTAGTGAGCGCCGTTATCCAGCATTACGCTAGTAGTAAAGAAATATGACCAGCGTTGGATTGCTTCCTCTCCTCAAGCAGTGTAAAAATCGAAATGCAAAAACAAGGAAACGTGTTTTGATTTCCTTCAAGTAGAGCACTAAGTTGATTTCAGTCGTGGAAGGAGGTTAGTTTTGAAGTAAAGTGAACTTTTTGATCGCCTACATCCACACTGTGTTGTTAGTAAAAGTGGAAACGAAAGTAAGGGGTTCTTTATTTTTTATTGAATTTCTCATGCAAGCTTTGTTCGCTCTTTCAACCTACCGATTGTTTTATATTCTTCCGGTCAACAAGCACACAATTAAAAAAAAAGTATATCAGTATTTGCTCCGTGACTCCGAATTTCGGTCACCTCAGCCTCAAGGATAATATATATATATATATATATATATATATATATATATATATATATATATATATATTATTTATTTGTTGTTTTTTTGGTTGAATAGTCCTGGACATAGCAAAGAAAAATCAAACCGTAACATAAGTTGGGAATCAAGAATATATTACGAACCAAATAATGATTAAACAAAAACAGTGAGCTGAATTGTCCAATCACCTCTTGGGATGAAAATGACTTTACTCAAAATCGTAGGAGGTATATTAACACTCCCAATCCTGCTCATTTTTGTCAAACTCCTAATGAGATGACTTTATTTTTCCAATCTAACAACAATAACACGTTCAGAGTCCCGAATAAAACTAAAAAGTGAAAATTTCAAAATGAAGGATCGAGAGAGATTGGAAAAGAGAGAGAGAGAGAGAGAGAGAGAGAGAGACAGAGAGAGAGAGAGAGAGATTATAATCATACATCATTGATCAACAAAAAGGAGCAAGATAGAGAAAAAAGGGGAAAACTGAGGAAGAAAGAGAGAAAGAAAGAAAGAAAAACAGAAGGAGGAAGACATAGAGAAAGAGGAAAGTAAATAGAGGGAAAGAAAAAAATAAGGCTATGGATACTACATTGAATCTCTCGGTGTCGCAAAAAAGATTATTTTGATTAGAATTTATTACTTTTGCTTCCTTTCTTTAAAACTCTTCAGTATAATTCTTTCTGATTTTCTGTCTTCTCTACCCTTTTCAATACAAACCGTCCATTGTAAAACATTCACTTCCCTTAATTAGTAAGAAAACATTTATCAAAAAAAATCTGTCTTAGTTGTATGAATTGTTGCATTCAGAGTGGGATTTGGGCCAGCCTCGTTTAGAGTTACACTCCTAATCATGCAACACATTTTCTTGAGACCACCAATGAGACGGGGAACTTGGTCATGTATTTACTCCAGGGATGTATGAGGAGTAAAAAAATATCTTTGTCTTTAGCAGTGGTGACCAAAGAATGGTACCAACGACAATCTTCGTAAAAACCACTGAAAGAGCAAAACAAAATAAGTTTAGTATTTCGAAAACTGCGTAGAATTTTATAATTCACCTCAAAATTATAACTGATATCTCAAACAATAACAAGATCAATAGTCCATACTTTTTGGAAGAAATTAGACCAAATAAGATTTACAGATGGAAGCTAAATGTATAGATAAATGAATAAATAAATGACTGTTGGGTATAATCCCTTACTCTTACTTTACATCAGCCAGAGTGCATTTATTCAAAATCCTAATAAGCGGACAGTATTTCCTCGAGGTGTGAACTCTATCGACAGTGTATCAAATAGCAAAAAAGACTTTTTGTCGAACTTGTTAGCATATGTAACTTGGGACTTGCTAACACTCAACCAATATTAAACCCGATATAGAACAATGACCAAGTAAAAATTCATTGGAAACAGCCCTCGAATCGACAGAATAATTTAATTACACAAGCATATATGTGAATGAATTTATATATATATATATATATATATATATATATATATATATATATATATATATATATATACATTGAATCGATAAGAAAATAAAATAACTAGAAAAGAGAAAATAGATAAAACTAATTATTGGATAAAACGAGTAAAGTTTTAAAAGAAATATATATGGAACGAAACTAAATGTAATAAATAGATAAGCAGGTCTAGTGTAGTCACTCAAGAGAAACTGTCACTTGACCAACGTTTTTTGGTTGCATGCTGCGTTGAGGGTGATCAATAAGAAAAAATAGAAAACAAGGTGATCAATGGATAAGTTACCCTTCTCGTCTTGTTTTGGGCATTGATTACTAGATAGTTTGATTTTCCGAAAAACAAATTCATATAAAAGAAAGATCAATTTAGCATAAACTTACCTTGCAAATTGCATCCCTTCTGTAAAAAGAGAAGGTGCAGATAAGGAGTGAATGGTAAAATTTCTAGCTCCAATGGTCTCCCTGTACTCGTTTTCCATACATGAATACATTTACCAGCCATGCAAGCCAGACCACCTTAAAACCTGAAGAAACCTGTGCTAACAGTTTTGGTGACAGTTTAGGTTTGCTGTTTCTATTATGTAAATAAAAGTCAAAATTGTGAATATTAATCGGTTGCATTCTGAATCCTATGGTAGATAAATTTGAAAAAAAAATCATACCAAACAGAAACAAACGGAATACGAGAATAACAATAATAAAAAAGAACACGACATATCAAATTGAATATCAAAAATCATGAACCAACTAATGATTTAATATTCAATAAATAATGAAAAAGTTGTAATCGTGCAGATTAAATTGGAATTCGATAATGTTATTAAGTGATAAGAAAATCGATTGAAACAACTTTGGTGTTTCATGTAAGATATCCAGGAATGTCAAGATTTTGAGCACTCGAATGATAATAATACAATAAACTCTTGTCATAAAGGCACTTAGTCTAACGGCAATATCTAATGACGCGTACGTTCTAATGACACCCTTAAAATATTTCCGCAAGACTATTGTCAGAGATGTTTTTTCAGCAATGGTACGTAAACACTTTAGTGCATTATTTTAAAAACAGAATAAGAAGAGAGTTATTTGAAACTTTCAAGATGATAAATAATTCTACAACTTATAGAATTCTAATGTTTGATAGGATGGGACATTCAATAGCGAAATTGATTTGTTCTCCCAGAGAATTTTCAAATAATGGAATATTTCACCATCTTATGTCAAAAATACTACAAGTAAGAATAATTCTAAGAACAACTAAGGTAAAATTACTACATCTGGGACAGATAATAAATTAATAAGGCAATTTGGGAAGTTATCAAGTGAAATATAATAAATTTGAGTTGTATATGTAGATAAAAATGTGCCTGGTATATGTTTTTCTGTACAAATAAGTTGGTATCCTTTTTTATTAAGTCTCATACATTTTTATTAGTTGAATTAATGAGTATTTTCATGCTGAGTACGTATTTCTAATATAAATTGTCAGTTGAGATGCCCATAGAGATGTTTTTATTAAATAAGTTGAAAGATAAAAGTAAACCATTGAAATAATGCCACCTAACAAAGAGCTGAGTAGGGTTATAAGAAGTATTCTTGTGATTTTTGATTTCTCATAATAAATACACTTCATATAAAATTCACCCGTCATAACAGTAAATCATTTATAACGGAGCACTTAAGCTAAGCTTAATATATTTTTAAGGAAAGTTGTGTCACTAATAATTAATTAGAAGATCATTATAAATGTTCTGTGGGTCCTTTCCTAACTAGGCACCCCATACTTGTGGCCTTGGGCGACATCTAGATGAAATAAGTAAATACTTCATATAATTTGCCTGTCATAAGTCTACCCGTCGAAACAAACAGAAAGAGAGGAAAAGGGCTATTGCAAACACAGGAGCACAAAATGCTGTTCTGCTTTGTGTGTACGTATGTTTGTTTTCTGGCTATAAATCATCTGATTACAATAACTATTATTACTGCTGCTAGTGTTGTTGATGTGTGAATTTCGTATTTTACCCCAAATTGATATAAGAATTTTAGTTAACAATACCTTGCATTAACCTTTCAGATTACAATGTGAACATATTGACATATGACACAGCTTTAGGTATAATGTTATCAAAGCAAACAGGCATTTACTGGTATGCATGAAATCAGGAATAACCTGATAAGAAGGCGAGAGAATTCGATGAGAAACCATCGGAAAGTAACCGATCAATGTTATCGATTATCAATGATCTGCCATCAGCTAATAAGCGTATCAATAAGTCCCATCTGGTTTTGACGTCAATGGCTGTTTCCTGGACACTCCTTATATCTAAAATCCCCACCCTCGTGTTTCCGTTCGTCTTCTTATTGTTATGCCAAGTTTGGTTTTGTTATGACACTTAAACATTTTTTCCATAATCTTTGTTTTCAGTTATTTCATTATTTGAGTGTCATTCAATATTTAGTTTTTTGGAACGACCCCCCCCCCGTCTTGTCAAACTCTTACTGAGTTGACTTCATTTTACATTTAACAACAATGGCGTCTTCAGACTTCTGGTTGAGACTAAAAACTGAAAAGTTTAGAGAGAGAGAGAGAGAGAGAGAGAGAGAGAGAGAGAGAGAGAGAGAGAGAGAGAGAGAGAGAGAGAGAGAGAGAGAGAATATTTCTCCGCCTACAACCAAGGGAAGAAAGACGGTAAAGGTGAAAAAGAGAAACAAAGTGAAAGGGTGAAGAGGTAAAGAAAGAGAAATAAAAAAAGAATGGGGAAATAGAAGGCTGAGGAGGCTTGATTGAATTTCTTTAGAATTTATCTTCCTTTTTTAAAACTTTTACAATAATTCGTTTGCTTTTTCTTCCTTATATCTCACTTCACTCAGTTCATCGTAAAAACTTCAAGTTCTGCCCCCAATAAGTGGTGAAACATTTTTTCAACGATTCGGCTTAGTGGTTGAAGTAGTTGAGTTCAGTGTAGTTTAGCCTTGAAGTAGCCAGTCTTGCTTTCGATTATTTTCGTCTTATTCTCCTCCATGTTTGATTTTGATAGATTATCAAAAACTAGAAGCACAAATTAACTCGTTTCTTGAGTGTTTATTCTATTCATGTTTTTGAACATCCTAAATATATGGTAACAAAACTATGTTTGACAAAAAAGATTTAAAAATAATTTACATAATTAGAACTCAGAATTAGATTTTTAGAAATCGTCATCAGTATTTTATCGTCCATCGATGGACATAGACCTTTTGCCACATCCCTCTATCATGGGTATTGCAGAACCAATACTTTTTTAAAACTTATCTAGTTTGTCTTTCTATCTTGTATGATGCTGCCGGCATCAGTTACACATCTGATTTCTGGGGATCCACGTTGTGAGTCATGATGTTCATAGGTCGTCTGCCATTCTTGCAACATGACCAGCCCATTGCCATTTGAGTTTTCTAATGGATTCTATGATATCTCGAACTCCAGTTTTTTCCTGATATATTGTGCTGTCTTGTGATCTCTCCATGTGAAGTTGAGTTATTTTTCATGTTTTGTTGAGAAAAGAATAAAACATAAATATCTGAGTAAAGGGAGTTATTCTCAGTTCATGGTTCATTCCTCAAACATTCATCCCTGTCGTTTCATTCACCCCCTCCTCAAAATGTGATTCATCCTTGGATGAATCATTCACCAGTTTAAGAAACACAGGGTTTGTCTTCCCAAATTTATCTTGTCTTTCTATCAGTGTTGCTAACTCGAAACAATCTTAAGCTCTAAATCAAGCGTCCTGTGCAGTTATTTTCAAGCATACAAGCAGTACCAATAGGGAAAGCAGTCTGAAAATTTGAACATTTACTTCTAGTTACGTTTTTAAAAAATCGGTTTTTAGTGGGGGATTCAATTTGCAATATAGTTTATGTTAAATTGGTCCCTTATTTTATTCCCACATGCTTGTTTTTTTAAAAATCAAACATTGTGTTCATCATCATCATCATCATCATCATCATCATCATCATCATCATCATCATCATCATCATCATCATCATCATCAACAGTAGTCTTTCAACGTCTGTCGTTAGACATAGACCTTTCCCAGGATTTGCTACACCCCTCTATCATGGGCGTCGTGGGGCCAGTACTTTCTGAATTTGTCTAGCTCGTCTCTCCATCTGATATTCTGCCGGGATCAGACTTTGTGTTCACTGCTTAACAATAGAAAGATTAGTTACTTATTCATCGATTGCTCACCCCTAACTGGGCATGCTGCCAAAACAAGGTTTCTTACGTGACGTTTTCTCTATTGAGTAACGTACCATTCCTGTTATGGAGAGTTTTTGTCTCATCTTTCTTTTACTGGTGAATCTCTACAAAACTTCGATTCCCCTGGGCCATTTATACTGAAGGAACCCCCGCCCGTTCTCCACCGGAATCACCGGCAGAAAGATAAGTATAAATGTATCTATTCGATTCAATTCCAACGTTTTATTGAATGAGACGGAAACTGGAAACCCTGGTTTCTGTTTGCTGACAACTGAGATAAAATGTGAACAAATAATAATACGGATAATAATAACAATGATAATAATTGTACTACCGATAATAATGACTCTGATAATAATGATAGAAATAACCTGATGACATGAGCCCACAAGTAATATGTTGGATACACAGTCCTCCTGTTATTATCTGTTACGAAGTCGCACACACATAAGTCTGGCCTCATCACCAAATGCCAGCTTTCTGCAGAGGATTCCGGTGAAGAACAGACAAGGTCCTTTCAAAAGATGTGGCCCTGGGGGATCGAAATGTTGTGGAGATTCACCTGTAATGGAAATATGAGAGAAAGATTCTTAAAAACCGGACTTATTCGTCACTATCGACAAGCCTACCATGAAAATATTTATAAATTAAATATTCTCAAAAGATTGAGTAAACATCTAGGACGTGCGCATCATACCCAGAAGTTGTTCCTTCGTTAGCCTTCAGGAGGGACCAGGTCGTTTTCGTGAAACTACTAGCAATCGTTTCGGCTGGTGTTCCCTTGATAGACTACAAGAGGGACACAGTCGTTACCGAGCGACTAATGACCAAAGTAATAAAAAAAAGTGGAAGAAAGGGGACAATAAAGTAGCTATTTATTGTAACTTAAAAATAAAAAAAATGGTTGAGGTTAGAGACAACGTATACTTAGTAGAGGCATCTGGTCAGTGTCTGGTTGACCAAACGAAACAAATTCTGAAAATAAGCTAGCTATTAGAAATAGAACTTCAAGACACGCAAAGATATTGAAAAGGAAAAGTATGCTGTCGCAAAAATGGTAAGGGGCATCTCTAAGCCAGCAGATGAAACCGCGAACGAAGGAAAGAGAGAAAAACAGATTGGGAAAAAAGATGAGAAAAACAGATTTCCTCGAGGGACGAAGGGTAACTGAAAAAACTCATCACACATGAACAGACCACGAGCAAGAATATGGGACACATACAAGACGAGACCAAAAGGATACCCGTTGCAGAGGAAGAAATACAAGACAAGCCAAATGAACGAGACTAAAGAGATATGGACAATGGATTGCCCAGTAAATAGAGACCTGCACTTTCTCAAACAACAAAAGAGAAGACCTGGATGATGAAAGAAGACGTAGAACCAGACGCCAAAGATGCAAAGAACTTCTAGAATGGCATATAGGGATATCAGAGGAGACACAACAAATCACCAGAATGGTTTGTTAAGACCAGAAAAGAAGTCAAAGATATAGAAGTGTGTACGACCACTTTAAGAACATTTTTCAAAAAATAGTCAGCTGGAAAGCACAAGAACCTGATTGTATCCATAGATAATATAACAAATCCATTACATATGACCGATTGATTCACCAACTTTGAAGTTACTGAGATGAGACCGAGGTCCCAGAACATTTGACCAGAAACAGTATCACCCTAACCAAAAAATTATAAAAAAAAAAAAATTAGATGAGCAACTATAGACCAGTCACGTGCCTACCATAAATTTAACTGAACAAATAGCTGAGACAATGTACTTTACGATTAAAAGAGTAAGGCCTTTACCAGATACTCCATGAGCCGGGATAGGTCTAAGAGTCACCTAAGTTTGACTTCACATTTTGGTAATAAATGGTCCAAGAATCATAAAGGAAGGTGGCACTTGCTGATTCATTATTGTCTGTCGAGCATCTTGATTTAAAGATAGCACCTATCATCAGTTCCAGTGTATTGTCAGGATGAAATCAATTTCCCCATATATGGACATGTCAAATTTTGTTCGGAAGCAAGTGCCGGGGAAAAGTTTACAAAGCTGGTATCTATAACGTAGGTGACTTAATTGTCGAGGGATCCACTACAATTCCTTTATTCGGAGCCTATTATTGATCCTTACACAGAATTTAATTCAAATTCATGGTAGACTTTGGAGATATCAGGTGGATAGACAGAGAACTTTTGGATCTATTGTGTGGTGCGAATGTTTAGCTAGTAAGTAGGCATATAAGAAAATACCATGAATCTATTCGTGACCAACAGGTTCTAAAGCAATAGAGAAGAGAGCATTGCCACGTAATGAAAAAAAAAATGCAACAAGTTAGCTTAGAATGAATACAAGACTGAGAGTGAAGCGTTATCCATCAGGAACAGTGCAAACGACTTCTGATCATATTAATGAACTCTAAAATTCACGAATGGCCTCTGTTTTGTCTCTACAGATGTTGTAACGTCATCGCTTCCCCCCTCTTGCGTATGGAGATACTGGAATATCCAGTCGCAAGGATCTCTCTTTGGGCCTCGTTGATATAGTCCAGCAAAAAGCAGAGAAGGATATACGCGGTATCAAGTTGGCAATAGGAGAAGGATGTCAAATTAGACGTCATACCCCCTTAAGGAGAGTTTACTCCCTAGTTTAGAATTAGATTGGTCTTTTTTCCCAAACGGACTGTCTTCCCAAGGCTAGTGAACCTATTTCTACTATTTTATCCGTAGCGTCGGTGAGAAATGGATGCAAATAGTCCCGACTCGTCGCCGATTGTCTGCGCTGTTATCGTTCCGCCAATCGCACACCCATACTTAGATTCATAAATCACAAACTGTTTGTAACTGACAGTGGAACGCTTCAATGAATTGCATAAAAATAATAGAACTTTTCTGTGAATTGAATAAAAGCACGACTGGCTTTTTTGTGAGAGAAGCTTACGAGTATTTAAAATATTTCAACTTTGTAAAAACATTTTTCCCTTATCCGAAGATCACTGAATTTGAGACAATATAGTGGTATCTTGATATTTTTGTTGATAAATGGCATGAAAATCTAGAAAATTTTTAGAAACAATTTCATGTAATTCAAAAATCACATGAGAAAAAAAACAACCCCAAAACAAAGCATCCATAGATTTCCATTTTCCTTCCCTCTCTTTTTCTCTTTTTCTCATTTACCCTCTTCCTTCATTTCGTTATTGATGACGTAGGGATAGAATCTCTCTCTGTGTACACCTTTCTCTCTATATATACCCCTTTCTCACTCTCTCTTCTTTCTCTCTCTGCATCATTTTGAACTTTTTACCTGTCAGTCTTAACCGTAAGTCTGAAATTGTCTTTGTTGTTAGTCGAGGAAATTACAGTCAAAACTCAATGAGTGCTTGACAAAAAAAAAAAAAAAAGATCCCCAAATACTTCAAGGAAATTTTTTTTTCTCAAGTTATTTTCCTTGAAATCGACATAGTATTTTCTTTATATGGATTTAAGAGTTAATGGTATCAGGAATCGTTCTACTGTTATCGAGCTTTACGCTGTATCGAGTGAATATCGACAAAGCAGACAGGGAATAAACAATCAGAACGATCCCCAGGATGTAATCAGATGATGTAATACAAGCTCCGGCTTAAGACACTCTTTCAAGGTTTAGTGCTTGTCAGGATATTTGCCTTTCTTTTTTCTTTTTTTCTTTCGCTCTCCCCTCTCCCTCCTCTGCTTATCACACACACTTTCTCTCCTTCATTATTTACTCTTTTTTTTATCTTTTTCATTTTTTTTCGCTACTTCTATTCTCTGTCTGTCTTCCTCTGTCTCATTATTTGCTTCTTTGTTTTCTTTCTTTTTTCTTCCCCCTTTTCCATTCCTTTCTTTCTCTTTCTTTAATTCTTCCATTCTTTCTTCTTTTCTTTTTTCCTCCTTTCTTTTCTCTTTCCTGCCTTGATATTCTCTCAGAAACGGTCATAATCATGTAACAAGAATGGAGATGGGCCGAACAATTATCGAAAACAGATGACAATAGACGGAACAGAAGGCTCACTGATTGGTGTCCATGGGACAGTAAAGGTGGTTGGAAAAAGCAAAATATAAGATGGAGGAATGAGATAGAAAGATAAGATAAGGCAAAGGTTAGTGCAATTACGGTCGTTATGGTAGATGGAAGAGGCCAACGATGCAAAATAAGAAAAAGACAGTTTAGGAACCGTATTTTGCTCGTACCAAAATATTTACAGTAGTGAGCAGTTGTATGTCATTTTGAAACTCTATTTGAAATATCTCCTGTTATTATTCATTTATTTTCAAGTAGAGTTTCAAATGATATAATGTGATTTATAATTGTTCATGATAGATTATACATCTATTTATTAAAAATATAATAATATGTTGTCTTGGCCAAATGATACTTCCACTGTGTAATCACAGAATATCATTTCAAACTGAGTTTCAAAATATGATAACGCAATTTATACATATATATATATATATATATATATATATATATATATAAAAGTGTGTGAGGGTAACAGTTTCCTTCTCCAGAATATTAAAACAAAACAAAAAAAATCAAAAAACGAACAAATGAATGAAATTACTGTGATGCTATTTGGGGTGAACAAAACGTTTTTTGTGGGTAAGGATAGTGAAGCAGGGTTTTGATTACTGAATATCAGGGTTTAGGTCTGCTTCCATGAAAGGTTGGGAATCATACCACTGAAACGTACTCTTTGTCCTCTCATACACATATTTTTGGACACTTCAATATCCAACAATCTTCGTATATCCCCCCAAACTCCTAACTTTCCCCACACCAGCATCCACTACTTCATAATGTCACTCGTCTTCTCCAGATATTTTCATAGATACACCTAGACATACGTATCAATTGAAAAGACATCCCTTTTTCACGGAACCTCACCTTTACTAGAATCATTCCCGGACATACAGTAATGAAACACCCATTTCTCATACATTTTTAGCTCTGATGCCCTGAAGAAGCCCGTTGTTCCGGGGCGAAACGTAAGAAAATAAATTTAATGGAAAAAAACAGATATATTTTCTTTTGTACATTGTTAATTTTCAACAACATTCCGTTGGATATACATCCATCCTTCATATATATATATATATATATATATATATATATATATATATATATAATGAATGTTATTTACATCCGAATTATTTTCTTGTTGATCGACTCATTGCATCCAACAGAGCAAAGCAGAGAGACGACAATTGGATAGAGCTTATAACGAAGCAATCTAACTCCATTGAAATGGACACAAATAGCAATGGAGCCATAACGTCAGCTTTTCTTTCACAAAACCTCAGCATCAACAATCAGCAAGTTGAAGAAAAAAAGTTTTTGCAAAACAACCTTCAAGGTGATGTTAATTATGTTTTGATCAAGTGCAGCACAAGGCCAAGTGGAGAGGATACAGTGGAGAAGAGATGTGTGTATAAAAAAAAGAATAAGGCTTGTCTCGGTAAACAATGAAACGACACTGAAGTGACATCTCCAGGGTGCAAGCCTGGGTAAGGCGTATTGAGATACTATAGTGCTGAGTCAACAAAATTCCTGCCTCGGTTTCAGTAGGAGAAAGCGAGGTATGTTTGATATCTGTTTGGCTGCAGGAGCAACCAGTGAGAAGTCAAAGTTGGCATCCATTTATCTTATGCAGGATCCATTACCCAATTTGGAATCAGTGCTGTCCATCGACTAGACTGGTCGTCAACCATGGCTAGAAGGCTGTCTTGATATATAACCTTAGCTCAGGGGAGAATAGGTGGATTCATACATGCCTTTTACACATGTATTATTGGGAAGTGAGCACAAACCGTCTAAATCAGAGATTGATCTTGGATTTTCCTTTTCATTCTCCATGCTGTTGATTGTTAGGCCTTATGCGCACCAGCACACACACACACACAAACACACACACACACACGCACAGAGTCATATACAAATATATTCATATTGTATGAAAATACTATAGAATGCAAATATTTGTCAGAAAAAAACAATTTATCACAGTCACATGTTTCGCCATCTACCGGTCCCATCAAAATCTGAGGAAATACTCAAGTGTCTGGAATTCTCATAGGCCAATTCATCATATTAAGCTGATATTACTTTAAACACTGATCGTATACATTGACTCACGCTAACATTCGAAGTTAGGGTTGCCTATCCGAAATATCAGCATTCAAAATCATTTTTCCCTCGATCTCCAACGTTGATCTCTGGCATTATTGGTGAAAGACGTTACAATTCCAGCAACAAGTCGGTACTAAGAGGCAGGCCATGAGTCTACCGACCAATCAATAATAAAAAAATGCCCATTGTGTCTACCAAAACTACGGACTCAGTCAGTCAGCATATTCAAAATTTTCGAAAGTGTTTGGGTGACATAGAGAGAAAGAGGAACAATCTGTTGTTTATTAGGACAGTCGAATTCAAGATACCTGATTTTTTTCTCATTCAAGCCATAAAATCGTGGAAAACATATTTTTTCAGTAATCAGTTGCCCAAGAACCCGTATAACAATTTTCATTCTGATAAGCTCAGCAGTTCCAAACTCAAGTATTCTTACAGGTTAACATAGGATTATTTAAAAATGAAATCGAAACAACCCCTCAGATCGATTGCAGCCTACTATACCCAAAACAGAATCACTGCAGAAGCCTACATAGAAAGTACATTGGAATATATTTAATCATCATCATCATCATCATCATTCTTTTAACGTCCGTCGTTGGACATAGACCTTCACCTGGATCCGCCACATTTCTCTATCATGGGTGTCGTGGAGCCAGTATTTTCTGAATTAGTCTAGTTCATCTCTCCATCTTTTATTTTATCGGCTTCGGTTTCTCATGTGATCTCTGGGGATTCATATTGTAAGTAGTGATGTCAATCGGTTGTCTTTGATTCTCGCAGCATGACCAGCCCATTGCCATTTGATTTCTCTAATGGATTCTTTGATGACTCTGACCCCCGTTTTCTTTCTGATATATTTTGCTGTCTTGTGATCTCTCCATATAAGGTTGAGCATGATTCTGTCATGTGCACACTGCATGCTTATGAATTTGCATGTTTGTCTCTTGGTTAGGTTCCGTGTTTTAGCTCCATAAGTGACTGTCTACTCTTCTTTTTAATATTATTGGGATCATCTGGTTTTTGAAATTGCCAAACTTAAAGAGCATACTCTCTACTGACCAAAACTTGAACAATATTGATCTAATATATACATTCTCGTTATATTATTTTGTATATCTTATCTGTATTAAGCATGCAATTGAATCTGTGTATTTTTCCTATTGCAAGCAACCTTATTCATTCTCGTATGCATTCTATTTATGACTATGTTTTCCCAAATACTCAACAAGAAAAAGGAAGAAAAAACCTTTTTCTACTCGAATAAAGTGTTATCCTCTATCTCTTAACTAGACCCAGCAAGCAATATCATGCCTTGCTCATATGCAGATAAAATGCTATAACTACTACTGCCACAACAGCCATGATTATTACTACGCCATCCTGTTTTGTATACAAACTAAGTGATTAGATTGAAATCATAACGAAGAAGGGTTAGATTTCTTGGAAGTAATCAAAAGAGTCAGGTAGAAATGAACAAGTCAATTTGTTGCCACTTTGTTTCAGATAGAGAGTGCTGCGGATTTTCCGAAAGCGTATAGATGTATTTAAAGCTTCAAATGTATCCAATGTCTTGTTCCCGTCCCAGAGTTGCCAATCTAGTTGCTTCATCAGCATATTTTGGGGAATATCAACATTTTTAGCAACAAATGATATTGAAACTTGGGTAATATATATATATATATATATACATACATATATATATATATATATATATATATATATATATATATATACACACACACACACACACACACATATATATATATATATATATATATCAGTGTGCTGATATAAAGGCTTTCTTCATTGACTATTGAAACATTTTTGTCTAATTCATTTCCTCTTCACGGCAGGGGAGGTTGATTTTAGAACCGTGGTCTTGGAAAAGTTTATATAGTCAGGATTACATATATGAAAACTGACTCAATGTATATTCCTAGCCGTTAGCTGAAAAGAAAGTGATATATTTGAATATGATCTCTCAAAAGATTATGGAAGCTTGGAATCTCAATTTTGCTGACAGTTCTCACCATATAAAGCCCCAACTATCATGACTTGTCCAAAGTCGACTTTTTCAAGTGAAAATCAACATGCTCTACTTTTGCAGTACTCACAGTACACACGTTTTGTACAACTTTAAAACTTACTGCTATGATGAAGTATATATTTATATATAAAGCTCAGTATCTTAATCATAGCTTACTATATACCAATTCAAAGTGAAAGTAAGTAGTGCCCTTGCGCTGAGTAGGGCGTCAGCCGTTCCTACCCAGGCTTCACATATCAGAAGTTTCCCTCGACTGCTTCGAGGTGCGCTTTGTATGAAATAGACTTAGAGGCAAAAAGCACCCCTAGTGGAGCCACTCTATCCATCATACGCTATTTCACTCATGGGGGAGGATTCATACCTTCTTCAAAGGTATTATTGACGGTCTAAGTTCCAATTTGAAATAACGATTTACATCAGAAACTTTCTACTAAAACTCTCACCAAAACTGTCAACACGGAGCTAGAGGGCTGACATTTTTAAGATTTACTCTTTATTATGTCTGAAAAAGTATATCTGTTTTTCCTTACATCCACCCGAAAATTGCTTTAATTTGGAGAACAATTTGCAATGTAAATTAATGCCAAATTGATCCCTTAGTTTGTGTCCGGCTGCTCTCTTCAAGACAGATTTTTTTCAGTGATCACTGCTCAACAAAATGTGCAGAATCAACTTATTCATTCATCTTTACTTTTCCCAGTTTCGACCATCCCCAGCACAGCATGCAACCGAAAGAGGTTGGGCACGTGACGGTGTACATTGAGTGACTAACCAGACTTGCTCTGATATTAATGGAGAGAGAAATGGCTTGCCACTTGAATGTAAAAAAAATCTTAGTGTATTAGATGTAAAGCGTCCGTCTCTTGAGGGTTAAACCCCATGAAAGAGAGTGCAGTTTTCATTGCATGTATTAGCTTAGTAATCGTTGCAAGTTGTAAATCTGGTCTTTATTTCCACAAGTGTTTATGACCAACCCCGTTGGCAAAACACAATTCCAACAAATGACTATGTTATCCACAATCAAACAGCTTACTCAGTTATCTGCCAAGTGCTCAGGGGAATTTGTCCCTGAGAAAACTTTTCTCTCATGCTGAGAATCGAACCTGGGACCTTCTGCGTGTGGAATAGACATACTAACTATTACTCTACCTTGGTTGACTATTGCTTTGTGTGGTGTTGCACAAAAAAAGTTTGAAAACCAATGTTCTAATATTTTGTAGACAAAAGCAAATATCTGAATCTTTTGATTGACCAAAATCTTCATCATTTACGAAGTGGCGAGAACCAGTCAGCAGTCAACAGACATATTCCCGTTCCTTGAAAGATTACAAGAATGGGTCTGATTATTCATCCAATAGAAACCATCATGCAACCAGTGTCTTCTGACTGCATGCCCCGTTAAGGGTGATCAATTGGAAAATCCGAGAGAAAGTGCTTAAAGAATGAATCACTTTCTAGCCTTTTGTTGGGCAGTAATCACTGAAAAATACTGAATTTTCTGAAAAAAGCAGACATAAACTAAGGGGATCAAGTTAACATAAACTTACATTGCAAATTGATCTCTAAAAGGATTTGTGAGGGGGGATTGAAAGAACACAAATCATTCTTTCTCGCCATAAGGAGTAAATATTTAAATCTTAAGCCCTTTAGCTCCATCAATGAAGCTTGTACGTGTAATAGATACGTACATAGCCAGCCAGTCGGACCAACATGAAAAGTTAAGAAACCTCTGGTGACAGTTTAGGTTGACGGTTTCTTATAGATGGTGAAGTCTCGAGATAATCTGAAGAATACATATACCTACGTCAGGCGATAGAGTTAGAGAAACACCATCGGAATGAAATCAATTGATGTACGACAATTAGTTGGAAAGCTTTTGATATGATTAGAGACTCACAGAAAATTGAATTGCCAATATATTAAAACGTAAAGTATACAATCAAAGCATTATACCAGCTATGATATACGGGTGCATACAGGTGTGGAACTGTAAATTAAGTCAACATAGCACAGATGGCAGTGGGAAGAGCAATCTTAGGAATAACTCTAAACGACAGGAAAAGATCAACATGGACACGAGAAAGGACCATGGTGAAATATAAAGTACAAGGAATCAACCTACATAAATGGAGAAGGGCAGGGTACATAGTAAGAAGAAAAGAAAACAGATGGAGCTGAAGGCTAATCGATTGGTGCCCAAGGGACTTGAAAAGCAGTATGAAAAGACCAGATACAAGATGGAGAGACGACATTGTAACGTTTGCTGGTAAGACATGGCAGAGATTAGCACAATCACATTCGTCATGGAAAGAGATGGGAAAGCCTATGGTCCAACAGCGCACATATGATGATAATGATATATATATATATATATATATATATATGTGTGTGTGTGTGTGTGTGTGTGTGTGTGTGCTTAGATAGAGTAGATCGAAGCGGAACTTTTTCATCTTATCAAAAACAACGGACAAACTTGGTCAGCAAGCAAGAAGTATTGACAAAAAAAGAAGAGACAAACAGTTTGATGACAAGATCGAAATTAAGTAGAAACAAACTCTTCCTCTAAAAATACCCAATGGTGATCAAAGGATCTCCAGTTTTGGTACTTTACAATTTGGGAACGTTTACACATGATTTCCATCTTATAATTAAACAGTATGTCCACAAACAGACAAAAATGTCAGACAGAGTTGAATCGACAAAATCTGGCCATTGTTTTTAATAACACGTCATCATATAACGGCTGATGATGAATGAAAATGATGATGATCATAATGATGATGATATTGGAAGCTTGCAGTGTTGACAGATGGTCAGTGCCCATCCATAACCAATCCACACTGAGTCCAACCTATTTCCTACCCCCTGCAGTCGTACCAGTGAGCAAATGTCTGGATAGCCGGACAAACAATCGGTTGCGCAGACAGTCAATTTTCTTGGCTCGGAACAAAGTCCGAACTGTCGGTAGACGTTGCTTCTACTTGACTGCCACTTGTTAATGTCTGGAACTCACGACAAAGAGATTCCATTAAACATGTTCAACTGTACAATGAAGACCGAATGCTCACACATAATAAGCTTCCATATCTAGCAATCAGTACTAGTTTGTTCCTACCTATTAACCGAACTCTCCTCCTTTATATCTATCTATCTATCTATCTATCTATCTATCTATCAATATATCTATCAATCTTTTTTAGGAGAAACACCAAGGAAATTAAATTAATATCTATCTATCTATCTATCTATCTATCTATCTATCTATCTATCTATATATATATATATATATATATATATATATATATATATAATCATTACGTATTATCTGCATTGTTATCTTATCCTGTATTCTATATTTACAGTTATTATCTTAAGAATATTTCAAGAATCATCAATAAAATCATAAATGCGGAAGAAATTGGTGCATCATACAAAATAACATACAAATAACAAAACTGCAAACAGATAATTGAATACAGCACACAATACAAGTTTAAATGAATAATATTGAATAACCAGACTAACATACTGTTGCCAACTTGGGTCCCATAATCGGATATGTGTAAACAAATGAACAAAAAAAAAAACCCAAAAGACAAAAAATACTAACACTCATATTCTTAAGCCGTCTAGCCAATATGAAAGAACCAAAAATGCACAGAAAATACAATTGAAAATAAAAATAGATGAAGAATACAATGGACAGATGAAAATGAAAATCCTAAGCGACTTGTGCAAATTGTATAAACTCAAGTATATCTTCAATATCCAAATATTTGGAAAAATACTCACCGCATAGAAACATAACGGCCGACAGTAGTAATCCATATAATAAAATTAACTATCCATTATAATGTTCCATTTCATTGGATTAATAGTACTGACTTATATCTAATTATCTTTTTATTAGATATGGAGCACCACATATTTATAACAAGAACATATAAACACACACACACACACACACACACACACATATATATATATATATATATACATATATATATATATATATATATATATATACAAACCAGGAATACAGTATAATATAGCATAATATCCAATATGTGATGGGTTTATTTCATAGAATGCTCGATATATTCAACATTAAACATTAATCTAAGTTAAAGTAGAGCTTAAAATATCATTAAATAAGAGGTTCGCTTGACCAACTCATTTGTTTCTGCCCTGCTTCAGAGGGCAGAAGCATAAACGTGTTTGTGTAGCGAATCATTGATTCCATTATGTATATATATATATATATATATATATATATATATATATATATATATATATATATATATATATATACTACACATATTAGGACTAGTCTAAAGCCAAATTACAAATAAAATATAAGAATCAAAACTTGAAGGGAGGTGATACTTGATTAGGACGGACTGATTGGGAGCCATGCTCAAATATCTTTTGTTTTTTTTTCCTAAATCCCCGAAACAGTTCCACGGCAAACAACTGATCTCCACAAGGAAATTTCATTTATGGTGCTATAAGATCAAAATCTGTGTAAGAGATTTCGAATAAATCCTGTTGAACATCTTCTCAGTAACAGTTATTAGTGAATAATTGATTTACATAACATAGAATAAGATAAACTACTAAGCAGAAACAATGTATGTAGGATCTTTAGTTCAAATTTACATAGTAACATCTTAAATACTTTAAGGATGATATGTGTGTATGTGTGTGTGTTTGTGTGTGTGTACATGCCTATGTGTTAATCATATTTGATACGTAGCTATCAATCTTTGGTAATTTTCTGCTTAGATGCATACACTGATCTTTTTATCTCTATACCTGTTTAGTCAAATTTAACTATCCACCTGACCTTGTTCAAATCTATCTGTTTGTATATCCATCTGTATGTTGCTTGCAAGCTAACTATTCATAGCCATTCATATCTCCCAATATTACCCGTTATTTTCTGTCTGGGGGGTTCCATATTTATCTTTGTTCGTGTCTGGCCTGGTTCGTACATTTGTTAGCAACTATCCCGATCGGCTTGATCTTTCTGTTATTTTTTCATGGAGGTATACTCATTTTTGGATGACTACTCATTTTTGGCAGCAGAGTTTCAGTGCTGTAGAATACAACCGTGAATAATATCTATTGTAGTTGGAAAAAATTCCACTATAATTTACAAAATCCATCAATGTTTGGTTTAGAGGAGAATGAAGTTTCTTCTAAACTGTGCTAGGGATGTGCTCATTTATGGTTGACACTGTATTTATCTGGATATTTGTTCTAGCCGTGCAATTCATATACTAGCACGTTTGTAGTTCGGTTCAATAATGATATAACTGTATCTCGCACGATTTGAAACAAAAACAAACTCAACGGAGATTGTGTCCTCAATATATTCTGAAAATTGAATGAATTTTTTAAATTGCCTAAATATAATCCTACCAAAACACCTTTCGACCATTTTATTCCTAGAGCTATATCAGAGCTTCATAGAAATCTTTGAGTCGACTAATAAAACTGATTGAATATGCTTGAGTACTTGTGGCGGACCATCAAAGCATGGTGTGCCAAAATGAATATCTTCTGAATAATCTTTGCATCGGGGTGTCACTTACATGAATACATCTATTTCAGTTTCAGGAAAATGCTTGTAGATAAGCGATTTCTGTTTCTGATGTATCTATAAAACTAGGGGTGCATGCATCCGTTCTAAAATCTAATAACTCCGTGCCCAACAAATTGTCCACTTTTTCACAAAATACTGTTGTGATTCGTTGAGTTGTTTTGGAGAGGTGTTGACTTTAAGAGATGGTTCCAGATTGCTGATAGTTAGCTACGACGTAGCGGAGGTAATCGTGCATGGATCTGCTCTAAATTTCCTGATATATTCCGTAGCCTATCCAAATCGGGTTTCTTTCAATTTTCAAGTTGGTCTGGCTGGCTATGTACGTATCACACATAGAGGTCGAACCCATGGAGCTCTGAGGCTGAAAACTTAAACCCCTTACTATGGCTAGAAATAATGTTTCTTTTCGTTTCTTCAAAATTCCCCCGAATACTTTATCGCCTGACCCAGGTAGAAGTATTCTTTAAATTCTTCTAAGGCTTCACTATCTATAAGAAACCGTCAACCAAAACTGTCAACAAAGGAATTTTTCAGTTTTCAAGTTGGTCCAGCTGACTGGCTAAATACATATGTATCACGCGTACAAGTTGTACCAATGGAGCTAGAAGGCTTGAAATTTTAAAATATCCTCTAGATGTCGAGAAAGACGATTCTTGTTCTTACAAAACCACTTCTACAAATCTTTCTTTTTCAGATAGAGATCAGTTTGCAAAGTAATTTTATGCTAAATTGATCCCTTACTTTCTAGAGCTTCTTCCTCAATCTTTCTAAAATGGGATCACCCACCTCTTGTACATTGTTCAACGTCAAGTAATAGCATATAGAATTCTTATTTTCTCATTCTCCTGTTTAATGCCCATTGCAAGAGTCCAATGACATTTTTTCCTCTGAGAAGAAAAACATCGTGAAGCATAGCTTCCTATCTTCTCATTCTATTTCTATTTTCTCTTTCTCTCTGTCTGTCTTTTCCTTTTCCTTTCTTCTTTTCGTCCGTCGAGAATGTAGGAATAGAATCTGTCTCTTTTATTTAGAACTTTCTACTTTTCAGTCTTGACCGAAAGTCTAAACTTTTCATCGTTGTTCAGTGAGGATAATGAAGTAAACTCGGCAGGAGTTTGACAATTCGTTAAACGACCAAGAAACAAGCAAGAAGATGATTGAAAATAGAAGCTTCTTATTTCCGGCCAAATAATTATGCTGATTTTTTTTCTCGTTCGAAGAAGAATGAAAATAAGTAGTAAAATGTTCTTAAAGCATAATTCAACTCACTACCGTTCTCAAACCTTAACGTATTTAGAGTTTTCTTGTAGTTGTTTTAATATAGTGTTCATTTGCGATGTTTTTAGCCAAACCCAATTTAGCAACAACAAATTATTCATCTACTCTTACTTTGTTTGAATAACCAATGAAGAGAATAGTGGGGGCTATCCGTTAATCCACACCCAAAGCTAATGTACATCACTTAAAGCACAAAAGTCTAAAAAAGATACGTTTTCCATCTTTCACCGGCAAGAAAGTCAATTATTGGTATTGGTTTGAGGACAAATTTCAACAGAAATTTGATCTTGGAGCATCAGAAAATTTCAACCTTTCTCCAGAACGATCCATAATTCATACGTTTTTACAAGAGATCCAAATCAGCTAAGTAGTCGAATTTTTTGCAGAAAAAAAGATCTTTTCGCAAAAGCTCAGAAGAATGCTGACCATCCCAATTTCGGAAGATCATTTCTAATCAGACAAACCTCAGCATTGTTCTGTGTAGTTTGGATCAGAGGGATAAGGTTTCGCCCCGTGACCAAGTCGTGCTCTTATGTTCCAGTAAGTATTGATGCAATGACTGGAGAAAATTTCTATGGAAGTCCCTCTGCAACATGCAAGGCTACCAACATTAAACTGACCTTTTATTGCATCATGCTCTCGTGGAGGTTTGGATAAATAGGAGCTCGAAAAAGCCAATTATGTCAAAAGTTAGAAGTAAAATACATTATCATTTTGGTACTTTTTCATTTGTACATACCAGCCCATAACATCAGTAATCACACGTCATATGTTATTAGTTTCACTGCCAGGTTCAGAGATTAGAGTTAAAGTTTTAGTTAAGGCTATCGCTAATGTGGAAGAGGGTAACCAAAAAAACAAAACTGAATACAACCGGTATTTTCGAGTATTTTTCGCTGTGAATAAAAAACGCAACCTAATCTCTTTTTTTCCTTTCTTGGTTTCCGTACTTCAAAATAAAAGACGTTAGTTTATGGTGGGGAATAACGAAAAAGACCCAAATTTCATGAGTTTTCGAAATCATTGGCTCCAATTTTTTTCTAATTTTCCTCGTTTGATTTCGTTAGAGACCGCCAACCAAGACTATCACCAAAACTGTCAGCGTAGGTTTCTGCAGTTTTGAAACCCTCAGCTGGCTGAGTAGGTAGGTGTTGCACGTACAGGTGGTAGAAGGCTGAAAATTTTAACTTTTACACATTATATAAACGTCTTTTTCATGTATGTTAAAGCCCGATTTCTGTTTTCAGTTTTTAGTTGCAAGGGGTTATTTCACTATGTAAGTTTATGCTAAATTGGTTCCTTTGGTTTGTATCCAGTAGTGCTCACGCTTGTGCAGGACTACAATGATAAGTAATAATCATTTAACAAGGGCGCCTTGCCATGAAGTGTGGTTACCAAGTTAGACTCATAACCCATAGCTTCTATAGAAGTGAGTTCGACTGTAATCGGCGCTCCATACTTTGAGATCTTGTGTCAGACTAAACATATGTTTATATTGAATGTCCAACCATGGAGTAATGATTTGTGAGCTAGTCCTGGAGAACCTTACGGCTATGGTGATTGCAATTTTGTCAACAGGAATCACTCGTGGATTCTTGGCTTTTATTCCTCTCCTCCCTTCTTACATTTCATCAGTCTTGTTGGCCTTCTACCTTTAATTCTATTTCTCTTTTTCCTTCTTTTTCATTTGTTTTTTTCCCTTCCTTTTTTCTTTTTCCTTCTTTTCTCTCCCCTTTTTTCTTCTTTTTCCTTCTTTTTTCTTCTTTTTCTTTTTTGGCAAATATAATTCCACTTATTCCATATTTTCCTTCTCTCTTGCTCCTTTTACACATTTTCCTCTTCATTCCCCCAATTTCCTGCATTTCTTTCCTTATTTCTTTCAGTTCATAAAGAAGCTCATTTTTTATCTCATTTTCTTTATCCTTTCCTCTTTCATTTCATTTCTTTTTTTCTTTCTATGTTCTATCTTTTGTACTCCCCTTCCTTTATTTTTCCTTTTCCTTCTTCCATTTTCCTTCTTTTTTTCCTTCCTTTCTTTTTGTACCTTCACTCCTTCATTTTTCTTTTTCCCTCCCTCTATTTTCTGTTTTTCGTTCACCTCTTCCTTCCATGTTCCTTTTTATACGTCCATTTTTCCTACTTTATTCCCTTTCTTCTTTCTTTTTTCTCATTTTCTCTCTTTCCTTTTCTTTCTTTTTTCTCCCTATCTTCTGTTTTTCCATCTTCTCTTCCCACCTTTTTTCCTCCCTTCCTTTTATCTTCATCCCCTTCCTTCTTTTGCACCTTCGCTCCTCTCTCCTTTCTTCCCTTTTTCTTCTTCCCTTCTTTTCTTCATTTTCTTTCTATTTCTTCATTCCTACCTTTCTTCTTCCTCTCCTTCCTTCATTCTTCCCTTCCTTCCTTCTTCCTTCTTTCCCTTTCTATGTCGTTTAATCCTTCCCTTCCTTCATTTCCTTTTCCTATTTTTCTTCCTATCTACTTTCTTTTCCACCTTCCCATCTCCTTCACTTCCACCCTCCATTCGTTTTCCTTCCTTTTTCCTCTGCTTCACAATTACACCACAAGATCTCATCCATTCATAAAATGTCAGTAACATTATTATCCCTTGTCACATCATATCAACCTTATGTGATATTACAGCGTTCCGTGACGTCATCTCTGCAAGTGTTGGGCTGATGGCTTCACAAGTAAAATGGCCGACATATTGAAAATACTTCCCATCAACACTCGGTCTATCGTGAAAACCTAGCATCGAACCAGTGCCAGACCTAGAATTCCTGGCGCCACTAACAACATCGGTGCACTAAAAAGTATTTGACTGTCAGATATTCCTGAAAAATCTGACTTCAGGGAATTTTCCTAATTTCACTTGAAAAAAATTCAAATTATGTATTCAATTTCCTATTTTTCCATCTGTATTTTTAAAATCCTGTCTCGGATACGTTACAGGTACGCCTCGAACTAGGCATCCTGGGCAACTCCCTGTGCTGTCGGTACTTACAGCCGCCACCTGCTTTTGAATTTTTCACTTGGAAACAGCCAGCTATTGAAAAGTTAGCGACAGAAATACACGACAAAAGAGTTAAGACCCTGAAAGAGTTAGCGGCGAAAAAAAAATTACGCTGAAAAGACTAGAGGAAAAGTAATCATACTTCTTTTGTATGAAGGAAAAGAAAAGGCCAGAGCGATAATGGATTTGCAAAAGATAAAAAAAAAGAAAAAACTGAAGACACAATCAAACAATTCCAGAAAGATCGGGAGAACATTCATATGTACATGCATAATATATTTACTGGGACAGTGTCTGTCCCGAAGGTGTATATTAGCGTTAGAATATGGATAGAGAACAGAGGGATAAGTGCATTTAGTTGCATCTGCGTTTATGAAATACCACGAACACGTTGTGTACGTTTGTATGAAATACGTGTCTATGAAAATGTGTGTACGTACGTATGTGTGAACTGTGTAATCCGAATGTGCGCATATATGCAGATTTGTTAGTTGAAATGTGTCTCTACATATTATTCTACAGATCTGTGTAGGCGTATGCATAAGTAATCGGGTGTGAGTTGATTTAACTTTCCCGTGGACCATAGAGTCATCAAAAGTATGTATGTGTGTGTGTGTGTGTGTGTGTGTGTGTGTATGTGAGAGAGAGAGAGAGGGGGGAAGTATATATGTATGTGCAATTGTGTGATGGATAAGTGTCTGTAAGCGTGCATTATAGTGGCCAAGTCATGCTGGTCAAGGCGTCAGGTTGTCTGGTTTGAGAGTAGATAACAAGATGATGTTTAGAACCCCTACTGAGCCTAATTCTGACCCAAACAACTCCGAATCAACACTTTCATGACTTGTGCGCAGAAACACATGTCTAGCGAATGTCAACTTCATACAATGACCAGTCGTCAAGTTATCTTTTTTTGGAGCAGGCTCTTTTGTGGGCTGCTTTTTCAGGTCCTTAGCTCTTTTACAGCAAGCTCTACCAGGGTCTAAGCACTTTTGTCGTAGCTATTTTTTGGCTTGCTCTTTTGAGACTCTGTCAGGCTTTTAATTCTCCGTTTTAGCTTTTATTTAGCAAGGTCTTTTGCTGGTAGCTTTTTCGGGATCTTAGCTCTTTTGCTCTAGATTTTTAAGGCTAACACTTTTGTACCAATCTCTTACAGGATCTTAGCTGTTTTGTTACAGCATTTTGTGTCTAAATCTTTTGTGGGTAGTTCTTTTAGGGTCTTTGCACTTTTATTTTAGCTGTTTGAGGCTAGCACTTTTGTACCAAGCTCTAACAGGGTTTTAACTCTTTTGTTACAGCTTTTTGTGTCTAACTCTTTTGTGGATAGTTCTTTTAGGGTCTTTGCTCTTTTATTTAAGCCGTTTAAAGCTAGCTCTTTTGTACCAAGCTCTCACAGGGTCTTAGCTCTTTTGTTATTGCCTTTTGTATCTAACTTTTTGGGGTTAGTTCTTTCAGAGTTTTCGTTGTTTCGTCTTGGCTTTTTTTTTGCAGCTACTTCTAGGTGAGTCCTTCAGCCTCAAACCTAATGACTGCTCTCAAACAGGAAGACACTGCAGCCATGCTTACAAAGATATATAACATCGTTGTAGACGAGAGCTAACCTTGGAAGCGCTCTTATCAGGATGATGGATAAAATCAGAACATTTGCGTATTCTCATGAAAAGTTCTCTTAAGTAGGAAGCGAAGTGCCATCATCAGTCGCGTATACGGCTGACAGAATTAGCGTCGAAACAATCACTTAATGTTATTCATAGAAAGGCATAGAAAGACAAAATGGACGTCTGAAAGAATCAATTACGTTTGAGAAAAGAATGGTGAACTATACACGCAAATATGCACTCGCACACGTGTCTGCTATAATAGTGTTATGTTTCGTATGTCTGCCTCACACGCATAAGTTCCCAGGGTTCGATTCAAGATATGGGCAAATTTCCCTATACACTCAGCAGCTAATTGAGTACAATTTGTAGCTATGTGATAAGGGTAGAGGTGTACTTTCGATGAACTTACACCCTGCCGAGTGGGTGGAATTAAAATCTTACTTGTAGGATACCCTTCACAATGATCCTTTCCTGGGTCCATGTAGCTCATGTTGTATCGGTAAGAGGTATTCCTAACGTTGCTTTTTCCAATGCCCTTTCTTCTATTCTGAAGTTGTTATCGAGTAGATTTTTGAGTTTTCTGTTTTTTGCACCCTTGTATTGTAGCTGGTATTATGCATTGATTGAATAATCTATATTTTAAGCATATTGGCAATCATTTGTTCTTTTCGCCAGTCATCACAGAATGATCATCATATATACTCTTATGTACATTCAATTAAATCATTCTTTGTACTCTCCATCAGAACAATTTTGTTCTTGGACCCCCATCATTCCCACGCACATAGATTTGAGCCTAATCAGCCAAATACTTTATCCACCACTGAGGCAGGACTGACCGAATTAATATCGATCAAGAACCCTCCAGTATATCACAATCTGAGACTGCGATAAATAAGTTTGTCATGTTGACACTTCCCATTGATTCGCTGCAATTTGACTATTTTCATATGTTCGGGCGTTTCGCATAGATTTAATGAATATAGATATGTATACAGATGGATTTGATATATTCAAGTATCATGGTTCCTTTGGTAGGTGTCGCCGGAGCCAGCAGAGGCATTCACACGCTGGTCAGGATTGTATTGATTGAATAATTTTGGTCTATGTCGGCCTCCCTACAAACGTCATGTCTGTTTGGTACCTACAGAGCTTCAATAGACTTCAATGGGTTGAAATAGTCTATTGAAATGAAATCTTGTAGCATCATGCGAATAACTATTTCCATATACATGATTTAGATTTTATTAGAATGAGAATAATGTAACTTCTCATGAGTGATTGATTAAAGTATATATCTATGTGTATATATATATGAATATATATAAATAATAGAATTTGGAATGTGGATTCGCTACACAAACTAGCTCATGTTTCTGCCCTGTTCGGGCCTCATCAGGCAAATCGAGCACTCTATGAAATAAATCCATTACAATTCAGAAGTGGCTTTATATTATTGATATATTATTATATCATGTTATACTGCTAGCCTGTTTTGTACCACATATACTGTGTATGGATATATATATATATATATACATATATATATATATATATATATATATATATATATATATATATATATATATATATACACACACACACAGACACATATATACACACACACACACACACACACACACATATATATATATATATATATATGTTTATATGTACATATGTGTGCGCGTAAGATGTTAATGTATATTTGACTGCTATCTTCCTTTCGAGCAAGTTTCATTTAATACGACCGGTAGTTTTTGTTGATATAACTTTATTTCATTCACATTTTAAATCATTTGATAACTAGAAAATTAAGAAGTTGGATGGACAAAAAATATCCATCATTTGGAAAGGAATATATATATATATATATATATATATATATATATGTATATATGTATATATGTATATATATATATATATATTGTCAAAGCTTTACAGCTTTAAGCATTAAATATATAAGAGGAAAATTTCAAAATCTTTGTGGTGCCATTTCAGTAATTTATTTCATATTATCTTTCCTCGGTGTTTTATGCACACCTTGATATTATGGGAGTAAGTGTAAATTTTGTTTTATTGGAGTCATCAATAGTTCACCAGAAGTATTTCAGCTGTTATAAGTTTATTGCTGGACATTTCGTTCCATGACAACTGCAATTGCACTGAAATCTGCTATCTTCCTTTTCTTTTCCCTCCATCTGCCTCACACGCATAAGTTCCCAGGGTGCAATTCAAGATATGGGCAAATTTTGTTATACACTCAGCAGCTAATTGAGTACAATTTGTAGCTATTTGATAAGGGTAGAGGTGTACCTTTGATGAACTTACACCATACCAAGCGGGTGGTATTGAAATCTTACTTGTAGTATATCCTTCACAGTCAGGCGTTTTCCTACAACATATGGTTTCTGATTTTTCTCATTTTCTGGTAAATCCCATGAAAAAAACATAGATATATAAAACTTTAACTATAATTGTAAGGACTTGATTCTCTCCTATCTTGCATATAGATAAAGAGAAATAGATCGATAGACGAATAAATAGATAGATACTAATATTGGAGCTCTACGTTTTGTTAGTGCTTGTTTATTTATACCATTACCAAGATAAAACTACATGGTCGATTGATCCAAATTTTGGCATGAAGGCTCACAAGAAGTCGAGTTGTGACATTGACTATGTGGAATACGTGCAAAACAGAGGTCATTTTCGGTCATTTATAGCCATATAAAGCAATTACATAACATTGAATTGACTATGAATTATAAAAACGTTTTTGACCTTACATATAGTAGGGCGGATAAGGGAAACTTTGAGAGGTTCATCGGAAATCACCAGAGGTCAATTCGGGATGAGAATATCATTTCTGACATAACGCAGTCATACAATGATATTCTGGGTGGTTAAGCAGTAGGCGGAATTAACTTAGACTGAAAAAGATTATTTGATAGCTGATGCTGATCTCCAAGGTCATTTGAGGTCACTAGAGGTCAATTTTGGATTAGGTGCGTAGCTTGACTTGGCTAGCTGAATTTTAATCTGAAATTTCATTGCATGATGTTTGATTCATGTGATTGATTTTGTACGAAATAACTTCAGCTACAGATATACAGATTTATTGATTTACCTACGTATATGTGCGTGTTGATATTTCAATTATTATTACGGCTGCAATTATCATATTTCCTTGTTTTGAAGCTCAAACATTTTCCATTGAGATTCATAGAGTTCAAGATTCAAAATAAAATGGAAACTGAGCATTGTAAATTTGAAAATAACGAAAATATTAACTGTTTCGTTAGGTATTAACTATGTGAGGATTGCTTATGTTATTCCTTTTTTAATACAATATCATATCTTTCTATTTCAAATATCTTCTCTTTCTATCTTTCTTTCTTTCTATCTTATTCCTTGTTTTTGTTTCTTCGTTTCCATCTATTTTTCAATTTTGGCATTAATTTCTTTTCTTTTTTAGCCTTTTATCGATTGAACAACTATAGAGAGGCCAAAAGTTCTGAACTTTTTTTTATACTTGTGTGCGCTTGTGTGTTTGTTTACGTGTGCGTTTGTTAATGTATTTGTTTATTCCAACACTCCTGGCACAACTGTTGCATCTAAAGACTTGAAAATTGGCATCAGTACTCCACCAGACTCCTAAAAGTACTTCATTTTAATATTTTTGGGAAAAAAGCTTTTTTGACCTTTTGGGGGCTTTATTCTGGAGGGTTTATTCATAAAATTTAAATTCTCCTAAATGTATATGTTTCAGTCTATTTCAGATGTACCTCGGGAAACGCAAGTGATGTCATAAATACAATTTATTCTGAAAATATTTATTCGATGCAAACTAGACTTCTAATTTTAACATTACGGTTGTTTGATTTGATTTGACTGTGATAGTGAATCTTTTATATCAATTTTTAAAAAATATTCCCTTTATTTCTTTTTAGTGTGTGTGTGCGTGTATGTGTGTGTGTGTGTGTGTGTGTGTGTGCGTGTGTGTGTATGCAGTGTGTGGAGGGTGCTTGTGTCTGTGTGTTGAGGGTGGTTATATGTATGAGTATACTGTTCGAGTGAGAAACTCTCGAAGTGAGCGTTGTCTTTTTATGTTTTGGATTTTATTCATTTTCTCAGACCTGCAGGAGGAAAGTGATAAGATACACCTGATCAATTTCTTATCTTGAAATTTTACTGAAAAGCTTAGCCCAAGTCACGAAGCTCGAAACCTGTATATGTCATAACAAAAGAGTTGGACGGAAAAGCCTGTTCGACAAAATGCATAGAATTGAGTAAACTTTCAAAGATATCTTAATTTTAAAACTATTAGAGATAAAGACCTAATCCTTGAAATATCTCCGTATGTTTGGTATAAGACCACTTGTAATTTTTTTTCAGTAAAATCAGGAAGGGTGTTCCCAAAATCGGATGGTGTGACATGGATTGTCTCAGCGGTAAACATAACAGAATTGGTTTCTCCACATAATATTCTTCCAAAAACTACATATCACGTTTCAACTCTCTCATTTGTTTGAAAATCGATGCTCCCGAAAATAAAATAAAACACTTTTTGAGTTTGAAACAAACAAAAAACAAGGAACACTGTTTTTAGATTATCCATATTTTCCCTCAATTTATCAGTATTCTTACTTCGGAATAGATACGTAGGAATTGTTATTGTTATGGAGTGATGTAAATTATATTTTATTCTAATTTATTGTATCGAAGAAATCTGATACTGGCATTTTTGTTGTTCTTTCAGTCGTCATCGGCTCTTGTGCACATTATCGTTTTATGTGAAATGACATCAGTTTTTGGTGATGTAAAATTGCTACGATACGAAAACAAAGCCAACTGTAGAGTTTGACAACAATATTGCGTTACAATAGTTCATCTAATGATAGAAATACATTAAAATAAAAAATGAATTAAATATTATTTGAATATTATTATTTTTGTTCATCTAAATGTAAATCTTATATGCAGACAAATGCAGTAATTACTCATGTTTTCCTTTCAATTTGCAAAGCTGGGTTATGTCATTTTATGGGTGGGCGATTGTGAGGAAATTTAAATGAGTCGATGAATGAAAACTAACAATTTCAATGGCTGAAGTACAAACACAAAGAAACATTTTAATTGAAATTCTGTCTCTGTCTCTTCATTTTCCATTCTTTCTTTATTCAGTTCTTCACTTCTCTCTTTTGTTTTCATTTTTTTCTTCATTCATTTTCCTTATTCACTTTTCTTATTTTAATAAAATCATTGATACTTTCTTTCATTTTATTGTCAAATTCCAACTGAGTCGACTTTATTTTCTTAACCTAACAACGACGATAAGTTCAGATTTCTGAATAAGATTAAAAAGTGAATATAGAGAAAAAAGCAAATACAATGACAGACATTCTATTCCTATGCCATTAGTCAACGAAACAATGAAAGAAAGAGGGAAAGAGAGAATAAAAGAAAAAGACAAAAGACGAACAAAGAGAGAGAAAGAAAGACGAAAAGACAGACAAAGAGAGTGAGAGAGAAAAAGAGATGAATAATGAGAGAAAGATGAAATAAAAATCTGTGAACGCTAGATTGTATTATCAAGTGTCGTTATAGAATCTTTTAATTAGAATTTATTAATTTTTATTTCTTTATTATCTTTACAATAATTCTTTTCCCTTTTCTAGCTTTTTTACTCTTCTCAGTCCTAACTATCCATAGTAAAAAACAATTGCATACTAATTCCCTAGATTGGGTTGGGAAAGCATTTTGTAAATGGAAATTACGGCTCAGTGGCTGAAATAGTTGCGTTCAGTGTCGAGTTTGACCCTGAAACAGCCAAACATGTTTTTATATGCAGCTCGTTTCCTTCTTCTTTTCTTTCATTCTTTTCATCCCCAATACTTTTTTTCTTTCTTTCTTTCTGTTTTTCTTCCCAATATTATATCGTTCTTTCTTTCTTGGTGCATTTTCCCTACTATTCCAGTATATATTTCCTTCCTCTTTCCCTTCCTCCTGAGATTCTTTCAATTTTTTTCGTTTTTGAGTTTCACATTATCTTCTTCTCTTTACCTTATCAAATCCACCTTTTCTTCAATTCTAATTTATTTTTAATTTTCTTTCGAAATTCCTTCTTTTTTCCTTTCTATATTTTCTTCACAAATTGATTAATCATATCTTCCTTTTTTCTTTTACTATCTCATAAAATTTATTCATTTTTTCCTTCTTTTGGTTTCTCTTCTGAAATTGATTGATTCATTACTTGTCTTATTCTCTTTCGAGATGAATCATTTTTTCATTCATTCATGCATTCTATTTTTCTCTCCCTCTTTTTTCTCCTGAATTCTTTCTTTCTTTCATTCTTTTTTTTTTACGTTACCAATACCATTATCATTTTTCTTTCTGAACTCTTTTTGGAAATCGTCAATCCGAAACTATCAACATGAGTTTTTATCAGTTTTTAAGTCCATCTGGCTGACTGGCAGGCGATACACACGCACACACACACACATATATACGCATAAATGCATGCATATATATATATGAGCATAAATACATACATACATACATACACACACACACACATATATATATATATATATATATATATATATATATATATATATATATATATATATATATATATGTATATATATATATGAGTGTTTCTGTATTTGTGTGTGCGTACATATGTATGCATTTATCAATTGAGATTGGGTGCTGAGAATTTAAACATTTATTCATTACGTCCAAAAAAAACAAAAACATTTTGGTGGATTTTTGCCCCTCTCCACAGAATTTTAGTGAGAGGTTCAATTTTCAACGTGAAATTTTGCTAAATTAATCCCTCAGTTTGTGACCAAAAGCTTTTAAAAAAAAAATTTTCCTTTCTTTTTTTGTTTTTGAAAAATTTGGACGTTTCTGGCTTCACGGCCAAATAAAGGGCAAGTGAAGTAACATCCACTGATGACCACTTATTCATTTTTAACTCATCACCCCCAACAGGACATGCTGCCAAAAGACCTTAGTCTCGTGACAATTTCTATCGGGTGACTACCCATTTTTTAAAAAATTAACCCTTTTTCTTTTCTGCATTATCTACATTGTTCCTTACTTTCAATTTGTCTCTCTTTTCTCCCACCCTCTTTTGTTGATTGCGGATAACAACCAGATTTCACGGAAGAGTCATAATCACTCTGATTCTGTGACGTGGCAAAAGATTTTGGGACGGGTAGGAGGCATAACTTCTTGAGGGGACCCTCCAACATTTGGTGATATTGGATGAAAAAGAAAAATGTGAAATAAATAGACGTACACGATCACTTAATTGGTGAAAAAAATCGCAGAGACTGAATTATTATTTATGCAATTCAAGTAAGTTCAAATATATCCTTGTTATGGTATAGTGTCAGTAGAAATAGAGTTGGTGAACTATGATTTGTAGAGGTTTTCGGGTCCCCCTTGATTTGGGGCTCGGGGGTTCAAATAACCTACTCCCATCCCTTCGTAAGCCCCAGTTCTTCTCTGATTAAAAGTAAACTTTTAGAGAAAATAATCCTGATGTTCTGTTTTGTGTTCGTGGCCTTTTTTATTTTCAGTCTGTTCACTCAAAAGTGTTTTTTTCCTCTCACATTGATGAGCCGGTGATGTTTCTTTAAAAAGTTTTCGTCTTATTTTAATTCAATTCAATTCTCTCATGTCATCCTTTCAAGAAAATAATGTTAAGATTCTTTTTTTTTCTTTCTTTACAATGATGCCTGTAATTTGCAAATGACGTATTGCTGATATAGTGAATCGCATCTTTTTAAAAAAAAAAAACAAACATTATTCTGTGAGTGTTGTTGAAAAAATATTTCCTTTCAAAATCGAAAATAAAAAAGAAATACGCTAATGTGACAAATACTCGTCGCAATTGTTGATATGAAGGTAGGCGGGAATGGGGAGAACATATTGCAAATTGCTTTCGTGAATTAGGTTGGATACAGGTGGGGCAAAATGGGTCCAGAATGAGAAAATGAAGGGAGGGGCAGGCGGGGACGTTGGAAGGTGGTGGAACCGGGGGTGGGGCGAGTAGAAGATGATAAGGGCACGGGTTATAATCGAGGTGGGAAGAGAATTTGCGAAAGAGCAAAAAGAATTAAGCAAGGGGGTGGTGGGGAGGGAGAATGGTAAGACAAATAAAGGGGAGAGGTGAGAAAGGTGGGATAGCGAGGAGATGATGGTGTGACAAGAAGAAGAAGAAGAAGAAGAAGAAGAAGAAGGAGAAGAAGAAGAAGAAGAAGAAGAAGAAGAAGAAGAAGAAGGAGAAGGAGGAGAAGAAGAAGAAGAAGAAGAAGAAGAAGAAGGAGGAGGAGGAGGAGGAGGAGGAGGAGGAGGAGAATGAATGAAAAAAGAGTCAATATTGAATGGTGGCTCCGGATGGTGATCAATAAAATAAGAAAAAGATCATATCCTGTTCAGAAACTGCAACGATGTTTACACAATTTCTGACGGTTGTCCCTGGCATAAATAAACAAAATTCCATCATCCTCCCCCTCCTCCTCATCGTCATCCATGTAGCCTGCGTCAATGGACGAAGACCTTCCTCAAGATTCGCCAGACCTCTGTATCAGGGGCGTCACTTTCTGAATTAACCTAGCTCGTCACGTCATCTTATATTTGGTCAGCTCCAATTCGCATATGATCTCCAGCGATCAACGTTGTGAGCCGTGATGTCATTCAACTGTGCGACATTCTTGCAACATGATCAGCCCATTACCATTTAAATTTTTTTCTTTTTTTTAATAGATTCTTTGCCATCTCAAATTCCCATTTTTCCTTTAATATACTGTGCTGTCTTCTGATTTCTCCATGTGGAGTTGAACATTATTTTCTCTTGTACACGTTGTATGGTTCTCATTTCAATCTTTTGGTTAGGTTCCATGTTTCAGCTCCATAGGTGACTACCAGGTGGAGACATCTGCTGTATACCCTTCTTTTTGGCACTGGCGGAATTTTCTTGTTATTTAAGGTTGCACTTATTCTATTAGAAGCTTTCCAGCCTGACAAATTTGTAGAATTTAAGATTTCGACTGGAGTGAAATATTGCTTTGACTACAGTGAATATATTTTTCATCAAATCCAAATTATAGAATGAAATCAATATTCCAGAATATCATTATTATTTGGTGCCAATTTTCTTCATCCAATCGAATTAGATTCTTTGTCTACATTGTCATTTTAATTAACTTTTGACGCGCATCAATACATATTACTGTTTATTTTTCCTGACGTAAAATGGTGGAACAATTAAAAAACGAATGAAAAGAAGTAAAAGAATTAATGGAAGAAAAACAAGAGTGAATACATGAATTAAATTGTTAAAATATTGTTATTTCTTCACTTGTTTTTAACATCGAATGTGCTGAGATGTGAAACTTTACAATCGAGATGACTTTTCCTACATTGTACCCAAAATAGAATAGATGTTTGTCGGTTCACGGTTCGTCTTTCAATTTCGATATTTAGAAAAAAAACTGTTCGAAAATTTCATACGTAATCATACAAAGAAGGTAATTTGAATAGAAGACGTATTTTTCTTCTTAAAATTTTAATTTCATTGTTCTGAAAAATCTTACATCTGCCTATAATCTCAAGTATGATAATCGTAACGTCGTCAAAGTTGAAAATCAAATGGTATTGTGAAATTATTTATTCGTATATGACTCAGTCAAAAAAGTATGCCCACATTGTCTTGAAGAGAGGTTTAGACGAACAAAAGAAATTCATTCATCAAGTACAAAAAGCTCCAATTTACGATGTTCCTAGGTTCTGTCGTACATAAAAG